>CM061468.1:19611642-20811642 GCA_030770085.1 Oryza coarctata
GTCCCGGGCGTATCCCGCGCGAAACCCACTTTTGGAACGTGAAAACGCCCCCAAAACCCTTCTTCGGCATTCACTCGTGCCGCCCGGTTGGGGGGAGGGGCAGCGTGCCTCCTCCCCCTAATATACCTTAGGGATTGAGCGCCACTCAGGTCCCCGAGCACCAGCCCCTTCACAACTCGCGCACCTTTTTTTTGCCGGGTTGACAGGAGGCCGGTCTGGGCGGGTAACGTATGAAACCGAGTTTTGGAACGCGAAAACGCCACCAAAACCCACCGACGGCCCAGGCCGGCCAAACCGAGCTGAGAGACCCGACCCAGGGTGGTCCCGGGCGTATCCCGCGCGAAACCCACTTTTGGAACGTGAAAACACCCCCGAAACCCTTCTTCGGCATTCACCCGTGCCGCCCGGTTGGGGGGAGGGCCAGCGTGCCTCCTCCCCCTAATATACCTTAGGGATTGAGCGCCACTCAGGTCCCCGAGCACCAGCCCCTTCACAACTCGCGCACCTTTTTTTTGCCGGGTTGACAGGAGGCCGGTCTGCGCGGGTAACGTATGAAACCGAGTTTTGGAACGCGAAAACGCCACCAAAACCCACCGACGGCCCAGGCCGGCCAAACCGAGCCGAGACACCCGACCCAGGGTGGTCCCGGGCATATCCCGCGCGAAACCCACTTTTGGAACGTGAAAACGCCCCCCAAACCCTTCTTCGGCATTCACCGTGCCGCCCGGTTGGGGGGAGGGCCAGCGTGCCTCCTCCCCTTAATATACGTTAGGGATTAAGCCCCCCTCAGGTCCCCGAGCACCAGACCCTTCACAACTCGCGCACCTTTTTTTTGCCGGGTTGACAGGAGGCCGGTCTGCGCGGGTAACGTGCGAAACCGAGTTTTAGAACGCGAAAACGGCACCAAAACCCAGCGACGGCCCAGGCCGGCCAAACCGAGCCGAGACACCTGACCCAGGGTGGTCCCGGACATATCCCGCGCGAAACCCACTTTTGGAACGTGAAAACGCCCCCGAAACCCTTCTTCGGCATTCACCCGTGCCGCCCGGTTGGGGGGAGGGCCAGCGTGCCTCCTCCCCCTAATATACGTTAGGGATTAAGCCCCCCTCAGGTCCCCGAGCACCAGACCCTTCACAACTCGCGCACCTTTTTTTTGCCGGGTTGACAGGAGGCCGGTCTGCGCGGGTAACGTGCGAAACCGAGTTTTGGAACGCGAAAACGGCACCAAAACCCAGCGACGGCCCAGGCAAGCCAAACCCAGCCGAGACACCGACCCAGGGAGGTCCCGGGCGTATCCCGCGCGAAACCCACTTCTGGAACGTGAAAACGCCCCCGAAACCCATCTTCGGCATTCACCCGTGCCGCACGGTTGGCGGGAGGGCCAGCGTGCCTCCTCCCCCTAATATACGTTAGGGATTAAGCCCCCCTCAGGTCCCCGAGCACCAGACCCTTCACAACTCGCGCACCTTTTTTTGCCGGGTTCACGGAGGCCGGTCTGCGCGGGTAACGTGCGAAACCGAGTTTTAGAACACGAAAACGGCACCAAAACCCAGCGACGGCCCAGGCAAGCCAAACCCAGCCGAGACACCGACCCAGGGAGGTCCTGGGCGTATCCCGCGCGAAACCCACTTCTGGAACGTGAAAACGCCCCCAAAACCAATCTTCGGCATTCACCCGTGCCGCCCGGTTAGGGGGAGGGGCAGCGTGCCTCCTCCCGCTAATATACCTTAGGGATTGAGCGCCACTCAGGTCCCCGAGCACCAGCCCCTTTACAACTCGCGCACCTTTTTTTTTGCCGGGTTGACAGGAGGCCGGTCTGCGCGGGTAACGTGCGAAACCGAGTTTTGGAACGCGAAAACGGCACCAAAACCCAGCGACGGCCCAGGCAAGCCAAACCCAGCCGAGACACCGACCTAGGGAGGTCCCGGGCGTATCCCGCGCGAAACCCACTTCTGGAACGTGAAAACGCCCCCGAAACCCATCTTCGGCATTCACCCGTGCCGCACGGTTGGCGGGAGGGCCAGCGTGCCTCCTCCCCCTAATATACGTTAGGGATTAAGCCCCCCTCAGGTCCCCGAGCACCAGCCCCTTCACAACTCGCGCACCTTTTTTTTGCCGGGTTCACGGGAGGCCGGTCTGCGCGGGTAACGTGCGAAACCGAGTTTTGGAACGCGAAAACGCCACCAAAACCTAGCGACGGCCCAGGCCAGCCAAACCGGGACGAGACGAGACACCGACCCAGGGAAGTCGCCCCCTAATATACCTTAGGGATTAAGGCCCCCTCAGGTCCCCGAGCACCAGCCCCTTCACAACTCGCGCACCTTTTTTTTTGCCGGGTTCATGGGAGGCCGGTCTACTCGGGTAACGTGCGAAACCGAGTTTTGGAACGCGAAAACGCCACCAAAACCCTGCGACGAGGCAGCCCAGCAATCCGTATTTAGCCAACACACCGACCCAGAGAGGGCCGACGGCTGACTCCCGCGCGAAACCAACTTTTGGAACGTGAAAACGCCCCTAAAACCCGTCTTCGGCATTCACCCGTGCCGCCCGGTTGGGGGAGGGCCAGCGTGCCTCCTCCCCCTAGTATACGTGAGGGATTATGCCCCCCTCGGTTCCCCGAGCAGCAGCCCCTTCGCGACTCGCGCGCCTATTTTCGCACTGTGTTTGCCTGGGCGTCCGAACATAGAACCGTGTCGTCTGTCCTCCGGGTCTGCTCGGCGCCCGTGGGCCTGGTTCCCGCGCGCGGCGGGGCGTCCGTGTCGCTTCTAGCGCCGCCTTTTGTAAGTGCCATTTCCGGGCGCAAGGGTCGTGCAGAGGCATCTTGGGCTCTGCGATGGCGCCGTTCCACGCCAAAGTCCTGTGCGTCCCACGCCGATTGCCTTGTTCCCCATACTTACCCTATGCAGCTTGCCTTCACGTTGTCGCGTGCGGTGCCATCCCTTCTCTAGATGGAGGGGGGCTGCCACGGGCGCTGCCGTGTAAGTCCTGCGGGCGCATGGGGTCTTAGGGGAGCGCGCGGCGTGGCATCCTGCCGGGAGTTGGCGCGCCTTCCCGTGCGGTTCGATGTAGGGCCGTCCGTCTGAGGGCGGGAGGCGTTGGCAGGGGCAGCATCTTCGGGCGGGACCGGAACCTGCGGGCGGTGCGGGAGGAGGGACGAATCGGTGCGACGAGGGGCTGGATCTCAGTGGATCGTGGCAGCAAGGCCACTCTGCCACTTACAATGCCCCGTCGCGTATTTAAAAAGGGAGATATTGTGATCGATACAAAATTGTAAATTACGAATATTTTTATAAAAAAATTGGATTTTTCTTGTTTTGCTTTTCTTTAGGGAGAATTGAGAATTGTTTATTATTTTGGCATATTTTAAGTGTGAGTTTTTGTGCTTCTTGTTGTATACATGTTTTTCTTTTCTTATTTTGCTTTCTTTTGCATTCATGTTTAGTTTACATGCATTTTTTAATAATAAAAAAATAAAAAAACTACAAAAAGAAGAACTTTGAATTTTATCTCTTGTTTATTCTTGTGTTTTCTAGTGATATAAGTGAGGTTTTTTAGTCACTGTTTTAGCTTGTATGCATTCTAGTATATTATTGTGCTTGCTAGGAGAGAATTTTTCTTTTTTTAATTTTGGGCCTTGAGTGTTTGTTTTACCAACTCCTTTAGGTTTTTATTTTTAAATGCCAAATCACATTTTGAAAAACTTTGCTAATATGTTTATGAAGGGGGATTATGAAATTATTGTTTTGATTTAAAAATTTGTGATAAACAATTGGTTCAATTTTTGATTAAATTGGTTTTGGATGAAGTGCTTTTGCCTACTTGTGGTTAGATCAAGCCTAGAGTCCGGTTAGACCACAGATGCGTGCACAAGTCTAGAACGGTTCTATATGATCGCAGTCAAATCGGCCTAGGGATTTCAATCGGACCATAGGCATGGGTGCAGTGAGACCAGCTAGCCCAACTATCCAATTAGCAGATTTCAACGAGAAGTCGATTTTAAGTCATTTTTATATTTCTCGATGAATTCTTGATGGATAATGATTCTATGTTCTATGATATATGATTTGTGTACTAATGTGAGTTAAGTTAATAATAACTTGTGCTCGGATATGTTTTATTTGTTTTTTATGTGTAGGTGGGTTTTGAGACTTTAGGATCATTACACATTAAGAGTTAACTTAGGATGAATTGATGTTCAAAAGATCGATAGATCACATGAAATACTAAAAGCAAGAGATCCATATATGTGGAGGTAAAGATTCTATATATAGTACAAAAGAAATTATGTGTAGAAAAAAGAATCGATTTTGGATAGAAGTCTAGAAATTTGGAATTTCAACTAAATTAAGTTTAACTTTATTGATTATAGGTCGCTTTTATTTTGGTTTTCAGTAATTATACCATTCACCCATCTTGCGTTCGATCCTACGAATCTTTCTCTGTATCCATGGATTTGGACATCAAACAATCATTTGTGGTCAATTCCCAGGCGGACTAACTACATTTTTACATTTTTGCTGTACACAATTAGGGTGCTACAATGAGAGGATGATTTATGGAATACAGTACTATAACAATCATGAAATGCTACATTGTTGGGTATACTTCGATGTGACTCGAAAATCTTGACAATTAAACTAAGTTTGACATTTTTTTTTGCTTTTCAGGTCCTGTTCATTGCATTTTCTTTAGGGTTGTTATTCATAGTATATTGAACACAAGTGATAGATTGTAATATTAATCATTAGCGCGTTTGACCAATCAAACCTATGAAAGATGGACCATAAATATGATCTGTGAATCATCACACTGTTTTGTAAGGACTCATGCTGATGTTGGCCAGCTCCTTGGCCATAAATCTGGACCACAGATTTTACGGCTACCAGCACATATAATGAAGCTAATAAATGGAGTGTAAGAACGCAGCACACCAAATGGAAACCAATTAAATGAGCTAGAGTCTAATTACTTGTACAGTTGTACTCCAAAGCCCAGGACTCCAATCGCTCACATGTCCAAATTTTGCTCCAAGTACACGGTGAATCCAAGCGCATGAACCTTGGCAGGTCAGAGAATCAGAGTGAGGGCAGCATTGACCGCAGTAACAAATACTACGTACTCTGCTGAGTACAAAGTACGTACTCCATGATTGTATGAACGCAATGGTCAAATTTTGCAAAATGGTGAGGCAGAAATATGACAAAAGTATATTCATACTAGTGACGACATCTTACATCTTAGCCCAAAGATTTGGGATAGGGCGACGTGAGTGCATGATGACATGAGATGGGCCGGTGAAAAGACCGAGATATTGTAGCAATAATAAAATTTTCTGCAGAGCCACTGAGTCACTGACGCAGAGAGAGGTGGCGATGCAGTAGCAGCCGCCCCCATCTCTGCGTGCTGCTTGTAACTGAGAGGAGCGAGGGCTTGTGGAGGGTTGTGGGTCTGAATGCTTGGATATGGTTCCAGTCCAGCCTTGGGACCTCTTTTGACCTCCCCAGTTTATACAACCAAAAGGAGTACTAGCATAAGTTTGGAGCTTTAGAGTTTGGAGTGTCTAGGGTGCACACATCTCGAGAAGAGCTAAGTTTTTTTACTGTAATGTTAACTATACTGCCTGTTGTAAAGAGCACTTTGTGTAATAAAAGGGTCATGTGATTTAACAGAGTGGTCGGTAAAGAGGATGGACTTTCTGTCCAGAACGAAATTAAGGTCGTCTAAAGGTCAGATGGTACAACCCCCCATTTGTCACTGGGTGAATTTCTACTGTAGTACTTACAGACAACTTCGTGTTTACTCATTAATGAATAGGCAAAGCATATAGTACTACTGTAAAGACTTAATAAGGGTTTTGGAAAGAAAATGCTCCTGGCCAGAGAAACTGACTTGTGGACGACTCATGAGTCATGTCTAAATGACACAGGAGTGTCCTGACAGCGTGCTGTTAGATATCTTCTTAGCTATACTCTAGTGTTCAATTGCTCTAGTGTTCAATGTTCTCCCCCTCACTCTCCCTGTCTCACACAAACACTCCCTCTTCTTCCCCAGTCCCCTCCCTCTCTCACCCACCAGACTACCAGCGACGCACAGAGAGGGAAAGAAGGGAAGAATGGAGTATGAAAGGATTCACAAGGTTCAGGTATGAGTTCTACCCAAAGCCATTGCTGCAGCTCGTTTTAGCCGAGCTTTTTGTTACTGGTTGCTCGATCCTTCCACACTTCTTTTTAGTTACAAGTGGCTCTTCCTATCCCTTTATTGACATCTCCCTTCGATTTCCTGAAAGATTTCGTTTTCTTGATATATTCACTCTTGCCCATTTCCAATTTGCTTTCTGTTCTTTATTTCTTCAGAATATATGTTCCGGCATGCCCATTTAGGCTGCACACCATGTAGGAATGTTGTATTGTATTTCGATTTATAAGATAGCTTGGGAATAATGTGAGCAGAATTTTGAAGGAAAGTACAATGTAGGTCTAGAGGGTAATAAGTAAAATATGTTTTCTCAGTGAAAGCAAACCTAACAAAGTTTTTTTCTATAGAAAAAGAAAAATCTCTTCACCGGTAGTGCAAAATCTCATTCTGAGGAATTTAGCGTTGGAACAACACGCCTTTGTGCTTTACATGGTAAATGAGACTATCTCATTATTCACTTATGAAAATTTTATCATTGACAACATTGTTCCAGACTAGAGTAAGAGTAGCGACAAATTGAATCTTTAAAATCTTGGCACGACACAAGTATTTTCTGTTAGCGGTTTATAGAAGTCTAAAAACGTCAACAAGTATTTTCAGCAAACACCAATTTTAAGTTTTATTTGAGATACAGTACTTTGAATTAATAGTACTTTCATGGAGAGAGACTTACTGGTAGTTTCGGTGTTCCTGTAGACTGGCGCACTTTCTCCGACAAAGCAAAGGATGAAGCTTCTGGGAACTCACAATCGTGTGAGGGTCATCAGCAACAGCTCATCACGAACATCACCTTCAAAGAACATTGAGCCATCTCAAGTACAGAACAGACTATTAGTTTGTGATGTTCTTGAAGAAGGTACACACATACTCCTAGTTGGTTCAGGAAATTACATTTACCTGATCAAGTCAATCACACAGCTATCTTGCTCTTCTAGCAGTTTCAGGCAGTTCTGATGGCTCCAAATGCTCTTCAACAATCAACAAAACTGAAGCTTTAGAGAAGGAGTCGTCATTGGACATTGTCAAGGCTGAGAACATGACCAAAAGTTCAGTTCAGCAACCTGCATCAAGCAACTCGAGCATGATACATCCAGTTCGAACCATAGAAGAACAGAGCAATGACTGTGATAGTGGTATTGACAACACTAGTACCAGTAGCTTCGAGTTCCATGGGGGAGAGAAAACAGCAGCGCAGAATCCAACGTCAGGATATTTCTCGAGACAGACTTCCTCCAAGTGGAACGATGCTGAGAAATGGATTGTCAATAAGCAAAATGTTCAACAAAATATCTCTAAGGACGCACCACAGAACCAGGGTACACATCAGATGAATTCTGCTGCAGCCAGGGGTTTTATTGTGCCCAAAATTTCAAATCGCAACACATTTCCTCGCCCCATGCAGAACATGAAAAACCTGAATCCAGCTTCATCCGCTTCTCAGAGCATATTAGAGAGGCTATCATTTGGTTCACATCAGCCAAAGATAGTTAGGCATGCAGATGTCTGTACGGTTAATAATACTGGTGCCACCTCAGAATATCAAAACAAGACAACTGATAGTGGTTTATCAATTGAAGTGAGGCCCTACAAAGATCCCAAAGGTAGCTTTTTCACTTGATTAGTCAGAAAATCATCAAACTATAATGCACTGTGAGCAAATGAATTTAACTGTAAATTTTGTTTATCTTCAAAACTCTTACAAGAATTATTGTGTGCAGCTATTCCTACAGCTCATTCGGTGTCTGTGAGAGATGTGGGCACAGAAATGACTACCATAGTGAGTCAGGAACCTTCATGGACTGGATCAATGACACCAACTCGGAGCCCAAATTGCTCTATACCATCAACTCCTGTAGGAGGACGGTCAACAGCATCACCAGGAGATGACAACACAGATGATGGCCCATATTTCAACAGAAAAGGTGGCACAAATGAAATATCAGATAATGAAATGAGACTGAAGACACGGAAAGAAATTGCCGCACTGGGTATACAGCTAGGGAAGATGAATATTGCTACATGGGCTAGCAAAGAGGACCTAGAACTAGTCTCGGCATCTCCAAGCATTGCTGATTTGGAGCATATGAAGAAAGAATATGCAGTTCGTGCAGCAGCATATGAAGCAGAAAATTTTAAACATACAACTAGGTATTATTCAACCAGAAAATTCCATATATTTCCTATTAGTTTCTTGCACTAATAATGGTTTGCAAAGGGAAATAGATAGAATTAAATATCTTCACATCAGCTTTATTCCATTTTATCTAGAACTGCATTTCTCAGATTTAAGAAGGAAGAGTTGAAGATTGAAGCATGCGAGAGCCTTCAAAAAGCAAAAATAGAATCTGAAATGAAGAGAATAGAGGTGCATCCATGTTTTGTATTTTCATCCTTCGTGTACCTAAATTATTCACACCAATACAATAACATTTCTCACATGTTCAGTACTCTTACACGGCTTTTTTTTTTACTGGAATTCTCTTACAATGCTAGTTATTTTATTAAAACCCAAGTCGCTGTGGCAGGAACATGCAGAGAAATTGCGGAGTGAGCCCATGGCAAAGGTGGCTGAAAAGCTAGAAATGACACGGCGTCTAGCTGAAGAGAAACGAGCCTCAGCCAATGCAAGGATGAACCAACAAGCAGCAAAGGCAGTTCAGAAGGCCGAGCTGATTCGCCAGACAGGACGAGTTCCAGGGTCACGTATCCTATGCTGCAGTGGTTGCTTCTGTCAACATTAGTGTATGCTTGACAACTCGGGTGTTAAATATGGTCCTGATAAATCTAAATTCCATGTTCTATAATCAGCATTCCATGGTTTTAGTGTGGAAAGGAATGTCTGGTACTCTGATTAGGTATTCAGATGTACAAATTCTTGCCTGTCATAAAAATCATTCCAATGCTTGCATTTGCTTGGTCAGCTACTCAGTTAAAGAACACCTGGTTGTTCAACGAATTCAATCATTATAAATGACAAGCATTTCTTGACCATGTTTGGGTGAAACCTTAATAGTGTGGCTGTAGACTACTAGTGGGTTTTTTAGCCGGGTTGGCTGAAAGATTGGACAGCCCAGTTTATCAAGACTCAGAGAAGAGCTTAGAGCTTAATGGATTGTTTCTTGACCGTATGCTTCCATGACTAAGATTGATTTCTATTTACTTCATATAAAAAAAATACTTCGGTGAATATATGACAAACTAAGTCAAATGTCATATACAACTTTAAAAAAGTTTGGAAATTACTATATTAATTAAAAAAAGATAATTATAATTGGTTTAGTACAACGGTATAGATTAATCGATATAATTATATAAGAAAACAATATCTGAGTTGTATATAAAATTCAAACCTATATAAATAAAATCTAATCCTTATAGAAATATAGAAGCTAAAAGTACTATATTAAATCCAAATATATTTTTATATATATAATCTATAGAAATAAAATTTTAAAATTATATAGTAAATTTAACTCTACGTGAATTATCTAGCTTCATATAAAACTTATCATTATCATTGGTTGGTTGTCCAACAGCATGTAGCAAAGCAGATAATGCCTGGTTGACTACAAGAAATGAAGACTCGGATCCGCGTTTCTCTCAATGGTCTCGGGATGCAGTGTTAACAGTATCAAGTGACGAGGAAAAGTGCCAGAAAATGCACTCACTTTGGTGTCAGCTAAGGCTTCCAGTGATGAATAATTACACGTTGCCGTACCTTCTGTCCAAGTGACAAAGTTCAACCAAGTAGTCAGTAGACTCAGTACCCACTAGATGTACAGTCGACATTCCACTTCATACTTCATCATGTACTGCAAAAGCAACCGAAACAGATCAGTATAGAATCTCTAAAGATTCCAGTAGTATAGGTACATATTCCACAATAATTATTCGTTGACAAAGTAAAGTATGTGGTAAAGTACCATACAGACATTGCCGGTAACACTTTCTACATCCTCTCAGGTGCAAAATTTCAGTCTTTATGCCAGTACCAAGGAAGCGTGCGATGCCTCATCATTCATGATCCATCAGTTAAGCTTGCATTGTGATAGAAACATGAAACAACCAACCATATTCATACGATAGCGTCCACAATTCCACTTCCATTCTACCATTGACAGTGATCCAATGTTAGCGAAATAGTAGAGGTGGAGAAGGTACCGTCCTAAGGAGGAATATATGTCAGTCTGAAACCCCAAATGCAAATACAAGCCCTAATCTCTTTGGCTAGCAGAAGAGTTATCTCTGCTACAGAATATACAATTGCGAATATGAAATTTAAGTTGATTGCAAATCATGAAAGACTGCAATAATTTGGAGGAATTCCTAATTTGAATAACCATTTTCTGATTGCCCTAATACGCTGAATTCCATACATAAACATGGTAACTAATCTAATACTCCCATCCTCGCATGCAAATTAAGCAAATGAGCAAACCAGTGTTAAGAAACAAACAGCGGATTAGCCATAGCAACGCATACGAATCTCAGTTTCCAACAAGCTAGCGCACATGCCTCGCATCGCCTTCACACCAGATTTTTCGGCTGCGCTTGTTCTAGCCGCTCCGATCTCTTGTCTAGAGTTTGTGAAGACACGAATCATCACAATTTACTGAGATGCTTTACGAAATCACTGCAAACAGCGTAGATTGGAAATCAAATAACAAAGCAAGGCACGATATTCGACACAAAAGCATCCATCAGCTCAGAGCGCGCATGAATCGACGAAGCGACTCGAAGGATCGCGATTATTACCTGGATTCGAGCGGATATGCGGAGTTTTCAGATGCATTTGAGCAGAATCCGCTTTGGGGGTTTTTGCAGTGGACGAGCGAGCCCGCGAGGAGAGGAATAGGCGTCCGCCTGGAAATTTCGATGCCGCCGTTGGTTCGAACTTGACGGGCCTTTGGGGAACTCCTCGCGTCGCAATGCCCATCGTTTTGGAGACTTTTATGAGGTTCACGTGCATTTTAAATTTATTACCAGCAATTAGTTTGAATATAAAAATACTAGCTGATATCCTTTGTGCCATTAGATAGCATATTCACCACACACGTATATAGTACTACTATTCAAATCACGACGTATATAGCATATAGTTACTAGAAATGCTGCATTGTGCTATTTTGTTTTTTAATACTCAATCAACTAAATTATATATAACCACTTAAACGATAGAATCTATGAGCTCAAATTATAAATTCGACAGATAATGTATTTATTAATAATTTTCATATATTGAGTTATGAGTGTTCGTATTTATGGATATTTTTTTTAAGTTATAGTTAATATACGTGTATATAATAATAAGAAGATGCTTATAACGAATTTACCAATATTATAACAGTAATATTTAAAGTTGATGATAGGGATAGAGTTGCCAAGCGGGTGACTGTAGCAGCAGGGAATCTGATCGAATCTCCCGTGCCAACTCGGCGCTGCAAATGACTGGACATCTGGGCCCCACGTGCATGTGGACCCCACATCCAGTGAGCGAGTTGCTATCACCGGTAGGATTTCTCAGCTTGGCCAGGCCAGCCGCTTTGCCGCCCCACGACTCCACGAGGTGGATCTTCGGAAACAGCGCAGGACTCCTCGATGTTCCACTGTAGCGTGGGCACCACAATGCCTATGGACCCACATAAAAGTGACAACGTGGTGTTTTAGACTACCGAAATAGGTGCACCTAGGAGTGGCCGTAGCACAGCCCTCCGCTCAAAATCACCAGAGCAACCGAGAAATTCAAAAGGCTCTCCCTGGCACATGGGGTCCGCTGGAGTGGACCCCGCAGGGCAGAGAGACGGCAGTATATTCCAGCAGCTGGACGGAGGACTCCATCCGTCCAGCTCCCCATGCCGCATCGAGACGAAGCAATGCTGCAGTAGATTATTCTCCCCAAGGTCGCTTTCTCTCTCCATGTCGCCGTCTCGCGATCGAGTCGACCCCCTCGCCCTCCGCCTGCTCCCTCGCCTCGCCTCCACAAGAGCTGCCTCCTCCCACTCCTCATCTCGCGATTGGTGAATTCTAGGGTTGTGCGGGGCTTTGCTCCCCCGGCCAGCCGGATCCAGCTGGACGAGCGGGAGGTCTTCAAAAGCTTCGGATCGCGCGTGAGCGCCAGCTATAATCACTCGCCGCGTTCCCCCTCCGCCGCCGCCGCTGCCACGACGACGTCCGGCTGCTCTGCCTCGGATTGGATTTTCCGCTGCTTCTCCGTTGCCCACTGGTGAGGAACCTGAACCGCTCTCCTTACTCGAGCTCTAAGGCTGCCGTGGTGGCGGCTCCTTGCTTTTGGATCACTCAGTTCGCGTTGTGCTTGGTATAACCGAGCTCTTGATTCGTTGCGTCGGAGGCAGAGCAGGCGTCCGTAACTGGAAGCGAATGGCGAAATGGCAGTGGTTGTGTCTGTGCGCTTTTGTGTGCTTGGGTGGGTGGGGGCGGCTGTAGTGTTGTTGTGTCAGTTATCGCTTTAGCTGTTTCGCTTTGAGAGATTCGTGCTTGTGGTGCTGGAAGCTCGTCGGATTGCTTTGGCTTATTTTAAGCTTTTGGAGGTTGGGTCTGAGGAGTCGGGATGGGTGTATCAATTTTGCGCTGATTTGCTTTTGCGCTTGTTTTCCGTAGTTAATGCGACCGGGTTCCGGATTACGCAGTACTATGTTGCCTTTTCGCTTTGAGGAGTAGTTGCGTGATACTGGGAGATGGTGTTAGCTTGATGTGCTCCACCGTGCAGTTTCCAGCTCTGTGTCTCTGGGTGCAGTAGTTTGGGACTTTGGAACTGACATAGTTGGGTGATGCTTACTAATGCAAATGTCCTGTTCTTACTCTGTTGGTCACGCAATTCGTTCGGGTGAGGATATAGTGGGATTTGTGTTTACTGTTTTTATGCTGGAAACGTGGTGGTTGTGAATTGGGTTGCACATGATGGGCTCTGTTCAAGGATTTTGGTTTGGGTAGGATTTGAGGGTGTGTTTTCCACTTTGGTTCTTGTTTGAATTTCTGAACTAAGGTTTTTCTTCGTTTTATTAGCTCTTGTAGCATGATTTCATTGTTATGTTATGTTAGAGAGACATGAGCGCGGAAGCTAGAAAGGGTTGTTATGGTTAACATGCATCCATCTTATTTCTCTTCAGGTCTATATACCAAAATATAGGCATATAGTTTCTATGACTTCACTAATAATGCTAATGCTTATAATGGACAACAGTGTGTAGTTCATCATGATTGATCATAGTTGTATTTTCTTCATCAATTGAAAATTTGGTTCTGTTTCATCTCACAATCAGCTATTGCAGGGTCTAGTCTGAAGTCTGATCATAAATGACAAATCTTCTCAGAATGTGGAAGTTTGAGCACTAAATCCACTTGGTTTGTGAGGTGGTGAGAGTACTAGATAGTGGCAGAATTCTTATTGTTCAAAATGTTTTGGCACGTACCTGGAATCTCTGCTGCATCACCAGTGAGTGCTTACACTTTTGGTGACCATATGTTGTGTAAGGTATATTTGTTTGATTCAATGGTCATCTTGCTATTTCTTTCAGGTGGATACTATATTAGACAAGGAAAACTTCAAGTTGGAGGACCTTCTTGATGAGGATGAAATAATCCAGGAGTGCAAAGCTCTAAACACCCGCCTAATCAATTTGTACTATTTCTCTTTTAGAGCACTGTTTCTCTATAGTTGTTTTATTGAACACTTTCTCTTCTGGGACACTGTTGTTTGTTGCAGTCTTTTTTTCTTCCTTGAGTTGTGACTGATTTTAGAGCATATGCTGATATTGTTTATCAAAAGGATATGTGTGACTATCTATGTTATCTATATGTACTAGAAAATATGTGCGCTGTGAATGATTTTCATGCCTAAGATAGTAGCATATTATAGTTATATATATAGGAGGGAGATCCTCAACTAAGCTTGGGTTAAAGTGAAGTATTTGTATGATGATCCATGAATCTTATTTCAACCAGTCACATGAATGTTTTTCCTGTGCATTCATTACCACCTTTTATTTACATTTTTCTATCTGCAATTCTTTTAATCTGGTGTACAATTTGTGAACAAAGGAAAAGTTATGAACGTGGGGCCAACTGTACATACAAGAGGAAAGGACAAGCATCCACAATAGAACTTTGCTAGTTGAACTGTACATAAATTTAATCCTTGATTTATATGGCACCTGAAGATGATTTGATAATATTTTATTCATTTATTCTGATCACTGCAGTCTGCGAGACAAAGTTCAAGTGGAGCAATTACTCCGCTACATTGTAGAAGAGGCACCTAAAGATGCTGAAAAGAAGAGGATATTCCGGTATACATGGCTTTTGGCTAGATAAAAAAACAGTTAATTGTGATCCCCAAATGTGGAATTCTTGTGAGTTTTTGTGTGCAGATTTCCTTTTGTAGCTTGTGAAATATTTACATGTGAAGTGGATGTCATCATAAAGACATTAGTGGAGGATGAAGATGTATGTTTCATTTTAATTTTCTTATATTAGCTTGATGCGATACTGTTCTCCTATCACGGTGTAAAATTACCTTGTATTGCTAATGAAATCATGCTATCTGTGCAGCTCATGGACTTACTTTTCTCATACTTAAAACCTGACCGCCCTCATGGGACACTGTTGGCTGGTTACTTTTGCAAGGTGCTTTTATGCAACCATTCACTTCTGGAAAATTTTATTCTCAGCCTGGCTGATTAAATGGTCATGGTTTTACTACTTTTTGCAGGTCGTTATTTGCTTGATGCTGAGGAAGACTCTCCCACTTACCAATTATGTGCAGGTTTGTGTAGTTCTGAAGCCATTTGTTAGCTCTTCCTTTGCCCTTTATCTTCTGTCTATTCGCTCACTGTTCTCCCAAATTAGCCTGCCCTTCATCTATCTTTCTTATGCATTTGTATTTACTATGAAACAGTGGTTTCTGTAGTGAGCAATTTGTGCGGCAGCTGTTATAGCTGACACCATTTTGTGAAGCAATGTTTGTTCAGCTTATGTCACTTTTGAGAGAGGTGATTCTAATCCATTAGGGCATAAATTGTTTTAGGACTTAGCAATGTGCTATAAAGAATCCTAGGCTAATTCTACTTGGAATAGGGTTCAGAGGATAGTTGTTAGGCTACACAAACATATGGGGATGCAATTATGTTGACACAAAGAAGCCCATGAAGCATAACCATGAAAGACTCATCTTAAAGAACGGATGAGCACTTTGGTGCATGAGTGGATCAAAGGCGTGATATTTGTTTAGCATTAGATTCTTTTAACAAGCAAGGATCGGAGGGTTCAAAAGGTCTATGGACATGTGGTAGAGCAACAATCCGTTGTATCTATGAGGTTGTGCTGAAAGAATTTGTAGTTGGTCTCTGCCAAATCTTCTCTCATGTTGTGATTGTTTCGTTGCCATTAGTCCATTATTTTGGTTCTTTCTACAAGATCCACCTAATTTTTGATATTGTGCACAGGTATTACGAACTTACGATATCAAATCTAGATCCAGGACTGCAACACAAATATGTGTAGAGTATTATAGTTGAAATCATCAAAATAACATTTGGTCATAGAATAGAATTAAACACCTATGACCCTTTTTAGAAAGTGAACATGCACTTGTAGATGGCTTTTGCATTTGTCTCAGGTTAACACATATTAGACATCTGAAACTCATTTTTCCACATCTCTTTGTTACCTTTCATATTATATTTAAAGGTTGTACGTGGAGAGGGGATCCACACCATTTGATTCTGTGCATAAATATTACTTCTAATATTTGATTTTTATGTGTTGCTTATTCCTCCTGCAGGGCCATCCTGAAATAGTTAGCCAACTTGTTGATCTTATTGGGATTACTTCTATAATGGAGGTTAGCTTTTTCTAAAGACAAATTCAAAAGCAAATATTTTCATATGTAGCATTGGAAAGTCGTGGTGCCAAATAATATCACTGGTTAATTGGATTAATAGTTTGATAGCTTGTTGGTTTGTAATGCAGGTGTTGATCCACTTACTCGGCGCTGATGAAACTATGTATTCAGGTTATGTGGACTCAATGCAATGGTTGGATGACATCAAGGTCCTTGAGATGATTCTTGACAAGTTCAGTTTATCTGTAAGAACTGAAGAACACTTTTATCATCTAGTCTCAATTTGTCAGTCTTCTGCTTGTCTTGTTTATTGTTGTTCCAAACTATTTTAACAATAGGACCTCTGCTTGTAACTTTCTTTGTTTCTGGTAAGCATGCACACTTCCAGGTTGAAGGGAATAAATAAGTTAGGACTACCCTTGGAATTTAAATGATTAAATACTCTCCTGAAGTACTAGTAACTAGCTAAATTCGTTTTTCTTTTCAAAGATGGTGCAATTTTTTTTGTCATATTCAAATACATGAAGTGTTGGCTATTTATGTGCTGCTAGTAAATAATGGAAATTTGTGGGTAATGCTTTTGTTATTAACATACTCGTTATAACTTCTGTTGAAGGATTCTCCTGAGGTTCATGCAAACGCTGCTGAAATCCTTTGTGCGATAACTAGATATGCCCCGCCAGCACTTGCTACAAAAATTTCCAGTCCATGGTGCTTTTCCATATGCCCACACCCTTACATTATATTGCTGAAAATTTTAAGATATGTAATGTTTCTGGGGGGAACTTTGCAATTTGATATTCAAAACAGTTGTGTATTCTTTTTTACTCCATGTTTGCAGTTTTGTGGGGAGACTATTTCATCATGCTTTTCAAGACTCAAGGCCTAAATCGGTGTTGGTCCATTCATTGTCAGTGTGCATATCTTTGTTGGATCCTAAGAGACTTGTATCAGCTTCTTACCAGGCTTTCGGTAGTCAACTAAGCCATGGTACGTTGGTCACTGCAAGTCCAGAGACAGTTGATGGCATGCTGGATAGCCTAGGTTAGTGGTTCTTTAAGCTGTTGTCTATATATCTTTTCACATGGATGGGGTACTGTAGCTATATTCCTTTAAAATATACATTCTTTATTGCCATTCTACATTATTTACTGTCCATAATTAAGTCCAGGTCTTGTTGTGGATTGCTGTTATTATTTCAGAACATTTACTGAGTTTTATTCAGGAAAGCTTTTTATCTTCAGTAAAAAAAGGGTAGCCAGTGATAAGACACATTTAAAACTTCTGAATACCTCTTTTGAGTAATATGCATGCATTCCTCTTTTATCATTTAAGCATCCTATTTTCAACTATTTATTTTAGTTCTTAGGATTATAAAGTGCAAACAGCACATATAAAGATCTATGCTCCAGCCTCCAAGGATAATGTACTGAAAGATCTTAATTTTACCAACGATGTGTAAGGTGATTTGTTGAAGCTGCTGGATGTTTCATCAACTGTTAATGTTCTGCCAACCACATATGGAATCTTGCAACCTCCTCTGGGAAAGTACCGCTTGAAGGTATGAGTGCTTAATTCTATGCAGATATGTTGAGCCACAAAGTGCACAGGCTACATGACAAGGTAGCAATTCATGTCTATTTGTGACATCGCTGTTGGACCGTTATACACATTTTTGTCTGCAAAGATCTTGAACACTAATATACTTATTCCAAAGCATTGGTGCCAGTTGTCTATTTGATCTTTGATTTGTGTTGCTTAGGTGATTGCTTTACATCTTTCATTATTATTCTTGATGTTTTTTTTTCAGATTATAGAGTTCATCTCCGTTCTGCTGTCAATTGGTAGCGAAGCTGCTGAAATTCGATTGATCCATCTAGGAGCAATCAAGCATGTCATAGATCTATTTTTTGAGTAAGTTAAACATTGCAGTATTGTTTGTCACAAGTTTGTCATGGAGCTGACATAGAATTAATCGTCAGGTACCCTTTTAACAACTTTTTGCACCACCATGTGGAGAACATCATTGGTTCCTGTTTAGATAGTAAGCAGGACCAGCTGATCCATCATGTTCTTGATGAGTGTAAGCTTGTTACAAGAATTTTGGAGGCTGAGAAGAACTCTACTCTTTCAACAGATTTAAATAAGGTACTAAATTAATCTCTCACTCTTTATTTGACTAAACAATTATATTTACTTGCCATTATCCTTGCAGCACACGGTTCCTTCAGAGGGAAGATCTCCACCAAGGATTGGAATTGTTGGTCATGTGACACACATATCTAACAAACTCATTCAGCTTGCTAACACCAACAGCATAATCCAATCACACCTGCAGGTTTGGACTCGATTATGCATAGCCAAACCTTGCTATTATTTCCATCCCTGACATTAAAGTTAGTGGGTTTATCACTGGTCCCTTGCTAATTATCTGATGGATACCTAGTCAAGTGGTTGACACGAACAGTTCTTGCACAGAAAATATTTTCTTATTCTTCTTATCTCAATTTGACGATTTGCATTAAACTTGGGTTAACCAATTAGTGTTCTGATTGACACTTCCCTTAGAACACAGGAAATGTAAGTTGAACATATGATCCAAGGTGATGTGTCTTAACTGCACTGTCTGTTGAACATAATGATTATGTGAAACATCCAATGCAACAACCATTGTGTTTATTATGGGCCTTGTAGCCTGTTAAATATTTATTGGTTTGTTTTTTTTTCTATACAAGCTCATTCTTGCTAAATTTTCTTGTGTGATATGCTTTTGAAAATTCTAGTAGCAGCATTATTTGTTTGACTCACTCAATTTGTTTTCTTCAGCAAAATTCTGGGTGGGCTGAGTGGTATGCTGGTACCATAACAAAGCGTAATGCAGTAGAAAATGTTTACCAGTGGGCATGTGGGTAAGTATCATGTTTAACTTTTCTATCATTTGCAATTTGTATATTTAATTTTCATTGAATAATATCATGTTTGTTTGTTTGAATACTTATCT
The DNA here is from genome assembly GCA_030770085.1 of Oryza coarctata. Lineage (NCBI taxonomy): Eukaryota > Viridiplantae > Streptophyta > Magnoliopsida > Poales > Poaceae > Oryza > Oryza coarctata. The sequence goes on from CM061468.1 coordinate 19,630,698, forward strand.
TGTTTTTTTTTGTCTGTTGCTTCCTTATGAACCACTTTGACTGTGCTGTGCTGAAAGCAAATGATAAAAGTCACACAATTCTTGAAGAATATGGTTGCACGTTGTGTTACATTGTGTCAGTGCTGCCCTGATCTCTAAAAGTGTTTTAGGCATTAATTGGCTTCTTGGTGGTCCGCCATCCATTTTGTCAGAGAAGCTATGGTCAATCTTGTTTTATTTTGGAATAATTAGTTTAATACAGATTGATAGTTGCACAAACAACTATTAGTCTATTGTCACCACATGCCACTAGAACAGAAATGGTATAATTTCTGTTGAGCTTCAACTTGTCTATGTTAGCTCTATGTAGCATATACTGTGATCAACCTCTGAAAAATTTAGTTTTATAAATGGACAGATGACTTCTGTTTGTGATTAATTTGCACAATACAATAGTTCATCAAATGATAAGTTCAAGTTAAATGTGACAGTTTTACTCACTAATCATTATGGAGGAACATATAGGTTTTGTTCCCAATGTCAAATCGTTAATAATTTATATTATCAGAGTATATGCCACGCATGTTCATAAAGGTTATTGGGATTACTCTAGACTTCAGCTCCGTGCACAACTTAACTTGCTTTGGTACATGCCTTTGACATTTTGTGTGGTAAAAATATCATCTGCTAAATCTGATATCATTTCTCTGGTCATAGCCGACCAACAACACTGCAGGATCGAGGTAGGGACAGTGATGATGAAGACTTCCGAGATAGGGACTATGATGTTGCTGCGCTTGCTAGCAATTTAAGTCAGACTTCTAAATATGATATTTACAGTTATGAAGATATGGATGAGGTCAGTTAATAACTATAGTTGCATATTGATCCTATATTGTTTTTAATTTGATCTGCAAAGTCGTATTCTCTAAATATGGCCACTGGTGTACATTGAAGATTCATGCAAGAGTTTCTGAATGTTTCTGAATTCTAAGAATTCCACCTGAAATGCTGGATTTATGTTTTTTTGGAGTCTAATTGTCTGACCATCCAACTGTGGACCTAAGTGTATTTTAGTTTTAGATGCAAGAAATTTACACGTACATGTATATTTGATTAGTAACTCTTTGGTGGGTGATATATGGCAGGATCAAGTACCTCACGAGGGAGATGATGAGGTATGTTCAGCTGTTTGCTTAGGTTTGGGCATCATTACATGCTATATATATCAAATTGACAAGATTGCATTTCCTCGTATGCACAATGTGAGTCCATGTTATAATTTGTCTAACTTCCACAGGATGTATATTTTGATGATGAATCTGCTGAAGTGGTTATCTCCTCTCTTTGTCTTGGTGATGAACATGACAGGTATTTTCTAGTCTATATTCTTTGTTATGTGGCTCTTTCATAAGTTTGTTTAAATGTTTTGCAACAAGAACTGGCTGATGAAGAATATGCCTTGCAGTAAGTCCTTGTTTAGAAATTCCAATTGGTTTGCATTTGATGAGGATAAAGCACTGAATGGCGAGGTCAACCCAGAAGCTTCCCCGCCCCCAAATTCAGAGATATCTGCACCAAATGTGGATGATGAGAACAATGAAGTCATTCTTACTGAGATTGTAGATGACACAAAGGGTTTGGAGTCACTTTTAGCAGTTAACAGAGACTTAATTGACGAATCTAGTCACACAGACTTGACAAGTTGCCCCATTGATAGATTGGAAGATGACATCAGACCACCAACTCCAGATGTAAAAGAGAGTCCACCTGAACCTGAACTTATGGAATGGAGGGAGCAAGAAGCCGAACCTGCTGACATAGCTGAGAATGACACAGCTGTTCCAAATGGCGAGGTTGGTAGTGTGGATCAGATGGATGCACTTTGGGATGTCATGTCTGGCACAGCTGAATTAAGAGTTGAAAAGGTGAGTGAAATTTTGTCTGAATCCTCGGTGCCCAAGAGCACAGTAGGAGAAATATTACCACATTCAACGGACATTAGTTCAACCAGGCATCCTGAACCAGTTGATGACAGCACTCCTATTGAGGATGGAGCCCATCTGGATGAACAAAACACAAAGCTGATGAAAATCAGGTGAAATAGAAACGGATTCGTGGAAAGAGGTGGATGTCATAATGATGATGGATGTGCAGGATGTATGGGGAACTAGTCAAACCGTTCATTTATAAACAGCTGATGTATTGATTTGCTGCCCCTGCATGCATCATAGAAATGCTGACCATGCAACATTCTCTCATAGAGCTGCCTAAGTTTCACATCTTCAACATGTGGCAACATTGTAATGCGGAATGCTGAAAATAGGCATATCGCTCTCATTCTCAAGATGAATGTTATCGTATATCCATGATTTGTTTTGTAAACAATTATATGAATATCAATATTATTTCCCCAGGGTATTTTTCGCGTTATTAGATTTGATAATTTGTACGAATTTGATGCTCAACATTTAACATTTCGACGTGCAGAAATGGTTGGACAGAATCTGCAGTCAGTTCCATTGTTTGGTTTCTGCCTCTTTCCCGATACAAACGAGGAATATATTCAGATGAACATGCCCAGATAAACAGGAGAGATCGAACACCATTATCACAAAAACAACCACCTCTCCTATTTGCTCCCATCGGGAATACTTCTTGTGTGCGGCATTGTGTTCGCGCCGTACGACAGTAGCAGCAGGAGCCAGAAATCAACATCCACAGAATGACCACCGCTTCTGCAAACGAACCAGTAACGTCAATTCGCGCAAGAATACCTAAGCACGCACGCTGCATCTCAACGTGGTCGTCGTTTCGAATCACGTACCTTGTTGACGCGTTTGGGTGGCGTGTATGGGTAGCTCTCGCCAGCGGGTTTGAATTCTGGCCTGTAGCCGCCGTCGTCGGTGTTCCGGAAGGCCGGCGGTATGCCCACCTTGGCGTTCCCGGGGCCGGTCGTCTTCTTGTCGTCGCGAGCCTTCTGGAATATGACGGTGAAGCCCTCCGCCGACGACGGATTCTTCACGTCCCACTCCCCGAATTTGGGCAGCGGCCGGCCCTTGTCCTGCAAACACAAGTAATGACGTGATCTGGAGCTGGAGACGGCAATGCATGCAGCTGATCAAGAGAGAGGGGAGGAGGATCACGTACCGTCGTCGTCATGGCGGAGATCTGGCCCACCGACGAACCCGACGCCCGGCCGCCCGCCGGGGACAACGCGATGGAGAAGGGAGAGAGGCCTGTACCCGGCAGAAAGAAGTGTGAGTTAAAATTAGACGGGAGGGGGTGGCGAAGGGGGAGGTCGCCCTTGCTTTATACTACAGAGAGGAGCCGCACAATCCACGGACCAGCGTGTCCGCGCGCGCGGGAATGACGACGAGAGCTCGCCCCGTCCGTTTCTCTCCCGCGTCGCCATGCCACCTTCCCCACATGATCCAATTAGGTTACTGAACTTAAACGTTAACAACAATTTTGGATGGTCTAAATGGTATTACAATATAGTACGAGCGTTCCCGTGAAAAAATACCTCCTTATGATACTCTGACCTCAATCTCCACCGCCCATATGAGATCGTACGGTCGAAAAAGCATCAACATTTGGATCACCAACCTTTCACGGTTTAAACAGTGCAGTAATACCGTATAACACGAGGGCTCCTAAGCAAAAGAACCTCCATCTCTGGTTCATCCTCAATCTCAACCGCCTAAGCTTTGATCGGACGGTAAGCAACCGAAGAAGTGAGCTAGTGGGCCTCAACATTTTGAAGGCCCAAAACATCAGCAAAATCACGGCTTGGATCATTTTTAATATTCGAAGCGGGCCCACCTTAGATCCAAACTACGAGATTAGGCCCAGCCCGGTCTGGCCCAAAATGGCTGGCCGCAGATAGTCATGGTCCTGGCGGCGCGCAGCACACAACCCTAGCAGCTGCCGCCATATAAAAGGATTGCGCGGCCGGTCTCGCCTGCCTCCTATTACCTGCGCGGCTCCGCCTCCCCGCGCACCACGAGCTCCCGGTTCGCCCTCTCCGTCGAGCGGGCACTCTCCGTTTGGTCGCCGCCGCGTGCGGTGGTCGTCAGGATCGCCGGCGTCGATTCCCCGTGGTGGTAAGTCGCTCCCGCGTGGCTCTACTTCGGTGAATTTTAGGGGGTGTTTAACGCTAGGGTTTAGGGTTTATGGGAATACGGAGCCAAATGTTTTGCGATGGTAGCCTGTTGGGTATGTAAGTCGGGGCGTAGGTGTTCTTGATCTGTAGCTGTTGGATGAAGTTCAAAGTTATTTTTTTTTAAAAAAAAACAAAGGGCTTGTTTTGAACCAATCGCTTCCTGGTATTGTTTCTCTGCTTGTAATCTCTGTGGTACGTGAATATGCTTGTTCAAGACTACAAGCAGTTTATGCATTCCTTTGGAAGCAAACGATTTTTTTTGCGTACATTGGTTGTTGTTCGAGGGAGAAAATTGTACATTCCATCGAGAGCAGTGCATATACACTTTGCACGAGCCGCCTGCCGGTGGTATACATTTATGGTTCGAATATTTTTTATGCATTAACCAGTACTTGATCTTAAGAATTCAGGCTTAGGATTTTCCAACGAGGGTCTTTTTGTTCGATCAGATTTTGAACTGGCCTACTGCTTGAATTTCCGTTCCTTCTAAGATTGGGTGTCCGGTCTTTTCTTCGCCATGAGGAATCCATTTATTTGCCAACGAATTAGTTATACTAATCCTTATTTGTCTGAACCTGTACCTTGCAACTAATATTACTAACAGCATCAATTATATTATAAAAACAATGGGGCCACCTAAATTATGCCCTGCGATCCTACATTACCACTTGTTTCCTTGTTGTAGTGGTGTTAATGATTGCTATGTTACTGTGATTTGTTTTGCTAAACAGTGACATCTGCTTTTGTAGAATTAATTAATCAATACTTAATATGGGTAAATCAAGCAAGAAATCTGGTGTTGAGGTTGCACCTACCTCTGTTTCAGTCTCAGACAGAAAATCTGGAAAAAAGGGTAACATTTTTTATACTTGTCTCTCATGGCTTATCATTTATTGCAGTTGTTCAGCCCTGTCTAAATATTTTTTCATACAAGCAGGAAAGAGGAATGCAGAAGATGAGATTGAGAAAGAGCTCAGTGCCAAGAAACAAAAGACTGTACCAGAGAAGGTCGTGCCTTTGAAAGAGGATGCCAAAAAAGTGAAGAAGCAGCCCCCACCGAAGAAGGTTGAGAGCAGCAGTTCTGAGGAAGATTCTTCAGAATCTGAAGAGGATGTAAGCCAATCTTCTCCAATGTGGCTTGTTGATTTTCTCTTGATTAAAAGGGCTTCTCATTTAGAGTTTTAGTTCAATGTTGGTATATTATGTTTGATGATTGTTTTGCCTGCTACTATAAGATGCATGATATTTGTGACCTTAAATACTCAGCTTAAAATTGGCATGATATTTTCTCAGATCGCCTGTTTTTATCTCAGTAGATCCTTTGAGCTAAAGTTTTTGTCCTGCAATGTTTGCTTGGAGAAACTAATAAATAAGTAGAAACAGCAGAAATCGGGCATCTATATGGTGTTAAGCCATAATTTTGACCCCTGAAATTGAATAGTTTGAACATTGGTTAAACACTAGAAGTTTGCCTTTCAGTTTCGTACTTTTAACATCCGAGTTATCGGTGCAACAGTGATTGCTTGAATAGTCTACACTATTGTTTGTCTTTTGCCAAGTATTTATGGAAAAATTAGTCATTACATATTGAAGATGCATGTTTTCATATTGAAGATGCATATTTTCATTGAGTGTGTTCATTTTGTGTAGTTTCTTGTGTTCCAAATTATAATGAACATGGAGGGGTTTTCTTTGCACCTCTCCCTATTAATTATTTTCAAAATTCTTTGCAGTTGAAGGCCCAACCGAAGAAGATTGTTCAACCGAAGAAGGCTGCACAGCCTGCTAAACAGGAGTCCAGTGATGATAGCAGTGATAGCTCCTCTGATGATGTATGAGTTTTATATCCTTTTTTTGCCAAGGGGCTTTGTTTACTTTCATTGCTGAGAAGTTTGTGGTTTACTTTTATTTTTCTAATCTAGGAGCCTGCAAGTAAACCTGTTGCTCGTTCAAATAAGCCCCTAGCTGCACTTGCTACCAACAGTACCAGCAGTGATGATAGCAGTGATGAGAATTCATCTGATGATGAACCTGTGAAAAAGCCTTCTGCCCCTTCAAAGAAGCCAGTTGCACTTGCTACCAATGGATCAAAAAAGGTTGAGTCAGACAGCAGTAGCTCTGATAGCAGCTCTGATGAGGAGTCTGATGAGGATGATAAAGTGAGTATTTGTTTCCTATTGTAACTTGAAGAAAAGTGTTCATGGTTATTGTTTCTCTTCGTCGGCCTAATTTATTTTCCTTTACCATTTCTTTATTTTGCTATTATAAGTACCAATTTCTCTTTGAGGGTACGTCAATTATAAAATTTGAGATTTTACTATCAGCTTTGTCAATTTCTTGTTTAATGTCTTCTGTCTATATGCACAGCATCTGCATATGCATTATTGTAAGATTTAATATCCCTAGATTTTATGATGATCTTGGTTTTGAAGCTTATATTTTATACAACAGTTCTGCAGAGTTCATAAAGTTTATGTTCTGTTTGATTTATGTATTTTGTGAATTTTGCATCATCAGTTATGTAGGTCATATGATATAGTACTGTGCTGAATGTATGAAGAACAGTTTGTACATTTTGTTAAACTAACGTGTACAAAAGGCAATTCAATGTGCCTTAATTTGTACCCAAAAATCTTTGAATTGAACACATTTGTTTGGTTGATAGAAAGCCTATAAGGATAAATGAACATTGTTGCAATTTCTACGGTGAGCCACTGTTTCTCTTCTTGGCTCTGTTCCAGAAAATCTTTTTCCCTCATTACACTGACAAACTTGTTGCATTTCCTTGCTTTTTAGAAATCTGCTGCTCCTGTGAAGAAACCTTCAGTTGCCACTACACAAAAAAAGACCCAGGAATCTGACAGTTCTGATAGTGGCTCTGATGATGAATCAGATGAGGTAAGCAGCCATTCAAGTTGTTGCATTGCTATTTAAGATTTGGAGTACTCAGCTGGCACACAGCTATTACTTCCCTTCTCCTGATATTTTGACTTTATTTTTGGAGTGTCGGTATAAGATGTTATTGGTAAACTATGTTTCCTGTTCTGACTATAGCAATATCTACAGGAAATGCCAACTAAAGCATCAGCAGTAGCCAAGAAAAAGGAAGAATCCAGTGAAAGCTCTGATTCTGAAAGTGATTCAGACTCTGATGATGAGGTGGGCACCTTACTACTGATGTTGACATAGTTGCTTCGTTCTCAATATTTTTTTTTGTCTGCAACTACATTGTCTGTAAATTTCCAGGATAACACTACTAAAACAGTTAATCCTGCCAAGGCTTCTGCTGTTAAAAAGAAAGAAGAATCTAGCGACAGCTCAGACAGTGACTCCGAGTCCGAGTCTGAGTCAGATTCTGATGAAGTATGTGTGCTGGCACTTGTTAATTTTGATGACTAATTGTTGTGCAATATTTAAATCTTACACAATGTTTACAGCCTGCAAAACCTACTATTCCTGCAAAAAGGCCTCTGACAACAAAAAATGGACAAGTATGCTTTCTTTTCTGAAGTTTGTTTCCTCAAGTATGGGTAAAATTATCGTATGTGCTATTTTTCCTGTGATAATCTTGCCCTCTTGGGGGTACACCTCTTTGCAGTCCAAGGATGAATCTGAAGATAGTTCTGATGATAGTTCTGAGGAAAGTGATGATGAACCTCCACAAAAGAAGATTAAGGTGCTGGTTTTTCTTTTTAGCTCATTTTGATTTTTTTTTTCATCATTACATTTCTATCTATTTTGTCTCCAGGATTCTAAAGTGTCTGGTATTACCAAGCCTTCCCCTAAGATCGCCAAGAAAGAAAGCAGCAGTGATGAAGAAAGTGATGATGATGACAGTTCTGATGAAAGCTCTGATGAGGATGATAAGCCAAAACAAACTCAAGCTAAGAAGGTGGTCTGCAGACTTAGATGCCTAGGTTTTTCTCATCAATGTATGTGGTTATTCTTTAACTTTATTTTATCTTTTCATTGTCTGACATTGTAGCAAGCACCAGTAGCACAAGAGAGTAGCAGCTCTGATGAATCTTCTGAAGAAGATAGTGACATGGAAAGTGATGAACCAGCAGAAACTCCCCAAAAGAAGGTACAGATATTGTTCAATTTGTGCACATGATTTCTTTGGACATTGCATTGTTCTTCGACTATAGCAGTTGTATGTAGAGAATGTTCTGTAAAAGTTTCTGTACCCTTCAGGAAACTGCTGTTTCTGTTGGTTCGAATAAGTCTGCAACAAAACTGGGACATGAGGAAGTATGTTCCACTCTTGATACTGTTATTCTGCAATGTTATTTTTTTATGTTTGATGTCTGTTGGACAATTAGTCTTAACCTCATTTATTGCAGCCAAAAACGCCTGCCAGCAACCAAAATCAAGCTACCGGGTTGAAGACTCTTTTTGTTGGGAATTTGTCATACAGTGTGGAGCAAGAACAAGTGTAAGTTTGTGAAATGTGTTAATTATTTCTGTTTCAAAGCTATGCCTACTAATTTCATTTTTCACTCTCTGTAGGAAGCAATTTTTCCAGGAGGCAGGTGAAGTTGTTGATATTCGTTTCGGTACCTTTGAAGATGGGAGCTTCAAGGGCTTTGCACATGTTGAATTTTCCACAGCGGAAGCTGCTAAGAAGGTCAACAGTCTGATCAATTTTTTTTTGATGATTTATTCAGTTTGTATTGGTTTCATGAACATTAAGAAAAGATTTTATTGCCACCAAGTTTGCTTTGATTGAGATAATCGAACTCTCATTAGTCATCAATCATTTTATTTTAGGCACTTGAATTTGCTGGTCATCACCTGATGGGACGGCCTGTCAATATTGACCTGGCTCGTGAAAGAGGCACGTATACTCCTGGCAGCGGGTAATTCCCTATCTTTGTGTTGTGTACATCAGGGGAAAAAACTTTAGATATGCTTTGAAAAAGGTTGTCTACGTTGTGTAAATGGGGCCATGATCGTTTTGTGTAATTCCTCAGGAGGGATAACAGCTCTTTCAAGAAGCCTGCTCAAAGCTCAGGAAACACTATATTTATTAAGGGCTTTGATACTTCTCTTGGAATAGACCAGGTAAGTTGCATGTTATCCTCACGTTTCTGTTTTTGAAATTTTATTGTTCGTGTTGTCTACCTTTTGTTTTCTAAACATGTCTTATATGTTGCATCTGCTTGTTTTCTTTACTAGATTCGAAGTTCACTGGAAGAGCATTTTGGCTCATGTGGAGAGATTACACGAGTTTCAATTCCAAAGGATTATGATAGTGGTGCAAGCAAAGGGTCAGTTGCCTCTGTTACATATATGAACACATTACTCTCTATTAATACCCTTTGCGGTCTATTGTTGTCTCCATTTTGGACTCCTGCACTTGGAGAAGTCCTATTTATTATTGTCTGACATGTGGCTTGCTTCCTGGAGCAGGATGGCATACATGGATTTTGTGGACAGTGGTTCCTTGTTGAAAGCATATGAACTGAATGGATCTGACCTCGGTGGATACAGCTTGTATGTTGATGAAGCAAGGCCTAGGCCAGATAAGAGAGATGGTGGCAGTGGCAGTGGAAGAGACTTCAACAACAGTGGGAGAGGAAGACGTGGTGGACGCGGTGACTATAGCCGTGGACGTGGTAGAGGTTTTGGTAGGGGTGATAGGGGCCGTGGTGGCCGGGGTACTCCGTTCAAGCAGAGCGCTGGCACACCCAGTGCAGGTAAAACTGCTACCACCCACACCAAATCGCAATTTACCCAGCTTTTAACATTCGCTGCTTCGACTTCATGTAGGATAAATGGAGCTGTCACAATTAACATTTGGTTTCTCATCTGCAGGAAAGAAGACTACATTCGGTGACGACGACTAGAGAAAAACTGAGCCGATTTTGTTCTAATACCGTAGTTATTATATCTCCCCCAGTGCAATTCTATTGAATCGCGAACGATTGCTTGCCTACCTCCATACCCATTGCATTCTGTTGCCGATTATCTTGTTGATTGGGTCCGTGTTAAATTTGCCGGACAGTTTTGGCAATTTTGGAACCTCTTGACCTACGTAATCATTATTATCGTATAATGCCTCAGTGGCATGCCATTATACTGGTAAAATTTGTGCCTTTACGCATTTTTGTTAGTTTGGGAAGTTTTTCGGTGAGGGATCCTTAAATGCCTTCTAAGATTGGCTGCTCCGTGAGGCTGTACTCAGTCTCACTGTTTTTTTTGGCCATTGCTGCCCGAAGCGAATTATGGAATGAAAAATTACATAATCTAATCAAAGAAATTTTTGTATCCTTAAAACATGGCGCGCAATCAGCACTGCAGTCTTGCCCTTCACATCCAAATCAGCACGGTCAATTGGTTATTAGGTTCGTGTTCTCATAATAGTTTCAGTAAGGGAGCGGCAGCGCCGGATTCGTTCTGCTTGCAAATGGGTCGTCGGCGTTGCTGCCTCCGGTTTCGCGCTCATTCGACAGACTCGTTCGCTCCCCGCTCCTTCCCTCTCTTGTCATTCCTCTTTTTTTTTTCCGGTGTGCCTATGGCTGGCAACGCGACCGCGCCACCTCCGCGGCCGGAGAGGGCGCGTGCATCTCAGCGCTCCACCCCTGCCGTCGGCCCCGGATGGGCGTGTGCGTGTGGCCTTCATTCACGCACTCTCCTGTGCCGATGCGGATGGGCTGGGTGCTCGACGGACGCAGGCGACGGCGCGCCCTCAATATGTTCGAGGAAATGCCTGGCTGGATACCCGAGCAATATCTGCTCTCTCCATCTTTGCCTCTGATGATTCGTAGAAGGTAGGTCTAGCTGAGAAAATTTCTGTCGTGAAGGATCCTTGAATGTCACTACTAGTACTACTTCACGCTTATGCTGTTAGGCTTAGACTGTGAAGTAGGTCTAATTAAGGATACATTTGTAGTGTTTTAATATGGCCTGGAGTGATTACAGCCCTCTATAATACTACTCTCTCCACCCTAAAATATATAAATCAAATATCGGATTAGACATAATATTTTTTTAATTCGTGGTATAATATTATATCTAATTTCTTATATTTTTTAAAGATATATGGAGTACCATTTATTATCAAGGCAATTGATTAGTTGATTGGCGGATAAGAGCAAGCTAATAGCATATAGTTATCTATTATATCTACTTAGCATATATATATGGAGATAATACTCGTTTGGTATTTGTGACAAAGACTTCGACTCCAGTTTACCGATATCACGCTGAACATGGTAGGTTGTTGCTATGTTTAAAAAAAAGGGAGAGCACATTTGTTATTCTTTGTCACATCTCCGAATGTAACTATTTTTAAAGCTTGATATAAAAATTAAAAAATAGTAAAATGATGGTAGAAATGTTATAATTAATTAGAAAGAGAAAGTAAATAAAAATAGTTGTAATTGATTAAGATAAAAAATAAAAAAATATTTAATTTAGGATAAAAACTAAATAATAAAAATATCTTTAATAAAACGAATGAAGGAAGTATATACGTGACAAAGACTTCGACTCCAGTTCGCTGGTGTCTACGCTGCACTTTTATTCTGTCTTGTTCTAGTCTATATGCACGTGAATTGTGACAAACTGCAGCACCTGTGCCTTTTACACCTTGGCCCTTCCACAAAATATTTATTACAAATAGTTATGATAAGTTTTAGTTCTAGGCATTTAGGCTAAATATTTATTATATGTTGTTGTGAAGGATGTTTATGGAAACTTAACGGCTCCATGACATAAACTTTTGCAACTTCATGTTAGAAACATACAACACCGAACATCATTTTGCCATATGAATTCATTTATAAAATAAAAAATACAAGGGTTTTTTTATGAAAAACTTTTACAATGAGACCAAACTGTGAAAACTACTCGCGCATTTTTCTTGTTAATTCCGCTAGTTGGACATTCTAGCACTAAAAAATCACGATTTTAGATATTGAGCATCAAAAGTTTTTTATTAAGTTTTTCTCAGTTTCTCTATTTAGCATTCCGTCAATACCACCATTGCACTTCCAGCATACCCCTCTTTCCTTTCTTCCTCCTGTCTCCTCTTCCTAATTACACAGACAGAACCCAATGTCACGCGCTCAGCAGCATGGCAGCAAGCGGCGACCTCGGAGGTGACGGCCACGAGGTAGCTCGAGGGCGGCGACCGTGGAGGACCTCAAGGTCCGCGGCCGGAGGTGAGCTCAATGGCGGCAGCCATGTTGGAGCTCGACGGCCGAGTCCTAGGCCTAGCTTGGCGGCGGCCGGCCGTGGGGGGCGGTCTTGGGGGAGCTCGGCAGTGACAGCCCACACGGAAGCTCGAGGCGGCGGACCGGGGCGAGCTTGACGGCGGCGGCCGCGGCGTGCTCGATGGCGACAGCCCGCGGGGAGGCTCGAGGCGGCGGCTGCGCAAGCTCGACGGCGCCGACCGTGGGGAGAGCGAGGCGGCGGCCGCATATGAGTTCGATGAAGGTCTCAACCAGCTCATCGATTTACTTGAATTGCACATAACGAACTGCCCTAATTTGGTCATGTCTAAGCGGCCTTGTCCTCCCATCTCTTAATCATCTCTCTGTCCAGACATGTGGCACTATCAGGGAGTTGGCTAATGGAAATGCTTTCGCATGTGCGGGGCCTCTATCGTTTGGAATTACATGGTTGCCCACAAATAAAATCTCTATCGTTTAGTCAACCTGAAGAGATGGAAGGCGGTGGTCGGGACATCTGGTGCCGCATCAGCCAGAGATGAACAGCTGTTCTAAATTCCATGTAATGCCCTCCTTCATCTAACCGAGCTATTTATGTCTTACTGCCCAGAACTGCAGTTATGTGGAGGGGAGGGAGCCCTCCGAGGATACCTCTCTCTAGACTTTCTTACCATTCGGTTGGTGGGTAGTAATGTGGATGTTGGATTGCTCCCACCCTCTCTTACAAGCTTGGAGATTGGTATGAGTCCCGAGCTATCTGCTGCATGGGATCTCAAACTGCAGGAGCATGGACAGATTCCACCGCTTCCTTCGTCACTTGTAAGACTCTGTATCTCAAATCTCACATACAAGGACCAGTACCATCCGCTACAGTCCTGGCTCCCCAACATCAAAGAATTATGTATACAACTAAGTCCAGAATTGACATCGCTACAGCTGGGATACTCAAAGGCACCGACAAAACTAATATCAGACTTAATTAAATCAAATTAAATTAGGTATATTCTATTTTTTAAAGTTTTTTATTATCTATCTTTATATTAATTTCGGTATTTCTCTATTTTTTATATTATTATATTAATTTAGAATTTTATAATATATTAACGTCGGATAAATTTTTTTTTAATTAGGGCTACTTCTAACTGTATATCAAACGCACTGACACATTTGGAAGTATACGACTCACCCAGTTTAACCCGTTGTTTGGAGCTTCTGTCACAGCAGCAAGGGGCCTCTGAGATACCCCGTTAAGTGATGGCTCTGTCCTTACCATGTCCCTCTGCAAACAGCTCACGTCTCTTAGAGGCCTATCGTTCTGGCCTGAAGGAAGCAAGCGTGGTGCGACGATGATGGGCCTGACAGAGGAACAAGAGGGCGCTCCAGCTTCTGACCTCTCTCTATCGGCTCAGTTTTGTATGCCTGCCGAATCTCCTGTCACTTCCTGCAAATCTAGCAAGCCTTGTCTCCCTCGAGTATTTATCTATCTGTGAATGTCCCTGCATCACAAGGCTGCCAGAGATGGGCCTCCCACCATCGCTGACAGAACTGTCTGTACGCGAAAGCAGCGAGGAGCTAAATATGCAATGCAGAGTGGCAGCAACCGAGAGGCTGAAGGTCGAGATTGATCACAAATATGTTGAATAATCACTTGAGGTATGCTGTTGGTGCAATTTGTCTTAAGAGCTACTCCTAATTAATACCCTCACCCTCCTCTTGCTTAAACTAATTAACTGATTTTCCTTTGGAGTGTAGACTGCAGTAATACAAGATTTTTGTACATATCGGTGCTGCCTGCTCTGCACTGGCATCCTTCAGCGCATATATTTGTGGACTTCTCAATGTGTTATACCTTTGGCTTTACAAAGACTACTATGTACGCGTGATCGGTGCAGATGTCCTTGCTGAAAGTGACGGAAGACTACTATGTACGCATGATCGGTGCAGACGTCCTTGCTAAAAGTGACGAATGTGTTTGATCTAGGACAAATAAGACAACTTCTCTCATTCTTGGCAGTAAGCCTGTTTGTTTGGTTTATGCTTCTGTATTTGTACTATACCTAGTTCTGTTCAGTCGTTTAGTTGCTGCTGTCATTTTACATTCTTTTTTTTTTTGCTGGGTAGGCCGAAGGATTCGACCAGCTGTTCACTAAGACGATGCAATGACGACTTCAAAAAAAAAGATGATGCAATGACTGGGTGATGGAAATGAATATGATTTGGTCCATCCTTTTGCTACTTAATGGAGTACTAAGTCAGCTGCTTGTTTATCAGTATCTCGGGTTAGTCATTAATTGTTTGATAAGCTTGTTTAGATTAGTATTATATGGTTGGTGTTAACTAGAAAATCAGATGATGTTCGTGTACAAAATTCCGAAATTGAACCTCTTTTTTTATCGTTATTTTGATATGGGCTATCCCTTTTTGTTTAAGCAGCATTTAACTTGCTATTCCTTTTCCTTTTTCCTTTTGACTGCAGTTGGCTGTTTGGTGTGCCCCGAAAATTTAACTGCCAACATTGTATGTCCTGATGTGGTCGTTTTTGAAAGGTCCTCCTAAATGCATTGCTCAGGAGGGACAACAGTTCTTTCAAGAAGCTTGGTCACAAGCTCAGGCAACACTGTATTTGTTAAAAACTTTGATACTTCTCTTGGAGTAGACCAGGTAACTTCCCTGTCATCCTCATGTCACTGTTGTTGAAATTTGACTGATTGTATTGTCATACTTTTAGTTTTCTAAACATGCCTTATATGTTGCATCTGCTTATTTTCTTCACTACTAGATCCGAAGCTCACTTGAAGAACATTTTGGTCCAAAGGGTGATGATACTGGTGCCAGCAGAGGGTCAGTTTCCTCTGTTACATGCGTGAAATACAGCACACTTGTTAATGCCCTTTGCGGAACATAACATCTCTTCAGTTTGGACTCCTGCACTCGGAGAATTCCTGTTCTTATTATTGTCACTGACATGTGGTTTGCTTCCTTGTACGGAATAAGCATTCATGGATTTTGCAGACAATGGTTCCTTGTCGAAATCATTAGAGCTGAATGGATCTGACCTCGGTGGCTTCCACATTTGGTGATGACGAGTTGACGACCAGATGACAATTTGAGTAGATTGTGTTCTAGTACCGTAGCAATCTCTTCCCTCTATGCGATTCCAGTGAATTGCAGAGGATTTCTTGTGGACTGGCCAGATCACCATATTCTGTTATCTATTACTCCTTCTGGTTAAAAGTATTTGACGTTTAGGTCAAAATTCGGTCAAAGTTTAGGTGGTAATTTTGCCCGGCAGTCTTTGGCAATATGCCAATATGCAACCTCTTGACTTATGCAATCATTCTTATCCTATAATGCCTGGTGGCTTCATGGCACTGTACTGGTCAGTTTAGTCTTGTTTGCGGTACATTTTACGCATTTTGTTTGTTCGTTCAGAAAGTTCTCCAGTGAAGGATCCTCGAGACCTTGAATACTTTATAAGTTTAGGCTCTCTCAGGCTGTACTCTCACAGGTACTGTTTATGCCATCGCTCGGAAGCAAATTATGGAATGAAAACACATGGTCCAATGAAAGAAAACATTGTATCCTTTTGAGATATGCTTCACAATGATCACAGCGAACTGCCAGTTTTTTTTCCATCCCTGAACAGGACGACGCGCCATCACAGTACTTTTGTTTACGCTGCAAAACTTGCAAGCCAGTTAAGGCCATGCTCATCGAACGGATGCCAAAATGATCCGTCTTGGCGCCCCGGCGTCCCCTGCTCTCTCCGCCCCACGCCCTGTCCTCCGCCGTAATGGTAGCATCCACCCTGCCGCGATGGTCGCCGCCGGCTGCACGCATCTACGGCGGAGGAGGGTGTGTATAGCTCGTCAGCTCGATCTACTGCAGCTGGTTGAGCTGAAGCAGGTAGCAGCAGCAGTAGCAAAGCCCGTTGGACGCAGCCGCTAGCTAGCAGGTGAGCGCTCCACTGCCTTGAGCCATGGAATGATGGATCGCACAATATGGGAACCGATCCATCGCCGGCGAAGACCAGAGCTGCATGCCGGCGCACCGCACGCGAACGGAACGAGCACTGCCAGCCCATTAATCGCGGAAGAGAAGGTGGACTCTCAAGGGGCGCGCCGGTTGGTTCGTGTGGCCAGTGGATTACTATGTGCGAGGCCACGAGATCTGGGAAACGAAGGCCTGATCAGACGGCAGTCAAAGATCCCCGGGGGGTCGGAATTTTGAACTCCGAACCCCCATGACGGCGATGACGCTTCGTATTGCTCTGTGAAAATCAGCATGGAACGCTTAATTTTAGCTGGGATCTGCTAACACCAGCAATCGGTCCAACCGATACTCTCCGATCTCTCTCCACCAGCATTTCCTCCGCCTCTCTCCGATCGCTGAACGCCTCAACCTGTTGTGGCGTATTGGCTGATTGCTACACATTGTCTCTCTTTTCAGTTGGAGAAAATTAAGACCAGAAAATAGACATGTCATGCTCGCCGTCTCAAGAGAAGACGAGGATGCGGCCGAGGTGAGGTCCGACGCGCAAACGGCTTCGGGGTCTATGTTTCCGTCTCCGTTCGTCCCCGGCAGCGGCTGTAGACTGTGGTCGTCAAGGTGCTCTTCGCCATCTTACATCTGTGTTTCTGCACCTACCTCCTACCGTACATACTCCCATCCCCCATGCTGCTTGTAGGCAATCCAACCACATCACCGTTTATCACCGTCCCACCAGCGCAAGCCTATTCACCGTGGAGGAGGGCGTGGCTTGCACCGCGTCCTCTAACCCCACGCGCATGGAGCCTTCTGACCGTACGGAACATTACGGCACCCCCTCCATTTGTTCGAGGAAATGCCTGATCGATATCTAAGTTACGCCTCTCACTCCATCTTTGCGGGGTTCAGTAAGCGACACTGAGCTTTGGTTGGCAAATGGCCACACTGGTAAGGTGACTATGTAAGCCTCTAATGATTCTTAGCAGCTTTATACTTTACCCATACGATACGATCTTACTCTAATTATTTAACATGTATTATCAGATTGAAGAGAGATTTATGACAAGTCATTGTCTAACAAAGTACTTAGACAAACATATTTTATGCACTTAGAGTCATAGCTGTATTATCCACTTGACACCCTAACAACTCTACATCTATTAGACGATCCTAAATCTACTAATTACTCGGTCAGGGTGTCTCATAACACCCATATAATCGTATTGTATTACAGTCAATCTGATTCCTCAATGGAACAGTTCTTATAAGCGCCACACAAACAATGACAATCCATGACTAAGAGTTTTCTAAAAACCATTTTATATCGCAAGCACATGGCCACACAAGCTAGTTTTTAAAATCATTTTGCAACCATAATTCTTCCATCAGTATATTATGTGATAAGAAAACGTCGTCAATACTTAACAAGTAACAGGATGACAATGAGGCTAAAAAGCTAAAAAGTACAGAGTAATCAACAGTCAAAAGGGACAATGCAACAAATAGATTTAAGCCTATCGGATCGACTTGCGAACTACGGCTACACATGTACTTAAGTATGCATAATTCAAAAACAAAATATTTAATAAAATACTAGAAGCAATATGGTTAAAAGGGTGACTTGCCTAACTTTGATTCTTAGACTTTTCCTTTGTATTTCTCAATTGGCTGCTCCTCAGTGTCAATTACTTTACGTCACAAAAGAGAAACAATAAAAAGTAGACACAATCAAAACCTATTTTAGATAATTAGTATTATCATCGTATAGATCTAAATTTTAGAAAAAAAATTGAGAGGAAATGGACAGTTGAAAAGTTATAAATTTTTAAAGTTTAAATCATTTTATAGACACTAGAAAAGCATTAACATAATTTTTGAGAAGAAAAGACTTTGGGCTTAGAGGCTAACAAGTGTGATCGGGTTGATTTATTTGAGGGATGCAAACTAGACTTTATTCATTGGCTGAACAAGTTAAAGGGGCTATGAGACCAAGGCCTATTGGGCTACGGTGGAGACCAAGGCCTTTATTTGAGGGAGGTAAATAGACTTTATTCATTGGCTAAACAAGTTAAAGGGGCTATGAGACCAAGGCCTATTGGGCTACGGTGAAGGCCAAGGCCTTGCCGGGCCTTGAGGTTTTATGGGTCGAAAGAGAAAGGAAAAGAGGAGGCCATGGACCACGGCCGGATAGGCCTAGTGGACCCACAAGATGACCTAGAACCGTGGCCTAGCCTGCCAGTGAGGCTGGCACGAAGCGCGGAAGGCCCAAGACTTTGCCATGTTGACACTGCCATGTTAGCATGGACGGGGGACGTTGACCCCGAGCGGCACCGATGGTGGCCGAGGCCGATCTGGCGAATGGCGGCAAGGATGGAAGCATGAAGCATAGAGGAAGAGCAAGTGAGGTATGATGAGTTTGATGAACGGCTTGGATTGGGTGGAGGTGGATCGGAGATGAAGGAAAACCAGAGATGAGGATCGTGGACGTTAGGTCATCGCCAATGACCATTTATCAGTGGAGAGGTTCGGGCTATGGTGCTTCAAGCATGGTGTGCGGAGAGGAATGAAGAGAATGAGAAAAAGAGGGAGGGCTAGAGATATGCCTTTAGCAGTGGTGAGCTTGAGCAGAATGACAGTGGCGAATGGTGGTGGCTAGGTTTGGGCGTTTCGGTGGTGGTGGATATTTAGCTTTGGGAATGGGTGGAATGAGGTCGCACAGGGATAGGGAGCTCGGTGGTGTTGCTCTTGGTGAGGATTGGAGAGTGGAGGTAGTAGAACAACACGGGTCAAAGGGGAGCATAACAGTGGCATCAGTGTGAGTGCTTGAGATGAGGAGCTTGGAATAGGGCTCAGCCTCTATTTATAGCGGCGGAGAGATGCATGGTAACAGTGGACTAAAGCAGTGGAGCACATGAGCAGGCATGGCGTGGCTGCTCGACGGGACGTGTAGATGGTGCAACACAGTGGTCGTTGTCATAGTCGTCTCTGTGCAGCCAGGAGAAAGGGAGGAGGAGGCAGACGTGATGGTGATGGGATGGGTTGAAGAAGGGTCACAAGCTTGGTGATGTCCATGACACATTGACGTTGCTATGGCCTTTGTCAGTGGTAGAGAGAGGAGACATGAGTGACAGTGAGAGGACGGGATGACGGGTGCGCACGTGCGAGCTTTTAACTCCCTCGGTGGGCCGACTAAAAATATCTTGAGCCCATGCCGCTCGTGACACCACAGTATGGGTGTGCGTATAGCCTCACTAGGAAGAGACGAGAAGAATTGAAATAGAAGAAAGAGAGGAAGGGAGCGACGGAGGAGAAAGATGATGAGGAGAGGAGAGAGGTGACTGATAGGTGGGTCCCATGCTTGGGGAGAGAGGCAAGCTGGGCTGATGGATTTGGGCTAGAGCACGGTGGCCTTTTGGCCTAGGCCACGCGCAAAGGAAGAAATAAGGTCACTTGGGCAGGAAAGAAAAAAAGAGAGAAAATGGCCAAAAACAATAGCTCTTGATAATTTATTAGAGAAGGTTTTAAAAAAGAATTCGAAGATTCTAATAGCTGTGCCCACGGTTATGTGCGGATGTGAAGTGATTCCTCTAGCATAAATTTATTTACAAGATATTTATGAAAAGTGTTTGTGGGTAGAAATAATTACCAAAATTGGTCTAAGTGAACGATAAAAGACCTGTATGATCAGAAACAGGACTGTGTAACCTAGGGTGTTGTTTGGCACCATAGGAGTAAGTTGTGTGTGGAAACTGATGAGTTTTATAAAAGTAAACATAAACTAATAAGAGAAGGTTTTGATGCAACTAAATAGAGGTATTGTTTGGGACAATACTCTACTAATCGAAATTGTTATAAGTCGTTATAAAGCAACTTGTGAAATAGGTTGAGACGTAAGTCTCTTCTCGATAATTATGGTGGGTTGTTGCAAAGTAACTTACGGAATGGATTGGTGTGTAAGCTTCTTTTTGACAACTTAAGGAGCACTCTTAAAATTATATAAAATGTTTTTCAAACCAAAACTTGTTTTCAAAATAAAACAAAGTTGTTCTTTGGTAAACTTTACATATCACATTACTTTCGTGACTTGCTGAGTAACTCATGTACTTACCCTTGCCTATTTTTTCTTTTAGAAATATATGAAGATGACAATCCAACCATTGTTGAATTCTTTCAGGAGCAAGCCTCGTATGAAGATTTTTAGGGTTTCAATCTAGATCTCAAGCCGTGCTTGTGGGTTAGGGTTTTTTGTGCTTCTGCTATAGTCTTTTGTGTTGTCTTGTTGCATGCCTGGGTTCTATCTATGGCTACAATATATGTAAAAGAACTCCGTCTAATAAAAAATACATGTTTGACTATGATCCACCGATGTCCTAACTGTATTAGTTGGATTTCTAGGACTGGTACATATAATATAGGTAATATCGTTCCGCTTTTGTTGGTCTAACGAGAGAGGGGTGTTATGGAGCAAGCGGCGGAGATCGAGCAATGGCACCAACGTATTGGGTATGGGGATGGCGATGAGGATGAATGGATAAATATCTATGGTCATCTTTCATTTAGTCTTGATTTGAGAGAAAAATTGATATTCACACTTTGGCACAAACTTAAGAATTCAAATAAAAACCAAATTTTGTAAATAGGTTTTTATCAAAATAGTTTTTTTCTAAGTAGGAAAGATATGGGCATTACATACTCACCTCTTTCCTCCACCACCGCCGCCAAGCTCCTTGCCCTAGCTGCTGCCGCCAAGCTCCTTGCCCTAGCTGCCACCTCCATCCCCTCCGCTTCTTCCTTTTTCCCTACCGTTGTCATTCCTTGTCCTCGAGCAACACTAGCTATCGGGCATGGTGTGGTGATTCCAACGACTCCGGTGATCAGAGACGATGGCAATGGTGATGTCCTTGCTGTTGCTTTTTTATTAACCCCGTCCTCTGCTTTAGACTTGTGGTAACATGAAGGGATTGTAAGTCATGACGCAAGCATCGATTGGGACAAGAACCACGGTGAACCCTACCTATAAATTGGAATGAGGATCCTGGGTCATGGGCCGTAGCATCAACCCTGAATTCAGTTGCTCCATTCTATAGTTCTACATACTAGATGGTGGTTGTTCATTTTCGTGATTACAGAAGGAATTGTGTTTATCATGCTGTTTTTTATTCTGTTAACGTTAAAATTTAGAAAGCCCAGCAATATATTGAAAAGATGATCGGTTGAGGCGCAGAAGTGTTCGATTGCTACAGGGAAGAAGCTGATCGGATTGAGACAAGAAAAGACTCGGTCCCAGAATAGAAGATTATCTAAAATAAGATCGAGTTTGAGGAGTAGCCGTAGTTTACGGCAGGGTATTCTATCCCATCTTATATGGATAGGAAGATTTAGTTAGTTAACTTTATTAGAGATATTTTCCTTTGTCTTTGTTAGGAAATAACGTTCGATGATTGTTATAAACGCATCGGACTCTATAAATCCTAGGTATAAATATAGACCCCTAGAAATATGTAATCATCAACAGATCTGTTCAATACTACTTCGGCGTATCGTCACCCTAGTTCATCTAGGTTTTTACCGGCGAGGTCTGGCTCTCGACGCGGGGCTGCATCGGTTAGGTCCGATCTCCGGCGAAGGGGTAAGTTCCGCCACTATCTCAACATGTCTCGTTCTGTCTAAGGCTGCATCGGTTATGTTCGATCTCTTAGGCCGATAGGATGTATCATATCACGTTCGTGCAGGGTCTATCGGTCTATCAAGCTCTCTCCGCTGTTGTCGGTCTCGTGATGCATCGATTAGGCTCGACCTACTAGACAGCCAACGGTGGAATGAGCTTTAGGCCTATAGGTCTTAGTACGGCGTTACATCGGAGTGTTAGTCGATGAGTTATCTATACGTTGAGTGTCACGCCCAGCGTATCGGCTCCTCGGCCCATATGCACCAGGTCTACAGAGACTTTTCTTTGAGCGCCATGCCAAGCGTGTCGGCCTTCCAGCCGATGCACGCTTGTCTCTAAAGAGACGTCCACTCATCGGCTCTGCTAACCGATTGGTTCGCTTCGCCCTTATTTCAGCATGTTCGATCCAGCGTTCACCGTCCCATTGTCGTTAGCCTCGTTCTCGTACTGTCTTGGTTAGGTCTGATCTTCGAGATTTGGTGCCAGCGTCGTCGTCATAGCGGGCGACGGGTCTCATGCAGGCATCTCCATCCTGTGCCTTCATCGGGCGGCCGATGGATCAGGGCCTCGCGTCCGCTACACCCCAAGACGTCATATCCTTCGTCGACATCCACCTAGACCTGCATCGGCTCTCCAGCCGATGGAAGCGCGCCCTGATTCCTATCGGCGACCAACCGATAGCAGGAGCCATCCAGACATGTCTGATGGCTAACTCAATCCTATCGGCAGCCAGCCGATAACAAGGGCTCGTATCGGTCTATCGTCCGACTGACCCATTCGTCTCACCTCTTTAGCAATTACAGGGTCAAATTGACTGACACGTCTACACCCGCACTGTCATGCCGGAGCTGACATGAAACCCACAACCCCGACGCACGTACTTCGAGCCAAGAAGAGAAGCCGACCGACCTGTACTGAAGCTAAGTAAACCTCTCAGATGTTGGTGTGCTCGCGCCGGAACTATTTTCCGAGTTGTGTTTGTATTTTCAGCCTTCAGATAATTTCATTGGTCAGTACACTTTGCTGTGTCCTGTGTGCATTA
Organism: Oryza coarctata; assembly: GCA_030770085.1. Taxonomy (NCBI): domain Eukaryota; kingdom Viridiplantae; phylum Streptophyta; class Magnoliopsida; order Poales; family Poaceae; genus Oryza; species Oryza coarctata. Next base: position 19,653,716 of record CM061468.1, read on the forward strand.
GAGAATTGTTAGCACGTACATGTGGTAGCAGATTGGATAACTGGACATCTGCACTGCACAAGTTTTTTTTGGACTCGATATCACAGTAGCCTTGAAGCTTAACAGCATTGCAGGTTGCTATGACCGTGCCAGAAGTTTGCTTACCAAAGAAAATAAGGCTCCGTTTTGCATAACTCTAAATCCGAGAATTTTTTTAAGCTGTGTATTCCTAATTCCACAAACCCACGTATCTAGATCTATGATTATGTAGATAATATTTAAATGATTTATTTTGTTATAAAATATAAAATTTTAAATCATCGTAATTTAACTTACAAACTTCAAATTATGTGAATCTGAAATGAGCTATATCAAATATGACCTAAATACCAGTATAAGTAATCTGAATAAAACAGATAGAATTACAGAGAAGACCAACGACAAACTCTCCTTTTCAATTCCTGTGGTGAAAAACTCATCATCTTTTGTAAGCATTGGAGGTGCATACCATTTCGATCATGTAAGCATTTAGCTGAACATTAGCAAGAAACAAATTTATTGCACGGGCAAACATAAACTAACTAATTCTCAAGCAATTTGATAATCACAAAAATCTTGCAATATCAAGATATATATATATTTTTTTGCCAGCATGAAGCAACACTGAAACATTACATGGACACTGAAATATATCGAGATTGCTAATTGGCGCGCGCGCGTTGCAGGCCCACACGCATGCATGTGGTGGAAACATGCCAGGCTCGCATGCATGTGGTGGGAAGTAGGCGTTTTGGGCCTTCTTGACCGTGGGGTGGTATAGTTTTATTTTTTTTCTTTTTTTACCACTTTTGATTGAAAGTATTTGATTGATTTTGAAACTTTCAACTCCAAATTTAAAACTTTCGACTTAGAGTTTGAAACTTTAATCTCCAAATTTGAAAGTTTCAACTCAAATTTTATTTTTGATTGAAAGTACTTGATTGATTTTGAAACTTTCAACTTCAAATTTGGAAACTCTCAACTAAGATTTTAAAACTTTCAACTCAAATTTGAAGACTTTCAATCCAAATTTTAAACTTTCATGTCAACAATTTATTTATTATTTTATTTATAGAAAATTGTTAGCAGTGTCACGGCCCGCGACTTTGCCTCCTTGCACGCGTGGAATCCTAGCGCCTCGCGCGCTGCGGTCTTGTGGAAAGGAAAAACACGGAGTCGGACTCCGACTGCCGTACGGCGCGCGAGCTAGCCAACCCCGAAATACATATCCTCCCAAAAAAGATTATCACTAGGCATTAGCATGTTGCTACTTCAATCGCCATAGTGACAATCACGCACAATGACACATCAAATTACATAAGAGGATTAAGTATATAGCAGTCGTAAGAAAACAACTGCATTGAGAAGAACAGACAACCACATGAATCATATTCACTTCTTTAGATCAGAAAGCCTGATGAACGACCAATTCTGACCAGTCTCCCCTTTTCACTTACGTATACATATAACGTCTGCGCTATCACGCTACAAAGCCGGTTCTAACTTCTACTTGTTTTTTATACACATGCTTTTCAAATTGTTAAACGATATATTTTTTATAAAAAAATTATATAAAAATAGTATTAATATATTTTTAAGTGTTTTTCTAATATTTAATTATATGCTAATTTACTGTTTTGTTTTGTGTGTGGCTAGGAAGGTTTCCAACCCCTCCTCCTAAACAGCTTAAATCCAAGTAGATAACCACCCCTCTTGATCAACTTACAAAACACCTACAGTTGGTGTTTCACTCCAATCACTTAAAAGAAATCAATAATTTACCTATTCCAATCCTATTGTTAGAATGAACGCCTTAAACCAGAGAACGGGCATTGCCAGATTCCGAAACGTTGTTCTTTGAGCTCCCGAAATATGAAACTGTGACGTAAGTCAAGTAAGAAGCAATGCAAAAACTTTGGTTCACGAAGAAGTTGGAGATGCGAATTATAAACTGGCAGTTCAATCGTACCACTAGACAATAAGGAACCATTGCTCGCAACCTCAGCATCCTTCTCAATCTCCACCGATTGGTAAGTCGCCATTGGCATCTCATCCACAATAAATAGTGAAATTTCTCTCATCCAACTACTCAGCCAGTGTAGTACTACTGTCAGCATTCTTGCTCTCCTGTAAATAACAAATCAAATCAACCATCATAATAGTTCACTGCACACATCAGCCAGCAGAAACCAAAAGAACGAAAGAACAAAGTATGCTACTTACTCTTCCCTCAATCTTAAAATATAATAATTTCTAACATTTAATTATTATATTCATACTACTACATGTCTCATTAATCACTTCATATTTAAATTTCTTTTCATCTTAACATCACCTATCATCCCATACTCATTTATTCTATATTTAAATGGAGAAAGTATTACCATTACTTCATCACTGTTGTACACCAAGGTAGGCAAATTGCCATTCATCAACACATGACTGTCGTGTTAGCCATAGGAAGGAAAATTTTAATTATTTATCATAACTCTTTAAATGCTATTTTTATATTTGTTTCTACGGATTTATCACTAGATAGAGAGATTGATTCTTTCGTCCATGTGGCAGGACATGTGAGCATGCCAGTATGGACTATGGACATGAAATGTCACTTTTGCCACTGTCCCAAGCTTAGAGAGAGGAGTTAGGTTGCAGTACCGGTGGCGCTGAGAAATCGAGTGAAAAACTCGAGCAAGCAAGCTAATCAATCATCCAATCCAGCCATCGTGAACGCGTGTGATTAGTTTGCCTGCTATATTTGCAATCATAAACAAACAGAAATGGCAACAAATATAATAGCGAGTGATCAGTAATCAGCTTTGCTAGCTCGTCCATGCATGAATGCGCACATGGATCTCGGCATGGCGGGCGGATTGCCGGGAAAGTTGTTGACATCCCACTGTGTATCAACATCCATCTCATCAATATCCCGAGTCCTCAACATCTCTGAATTGCCGTTCCTCCGCATAGTATGCACCTTCTCCGTAAGTTCTCCAACCGAACCCTAAACAGGTTCTTCTTCCTCCTCGTGTTCGACTCCTAGCCTTCAGCTTCCGCATTTGCGCATTCCCTCTCCCTGACATCGGCACCTCAACGAGCTTGTGTTGCTGCTCGGAAGTCGAAACCAAGGGATCACCGGCAGACCGGCAAAGATGGGGACCTCGTGCTCAGTAGGGTTGTACACTTGTACTGCAGAGGATTGGAGAAGTGGGCCAGTGGGAAGCAAAGGCGTCGCGCGATGCGAGGTTACCTCCCGGCGGGGCGGCGGCGGCCGCGAGCGAGGCTCGCCTTAACAGCGACGAGATCCATACGGTGTGACAGTCGTGGAGCCCGAGGCTGTCGACTTCCACTGGCGCGTTGGAGCAGATGCTGCGCTCGTCCTTCCACGGCCTCGGCCGGATCTGGCCCCACCGCTTCCGCGTCGCCGCCTGGAGAGCCGTGGTGGCTCGCGACTCTGCCCTTGCGAGTGGCGACATGTCGATGCGGGAGATGGATAGATGAGGGCCCAGCTCGCCCACGAGGAGGCCGTGGATGAGGACCTGAAGGCCCACATCAACACAAGCCCTAAACATCCATTACGACAAGCAGGCCCACACCATGATTCCATCAGCAAAAAATCGTCCTAGAATGATGCCAATACATGATCAAAATAATCTCAAGCCACTTGGCTACCCGCGATGAACGAAATTTCGCCCCTCCGAAAGGACGGGCGCAACTCAACTGTCCCCGCTTTTCACGGCTGAATTGGAGTTGACACTTTTTGTCATTTGTCCGTGTGTTTCTCGGCGCGTCACTTTCGGTTCAGAGATAACCGAGCTGCCCGGGTTCGCATTCGGTTCGAGGCGACGACGGCTTAAATCAGCTCACGCACGCAGCTGCCGCTTGGCCATCGCGTGCGCTGACACGATGCCTTTTTGACCCAGAGGTTGGTAAGATGCGCGAACCACTGTGCAACCATTTCGGTTTCCGTTTCGGATCTGTTAGCACGTATAATAGTTTATACGTGAACCTTATAACTACTCTTTCCTACCATTATAGTATATTTTTCTAAATTACTGTGTAGTTAACTTTTATACCACCCTAATATCTATATATACACATGAATACGATATGAAATATAATCAACCATTCCAATCATCTTACATGACATCAAATTCCGCTACACCACACCGCTGCGCGACACTCGTGCGTACCATGGCCAACACCATCCACCGCACCCCACCGACTCCACTGCCGCCCCGTCACCGACTCCAACTCCATCGTCGAGCGCGTCACTGACTCCACTCCGATCCAATCGCCATGCACGTCGCTGACTCCATCAACGAGTGCATCACCGAGCACCACGTCGACTAAATCATTGCCCTGTCGCGTCACCAACTTCGTCGCTGGGCATGTCACCGCCCGCGTCGCTGACTCCATCCTCAGGAATTGTCGCCTCGTCGCATTGCTGAATCCGTCGACACCGATGGCGAACGCTGCCGAAGACTATCGCACGAAGAAAACTACGGCCGACGCCGCCGAGAAGGCCACGGCCGATGCCGACGCTGAGGCTACCCACCACGCCACCGCTTTGGACGAGTACGAAGCCGCCCACTAATCTCTCTGGGCACAGACCACCACCGTCATCAACGTCCATGCCCTCATCTCCGTCGTGCTCGATCAAGCCGCCAACAATTAAAGCAAGTGGCGTGACCTATTCCTCATCGTCCTCGGTAAATATAGTCTCACTCGTCACGTTCTTGAGGACGAGTCCTTTTCCTTGTGTCCGGCATGGGTGCAGACAGACTGCATCGTCCTGACGTGATCTACGTTACTGTTTCTAACGACTTGCAAGAATCACTAATGATGCGACAGTTCTTCGCTCGCGGTGCCTGGTGCTTTCTTGGCCAAAAAGAGTTTTGTGCGCTCTTCCTAAAGACACAATTTTGCAACCACCGCCAAGGCTCCCTGAGCATCACCGACTACTGTTGCAACCTTAAGTCGATGGCCACCTCCCTCGTCGAGTTTGGTGACCCTATCGATGACCGGCAGATGGTTGTCACATGGTGTTTATCCACAAGATGCATCACCCTATTCTCGACCTTTGTGGAGGCTCAGACGCATCTCCTGTTGGAGGAGATAAAGATCGAGGCCCGGCCACCATCACCGCCCTCTGCTCTCGTTGCCGTAGCACCTTGACCAACGACGCACAGGAATACAGCACCTCCATGCCCGAGCATGCTTCCACCTCCCCTGGGTGACCTTCTAGTGTCTCATTCGTACCCAAACCTAGCGCTAGTCGACAGCACAATGGCTGCTGACGTGGTCGTGGTGGTTGCGGTGGCTTCCCTGCACCAACCGGTGGCGCGCCACCAAGTCTGCACCCATTCTTCGCGCATCCGTGGCGGGTATCATCCAGATATGGCTGTATGATTGGTCTGACTGCCCTTTGACGGTTCCTTTAGCTTTCACCACCGTGCCCTATTACGACAGCAACCTCAACAACGTCCCTGGTGGCGACATCTATAGCGACACCTATGGCTCTTCCCAGTACGGCTCGTACTACGGAGGAGCCTCGCCTTCATCACCTGTGCTATCTCCCTCGGCCTTTCAGGGATCCTTCCCAGCCTTCCAGACCCCTTCGGTGGTGACCTGGTCCACACCACCCACGCCCTAGAACCCTATTCACGGTGGTTCGTGGAATTATGACTCCTTAGCGTACTTGTTGAACACCATGACGCTTAATCCATCGGCACCCTCCTTTGAATGATATGTCGATTCAGGCGCCGGTTCTCATATGACCGCGGATGCTGGTAAACTCTCCACACAGTACCATAGTTTGGTTGGTGCATTATAGTACCTGACATTCACTCGTCCAGATATTGCCTATACCGTCTAGCATATTTGCCTCTACATGCATAATCCTCGCGAGCCACACCTTGCTGCTTTCAAGCAAATACTACGCTACTTACAGGGTACTCTTTCTCTTTGCTTAACTCTGCACCGCTTTCCACTTACTGAGCTTGTTGTTTACACCGATGCTGACTGGGTCGGCTGTCCCAACACTCGTCAATCGACCTCTCCTGATCGAGTGCAGAGGCTGAATATCGAGTTGTGCCCAATAGTGTCGCTGAAGTTATTTGACTACGCGAACTACTCATGGAGGTTTGCTATTTATCTCACCGTACCACCTTAGTTTACTGTGATAACATTAGTGTTGTTTATCTCTTCAGCAACCTAGTACAGCATCAGCGCACGAAGCATGTTGAGATTGATCTCTATTTTGTTCGAGAGCGGGTCACCCTCGGTCATATTCGGATACGTCATATTCTCACGATATCGTAGTACGCTGACATTTTTATCAAGTGTCTTTCTACCTCTGTATTTTAGGAATTTTGATTTAAATTAAATGTTTCCTGAACTCCCAATTAGATTGCGGGAGAGTGTTAGCATATATAGTAGGTTCTCTAATTGTGTGAACCTATTATAATTATGGTTAGGTTTCATGTAGTATAATATAATTATAGTAGGTTTGTGTGTATCTGATTTTCATACTTCTAGTGTTTATATATATATAAAATATAATCAATCATTTCACACAAAACATCCAGCTCACGTCCAGTCACGTTGGGGAACCGAGGAGTGTTCGGTTCCGGGTTCGGTTCTAGCAGCTTCTAGTTAAGGAGGGGTGACGTGTTTAATTAAATTGAGTACTTAGTTTCATTATCACTCTATTGTTTTTTGTGATTTTTGTCTAGTTGCATGCGTGCAAGTGACGACGAGGCCTACATGTCACTGCTCGGTTTCGGTTTCTTGGTCCTTAACAAGAAGGTCGTTGTCACTGCGGCTCCAGTTTATACCTTTGCTCCTTCTCCCCGTCGCGGCAGCTCGGTATAAATACACGCGGAACCATGCCTTCTCCAAGCGCAGACTGAAGCACCATTACCATCGACACACTCGACCTTCGATCTCTGAGGCCTGCCGCGACGCTGGAGATGGAACTGATGGGGGTCATCATCAAGATCTTGGCCTTGATCTCCGAGGCATGCTGCAACGCGGAGAAGCTGCCGGCGGCTCTGATCTCGTGCGGCGTCGTGGAGGCCGCGGCGGCGATCTTCCTCGCCGCGTTCAAGGTGCCCGGAGGCATATTTGAGCACCACGGCAAGGCGCCCTTCTACCTCTACTACGGCATTCTCGGAGGCCCGGCCGTCTTCGGGTTCGCGAAGGCGTGGGCCGGATTGTGGGTTTCCAGCGACCTGGTCGAGCGGCGTGCCGTCGGGAAGACGATCCTGTGGGTGTCCATCCTGCCTCTCGTCTTGGTGTCTGCGCTTGGAGGCTTCGTCTTCATGAAATAGCTGCACCCTCTGTTTTTTAGATAATCTCTGTTTCCTGTGTTGTATGAGTATGTATTGATCTCTTGTTCCTCAATGTTTCATCCTGCTTTTTTTTTATGGTAATTCGGTTATTATATGATTCCCATGTTGTGTGAATAAGTGTGTTTTTTCCCTAATGTTTCCGTTGTTTAACTCTATTTTCGCTAATATTTTGCATCTCCCTCTCACAGTAATATTGGCAGAAGCAGAGTAACCAGTTATTCATTTGAAAGAGTTAGTGAGCAACCACTTTCTAGGCTGCAGGCTCAGGTAACCTTAAAACATATCGCAGAAATAGAACTTATCAGATCTCAGATAGCCTGCAAGCAGTTGTATGGAAAAATGATATGGACACGTGTATCAACAAAACTGAATTAGACTAAGATCGTAGCAGAATCTGCCAAGCAAAAACATCGATCTGGCAGTTCCATTTTCCAGAGCAATTCAGTAACTAGTAAGGCGCGTCTTTCATCCCAAGTTCAGAAAGCAAGGCCAGCCAAGCAAACGAGCATCCAAAGCAGTCCGATGTATACAAGTATATCTAACTTTAATGCGTCTAATTAATCTATTGATTGGGAAATAACTCGAAACTTTGAAAAACATACTAATAAACTAAAAGATCTCAGGTAAGAAACGACACTTGTGATTTTGTGATTCAGGTCTTTCTTATTCAGAAGAAGAAAAGCACCAAATTTTAGGTCGAAGAAACTCGAACTTAAATGACTGCTGATTTATGGCCAAGATTCCATTCGGCAAGTACAACAGGATCCTCTTATGCCCTTTTCTGTTCGAAAAAGATCATCTGATCTGTAGAGTGTTCGGTCCCGGGTTCGGTTTGTGCCATGCGTGGCTGCGTAGATTTCTTATCCAGCTTATCTTTCTCGTTAGTAGTTAATCAGCAGAAAGCAAACATCTGCTCAAAACGTTTGTCCATTTCTTCATGGTGGACCCTCATCCGACTGTAGATCCCTTTGCGCGTCTCTCTTGTTTGCAGAGGAACCTGGTGACTCGGTTTCGGGTCCGGGTTCGGTTCAGCGCTTGGATTACTTTACACAGGCGCATGAAAGAATAAATTTACAGATGCTTTGAGCATGTCTCTATCAGTCGGGGCCCTTGCGTGCTTCGAGACAGGATGACACTGGGTCGTTGAGGTGAAAGTGCTAATTGCCATTCTTTGAGTCAGAAAAGAGTGGTACTAATTGCTGTCGTTAGCATTCGGACCGGTATGTGTGGTCGTTCGGGTTCAGCATTTTGTGATCATATTGGATCTTAGAGTTCGTAACCCACTACCGGTGAATCCCAGGGCAGCCACCGTTGCTACAGGGTAACAGTTGCGCCGCTCGATGTCGTCGTGCCGATTCGATCCGTCCGTCCACAGTCTCCACGCGCAGCGTATGGGTCCCGCCCAGCCGCGAAGCTATCGACGGAACCGCCCCCAAACTCCTCGCCACCTCTGCCCCACAATTCCTCGCCGCCTCCCCGGTGGCTCCTCGGTGTCTCCGGCTCCACTGACGTCATAGCCCTGTTGTCCTCCTCGTCGGTCAGCGCCCTACTTCTCAGTTCTCACTGCACTCGTTTGTTCATTTTGCAGTGTTCATCTGCCTGTTTGGATACAAGCCACTGCATATGGATTCAGGGGTTTCTTTGATGAAGGGCGTATGGATTTTAGGATTCCTTTGTTCCAGTTCCTGTCCAAATGGCCTGATTTGCTTCATAGGTGTTCATGCAGGTCGCATCGTCTGCTCAGCTGTTCCTGGTGGAGTCTTCTTTGCTACAGTTTTGTGATAGGTTTCTTCATATTCTCTTTGGGTACTTCCCCTGCTTTCTTATTTGTTTCAATCTTTAATTTGGTTATGAGGATTCGGATCTCATGTTCACCGTTTCACTTAGGGACATCCAAGTTGATCTCCTATAGTTCTACTGACGATACTGTGCAATGCACCAATGCAGGATATCAGCAATAACATTCACATACTCCGGGCTGCCATCCATGCATTTTCAACTACCACACTTCAAGGACAAGGTTGACAACTTCTCAAATAAAGAATAGATGGTTAAAACATGGATGCCTTTCATTACCTTTCATGCACAAGTTATTTTTTTCTTCTACAAAATAGTTTTGAGAGCTACTGTTTAGTTCTCTGTACATTAACTTTTAATTGTTCATCTTCTATAGAGGGACGATATGATCCAAGACTGCCTGCTATAATAGGGATCCTGTTTTTTTTTCTCTAATTTCTTGCTGAATGTCACAATGACTGCAAACATGATCAGTGATGAAATACTAATGGGACGTGCAAACTATAAAGTTATGCCACCAGAAGGTTAGTTCTAAATTTTGCAGACACATGCATTATTAGTAATGATTTTGCCCTATGACTTTACCTTTGTAATACTTATTGTAATATACCCTACATGAAAAACTCTTAACTATAAAATTGCTTCTGCAGATTCCCATGTGTAGTGATATCCTTTGGTATGTCACATAGCCTCGCCCCCTGGCCGTCTCCGCCACCTCCTCCAGTGGCGAGCCTGATCACTGACCAGTTCACTGCAGCTTCGACGTGGAATGCAGATGCTTTACTATATTCCATTCAATTTACCTTATTTGTTTGCTTGCATGCTCCTAATATCATGCTTAGCTATCATCTACGTTGTATCAATCATTGTCTAGACAAGCATAAACTCACCATAATCTGTAACTGAAAGAATAGGCATCAATTTATTAAGAGTGACTTGATTAATTGACATACTTGGAATCATTTATTAATGTCAAAATTAGAAGAATTGCAAAATGAGGAATACCAAGAAACTTAACATAGACTGTAAGTATACAATCTAAGCGATGCTTGCCAAGGCATCAATTTATTAATAGCAACCTCATTTTACATGAGAATTTGCATAATTTTTTAATGTTGGGATATGGTTGGTATAATTTGTTTTCATAATATCATTCCAAAATAGTGTGCAGTTTCTGATTGTTTTCCTGTTCTCTGTGCTTGCCATTTTGGAGCTGTACGATACAGAGCAGAACGACAATAAATAAGCGTTACGATGTCATTTTATATTTCAACATATAATATGGTTCGTTTGAGTTCCACTACTATTATGTTACCTTGAAGTTATCTGTGCAAATGCGATGCTTCTCAGAAGAAAGAAGTTTTTCTAAAAAAATTATAACAGAGGTAGAAAAATTGCATTGTACAAGGAGGCGTGGAGTTGAAAATAGAGTATGTCATTTGTTAATACCATTGTGATTGTGGTTCTGCAGCAGATTTCCTTAAAGATCCTCAACCATAATTTTAGAATTGTGGTCTTGGCTGAATTCAGATGGCAACATAACTTCTTTTCCTCAGATGGCGATATGAGCTCTGAAAACAAAATGGGGGTGACAGGAGCTCTGAAAATGAAAATGACAGTGAAATGAGCTCTGAACCTTCTATGGACAGAGAAACAGAAGGGGAGAGACTGCCAATTGTTGAAACTAATGGTGCCCCAAGTTTAGAGCATTTTCGAGACATAGCAAGTGAGGTGCTTGAAGGTCTTGAACCACATGAAAGCCTCAATCATCTACGGATATATGGGTACAACGGAGCTACCTCCCCAACTTGGCTTTCATCTTCACTTACCTGTCTGCAAACACTTCGTCTAGAAAAATGTGGAAAATGGCAAAGACTTCATTTAGAAAGGCTATCGTTACTTAGAAAGCTTGTGTTGATCAAAATGAGGAATGCAATAGAAGTCTCAATTCCTTCACTGGAGGAGCTTGTGCTAATTGGATCGTGGAGATTGAAAACATGCTCGTGCACTTCGGTAAGGGACTTGAACTCCAGCTTAAGGGTTCTGATGATTAAGAGGTGCCGTGCACTGGAGGTCTTTCCGATGTTTGAGAACTGCCAGCAATTTCAAATCAAGCAGTCACCATGGTTGTCCCATCTTAGCAAGCTTACCATCTATAATTGTCCTCTTTTGTGTGTGCACAATCCTCTTCCGCTTTCATCTATTGTTTCCAAATTATCGATCGGTATAGTTTCAACACTTCCAATGGTGGAGGGGTCATCCGGTGGAACATTAAGAATTGGACTGGCCCCCAATGATTCTATTGGTACTTTCGATGAGTATTCTTATCAGCTGCAAATGTTGCATGACAAAGTTCTGTCATTCCATAACCTGATGTTCCTAACTGGATTGACAATATATGGTTGTCAAAATCTTGCTGACTATTTCACTCGAAAGTTTAAGGCAACTCGTATGTCTGAAGAGTTTGGAATTATACTGCTGCCCAGAACTTCTCTCTTCAAATGTTCCATCAGAGCTTACCTGTGAATATATGTCAGGAGCAAATGACAGCGCCTTCCCATCTCTCGAACGTCTCCATATTAAGGATTATGGAATAATGGGGAAGTGGCTGTCTCTGATGTTGCAACACGCGCAAACCCTACAGGAACTGAGTTTAGATGACTGCAAGCAGACAAAAGGGCTATCGATAGGAGGGGAAGAAAACAGTCAACCAAATCTTATGTCAGCTACGGAGGCTACGTCATTAGAATATCCCGGTCAAGACGAACTTGTACGCCCTCCGTTAAATCTCGTCTCCTCTCTGCAAAAGGTATCTATTACACAGTGCGATGATTTAACATTCTACGGTAGCAAGGAAGATTTCTCTGGATTTACCTCCCTTGAGGAGTTAGTGATCTTGAGATGCCCCAAGCTGATCTCGTCCTTGGTGCATAATGACGGAAATGATGAGCAAGCGAACGGAAGATGGTTCCTCCCGCTATCACTTGGGGAACTTCAGATTGGAAAAAACTAGAAGTACGGAGCAACCAAACTTAACATCTCTGCAGCTCCATTCCTGCTCAGCACTCCAAGAATTGATAATTAAATGGTGTGAGTCGCTTAATTACCTCAGGTTGCTGCGGGCACACAGATGCCTCGGCAATCATGGAGAAGATGGAAAGTGTCTCCTTCCGCAATCACTTGAGGAACTTTACATCAACGAGTATTCTCAAGAAACGCTGCAGCCCTGCTTTCCAGATAACCTCACCAGCCTGAAAAAACTAGAATTAGAGGGAAACCAGAGTTAAAAAACCTCTGCAACTGCATTCCTGCACGGCTCCAAGAGTTGATAATTGAAAACTGCAAGTCACTTAATCCGCTGGAAGGCTTGCAATCGCTCGGCAACCTCAGGTTGCTGCAGGCACACAGATGCCTCAGTGGTTATCGATAATTTGGAAGGTGTATCCTCCCGCCATCACTTGAGGAACTTTACATCAGTGAGTATTCTCAAGAAACTCTGCAGCCCTGCTTCCAGATGAATCTCACCTGCTTAAAAGAATTAGAGGTGTCAAGCAATGCAAGTTTGAAATCTCTAGAGCTACAATCATGCACTGCATTCGAACATTTGAAGATTGAAGGTTGTGCATCGCTTGCTACATTAGAGGGCTTGCAATTCCTCCACGGCCTCAGGCATTTGGAAGTATTCAAATGCCCCATCTTGCCTCTATTTTGCGGGAGTTTTTCAGGGCAGGGCCATGAGCTATGCCCACGACTGGAAAGGCTCGATATCGATGATCCCTCTACCCTTACCACGTTATTCTGCAAGCACCTCACGTCCCTCCAACGCCTACAGCTTTCCAGGTGCGGCATGCACCCACAGCTTTCCTGGTGCAGCTGGGAAGTGGCAAGACTAACGGATGAGCAAGAGAGCGCACTTCAGCTCCTCGCGTCCCTACAAGAGCTCCGACTTGAGGTTTGCTAGAATCTCGTAGATCTTCCTGCGGGGCTCCACAGCCTTCCCTCCCTCAAGAGGTTGGAGATCTGGAATTGCAAGAACATCGCGAGGCTGCCAGAGAAGGGTCTCTCACCTTCGTTGGAAGAACTGGATATCGATGATTGCAGTCAAGAGCTAGCTCGCCAGTGTAGAACTCTAGCAAGCAAGCTGAAGGTCAAAATTAATTGCAGATATGTGAACTGATTACTCGGTGGCTTGTTAGACTCACCTTTTTCCAACTGCCCGACTGGTATGGGGTCAGGTCAGGCTTTCAAGCTGCTGTACATTCCATTGCCGCAATGACGACCTTCAAAACCATTACACAATACAAGTGCCATATGGTGGCTTGATCGACTGTAGCAGAGCTAGCTTTGGTTCACCTGACAAGAAAAAAGGGCAAACGTTTTGTTCTTTTACTCAGTATTATCAGAAATTGGTTTTGGTTTTTAATGAAAAGATGACAGAAATTGGTTTTCATGTGCTAGATTCTGCACTGGAATTCTCTCGCTTCAGAACCTTATCCTATTGTGGTCATGCAATGGTGTATTGTTACGGTGTCTCGTATTTTTGCTCTATACATCTGTGCTATGACTACTGCTGCATTAATTAATTGATAGCAGTCGACCGGTAAAACCAATCCGCTTCATTGATTTGTAGTATCCGTTCTAGTTCTATCTACTGAAAGGATAATTGTTGTCAATTTTCGTGATTGCAGAAGGAACTGTGTATATTATGCTAGTTTGGCATTCATATTGTGTTCCAAGTTGTGCTTGCATCTTCAGCCTTCAGACTTCTTCAGTGGTTAGTTCACTTTGCTGTATCCTGTCCTGTGTGCATTCGAGAATTGTTAACACATGCGTGCGATATCATCCGCACTGCATTTTTTTTTTTGTGGACATGAGATCATCTTGAAGCTTAACATCATTGCAGGTTGCTAAAACCGTATCAGAAGTCTGCTAACCAATGAATTCTCTTCAGATATATGAAATAAATGCAGGTAAAACAGACAGAATCACTAGAGAAGACCAACGACAAGCTAGTATTTTCAATTTCTGGAGTGCAAAACTAATAATCTAATCTCATGTAAACATTGGAGGTGCATGCCATTTTGATCATTAAGCATTTAGCTAAACATTGACAAGAAGCAAATTTATTGCACGGGAAAACATAAGCTAACTAATTCTCAAGCAATTTAATAATCACAAAACAGCTTAAGGTCTTGCAATATCAGGATATATAAAAAACTTTTGCCTGCATTAAGTAACACTGAAACATTATAATCAATACAGGTTTCCATGGCCACTGAAATATATATCCTCCCACAAAAGATTGTCACTAGGCATTAGTATGTTGCTACTTCAATCGCCATAGTGACAGATGCACAACACATCAAATTACATATGAGTATCAAGGGTATATTACAGGTGTAAAAAAACAACTGTATTGAGAAGGACAGACAGCCAAATGAACCATGTTCACTTCTTCAGATCCGAAAGCCTGGTGAACTACAAGTCTACCAATTGAAACCTTGGTCTCCACTTCTCACTTACTATGTACATAGAACACCTGAGCTATCAGAATACCCACAAAGCCAATTCACCCACTACATACCATCTTGACTAAATCCAAGCAGATACCCACTCCTCTTAATCAACTTACAAAACACCTACACTTTTGGTGTCTCTACAACAATCACACAAATGGAAATTAATCACCCACCTACTTGAATCCTACTGTTAAAACAACCGCCTTATACCAGAGAGTGGGCATTGCCAGATTCTGAGACACTGCCCTTTGAGCTCCCCGAATCTGACCAGAAACATAAGTCAAATAATTAACAATGCAAAAACTTCGATCTATCAAGAAGTTGAAGGTTCAAATCATAAAGTGAAAGTTCGAACGTACCACTGGACGATGAGGAACCACTGCTCGCGACCTCAGCAACCTTTTCAATCTCCACTGATTGGTAGGCCGCTGTTGGCATTTCATCCCCAATATCTACGTACTCATCCAACTGCTCAGCCAGTGCAGTACTCTTGTCAGGATCCTTGTTCTCCTGTAAACAACAAAACAAATTAACCATTACAAAAGCTCATTTCACACATCAGCTGAAAGCAACCAAGAACAAAGCATGCTGCTTACTATTGCCATTACCACATCACCGCTGTCCACCATCGTAGGGGCACTGCCATTCACCAGCACATCACTATCGTTAGCCACAGAAGCATCAATGACATCGGCATTTTCACCATTCACAATGGCAGCCCGTCGGCTCTTGTTGAGAGCCTTCTTAAAGTTGTTGACAAATCGATCGAGCTCCCACTGTGTCTCGACATCCATCTCATCAATATCCAGCTCGATCTCACCCCCAACCAGCTCTGGATTGCCGTTCCTCTTACGCACAATCTGCAACACATTATGCATCTTCTCCTCCGGCAAGCTCTCCAACCCTACCCTCAACAAATTCTTCTCCTCCAGGGTCATCTCCCTCTTGTTCGGCTCCCTTGCCTTCGGCTTCCGCATTTTCACATTCCCTGCCCTTGGTTTCACCTGCGACGGAGCTGTTGCCGATGGCAATTCTGGTGGCACTGGCACCAGCGGCTCAAGGAGCTTGAGTTCCTGCTCGAACCAAGACACCGACGTTTTGTACATCTTCTCAAAGGACGCCAGGAGGTCGCCGGCGAAGGTGTGGACCTCGTGCCCGGCAGGGTTGTACCGCAGCGCATTGTTGAACGTGAGCCGTACGTCGTCGGCGAAGGCATCGTGCGAGGGATACCTTCCGGCAGCGAGGTTCGCCTTCACCGTGCCGAGATCCATGGGGCTCTTGATAACGGTGTGGTAGTCGTGGAGCCCGAGGCGCTCAACTTCCACGGGGGCGTTGAACCAGATGCTCCGCTTGTCCTTCCGCAGCTTCGCCAGGGTCTGGTCGCACCGCTTCCGCATCGTCGCCATGAGCTTCACCGGGGGCTGGGGAAGGTCCCGGCGAGGCGACCCATGGCGCTTCAGCTGACCCTGCTGCTGCTGCCACGTGTCGATCCGGGCGATGAGGGCGCGGACCTGGCCCAACTCACCGGCGAGGCGGTCCCGCAGCGCGCGGGCCTCGCGGTGGGCCAGCGCTCCCGGCTGCAGCGCCACGTAGCCGGACGCCGGGGAGGTCCCCAGCAGCGGTCTCGTGGCCGAGCCGTTGGCGCGCTGCTGGAAGGGGTAGCTAGGATCAGAATTGGGGGGTACGGGCGCGAGCGGGGCGCGGGTCTTCCCCCACTGGTGGTGAGCCCCGCCCCGGCCGGCGAGCAGGGCGGAGGCCATCGCCGGCGAGGGTTTCGCGTGCTGCTGCGGTGGTGTGCGTGCCCGTGAAAATGGGTAGGTGGATCCCAGGAGCACGGGAAAGGGGAGAAGCCGAGGAGATTTTTTTCTCGTGGCGTGTGGATCTGCCCGCGAGGCGAGAAAGGAAGGATCTAGACCGTTGATATCTATTCGGGGGTAGATCTGACGGTGGAGATCTGCGTAGAGTTGCCCGCCGCAGAGGGGAGTGGACGGCTAGGATCTTGGTGCGGTGTGACGTGGCGCGATCTTGTTTCATGGTCGTTATGATGTTGATTCGTGAACGTAATGGTAGTGGAGTACTTGGATTATTGGGTAAATTAGAAGATTAAGCCATACATGATTGCACTTAGCTTATTACATCATGATGCAGCATACAAAGCATGTGCCAATGCTCCCCTGTGTTGCTTTCGAATCTCTCTGCAAAAAGTGTGTGCACCAAAAGAAATCAGCATTATATGTGGAAAGAAGCCACCATGTGCCCTCCTTTGCTCTGAAAGCATGGTTTGGACTGGTGTCCCAACCATCTGCCCCAAAGGCCTACAGGCTACATCTAGCCGAGCCATTGCCCAATTGCTGCTGACCTGCAGTTGTTTGCTACACCGGAACACAATATCAGCATATACATGTGAAGATCATCGTAAAAGTTATTGATATTTTTACTAAACATGGTACAAACACGCTAATATAGACACGATGCTTAATATATAATAGACACGTAATACAAATTGAGAACCATTTTATTAGCTGAATATATAGTTGCCATGAGCAGAGAGGCATTGGCTACTAGTATGACGCGTTCGTTCTTCGATTAAAACCACAACGAGATCATCACCGTATCTGCGTATCGATCGAGTTTACTCGCGGATCTTGAAGCACGCTGCTGCTGCTTTGCCCGCCGGAGCCGGGTGGTCGAGGGGGATCCGCTTCATCTCGCCGTGGACGACGGCGGCGGCGGAGGCCGAGCCGCCGCCGACGACGACGCACCGCTTCTCCTTGGCCGTCTCGGAGCGCACCAGGACCAACGAGCTGCTGCCGACCATCACATTGCGAGGAGGAGGAGGCGGCGGTGCTGCCGCCACGGCGGCGACGCCATGCAGCACCGCGTAGCTCGTCGACAGCTCCATGACTATGGCTGCCGGCGCCGGCTCCGGCTCCTCCTCCGCTATCGTGTCCAGCATCGTCGTCAGGATCCCGCGGCGGCTGCGGCGCCTGATGATCGACGACGACAGCTGCGGCGGCGCGACCTCGACGGAGAACCGCGCGACGAGCTGGGCCTTCGCCATGGTCATGGTCGGTCGGCGTCGAGCGTGTGCTATGCACAGCTACCGGCGAAATGCATGTGAAGTTTACACTTCAGCTCAAGAATCTGTGGCCATGGAAGCTTTGTGCTAAGCTTACTGGATATCGAACTATGGGTGCTCATATTTATAGACACATATTGTCAATGTGTCTACTTGGAATTGCAACTTTTCCTTGCAATTTGCAAATGGATTTCTCTCGCTACCGAACGCCGCCTAAGGTGACAAGTGACTATACTTGAGAAAATCGACAGAAGAACATCAAAGCAACACAACAAAAATTGAGAGTGAGAATAGATGCATAAATCACTCATGCAGCATCCAAACACTGATGGATATCTCTGTCGTTATGCACCATACTATGCACATATTTTTAACAATAACGATAAAGTTTTTTTTCCAAATAAGTTATAATAGACTAGAGTTAAAATCAAACAAGATCCTCGATTTATGTACGTTAATACCTGTTTTTTAATTATTTCTATTCAATTACAGATTTTTAGGTATATCCTAATATTTCAAACCCCTTTTTATTATATCTCTACATATCAATTTCGGTCTTTTCCTATATTTCTTATATTATTATGTTGACTAAAAATTTCATAATATATTGGTGTCTCTGAAATCTCTTTAGACATGATCAAATTATCTCAACCGATTTTAGATAAGTTTTTCTTTAATTAATTTTATCCCTAACCGATCATGTATATTATTGTTTCAGACTCGATTTATTCTTATATGACCATAAATCTAACGTAACATATATATTTTTGTTAAAACCCTAACACTCAGCTATTAAACATATTATCTTTTTTAGTCTAATGTTCTGTCATATACAGCATAGCAGGTTTAATCGTTATTCTATAAAACTTACTTTTTAGCTTATATGGTAATCTCTTATCACAGAGAATAACATATACTTGACGTCACTTTATCCATCCCATTTTTATTCTATGACTAATTAATATCTGTATCTATCTATAACATCAATCTTAGATATCAAAAGATATCCTTCTTAAACATTAATTGAACTCCTAAACTCATAATTTCTTTCTCATATGTAATGCTACCAAAGTTACACACATCAAGTATTCAGTCTTAATTATACTTATTCTAAAACCTTCAGACTCAAAAGTCTGCCACCACAACTCTAGTTTACTATTTACTTCTATTCGGTTCTCATCAACTAATACTACATCATATGTGAAGAGTATACACCAACAGATATCTCATTGTATATTCCTTGTAATCTCATCCATTAACAAGACAAAGAGATACGAGTTTAAGTCTAATCCTTAATATAGTCATATTTTAATCATTAAGTAAACAGTGTTATCATTTGTTAGAACATTATTGTACATGTTCTTGATGAGGGCAACATATTTAAAGTTGTTACTTTTATGTTTATCCAAAGTCATCATATACTATTTGTTGGTATCTTGTCATAATACTTCTTCAAATCAATAAAAACCATATGTAGATTCTTATTCTACTCTTTAAACCATTTTATAACTTGTCTTATTAAGAAAATTAATTCTATGATTGACATTTCGAGTGTGAAACTAGATTAGTTCATAGAGATCCACATCGTCCTTTCAAACGGTATTCGATAACTCTCTCCTATAACTTTATAGTGTGGCTAATCAACTTAATTCGTTGGTAATTAGTATAACTTTGAATATTTCTATTATTTTTATAGATTGGTACCAATATATTTCTCTTCACTCCTTAGTTATCGTGTTCGATTAAAAAATATTATTGAACAATTTGATTAGTCGTACCATAACTATATCACTAAGACATCTCTATATCTTGATTGAAATAGACACATTGCCTTTACCCCTTTTATTTTTTTTAAAACTTCTCTGATATCAGATTCTTTGATTCTTCGCACAAAGCAATTATTGGTGTCATCTGACGAGTTATGGTGGTGTCCTTGTTTCCACCATTAAATAAATTATTAAAATACTGTTACCATCTATATATAATCTTATATTTCTTTACCAAGAGCTGCTCCATTTCATTTTTAGTACATTTGACTTGGTTAAAGTATATTTCATGAGCCATAGATACTATAGATGTTATTTTCTTCTTTCTTCACTCATTCGTTTTGATTTTTTTTTGCTTGTACTTCTCCATATTCTCCACACTCTTATTATGATGTAAGAAGTATTCTTTTTTCTCTTTTAATAAATCTTTGCCTTTACACATTTTCATCGAGAAGGTACACATCACGAATATTCATTTCTGCAAAAAATAATAATTTAGTAAATATTACTGTCTATTTCATCCACTTTATTTAGAAGATTGCAGAGGGGTTTCCCCATGGAGGACGGCAACAACATGAGGCAGATAAGATCAGAAGAGCTCCTTTCATCTCCTTTAGACAATTAACTTCGAGGGGGCAGGGCTGTCCCTGTACAAGCCATCCTCTGCAGTTTGGGCACTCTTCGTACAGTTCCAAGGTGCACGCATGGGTTAGGAAAATGAAATGAGAGGAGAGCAGAGCGATGCTCCTCGCAATCTTGGGGGCTGTTTGCTAATGTTATTTTCCAGCAGATAGCTCAAATATTGCAAATTTTTAGACATGATATTTTTATTGAAATAGAAGACTAAAGAAGTTTGCAGTTTTTTTAAAAAATTAAGCCAATATTATACTCATAATAAGTATTTGTTGCCAAGATTGAAACTATTTTAAATTGTTAATGATCAACAGGTGTAGGTGCAGTTATGATATTGGCACAGGCCTATTTGTGATTTGTCAACGCGTGTTGCAAGATTATTTGATCTAATTTTCATGTATGTCATGGTCACTTCCATCTCCATGTTCATGAAGATTGACACCCGAACCAATGAATTTTCATGTCGAAACTAAATACTCCTATCTGGTAAGGCAATGGGAGCATCCCTATCACATGATTATTTTTAGAAATCAAATTGCAGTAATTTGTGGGAACATAACTGATGATTTGTGATCACAGGATTTTTTTTTCATTTCATCTCTTTTCTCATCCACATGAACCCAAAAGGGCAACTGTAACTCCAGAATCAGTGAGCAGTGAATGTCAATGCCAAGAACAGTAACGTATATCAAGAATCAGAGAACGACAGGTTGGTAGAATTTTCATTTTGGACTTGGTTTCCCATGATCTTACGTTCCACAACAGTAGATCGAAATTCATAAGCCACAGAATGTTGACATGGCAGGCCAATAGGAGCAGAGTCATCACGATCGATTACTCTTCTCTGCGCTGGTGAAAAGATTGGGGAGGAATGGCGCTGATCAATCCGTCGAAATCAGTAGCTGTTACTGGAAGTCCTTCACCCTCTGAAACACGCTGTGAGCTTTGTGACCAGGTAGGTTCAGGGGAACCGTTGGCATCAACATCGCAAGCAGTCAAGCAGCAGCACACGTCGATTTCTAGCCGGTGCTTGCCCTTTGCAGGCAGAAATACAATTTATTCTCTTCAGCTAGAACATAGTTTCTGAAACACTGAACAATACTACCCTCTAGCATTTTCCTCTGTAACCACCAGTTTCTGAAGTCATACTTGTATTGCTCGACGTATCCCTCTAATGCAATAGGATGACATAAACTTCATGGTATCATGGAGGGGTAACCTGCCATTATAAGCAAATTCCAACTGGACCAAGATGCCAGGAGGATGCTGCCGTATTTGGGAAATCACAATGGCAGTTCAACCGTGTTGCGCAGTTGAGGGCTTGGTTGTATTTCCTTTTTCTTTAAGGATCTTAGTGTTCCCCTTAAAAACAAAACAAGTACATTGTGCAGTCTCAGATTATACACATAAACATGATAACACTTGGGGACAAAGTACTCATTCATCCTTAATATAGAACGTTTAAATTAAATGTTCGTCACACATACACCATCGTGTTTTGTAATGATGGCTCACATAGCCCGTAATTCCTGCTTATACTACATATTGACTCCCCATTTTATACTCAACAATACAGACTAACACACTCCAAATTTGACAGTAACTTTATTTAGCGCACCGCAAGCTACACCAGCACACTCCTCATGCCAAAGAGAAGCAGGGAGAACTTGCTCCCATGCTGCCTTCCTTAAGCAATCAGGGGAATGGTCGGTGCTCGCATGATGCCGAGTGCCAATGCCCTTAGAAGACTATAATTTTAGTGTAGCTCCTGGTCTCTTCACAGCCGGGAGATGAGCAGTGGGACCGAGACAGTGGCGGTCTGCTCGCCCATTGCAGGGTGGCACATCTCCAGCATGTCCAGCTCCCTGAACCGCTCAAGAACCCTCATCCGGCACTCCTCAGCTGCCATCAGACCAGTGGAGTAGGCACCATGCACAGTACCAGTGTACTGGATACTGGTGGCCTCTCCTGCAAAAAATAGGTTATCCACAGGGATCCGCAGCTTCTCGTACAGGTCACGAGGTTTGCCGACCCCATCAAAGGTGTAGGATCCAAGCGTGTTCTCGTCTGAGCCCCAGTGTGACACTAGGTAATGTATCTGCAATAAGATTTGAGCAACATGGTGGTAAGAAATGGCATAGAGATTCTTGATTGCCGTATTTCATGTGTCGGAATACTAACCGGCTCAGCTGCATTGGGCAGGATCTTCTTCAGCTGAGAGAAGGCAAACTGGGCAGCGGCCTCATCTGACAGCTTTTCAATGTCACATGCAAGCCGGCCTGCAGGCATGTAAACAAGAACAGGATGGCCAGTAGCCTTGTGCAGGTTGAGGAAATAGCTGCAGCCATATGTAGTGGATGAAATTACTCCAAGGAACTCCACATTAGGCCAGAAAACCTCATTGAAGTGGAGAATTATTTTGTTCTCGACTCCAACCGAGAGTTCTCTTATTGCTTCCTCCTTCCACCCTGGCAGCCTAGGCTCAAAATTAATAGTGTTCGCTTTAAGAACACCTAAGGGGACGGCAACAACTGCAGCATCCGCAACCAATGTTTTACCACTGCTTACAGTAACCTCCACCCTATTCCTGTGGCGAACAATCTCAACAACCCTAAAGAAAAGAACTTGAATTAGCGCAATAAGGAATGGTGGATTGAACCATGGATTTTTCTTTTAGAGTGATATGCATACCTGTGACCAAGGCGTATATCTAGGCCTTTTGCCAGAGTATTTATTACTGGACGATATCCATGAACCATGAGACCATGGCCACCAGGAAGCAGTACCTCCTGCACCCACAACACAGTACGTACATAAGACAGAAATTAAACAATAGCATGAATACATCATGAGCAAGACATTGGAGGTTGTAGGTGATAACAGGAACAGAAGTCCTACCTGGTCCCAACCTTGAAGAGAGATTGCGTCTGCATCAGTAGCAAACCAACCTTCCATGCGGCACAGATACCACTGAAGAACATCATGAGCAATCCCTTCTTGCCTGTTGAACACAAGGACAGGTCAGGCAAAATGACCAAAAGACCAGGATAACCTATGCACGTGGGCAGAAATTGAATGGTACAGACCTCAAGTGTGGATTTCTCTCCAAAACAATTGCAATGGCCTTCGCGATAGAAATATCTTCCTTAGTTTCTTCCCTCAGTTTGCCAGTCTGCACATATAAATGTTAGGGAAAATCAAATACCAAAAATATTATCATGTAACATCAATAAGCACGGAAACTGAACCAGGGTAATACCTCTTCCAATATAGTCTCAAAAACCTTCCCTATCTTTTCTACTAGCTCTTGTGGAACTTGACGGCCCTTAGTGTCATAGAGAGCATAACTGAGAGCCAATAAGCATGTTAGATGGATGGTTACTATGTTCCATCATCTCTCAACATACAAAATAAACTAGCTTCAGTTACCTCTCGAGGTCATGATCAAACAGCACAGAGTCATCTCCACTTGTGCGATACAGTGGAAGTCCAAGCCTTCCAATAATTGGTGCCAGGGGATTTTCTTCACAAACACCATGAAGCCTGATGCTCACAAAAAATGGAAATGTGTTAGAAATAATGGTTTCAGATAAACTTTTGTCATCATTTTAAATAATTCTGAAAATATTTTCAGAGAGGAACCTCACCAAGATGCTCCCAGATCAACAGGAAAGCCAAAAGAGTAATCAGTGTGAATTCTACCACCTATCCTGTCACGAGATTCTAGAAGAACCACCTGGAAAGAAAACACATTAGCATAACTAGTGGGGGAGGATTTTACAACATTTAAGATGTATTTTAAGGGATCATTGAACCTATATCATTAAAACTAGGCCATAAACTGCATTGCATATTACCTCAAATGATGCATTCCTGAGAGCATTGGCTGCAGCAATGCCTGCAAACCCACTGCCGATAACAATAGCAGAAGGTGTGTGGGATTTTCTCCTAACATTTTCACTATATGAACCTGGATTTTACCAAAAAAACAAAGAGACAAAAACCTCAATGAGAATGACAAAAGTGCACTTAAAAGTCAAAACATTAAAAATGCTAATGATGTGTCCATTTTAGTTATTATCTTCCCAAAATATTGCATTGAATAAAAAGCAGCTCATGAAACTTCCATCTAAAATGCAAATATTAGCTCATAAAATACCAAAATATGGGTCACATGTACCAGCATATGCTCTTTATATGACTGCCAACACAGGAAGCAAACTGCAAACTTAAAGTTTCACATGTTTGATGTAATTGGATGGATGCTTGTGGTTCATGAATCTAAAGGTTTGCGCCTTAGGGCTGACGGTTTGCTTCAGTGTGAAAGGGGGTTTTATACCTTCAAACGATAAAAGATCAGTTTATACAGAAGTAACATAAAGAAGCCTACCAAGTGGTGAAATTGCCGATATCGCCTGTTCTTCTCACATCAACCCTCCTCTACCTCCCTCCATCATGGAGGGTTAGTAGTGAGGCATGTTCCCCTGTCTCAGAACAATGATGGTGAGGTAAGACAGGAAAATTTTAACATTTTGGCTGATTCCCCACAGAAGCTAAATCCAGTGTGAACCTAACTGCTTGGTCTGTAGCTACACATTGGATGCTGAGATGTGGGACTGATCAAAAATTTCATTGGGCAGGCAGACCAAAGACTCTCCGTTAAAACACAATGATCTCAAAGGTCAGTGCAAAGGCAAGGGCGATTATTATTGTACTGTTCTTTCTAGTTATGTGTGGACATGGTGCACACTCAGACTAATGGGCAATAGACATGACATGGATTTGTGGCTATTCTTTATCTTGGAATTATTTGGTGGAATACTAAATTAGACAATCTTTAGCAAGACAACTCTGACGGATATGCTTCAGAGCACTGAAGCGGAAAAATTATGGTCACTGAACATGTCTCATATAATGATTGTAAGTGTACTAAAAGGCACAGTCCAAAATTAAAGATACCCATACATGTGACATAAATGAAAGCCAACAAAAAGGGCATTTTACAAGAGCAGAAGAGTAAAATAAGCAAATGGTGGCATTGGAAGATAGCGAAACATAGATAACTAGATCCACTAGCGAATATTCTTGCATAATAATCTGCACCCTACACACATTACAATAATATATTGATCATGGAATGACATCATGGCACTAAACTAAAACATCATCGACTCATAGTAATTAACATGATATGCATGTTTGCGATCCAATTTTAGAACAGTAAGTATATGATATATTAAACTTCAAGCACTACTGCATGTTGTTAGACCTCGATTGCAACCAGGCATATGAGTGCTTGTACAAACGGTTTACACTGTAGTCTTGCAAGCTGCGAGATCTTCTGGAACTAAAAGGCACAGGAGCCTACAACTCCACATGGGGGGCTTTCTCTTGCCATGAGAAAAATCCTAGAAGCTTCCAATTGGTTGAGGCGCTGGTATAACAAGTGTAAACAGCTAGTGCTTTGTTTTTCTCTCCTACAACCGACAGAGGAATATGGAAACTCATCCTCGATGGCTGGTGTCTCTTTCATCTGACCCACTAGGCAGCTCCCAACAACCATAATCAACTCAAGTGTTTAGCTTATCAAAGCAATTTTATCACTTCAGCCACCTAGATAGTGGAAAAATTCGGTTTTTGCACTAAGGTTGCATTAAGAAGGGTATAAACCCCTAAAATAATACCTGATAGACATTCTAATACCAGCGGGGGGTATTATAGCATACATCAGCAAGATTTATAAAACAGTTCCTTCTAAATTAGATTTTCCACCAAACTGTATATTAACAAATGCAATAAATCTTGAATCGACCTAAACTTACATTGAAGGATTGAATCGAGAAAGGAACTTTAATGGAACAGTCAAAATAACATAAAAGAACTCAACAGAATCCCCACAAAAGCAATGGATAGAAAATCTGCCACGAAGCAAGGCACTTACTGTTGTTCGCCATTGTCGGGGCTCTGTTTTTCTCCTTCACGATTACTACTCGAATTACAATTGGAGGGATTTAACAGAAACTGCGGGGAGAAATGCAGCAGGAAGATGAGGAGGCAGGCGACGTAGTGGTTCGAGTTCGAGTTGAGTCCCAGGTTCACGAAACAGTTCATGCAGCCGTGCAGCCAAATAGCTGCAACCCTCGTAGCAATTCGAGGTCCACCACTTCCGCGATCTCACACCAGCGCCGAGAATTCGCGCGATCCCATGAAAGTTTCAGGCGATCCGGTTTAAGGCTGGATCAACTCCCAAGTAATTATCACTGCAAAAGAAGGAAAACGGCCGTTTATTCACTGAAATTTTTAAGCTCAGTTTTTTCAGACAAAAAAAATGCTTCGCAGCACGCGGAAATCCGCCCAAAATAGAGACATTTCGGCGATTTGGAGGGCGGATGATTAACGCCACAAATCATCAGGAAATCAGCTTCCTACCCCACACCAGAGGCGATCAAATCGAACAAGGCAAGCAACAAGCTAGGGCCAAAAAACGCGTACAAATTTTCTTATTTCCCCCCTCGCAAACCAGTCCAAAAATCGCACGCAAGCTACGATTCCGCACAGAAGTCGTGCCACACCCACCTCGAGACTTCGCTTCGAGGCACGCGATCGAATCGGGTAATTTGCGCTGGATTTTTGGAGATTCGGAGGCGAGATTTGGGGAGGCTGAGACCTTTCGCTTTCCTGGCGTTTCGGGAGCTTTTGGGGGGGGGGGGGGTTTGGGTGGGTGACGGGACTCTCGTCGAGTTGGGGATGGCATTTATAGCTTCCTTTTCCCGTGGGTTACGTGCACCACCCAGTCAGCTTACCTGCTTCGTGGGGCCACCCCACCAAACGCGCCATATTTGCGCCCGTTGATCTAGATTCGACGGTCCAGGTTGAAGCCACGCCGTCCAAAACGTTGATGACCACACGTCAGGCGATATTTTCAGCATCCAACATTTGAAATGCACAACCGTTTGCCACTCGGCCGAGTACGAACCTACTTTAGCGTCGTGCTCGTCGATTGGCGACAACTAGGGCGTGCAGAAACGATTGGCGAGAACGAGTGATATGAGAAAGACGTGCGTGACGGGGCCAGGCACCGTCCTAACCCGGACCATCTTCTCCCCCAACGCAGAGACCATTAAGCTCTCGCTATCCAACACAGCAGAAAAGCAAACACACACCACCACAAAATGATTGCATCGTTGCATATCTGCTCTATCTGTACATAAAGATAAGACAAGAAGAAATTATGCAGTACCTCTATGTCTCTCTTTTCAATCTCGTTTTCGGAGGAGGACGTATATCTAAATTGATTATAGCGATATAAATCAAATGCTTTAAGAAATAAATTTAATAAATAGATTAAAATAAATGATATAAGCAATATAACGCTATAGAAGAAAATCTTTTAAAAAGTATTTTTTTTAAAACATGGAGTAAATTATCTGTTTTAATACTTCGGTGAATAAACTAAAAAGAAATGAGCAATACGCATGATAGGAATTGGTAGAATATCACTAAAATTGTTGATATTATCACATAATTTAAGCTTTTAACAGAGACGTGATCTGTACATTATTAAGATGATTGTATCGTTGAAACGGATGAGCGCGTAGTTAATAATTTGTCAATTTCCCGTCATTTTCCGCAGGAAATATCGTGTTTCCGCGGCCAGTCGTCTTGTTCCGAGAACAAAGGACAATCTTCACGCAGAAGTGTTGGCGCTTTTCGGGCCACAGCTGGACGATCATGCAATCAACAGAGGCGCTTAGTATACTATAGATGCAAGTGACATGCACGCTACCTTAATTTCTTTCCCTGGAGCTTGGACCAACTGCTTGATGAAACCAAACACGAGAGTTAGCTTCTTATCATAGGCTCATAGCTAGAAGATGAAGGTATGATGAGGTCTCGAGCCTTAGGCAATTAATCCTAACTAGTTAGAACTAGATGCGTGATTAAAAAAGTTGAGATCGGGAGGACATAATTGGGAGGATAAGAATAGGCTATATCCCAACGAGATCATGCGATACACGATGCATCCGTTGCGACTTGTAAGCCAAGAAAAGTGGCCGCTTCCTCAAAGCAGGAGGCCCCTCAATGGCGCAATCGATCGAACTACCTGTTAACTTGCACGAACAAATTGTCGCATTTCTCGCTAGCTGCACATGGAGGAGAAAGCTCATCAACCCATCGAGAACCCAAGTAAGCTGTTGGCCGGTCAGCAAGGCGCGCGCCGAGCCCTCAGCCCCTCACCTGTTGCCACCAGTCACTTGACGCTTTGTCAGTGGCGCCAGGTCTCCAGCCGACGTCGTCGAACGGCCGCCAAAGCAGCGACCACCACCTGACCACCATGCATGCGCCTCCTACTGCACCAGCTCCACCGACCTTAATCTGCCTTTCTCTGATGCCGCGTGCCATGGTGGAGCATCCGTTTCTCTGCTTATTTACGTAGTGGGCGCCGCGCAGGCGCACATGGCGCGTCCGCGTGTTACCGCGGATCAAACGTGGGCGTCAGCCGGGGCCGGTCTCACCGTCCTTGACGACGACGGAGGAAGCGGCACGCGAGAGTCGTGCTGCTCCCGCGCGCGCGAGGGATCGACCGACGCAGTCACGCGGCTAGCCCTACCCGGCAACAACACGCGGATCGCGCAGGAAAACGCACGAGTGGGATCGCGCGCGCGAGGCGCAGTAGGTGCGTCCCGAGCTATACGTACGTAGGTCGGAGCTACTGCTCCGGGGGCGGGCTGTAGTAGCGTGTTTGGAGCCAAGCCAACCGTACGTGAACCGACCGTGTGGGGCTCGACGAGGCCGTGAGACCGTGACTCGATCGCTACTCGCCAGCATCAGCGCGTCGATCACAGGCAGATGCCGGTGAATAATCTCTCGCAAGGAGTGCGGCTCGTGGCCGATGCTGGCGCCATACACTGATGCACATGCAGGAAACGGTCAGCACTCGGCAAGTTGGAGCCTCCCGTTTCCCACGTGTTGGAGCTGCAACTCTGGAGCAAAACATGCATGTGCTATGCTAGCAGATGCGCTTGCGGTGCCAATCAACCAAAGTGGCCCTACCGTTCCATCTCTCATGCTGCAAGGACAACAACGCTCGTGCAAGAGGGGCCGGAAAGGCGCATATCTCTGCAGCAGCAGGCACCAGGTTTCCTCCCATGGTCTTGGAACACTCCATTTCACCTAACGGTCACGTAGCGTGAGAAGTGTTCGTCACATGATCCGGTGAACACATTGTTGTCCATGGGACAAAATGGAGCCCAATACTGGGGCACACGCACATGGGACCGATCCCTCACCACAACCATCTTTGTCTGGTGCTTATGCTAGTATGGCCGGTTTAAGCTATTGACTAAAGATCAGGGCAACGCGCTTCTACCTCAAATAAACGAGGGACACATGGCTAAACCACAAAGCTTGCCTTTTGTTATGAAAAAAAAGAGAGAAGGGATCTAGAAGCATCCGTCTATTAGTACATCATCCAACTAGCATGCTAAGGCCGTCTTCGTTTGTGTGTTCAGGGAGGAGGGTTGGGAACATTTCCGCGTGCAAACGGATCAAATTAACACATAATTAATTAAATATTAGCTATAAAAATTAAAAATAAAATATGGTTTTTATAATATTTTTTTATAAAACGTATAGTATGAAAAACGTGGACGAAAAATACAAGTAGAAGTTGAAAAATGGGAGAAAGGAACACAGTCTAAAGAGCATGTCAAATGCAGAGATGGGCAAGGGGAACACAAGGAAGAGAATTAGCCAGCTGACCTTTTTCAAGTTAGTTAACTATACGCGAAGCGATATTGTCAAAGTAAACCAGTTTAAAGTGCAGTAGGTGCTACAATATGCAAGCAATTCTACGTAAACGTAAGATAGTTCAACTGTTGAAGTGGGCATCTGGGCCCATGTCTTTGAAACCAAACAGATAATGCTATGGATCATGCAAATCGAACCCGCCAAAATCTTCTTTAGTCCTTTATTATAAGTTGTTTTAACTTCTTTATACACTATAAATTTTAAAATTTAACTAATTATATAACAAAATATAACATATTTTATTACATCTAACATTGGATATTAAATATATTTTGATATTACGTTTATTTGTGTTGAAAATATTATGTTTTTCTATAAGATCAAATATAGTTAAAATGACTTATGATATAAAACTGATTGATTAGCTACTAGGCTACCAACCAAATAACGAACGAAGCTGATTCCAGAGTGGGGTTAAAAAAAAGACACCTTTCGTATAAGTGGTAAATGAGTGTTTCACTTTTCCCTGTACATGTTGCAGCTAACAGGTTTGGAACAGAGAAGCACATGTTAGAGAACAGGGATTAGAACAGAGCAACACATCAGAAAATGTACAATATCTTTAAATATATTTTACCAACAATTAGACCCACATAAAGAACTATCAGGCTCCAGGCAAACTGGAGAGATCAGCGTAAATGGGAATATTGATAGCTTAAGAACGGAACCGACGAGTTATCTAAATTTCTCGTACTTCTCTCTTTAGATCAGAGTCAGACTGCTGTTCGAAATTGGTCCATAGAGTAAAAATGTAGACAGAACACATGGGAGAAACACCAACTGGTAACAAGTATTTCAGTCCCTAGTATATTTCAACCGAGCAGTTCAACAAGTATTTTATTGGGGAGAAAACCATGCTAAACATGCGGTCACAAAAGGGCTGAATAATTTGCAGTCGAAGCAAATAATAGACCTCTGTAGTGCTCTCTAATCAAGTGGTACAAAAAAGTCACGGTGCGCAGGGCTACGGCAAGATTGTAAAAGATTAACACTTGTAACATTCAGAACACCCAATTCCAACTAAACGAAACATGGCATTCAGTACCATACCAGAAAGAAGAGCTCAGACGAGAAGGATGGTTGCATTGGATCCAAGTAGAAAGTCATACAAGGTACTATAGCAAAGAAATCCATGGGTCATGTAAGGCTATAATACCACACACATCTAAAATTAGCAAACAGAATTGACAGTGACAAAATAAATACTAAAGCCCTTCTTCATTCTACTACAAATCAGTCATGCTACTAAATTTGAGAAACCAACAGACTATGTCTTCACTAATGCAGGCAATGCAGTCAGATACGTCCTATTTAACTAGTTAGGTTTCTTATGATGAAACATATTCATCTGGATTTAAATCCTAGATTTAACATAATTACTCGTATTTACAACTAATTATGTTTTTAATGATAGACGACGTAAACATCCTTAATGCTTTGTCAATCTTGTATGTGTACATGTTCATAAGGGTAAGTGTACACATGTTATGAGCGTCTAATTTTGTACTGTGTTTTTTTTTAAAAAAAGTTAAACTGTGTAATAGGTCCCAACCAACCTCCACCAGGATATATTGGTCTCACCAGTTTACATATTTTAAATGACATATGCCACCCAAGAATAAACAGCACTAACTTTACTTTTCAATAGCTGAGACAGCTCATAAATAAAGCAAGTCAGATCATCAAAGAAATATCATTCCACACTGAATCCAGCATGGAAGCATATTGAATGGATGTGACGATCATCCAATGGAAATGGTTATCAACTTGTTCAGTTCAAACTGTAGGTTTTTATTGAAAAATACAGGTACTATTTCAATAGTAAAAAGCTAAGCTGTAGTTCTTGAATGCTAAGATAACACCAGCTGGAAAAAATCCAACATGTGCACGGAACTTCAAATAAATTTAAGCACTAAAAAAAGCTGGAGTTTAAAAAATTAAGAAACATTGCTGAATTCACTAGCCTTCATGGCCTTGTTCATTAGTTCTTCGTATGTCAGTTTTAGATCAAAAGTCATTTTCTAAAAACCTGATCCAGTATCATAACATCTCACATTACTCATTGCGCACTGCCATTCGAGTGGATGCCATAGTGTTCTCTCAGTGCCTGCAAGTTTATCCGATGTTTTTTCCCTGCAACAGAATAGTAAACTATATGTAACTTCAGCTAGCTATTAAATGAATTGATCAAATAGCACGGGATAGGGAACCTAATTGAGAAATGGAAACAGTAGGGCAGAGCAAAATAACATGAGATGTGTCCCTAACTGGGTCCCCAACATATCTACAGCTCCCATATGTACTGCTCCTCACTAGGACCATATACCAGCATTTCACTTTTCTGTTAGTTAGTCCTCATTCTGACATACACTCAAAGCAGTACATATGGGAACTTCCGGAGAAGAATACCCTGTTCTCTGTTCGACAAATAATACAATGTCAAACTGGTGAATTCCAATAACTACTGATTTGCTAATAGCAGAACCATGGAAACTGAGTAGTGCTACTAAACAATACACAACATCCCAACAGAAGCACTCTTTTTGCGTGGTTAAAAGATAGAGCATGGGTTTCATCATATGCAATATGCAACTACAGCTCTCTAATTAAATGAAGATTCTAGCTTAAAAGGATGCAGATAGTGAGAATGGCACACCCCAAAACTCTGCAAGAAGTGCGTCCTTTTTTTTTTCTGAACATGACATTAGTTAAATTGCATGCTCAAAACACATCAACACTGGACTACAAACCGCAGGTAACTTTTGCAAGCAAAAGCCCTAAATCCTAAATCCAAAAATATACAGTATATTCACATGCAAAAGCCTTCGAGTGAAAGAGTACCTACCCTCTGCTTTCACCATCTTTTTTACCAAGAGAAGGGTGTCAAGAAACAGCCAATCTGCAGGAATTGGTGCTGAACAATGATCAAACTCCTGGGCAAGGAAACACACATCAAATTGTTTTGCGTTACGAGCAACCCACAGAATTGGCTTGCCAGGAGCTTGGTGACTTCAAACGTATGCCAATAGTAGTGGGATTACATCACTGAACCTGTGGTAGCCATATTAAGATAACATTCAGAGTAAGTGATGATTAATTAACTGTTGGTGAAGTGAGATATGCGCAACCAATTTTCCATTGCAAAAACTAACTTATTGCACAGGATTTCCTGTAAGCAAATAACTTACAATAATACATGTGTTAATGACTAACGGCGTGCATGCTTGTGAAAAAAAAGTGGGATACAGAGCTATTGCATAAATGGACTTATTTTAACAGTATGGTTCATCAACTACGATTGTTATTGAGGCATGTGATGGAGAGATCACGAATAATGTGGATTCATTGGATGTAAAACATACCTTGGGATATCAGGCCTGCACACGAGACCAGTGCCAATATTATTGACACGTGCAACGTGGTCAGGAACAGTCCTTTCAGGATTAACAAGAGTTTCAAAAGTGCTATTCTTTCCTCCAGAAAGGTCAAAGAGTGCACACTCAATTATTTTATGATCCTTATGGAAAAATCCAGTAGTCTCAACATAAAAAATTAGAACGGTTGCAGTCTCCACAGCTTCCTTTCCAAGATCCTGTACTTTGTGAAATGTCGTTTCTCACAGCTTCTAGGACCAAGCAATTTTGCAGTTGATAATCCGGCTTGTTGCTTAATAAACCTGACAGGGAAACTACTTCATATATTGTTCCTCTTCCTCAGCTGACTGAATCGATGAATCGATGACATTGTGCACAGGAAATGCACTTAAAACCAATACGCAGAGCGACTCTCCCTTAGCTTAGGTGAACCACATCTCACATAGCCAAACCTGTATACATAGTTCCATACAACGATCGTATGTCAGAGCAGATGGCAAATAATCAATGACACGGTGTTTTCATATAAAATCTGACAAAAATATGTATTCTTTCAGTTCTGATGGTCAGAATCTATAGGCTGTAAGTGTAGCAAATGATCAGTATAAGATATTCACAAGACGAAGGGTAAATTCCAAAACAATAGACAATTTCCACATGTAACTGAACTGCCTGAAGGCATGAGGCCTGCGTGCGACTCCCATAGACACACATCATCCAATCCATCGCCCCCTATTGTAGTGAGACTTGAGCATTTCGCCACTTAAGTTAGTGACTAAATTTTCATTCCCACAGACCAAACAGGAAGAACCCTTACAGCTATATTAACTCCCACACCTCCCCCTAAAAAAAGAAAAGAAATCTGCAGTTCAGTATAGCCAGAATCTCTTCCAGAACTCTATTCCTACTACCCCAAATTAATCACCTCCCCCACGCCCTACCCGAATCATCCAGGCACAACATCACCACGAAAGGGAGAGCGGTGGGGCTTACCAGCGTCGACACGACAGTACGACCGCCGCCGAGATGCCCAAGCACGCCGCCGCCGCCGCCGGATTCCGGATGAGGACAGGGTTTAGGGTGGCTGCGGTGGTGAACTGGTGATGCCGCGCGGCGCGTAATGCGGGCGGGCGGGTGGTGCGAGAGATGACGCCATGAGGTCGGTGCACGGTAACAAAGTGATGGGAGTAGCCTTTTTTTTTTTAAAGAGGGTACAAGCACGAACTTAATCCACACCCACGCAAACACCACACACACATCCACGCGTGCGTGTCTAGTACATGTTTATATCTAGAGTTAGAGAGATTAATTTCTGTGTGCGCGGATACGCACAATATCGCTAAACGCTTACGGACCGGTCGAAGTTAGTCTTAAAAAAAAAGCCGAAAAAAATCCGACGGTGAGGCCCGTTAGCGTGGATCGAACTCACAACCGGCAACGAGGAATTTTCAACGGATGGGAGTAGCGGGGGTTAATGCGCTGTGCCACTATGGAGTGGGCCACCTCGGGCCCGCTAGTGATGGGTCGAATCAAACGGCTCGTCTCTGTGGATGAGGGATGGGCTGTAGTAATACATTGATCGATGCGAGTATAATAAAATAGGTTAAAGGGGTATTGGCGTTTTAATCTCTGACCCCCTTCCCTCGTAGTAATTTATTTTGGCTAACTTGTTATTCGAAAAGGGTTTTTTTTCTTGGGCCTTGGCTTGATCAAATTTCATTTCAATCTAGCATGTATTTAAGATCAAATTTCTTGGGCAGGACGTACCCAGTGGGAAGGAGGGTTAAGAGATTAAAACTCTGACCCCTTCACCTTCCACATATGCTTCTACGAGGCTTACAGCTCGATAGCTTTCTATAATTATCTAAAGAAAAATACTCAATAGCTTTCTATGTGTATTAAAACTCAACCATTAGAAACACCAAAATCCAACGATTAATAATTTTTTTTCTTTCTTTTATTTATCATATATATACCATGTCGTTGTTGTAGCATATGTATTTTTAGTTACTTGCTTACATGAGCGTGAGGTTAACCTGCACGAATACAGTTCGAAATCGGTTAATGTAATTATGTTAGGCACTACCAACAGGAAAACATGGTCCAATGGGACTCTAGCACGGCGACGGCTAAGTCCCGTACTTAACTCCAGTCCAACTCTAGCACAATTTATTTTAACGGAGTGGAAATTGATTCCTTTTATTAGCTAAATCTAGGGACTATATATACTATATTATTTCTCTATTTTTTTCAATATAATTATATTTTCTTTACCTATAAGTTAATTTATCTATACCATCTAGACCCTTCTCTTTTTCTCTAATTAGCGTGATAATTTCTATTCTTATATGATGGCTCATTTTAGAATAGAATAGAAGATAGATTGAGAGACAAATAATATAGATGAAATACGATTATTATTTGCAACCACGTGTGTATAGCATGTATGTGTACCTGCCACTATTGCTTTGGAGCATGCAAAAAAAATTGTCTTCCACCTTTCAGCGCTTTGTTTTACTACTTTTTCCAGCCATGGAAGTGGATGTGAAGTCTAATTAGATTAGTACTCTGATTACCAGCTGCAACAAACAATCTATACGCTTGCAAGGTGCAATATGTCCGGCTCCTATATATTCAATCAAAGTCAGCTACAACAACCAATCTATACGCTAACAAGGCATAACATGTCCGACTCCTATAAATTTAATCAAACCTCTTAATTATTCATGTGTTTCCACGTAGAATTAAGGCAAGAATAGATTGGTCTCAATATACACAAGTTGTTTTCTGTTTCTTCTCTATGTCGATCTACGACATTAAAATCTTATCTTACTATGATAGCTATTGATGGTTTTCTCTTTTCCTTCGTAATAATTTTTAGCCTCTAAAACGAACGTGATTTTTTTAGCTATCTTTATATTACAATAAATACTCATACTACAAACAAACCCAGCATGTATTTAAGATCCAAATCAATGCATTGTTTTGTTAATCGTCCTAATTAAGACTCCGTCCTGTGGTGCTAAGCATGCAGTTATACGGCCGAGGCGTTTTGGTCGGTTCTGAAGGTTCATTCGGTGTGCTACTACCTGCATCCTGCAGGGAAAAGAGTTAATCTCTCCCTAATTAATCGTCCTTGTTCTTATATATATATAAATTAATTATATTTCACTTGCAGATGCACTTGGGTGAATCGAAGATTAACCAGACTGATCGATCGATCAAATACAGTAATTTCAATCCAACATTCCAACCACTGTATTGGCACGCCATTTCGACTGCTGCCGTCCTTATCCCACGTAGACTGAGTGACACTGATCCTTGTCTTCTGACGAACACAGCTCATGCGCTTCACTGAGCTGGATGGATTGGATATCCTAGTATATAGAACCGGGTATGGTGTCTGACAGTATATTAAGATGTGAAAGGAATACTTGATACAATCTTTGCCCATAGGTACACTGTTACAGGCTTACAGCATCATGGGGTCACAATGGCATGATCCTGTAGAGATTAGTTGTCATTTCACAGAGTTCTATGTACAATCTCTATAGGTATAGTGCTATGTAATACCTCCGTCTAAACAAACTACACTTTTCTACGTGAAAATAAAATTTGACAAAACGGTGGCTGAAATACTAAACATGTTTATGAATCTTCAATTGTGGACATAAAGATTTAACCCAAGTTTTCGTGTTTCAGTAAAATCTTGAAGTGTCCTAGTTTTTTTTTTGTGTTTATGTTGATACCTTAATGTGTTTAACATATGCTACAAGCCTTCAGTGTGGATGAAGTTGTCGAAGTAACACTTTGGTCTCGACATAGCTCCTGATCTTGATGATGATAAGAACTTAGTTTAATTTGGGATAAACATCCATCTCATCTCATGAGCAAACTAAAAGGTTTTTGGAAAAAATCTATAAAATATTTCGCACTTTCGCAAGTGAAGCTAGACAGCTTAAATGCAAACTGCTGAAGATATACATTGCTGAACTACTCCTAGATAAAGGGTAAAGGAAAAGAACTTTTCATTTTAGATTGATAATTGTGCCTCGGTTGAATCGGACATAGCACTTATATAAGGGTCTATCATATGTAAAACAAAATCTTTTCACATCTTATTAGACTTTGAGATACATTAGGGCTCGAAAACCCTCGGACTCAAGCAAAGAAATACGAGAAAGAACCAAATTGGATTTGGACACGAAGTCCGTGAGACCATCTGAACACCTACGCCCTCCAGTCAGATCACAATTCATGCTCTAGTCAAACTGCCCTAACACTTGCGATCAGACCAAGGCTCTAATCTCTTTTCAAAATTAGTTTAAATTTAGTCTAATACCAAAGTTGTCTTTCAATGGTTTGTATGTGTAAAAATCAAGTCTTCCTGGTGAGAGAATTTTGAAGAAAGTCCAGAACTTTTTACCATGGTAAGCAAACAAAGACTAAATCAAATCTGCTTAAGAACCAAACTATGGGTTCTTCGCCTCTTCCTAAGAACAATTTGTTATCTTACTATTACCAATTATCATTGATGTCTAATTAATTTGTGTAAACAAGCATATGCTGGCACAAGTATGTCACATGATTTTTTTTCTTGCTTAGCCTATCTGAAAGCAACGTGTATGTATTACAAAAGGCAAGATTAGCCAATTACTTCTCAGTAGTTTCTAACTCAGATACTCAAACTTGGTACGTTGGCTTATCTCCTTGTGACATGGCAAATTGAATGCAAAAGGTTGAAAACAATTTTATATATCAATTTGGTCTGGAGATAAGATTCCATGCACGCATATATATGGCGCAGAAAAGAATTTCTAGTTCATGCCAATTCACATAAATGACAATGCAATATGGCATGCAGGAGCCTGGTATTGTTTGTTTGTTCTTTAGGTTCCAGAAACAAGGGGCAGAAATCAAAACTTGAGATGGCCAGTGCTCTTTCCTGTCCTTAGCAAGGAACATCCATGTGCAAGCGTGCTGTTGTTGCAGTTGTCCCAACAAAAATTCCAGTTCAGAGAGGCCACTAGAGGCAAATCCAACGAAACAGCAATTTAATTATTGTACAACATATAGCCGATTTGTGCAGCATTTGATGGACAAGTCTGGGATCGATCTTCAGTTGAAAAAGACAGTAATAAAGAGCATAAACCACATCCTTATATTTGTAAATAACCACTTCATATTATAGAAGGATTTGGTTTAGCTAAATATTTAAATGGCTGAATAACTACATAATTTTATGATAACATTCGAGAGTATAAACAACTAAATTAACTATTATAAAGTTAAAAAATATATTTAAAATAGTTATAACAAATTCATATATAAAAATCTTTTAAAAAATCTCACTGTTTAGAAGCTAGAAAGCGTGCCTGGGTCAATCAACAGAAAAGAATACACCCTAATCAAATATATTTAAAATAGTTATAACAAATTCATATATAAAAATATTTTAAAAAATCTCACTGTTTAGAAGCTAGAAAGCGTGCCTCGGTCAATCAACAGAAAAGAGTACTACACCCTAATCAAATTTAGGTGCTAGAAACTCTTTGCAGTGTATGGCTATTATGGCATATTTGACATTAAACTGCTCCAATGTTTTCTTCATTCCATAATTGGTCTTTAGATATCAGACATTTAATACAACACGCACACATGCAGATATGCTTGCTGCCTCGTCAGAAATTCAGATCAACTAGGTTGATGTCCACTGCTCTAGCCCTCACAGATGCGACAACAGGGACAGCAGCCATGCCAACCATCTGTGCCTTTAAATACCCCACACCACGAGACCTCCCCTTCTCCGCTCCAAGACACTCGCACGCAGACATCACATCCAGGCTCGAATCGATCGCTTCGATCCCTTTGCCCTGAGTAAGCCATTCTCCCTCTGATCCTCCTGCGAAAATTCCTCCTCTCCTACCCTTTATGATTGGTTGCCTGATTCTTATTCTTGCATGTGTTGTTTCCCTTTCTTGTTGCTTGATTCTTGGAGGTAATTAGAAGGACGAGGGGTTTCTGTTATTTCTCCCTGAATCTTTGGGATCAGTCAGATATATTCTTTTTCACTGTACATCAGTAATATACTGAAATACTGTTGGGGCATCTCACAATTTAGATTCGGCAAGCCATTTTGTAGTTAATGAGATGAATTCTTGATAGATTAGTTTCATCATTTTTACTTGACTGCATGTCTTCTTTATTTCTTTGTATTGAGATATTTGGCGACCTTCATTTAATCATGCTTTCTTTCTTCACTTTTTTAAATAATAACTGTACAAGATGCACTTAGGACGCGTTCTACTAAGTAAGAGAGAAAAACTTATTTCTCGTTTCTTATAAACACGTTTCTTAAACTATTTTTTTAAAAAAATATGCTTTAAAAAGTATATTAATTTATTTTTTAAAGTTTAGAATAGCTAATACTTAATTAATTATTTACTAATAAGCTTTTGAGTAATTATCTTGATCTTTCTCACCCACCTTTAAACTCACCCTTAGAATACTTCACTGCTGATGATGGATGAACTTGGTGTCTAAAATTCTAATGGTGACATTTTGAGCAGAGAAATGGAGCTAATCACAAATGTCTCCGAGTATGAGCAGCTTGCAAAGCAGAAGCTGCCGAAGATGATCTACGACTACTACGCCTCCGGTGCAGAAGATCAATGGACTCTCAGGGAGAATAGGGAGGCTTTCCCTAGAATTCTGTAAGCTACCTTTTTTACTCTGTTTACAGTGATTATAACCCCCAAGCGTATACAACGGGATCGGTATTGGCCGATGGAGGTGGGTCCGATGGGGGTCCGATGGTGGAAACATCAGACCGAGTAGTGGTGGGATATGTGATGGGTAAATCCTTAGCAGCGATC
Source organism: Oryza coarctata (assembly GCA_030770085.1). Taxonomy (NCBI): domain Eukaryota; kingdom Viridiplantae; phylum Streptophyta; class Magnoliopsida; order Poales; family Poaceae; genus Oryza; species Oryza coarctata. The sequence continues at coordinate 19,693,942 of CM061468.1, forward strand.
GATGAGAGGGCCGATGGAGAGAACAGTGGAGGAGACCTGGTCGGTACGGTGTTGGTGAGGAGGAAGTCGAGATCACTAGAGGAGGATCTCGGATGAAGGAGACCAAAGGGAAAACATGTTTCGTCAAGAATGACGTGATGAGAGACGAGAACCCATCGGATGGAAAGGTCGAGGCATCGGTATCCCTTGTGAGAGGTGGGATAGCCGAGGAGAATACAGGCGGTGGAGCGGGGAGCGAGTTTGTGGGAAGCTGTGGCGGTGAGATTTAGGTAGCAGAGGCACCCGAAAACACGAAGGTGGGAGTAATCGGGCGCCGTGCGGTAGAGAAGGGCATATGGAACGTTGTTATGAACGGAGGAGCATGGGCGCCGATTGAGAATGTACGTCGCAGTAGCAGAGCTTCGGCCCAATAAGTGGCGGGTAAGTGCGCGTGAAGTAGCATGGTGCGACTGATGTTGTTAAGGGTGCGAAGGAGGCGCTCGGCTTTGCCGTTTTGAGGAGAGGTGTAGGGGCAGGAGAGCCGGAGATGGATGCCCTGCGAGGTGAGGAGGTTTGTAACGGTATGATTGACGAATTCCGTACCGTTATCGGCTTGTAAAGCCTTGATGGGGAGGTTAAACTGAGTGGATACATACGTGACGAAGTGAGTGAGGTGAGAGGCGACCTCGGATTTGTGGATGAGCGGGAAGGTCCAGCAATAGTGTGTGTAATCGTCAAGTATAGCGAGATAATACTGATTACCGGAGACAATTTTAACTGAAGACGTCCATGCATCACAATGTATAAGTTCAAATGGACGCGAGGTACAGGAGAGAGAACTAGAAAAGGGCAGACGCACATATTTGCCAAGTTGACATGAGTGGCAAACTGTGGAGCTGCTGTGAGTACATCGGATAGAGGCGCTGCGACGGAGGGTGGTGACAGCGTCGGGGCCGGGATGGCCGAGGCGAAGGTGCCAAAAGTTGGTGGAGAGGGCGACGCTGGCGTGTGGAGTGGACGGCGCAGCGGGAATGGTGTAGAGGTCTCTGCCACTATTGCAGCGAAGGATCTGTCGTCGGGTTGGGATATCCTTCACAGAGAAATCAGACGCGTCAAATTCAATGGAGCAGTTGTTGTTTCGTGTGAATTGGCGAACAGATATAAGATTGTGAATAAGAAAAGAGACGATAAGAACATTGCGTAGGGGGAGGTTAGTGGTGGATATAGATAGAGAGAAGTCACCTCGGCATTGGACAGGAAGAGAGCGACCATTGTCAATGGTGACAAAAGGGGAGGAAGAGGGGTGACAGGAGCGAAGTATACCGGCCGATGACGCTATGTGTGAAGACGCCCTAGAGTCCAGCACCCAAGGGTGCTGTGGTTGGAGCGTCATCTGGTTGAGGGCAGCAACGAGGCCAGCCTGGTCCAGGAGGGAACCGACTGGGTGGTTGGGGTCGGTAGCATCGGCTGAGGTGGCAGAACGGGAGCCGATGCCATGTGAGCCTAGGGATGGGCGTCGAGAACCCCAGGTTGCCAACCGATGAGGCTGCATGGCTGGGGCTGGGGCACCCAGGGGTTGTAGCAGAGCCACGGACCCGTGGGATAAGCAGGGTGGGTAGGGACCGAGGTATGTCGTGATGGCGTCGGACCCTGCCAGGTCCTGTCTTTGCCTTTGCCCTTGCCTTTCCCGGTGCGGGCTGTGTTGCTATGACCGGAGCCATGGCCACCAGGACCGCGGGAGGAAGGGGCAGCGCAAGAAGCTCGGCAGCCATTATCGGCTGCGGCAAGAAGAGCGGTGTGGGCCACTGTCTTCTCATCGTTGGCCAGACGGAGTTCTTTAAGAACTAGCATGTCATGAGCCCGGGCGAACGATGGAAGAGGTGTGGCGTTGACGATGTCATCAGCGGTGTTGGAGAAGCGAGGATTGAGGCCTCGCAGAAGGGTGAGGACGAGTTGAGAGTCGGCCACAGGATGGTCGACGTCCTGGAGAGCAGCAGCCTTGACTTTGAGGCGCTGACAGTACGAGGAGACAGAGGAGTCGCCTTGTACCATGGAGTGGAACTCGTTGAGGAGGAAGATGGCGCGAGGCTGCTTATTGGCCAGGAAGATCCGCTCGATGGCCACCTAGAGATCCCGGGCAGTAGGGTCGGTATCATCCATGGCGAGGTCGAGGACAGAGTCATCGACCGAGCCAAGCAGCCAGCTGCGCACGCAGCACTCGGCGATGTCCCACTGAGGATCATCGGGGCAAGGTGGAGCGGAGCCATCAATATGGGACCGGTGGCCGAATTTTCCACAGAGGGATTTAAAGAAGAAAACACACTTGGAATAATTGACGTTAAGGTCAAGGGAGATAGGAACGTGAGATTTCACGTTCACAGCAGCGTAAGGAGGGGAGAAGATCGGCGAGGTGGTGCCCGAGGTGTGGTCTGAGGCACCGAAGGCCGGAACAGACTCGGTGACTGGGAGAGTGCCAGAGCTGAGAGCGGACTCGGTGGCCATGACGGGAGAACGGGAGCAAAGAGCCGATGGGAGGGAGAAGCCGATGAGAGGACGGATCGACCAATCATGAATGTGAGAATCCGATGGGAAATGGGCCGGCCAGCCGATGAGGAGTGGTTGACCGATGGGGAGTAGGCAGCGGAGTAGGTGAGGAAAAGATGGTGACAGAGTGGGTGGGTCAGAGAGTAGTTGGGTTACGGACGTGCAAAGATTCACGTCCGTGAAGAGAAGATTCACGTTCGTGTACTCGTGGAGGCCAAGGAGTGGGACGGACGCGAAAAAGGCAGGGAATGGCCGGACGCGAAGAGAATATGTTCGCGTCCGAGAGGCAGGGATTCGTGTCCGTGGACACGTGGACACGTTGGATTGGCTCGGACGTGAGGGGAGAAGGTTCGCGTCCGAGAGCCGTTGAGCGTGTCGGAAAAGGCGAGAACCGAGGGAGGGTTCCAGCCGATGGAGGGCTTGTCGAGAGGACGGACGAGTTCAGCCGATGGAAACGACGAGCGCAGAGGTGCATCGGCGTCAGAGAAGGAGAGATGCACGAAGTAAGAAGAAGAGCGGAAACGGGTGCGAGGCGAGACGAGGAGGCGGATCAAGACCGTCGCCTGGTCGTGCGGAGGTGGGACGGAGAAAAGAAGGTGACTGCGGGAGAGACGGGGAGAAGAAGAAGTCAAGGCGAGAGAGCGAGGAGAGTATCGGGAAGAGGGTCAGCGACGGGAAGAAGACGTCGACGACGAGGAGGAAAGGGTCGGCTCGCCGGAAGGAGAAGCTAGCGTGCCAGAGATGTCTAGACTCGCTCTGATACCATATAGAATGTGTACAGTGACTATGACCCCCAAGCGTATATAAGAGAGTCGGATCTATATATATATAACCCAAATCAGTGGTCTGTCTAACAATCTCTAAAAAAATATATTAGGCTTTAGCTAGCTGTTTCTAGTAGCACACTGCTAGATGAACTGTGCTTGTTTTTACTCACATCAGCAGCTAATAATTCAGCTTAAAGTAATGAAATTGAAAAGTTCTTGGAAAAAAGTTCAGAATTTTTCTTTGAAAGGATCCCAGTCCCATATTTTTGGATGTCTCATGAAAAGATAGAAGATGGGGCCCAGAGGTGCCTCCAATCCTTGTGGAAAGTTCACAATTCTGTGGTTAAAATTAACTTAAGAAATTTTCAAGTTTACGATCAAGTTTGGGTGTAAGTGGATCAGTTTGCCTTTGATTAATGTAAGGACATAGAGGCCAAAGTGGACAAACAACATTGAGTAGAGGACAAAAGATCATACGTGTCTTCTGACATGTGGTTTGGATGGTCAAAGTAGATGACAGTTTCATTAAGTATTCTCATACAAGATACATCACAGCATAACGTTGGGAATTGACTCAAACACTAGGTTATTCCACCAACACGCGGCGTATAGGAGGCGAAAGAACCTTGTGCAGTAACTCTGGATTGACGGAATCAGCGCCTCCAACCACGGTGAAAAGGCTTCCATGCCGTTCGACTTCTTCAAGGAGACCTTGGGCACTCGTGCCTCCAACCAGCACAACATCAACCTCGGTTTTCTTTCTGAGCGCAACCCGCCACTAGCAGACCTGGATTCTCCCTTCACCGAGGAGGAAGTGAAAAAGACGATTTAGGAAACTCTGGCGGATCACACCCCGGGCCCAGATGGCTTCTCATGCATGTTCTATCAATCTTGTTGCGAAATCAATAAAGATGATATTATGCAGGTGTTTAATCAGCTTTATAGGACGGATCGGTCGTCTTTCCATACTGTTAATAGGGCTTTTATCACTCTCCTCTCGAAGCATGCTGGGGCCGCCTCCCCATAAGATTATCAGTGGATCAGTTTACTGTGTAGCTTCACCAAGCTGTTTTACTAAGACTCTCTCTCCGCCTAGCGCATCAGCTCGGACAACTGGTGGCGGCCAACCAAAGCACGTTCATCCGAACCCATTGCATCCACGATAATTTCATGCCGCTCAAGCAATTGGCCAAGAAGCTCCACTTCGGATGAACACTGGCGACACCGATGAAGCTTGTCATGGCGTTCATCCTTGAGGTGATGGGGGCATTGTGGCTTCCTCGAGCGGAGAAAGGAATTGATTTGCATCCTCCTTCAAACTTTGAGTACCCGAGTGCTGCTTAATAGGGTTCTAGGCAAGGCCATATGTCATGGTCGTAGAGTGCACCAAGGTGATCTGCTATCCCCGATGATCTTCACGCTGGCCATGGATGTTTTGAACACCATGTTCACAAAGGCAGAATGTGATGGTCTGTTGGCTTCGCTTCCTGTACCCCATCGGGTATCCCTTTACGCCGATGATGTGATCTTGCTTCATCGGTCCTATACGGAGGAGATTGAGGTAGTCAAGGAGATCCTTCCTATCTTTAGGGAAGCGTCTACCCTATGAGTCAATTACCGTAAATGCTGTGCAATCCCGATCAGGTGTGATGATGAGACTTGGTGGTTATTCACACGGAAAGCCCCTACCCAGTTGTAGGATTCCCATGTAAATACCTGGGTCTACCTCTTTGTGTCACCAAGCCGACGAAAGCAGATCTCCAGCCCTTAGTGGACAAGGTGGCTCGTCGTCTGCCTTGTTGGAAGGCAGGACAGCTCGCGTTGATTGGTAGAGTCACCTAGGTCAAGTAAGCTAAATACTCATTTACCTATTGATTGTGATTGACCTACCTACCGGCTAGGGTGATCAAAGACATTGACAAGATAAAGAGGAACTTTCTCTAGAAAGGGAGCAAGGAGGTGTACGACAGTCACTGTTGTCGGCTGGCTTGGACGAGGGTTTGTGCCCCATAAGAGTTCGACAACCTCGTATAACGCTCATGTTTTTCGCCCGAGAAAAACTATTTAATAAAAACTTATATGTAAAATTTGGATTTTTTTAATTTCTTAAAGAGTGTGCCAACATATGAATATCAATTTCTCTTCAAACCTACCCTAGAATCTCTTCCAAATATTTCCCAAAATTCCCTAAATTTAAATATCAAATTTGAATTTAAATTCAAACATTCAAAATTTTCTTTTCAAAATATTCCTAGAAATTTAAAAAGATCACTATTCATCTAGCCTGTTATTTTCCTCTTCTAGCCTATATGTACTGTTTTTCCCTTTGCACGATCCAACCAAGCGTGGCCCATGGGCCGCTCCACTGCTCTCGCACGCTGGCCGACAAGGCAGACTTACCCATCGACTGCACCGTGAACAACCACCTAACACGCAGTGTCGCTGCCGTTCCCTACCTTTAGCACTACTTTACACACGTCGAGCACTCGGTCAAATGCGCCGATCTCTGTGGCGCGTGACTAGGCCTCCCTATCGCGTCGACAATGCTCACCTACACGTCGTCCTTGCTCACGCCGCACACGTGAACAATGCGCCGTTGTCTTCCCAGGAATTGGCACACTGCGCTTCTCGCTGCCAAACCCTAGTGCAACGCCACTGCATTTAGTCTAGACCCCGACGAGCACACGCACTCCATCTGTACTATTTCGTCCCGTCCCAGCCGCCGTGTTGCATGTGTTCTCTCCTCCCCTCACTTTGGCCAGCACCATCATGGTGCCGCGCTGTGTTTTGTCGCCTCACGCCACGCCACATGGTCACCTATCGTCCGTGCGCATCACAATGTTGCACCACATGTCTCCATTATCGCCTTGCACAGCCCCGCAGCTATAAAAGGCCATAGAGCCCTTCGTCTCGCCTCGCACCATCAGGACTCCCTCTGAACTCCCCCACCGCTACCACATCTCCTTTCTATTTCCCTTTCTTTGCCGGGCTCCATTGCCATTGCCTTTTCATGTTCCCTGAGATAGCAACTACAGGTTTTCCCCCTCTCTACCTCACTTCACCCCGTCTCCAGCCGAGCCCCAACCAACCGCCTATGCCGCCCTAATTGGTTACCGATGGCAACCAAATGCCGCCTTCCCGCCAGAGCTCCACTGTCGCAAGCCCCTAACCCTATTTCGGCCTCCCCGAGCAAATTCAAGCCATTCAACCACTTTGCCTTCCTCCCCTCGTTAGCACCATGACAACTAATCACGCTAAATCGTTTATGTTCGTCAAAATGCTACTGGCCACAGCCAGCTGTTGATCCCACCCGACGATGTAGCAGCCACACCCGCTACCTGCTTCTCACGAAGGCTTCATAAGCCAGACCACACATTGGGGCCAGCCCATACATCGATGAAGCCCTTAGGCCTTTGGTCTCCTTTCCCCACTTAGCCCAAGCCCTCTTGGTTCTATTACGCAGCCCAATAACATCTGCCTTAGCCCATTAATCTATCTATCAGAGAAATAAAAATCTAATTTGCATTTCTTGCCCTGACTCCACTTGTTGATTCAAATCTTTTTTTTAGAAAGTATTTAATTTCTTTTCTATAATCTAGAAAATAATTTAATCTTTGAAAATTCTTGTCTTTTTCACCGAAGCTACATTTGAGGCTATTCTACTCTCAAAATTTTTCTAAAAATGAGATACTATTTATTATATATATTAGGTTCTAATTTTATTTTTTTACATATTATTGTTTTGTACCGCACAGTAGCTAATGCCGAGGAGCCATCAGTCGAGGAGTTCATCAAAGAAGACCAAAACCAAAACAAGTCACTCATTGATCATGTTGATCCCATATTTTTAAAATTAAAAATTATTTTATTTATAAACCATACAAGGTTAGGTACATAATACTGATCGCGAATCAATAGTCAATCCGATAAACCTTGAACACACTTGTTATACATACCTTCTTTATTTGTTGATAACTCTACACCCTTGTCACCCTATTATCGACCTAATACTCGTGCTCATCAAAGCGCAAATATCAATAATGTCCCTATCACTTAAAACTTATCGATGTGATAAAAATATGTTTTAAAAATAGTTTAAAATACCAACACTCGTAGTCGAGAGCTTAATAAAAACTAGTCATGAGTAGTCACCATCTATGTGACCTAACTTCCATATGGTATATAAGCACCAATCTCTTAATAAGTTTTACTAATCATATTAAAGTACGACTGCATGGGTGAAATGAAACACCGCTAGCTAATTAATTGATGTACCTTAGATGTATGCGAGATCTAATAGACGTAGAGTCGCCAAGATGATATCTAGGATGTGCCTATGGGACCCTAAGTACGGTAAGTCTAGGACTTACTCGATACTTGGTTTATTACTTATTCAGTTGACAACCAACTATCCTAAAAATATTTTGAAAAGGCTTTGTCGTGAACCTCCCCTCACTATATGTAAATGATCAATATGTATTAGATATTTGGAGCAAGCTCTTATCGTGTGGGTAAAGCGTGCACACCTTTTGTAAGTGTTATAATATGTTCGAACAGTCGCGCCCATGGTCATGGGTGGATGAAAAATAACCCCTCTTACATAGTCATGTATTTAGAAAATTTTTATAGAAAAACTTGTTGTGATATGAGAATCATTACTAGAACCAACCTACATGACTGGCAGAAGACCTGAGTGATTTGAAATGTGGCTATATGACCTGGAGTGTTGTTTGGCACTAGAAATAAATTTGGATAAGATGAAGTTAAGTTGTGATTGAGAAAGAAAAAGAAATTAAAAGCACAGAAATAAAGATACAATCTGGGATTGTACGCTCCGAATCGGAATCGAGAAAGTGACTTGTGAAATGAGTTAAGACGCGAGACTCTTTCTAATAAATGTGGTGAGTTGCTGTTAGACAATTCATATAATGGATTGAGATGCGAGCTTACATCCAATAATTTAAAGAGCACACTTAGAATTTGTAAAGATGATTTAAAAACACACTGGATTACCAAATAATACTAAATCCTTTTTTTTAACCTTTATATATCACCTTAATTTCCGTGACTTACTGAGTATCTCGTGTATTTACCATTGCTATTATTATTCTCTACCCAGAAAAATAGAACGACAAAGTCTAAACTGTAGAGAAGTTTTTTTATGAGCAAGTGGCGTATGAAAACTTTTAGGTTTTCGATTTAGGACCCAAGCCGTGTTTATGAGATTAGGTCTAGTTTTGTTTATGCTATTATCTTTTGTATGGTGTAATGTTGCAAGTCAAGAGATCTGTTCATAATGACAACATATGTATTAGACTTTTTTAATAAATAAAATGATATAAAATAATAATTTATCTATATCGACTAAATTTCTAAAATTGATATTAATATATAAGTAAAAGATAAAAGCGTGTCTCTCCTACTGATGGGAAAGGGCGCCACACCTCGGTATACACAACTTACACCTCATGGGTGTGGCACTTCATGCGCGCTAGTCACGGGACAGCCGCACGCCCACGGAGGGGGCACAACATCCCCTTCTCCGCCAAAGAACAAGACATGGTCTTCGCCTCCACCATCTGCCACTTGGGCAACAGGCGTACTGTACTATTCTAGGAAGATCGTTGTCTCTAGGGCATTGTGTCAAGGACATAGCGCCATCCATCTACCTCTTGGTCGCTGCGCGCATGAGGGGCAAACGGACAGTGGCGGAAGCGCTTAACCGGAGGCAATGGATCAGGGACGTTCAGGGTGCCTTGGGCTGACAAGCCTTCCTCGAGTACTTTGCTCTCTGGTCGCGTGTGAGGGGAGGTGTCGCTCAATGAAGACGACGACGCCTTCACCTGGCGATAGGAATCATCTGGTCAATATTCCACAAAATCCACCTACCACGTGCTCTTCTTGGGTCGTCACAGCTTCCCAGACAAGCAAGTCTGGAGGAACTTCACGCCGCCGCGATGCAAGTACTTCATCTGGCTTGCCGCTCACCTCCAGTGCTGGATAGGGGATCGGCTTAGCTGGCGTGGGTTGCCACACCCAGCTAGAGCTAGGTGTGTGTTCTGCGACCAACATGATGAGAAAATCGATCGCATCCTCTGTGGCTGCCCAGAGATGAAGCAACTCTGGTGGATTGTCCTCAATGGTATCGGCCAGCCGCAGTGCTTGCCTTGTAGGCGATGCCCCCTTCCTCTCTTGGTGGAGCGACAGCCGAAGCACCATCGCTGAACGGTTGCATCAAGGATTTGACACCATTGTCATTCTAGTTTCCTGGGCGATCTGGAAAGAGCGCAACAACAGTCTTCATTGGTGATCTCAAGCCGATGGTGGCAGTGGCAGAGGGGGCCGCTGCGGAGGCGACTCTCTGGAGGGAAGCCGGCATTCGCATCTAGCATGTACCTAGAAGTCATGGTCGCCAAAATTCTCGCGAGATTGTAGCCCTTTGCGATTCCTGTCTTTTTCCTTTTTCTGCTTTTGTACATATGCCCTAGGTTAACTCGTTGTGAACACACCCCTAATCTTAATACAAAGATACGCGTTTCGCGTATTCCCCCAAAAAATAACGTTGTGCATGTGAAGATATACATCTTCTGCAATCTCTTTGTAGAAAAACTAGAATTGTATAATTGATCTAATTGGCTTGCATGTTTCTTTTAGACCTGAAATATTTATCTTCAAACTTTGCTACTCTCAGCTTCTATAGCAATCCTGGTGCTCATGCTAGATGAGAAATAGCTCAGAAAAATGTCCATTGACAAATACTCATACTGCGTTATCTTCAATCGGATAAAAGCAAGTCACACACGTGATATTCTGGATATGAAATGTATTGATCACAAGCTTCTCGAACTTAACTTTTCACTTTCCTGAAAAATTATTCCAGGTTTCGACCACGTATACTGATCGATGTATCCCGTATTAACATGGCCACAAATGTCTTGGGCTTCAACATTTCCATGCCTATAATGATTGCTCCTTCAGCCATGCAGAAAATGGCTCACCCTGAAGGTTTATCCAAGTTGCACTCACCTACCTCTTTCCATTTTCCAAAGCAATGTTCTCATGGAGAAGTTTATCTGGATTTCAGGAGAGCTTGCTACTGCAAGAGCAGCCACTGCTGAAGGAACCATAATGGTTTGAGAGATCCCAATAACTTGTGATGTGTTTTTTGTCTCCAAAAGATTAATCTTGTTGTTTCTGATGCTATGGCTGATACTTATGTTTTTTTTTCAGACGTTGTCTTCATGGTCTACTTCTAGTGTTGAAGAGGTTAATTCAGTAGGATCAGGAATACGTTTCTTCCAACTCTACGTATGTATTTTCTCCAAAAATACTTATGGTGTAAGAAGTTTCAGTTTTTAAAACTTCCCTCCGTCTTCACTAGGTTTACAAGGACAGGAATATAGTATGGCAACTTGTCAGAAGGGCTGAAATGGCTGGATTTAAGGCGATCGCACTCACTGTCGACACTCCAAGGCTTGGTCGCAGGGAAGCTGATATCAAGAACAGGTACTTTTCTAGCCAATGTGTGTACACTAATGCTTTACTATGAAACCTGTTACATTTCGTTAAGAGGTTTATAGTCTGCAATATGTATTCTGAATTTCTGCTACCTTGCAGATTCACCTTACCTCCACATTTGGTGTTGAAAAATTTTGAAGCACTGGATCTCGGCAAGACGGACAAGGTTGTCTAAAACTGTAATAATCCTCATGTGTTTATAAATGAACAAAACTTTCCTTACAATATGTTTTGTATTTTATTCAGACAAATGATTCTGGCCTTGCTTCCTATGTTGCTAGCCAAGTTGACCGCTCCCTGTCTTGGAAGGTAGATGCTTTGATGCCATCCTGAGTTTATTTTTTATGTGGCAATTCCAGAGAATTAACTGGGTACTGCCCTTCTCACAATTCTTTGTGGCAATGAAATACTGATGGTAGTGACGTATAATACAGGATGTCAAGTGGTTACAGACGATCACCTCGTTGCCGATTTTAGTGAAAGGAATCATGACTGCAGAAGACAGTAAGTGCACAGTTTCAGAGTTTTGGTTGCTCCTCTATTATTATGTTTCTTTTGTTACTTCGTTTTTTTTCTTAAATGTTTCTTTTGTTATGGCATGCCATGATCTGATGATCACATGATTTTTATGCAAATGCAGCTAGGCTTGCTGTTGAAAGTGGCGCGGCCGGTATCATCGTGTCCAATCACGGCGCTCGCCAGCTAGATTATGTTCCTGCAACTATCAGCTGCCTGGAAGAGGTACGCTACTTGCTACCCAGCTACAGTTACACAATGCACCTGTAAACATCTTCACAAAGCTAGAGGAATCTTCAGTGCAACTGACCTCTTCAGAAATGGTAGCAAGAAACTCCATGCGTCTGTGTACTGAACGTGTCATGCAAACTCAGGTTGTCAGGGGAGCGAAGGGGCGGCTGCCGGTGTTCCTCGACGGCGGTGTACGCCGTGGCACGGACGTGTTCAAGGCCCTGGCGCTCGGAGCTTCAGGAGTGTTTGTATGTCTCCAGCCTGCCCTGAATTTCCAGGCTAATCAGTAGCATCTGAATTTGCAGCGCTAACACCGTGAGTATATGTTTGGCTCGTCAGATTGGCAGGCCGGTGCTGTTCTCCCTGGCCGTGGACGGCGAGGCCGGCGTGAGGAAGGTGCTGCAGATGCTCCGCGACGAGCTGGAGCTCACCATGGCGCTCAGCGGCTGCACGTCGCTCAGCGAGATCACCCGCAACCACGTCGTCACCGACAACGACAGGATCCGCCGCTCCAGGCTCTAGAGCTCTGCTTTTCCAGTGATCGAATTGTCCAAGTATTGCTGCTAGTCCATTTGAGATGATGCTACCGCTACTAGTAGTTATTGTTCTCCCATTTGATGCCAGGTAATAAGGAGACGGAGGAGGCTGGATGCGTGCCCCCAGGTGTGTGTACGTCCGTATGTGGCATGTTCTTCGGTAGTTGCACTGTTACTGTTGTCTGCATGCAACATTAGTCATTTGCAGGGAATTGGTGATTCAGATCAGTATGCTTTGTCATAAAAAAAAACAAGAAAAATCTGTTCCAAATACGATTCATCCCTCACTGCCATGCTCTCTCGTCGACGATTTGTGATGCAAGAAACGAAGCTCTCGCCTCCAAATCGAGAACTCGTTTTACTCTCTGACAGGTGGGTCCAGGGCCCACTGTCAGTATCACATCCACTACTCCCTCTCCGGACAAAGTTCCCACTCGTCCCTCCCCAATCACCGACGGCGGCGTCCACCGGTCGCTCGCCGCCTCACCGATGCCGTCCCGCGCCTTCCCCGGTGTAGGCCGGTCTCCTAGGCGGCTAGCCAGCGCCGCCCGTCCAATCGCCCCCAACCCCCAGCTCGCACCTCCGCCGCCGCAAATCAACTGTGACCCAACAGCCCGCGTGGTCGCGCCATTGCCGTGTTTCAGTAGTGATAGTACCATCACCGTCCCCATCATCCTACCGCTACAGCCTACAAGCAACCTACCGGAAGAGAGGGCGGGAGCCGCTTGCGGTTATGGTTAGTCAGCTGCTCAGCGCCACATGCTCTCGAACTAGCGCCGTATTATCGTCCTAACGCTGTGGCTTGGAGCCTTGCAGGGAGAGAAGGTGAGAGCTGCTGCTGCCTTCCTTCCTTGTGCTGATTATTGCGGCTTCCAGCAATTCCAGGACCGAATTGCAGGTACCAGCACTGTCTCTGCAATTTTATTCCAAGAACACACGCGTGATACTCTCATCCAATAAAATACTTCAGATCTCAGGCAATCTTGGTCTCTTGCTGATATCAAAATCTGATCCTCGAATACAAAATTAGTACTGAAATAAAGATCGTTCCTACTTCCAAGATATGCTCTCCTGCCGCTGTCCGGTAGATCAGACTCTCTTCCTCACCCACGCAGATGCACACAAAGAGCATCAGAAATCAACTCCTCCTTCCAGTTCAAGACTACAACAAAGACATAAACGCAGACAAAATTCCTCAGCGCTGGCCCCCCATACTTAGTAAATAGCAAGTCCTCTTGCTGATCCAGCATGCGAAAATTCCAAAATCGTACCTTTAGTGCATGCTTCTTTCTCAAACATGTAGTTTAGTTTCATCATGGGTTTGTATGTTTATTGGTTCAAATGTTTTGTTTGATCTTCTCACATGTTGCATTTCTGCTTTATTTCATCAAAATCAGATTAATTCGATTTATGGGTAACGGGTAAGGACAAGATTTTTGCCATTTTATATCATAACCACCTTTATAGTTGATGCACTAGTGCCATCCCTTGTTCATGTTCTTTTGGCCTTTCATGCATAATCTGTACCGAACTATTAGTTTTGATGGTTTTGTTGACACGTACAATATAAGCATAGAACATAAAAAAACTGTTAGTTTTGCTGGTCGTGTAGACACGTACAACATAAGCATAGAACATATTTTTGATGGCTGTGTTGTGAGCTCAAGACAAGAATTTGAGCAGGGAGATGGTGCTATTTGTAAATATGTGTGATTATGAAGAACTCGCAAAGCAGAAGCTGCCAAAGATGGTTTATGATTTCTACGCCGCTGGTGCAGAAGACCAATGGACTATCAGGGAGAACAGGGAGGCATTCTCCAGAATTTTGTAAGTTATGTTCTACATTGGTAGAAATATCTCAAAATGCATAACAGGAAGTCCTGATTTTGTGTTATATGCACACAAGGATACTGTTAGGGTAGCTTCAGTTATTCCCATGTCACATTGTGTTCTGATTTTGAAAGTAAAATATATTATCCATTACTTTGTTTTGCAAAGTACATTATGATGTCCTTTGTTGATAAATGATGTTAGGTTTCGCCACAGATATTGGTTGACGTGTCCTGTATTGATATGTCTACAAGAGTTTTAGGCTACAAAATTTCCATGCCCATTGTGATTGCTCCTACGTCTTTGCACAAAAGAGCACATCCTGAAGGTTCTAGTTTTCTACCACAATATTTTTCTTTTCGCAATTACGTAATTCAAAGAGAAGTTCCTTAGGGGATTTATCTGGAATGCAGGAGAGCTTGCTACTGCCAGAGCTGCGGCCACTGCAGAAACTATAATGGTTTGAAATATAATAATAAATTTAATGTCTTTTTATATCTACATCCAACACAATGATTTGCTGAATGATCATATTTTCAGACATTGTTTTCATGGCCATCTTGTAGTATTGAAGAGGTTAACTCGGCAGGACCTGGAATCTGTTTCTTCCAACTTTCAGTATTACACTATTCCCTTTCTTAGATTCATCACATTTCCTCTTTGTGATCCATGTTCCCTTAGTCCTTATCAATGTCATTTTCAGATGTACATGGACAGGAACTTAGTGCAACGGCTTGTCCAAAGGGCTGAAAATGCTGGCTATAAGACAATTTTACTGACTGTTGATGCCCCATGGCTTGGTCGCAGGGAAGCCGATGTTAAGAACAGGTTCTCATCTTGCAACCACAGTGTGATGTTTGCATAGATACTGAGATATTGCTTTTTCATCAGACTCTGGTGTTTGTCATGTGAATTATACATTATTTAATGAAAATGTGCACTCTACATCAAGATTTTTCCCTTTTGGGAGGAAAAAAGACAAGAAACTCCAGTACTCCACTACAGACTCAGTATCTGCATTATGCTTTATGGTACGTTCTAGGTTCGCCTTGCATCAGAATGTCGTGTTGAAGACCTTTGAGGGCCTGGATCTGGGCAAGACAGTTAAGGTTGCCTGAAAACTGAGCTGATCTCACTGCATGAAGTAGTCATGATTCAATTTAACATCTCTATATCATTCTTTTTGTGGTGTTTCAAATGAATGGCTCTGGTCTTGCTGCCTATGTCTCTACCCAGGTTGACTGCTCTTTTTCTTGGAAGGTATGATAGTGACACTATAACTTGTGATTTTCACATACCTGTCAGTTAATATGAAATATTTTAACCATCAGAACAATCGTATATCTTAAATGCAAGTCTCAATGAGAACGAAATATTGATGGCTCATGATGCAATATAGGACATCCAGTGGTTACAGACAGTTACATCATTACCGATCTTAGTGAAAGGAATTATAACAGCAGACGACAGTATGTCCTTGGTTTCAATTACCATGTGTAACTGCATGTCACATTATCCGAGCTGCAAACTCATAAGACATTTACAACCTGCAGCTAGAATTGCTATAGAATGTGGTGCAGCTGGTATCATGTCCAACCATGGTGGCCGCCAGCTAGATTATCTTCCTGCAACCATCAGCTGCCTAGAAGAGGTATCAGCCACTGCTAGACCAATCTGCACTTCAGCTGTTACTGTGTTTTTAAACGCATTTTAACTGAAAATAGTAAGTTATCTCAGGTTGTCAGGGAAGCAAATGGGCGTGTACCGGTGTTCATCGACGGCGGTTTTGGCCGTGGCAGTGATGTGTTCAAGGCCTTGGCGTTGGGAGCTTCAGGAGTATTTGTAAATTCCCCCTACTGCTTGACTGAACGATGATGCTCATAACACGGCGAATAAACGCGATATGCTTCTTGTCTGTCAGATTGATCGGCCGGTGCTGTTCTCCCTCCGTCAACGGCAAGGCCGGCGTGAGGAACGCACTGCGGATGCTGAGAAACGAGCTGGAGATCACCATGGCGCTGAGCGGCTGCACGTCGGTGAAGGAGATCACGCGCGGCCGTGTCGTCACCGAGAATGACAGCATCCGTAGTTCTCGGCTGTAGTGTAGCCAAAGTTTCCTTTGCATTTGCGCTGTTGGGAATTGGGAGTTTTGGCTTGTACGATCACATAGTACATCTGCAGATTGAATTGTAGTTAATGTTGTTATATACAACGTCCATTCTAAAATATAAAAACCGATGTTTTAAAATAATATTAGATTAGACATATTTTAATACTATGAATATGAATATAATGAGTAGATTTGCAGTACTAATCTAAATGGGTGTATCTAGTTAATTTAATACTATTTTTTTATATTTTATTTTGGGATGGAGGGAATAAACTTATAATTCAGTATTAGATGGAGAATGACAAGTTGATTACATGAAGGGTTTGTGTAGATGAAGAACTGCAACGTAGATCAACCCTAAATAAATCCCTTTTAAAAGAGGATAAGTTCATAAATGATCTCCAAATTCGACATGGTTCACATGAAAGGTGATCAAATCGTAATATAAAAAAGAGAAATTATAGCCGAGGAAGGAAACCAATCCGCTGCCGTGTGGTAACTGCAGCCGTCCGCAGGGGGACCCTATCCATCGCCACATCCGTTGGATCCCTCGTGCTCCGTGATCTCAGCCGTTCGTTTTCTCCGATAGTCTCCTTACCCTACCCTTCTACCCTTCTACGATCCCAACTCCAGCGGCGAAGGCGACGAAGACAAGAGCAAAGACCAGAGGGGAAATACTGTTCTCCCGGCGATCGCGAGGCCTCTCGAGATGGTAATCTCCCATTCGATTTCTCGCTCCTTCTCCTCAGATTTGCGCCGTTTTCCCAATTGATGCCTTCGACGCAGTTCATGCGAAAAATTTGCGGGAGATCGGATCTTTTGGTCTAAAATTTCGATTCGATTAGGCTTGTTTTGGTTGTGTTTTGCGTCCGATTGTTCAGATCGGAAGTAGGAAGAAAGACGAAGATTCTGAGGAAAATCTAAGGGTTTTCTCGTGCTAAATGCTATGGATTTCCTCCTTTTTTTTTGATCGCGTCTGTGTGGTTTGGTCAGGTGATGCTGCAACCAGATCCGTTCCTAAGCGAGCTGACGAGTATGTTCGAGCGAAGCACGGAGAAGGGCTCCATTTGGGTCACTATGAAGCGATGTGAGTGGTCTTTCATCGGGTAATCTGGTTTAGATTTGGGTGGCTGAAGATTTGAAGTTTGAGTTGATGGGTTGTTTAATGTGGGCAGCATCGATGAAGTGCCAGGCGAGGTTGAAGAAGATGGCGGCGAAGGGAGAGACGGTGGAGCTCCGGTGCCTCGTCCGTGCCACCGACGGCAAGAAGAACATCTCCACCTCGGTACTGTGACTGTCCTTTGTGCTGTGCTCCTGATAGGATTATGAGTTATATTTTGCTTATGGTTGCAAGTTTTGTGCATAATGGTTGCCAATTATCTAGCATTCACTCCTAACTAGAATCTGGCATTAGATATTTTTTATATTTCTCTGCCTAGGTATTTGTGTGCACTAAAACTTCCCGGATATGAAATTTTGGTAACAAGCTATTTCAATTGGTATTAGAGTCAGCAAGAGCTCTTATATTGTTTTAAGAGATAGATAGAAGTATGAAAATGTAGAACTGCTGCAATAAGTACATCAAAACTGTGAATTGTATATATAGAGAACATATACCATAGATTGGTTTCTAGAGAAGATATACAATACATTGGTTTCTTGCGTAAGTTTTTCACAAGCATCCTATTGCAGTAGCATGTGTAGGCACTTGTGTAGCAAGATCATAAACAGGAAGGAACCAGGATCAGATGCTTACTCATAGGGCATATTAACTCACTATCATCCTATATTCCTATTGTAGTAGAACGTTTATGATCTTATATTCCTATTGTAGTAGAACGTGTAGCATGATCATAAGTAGGAACAGACTACTATCACATGCTTTGTTGTAGCATGGTAAATTGGTAATAAACATGAATGAACTGTTCAATAGACAAACTAGCAAAGAAAAGGTTTAGTGTCATTCATGGTGTTAATATTGCATGTTTGCCTGCCCTGCAGAGTCCCTTTTTCACCAAGTGCTAAGATAATCGACAAGTTGGTGTAGATGTTGAGCAAGACTCATTTGTTTGCTCTTGCCAAGTCTTGATTGCATCAAGTAGTGAGGTTTCTCATTAATTGCCGTCCTCCAGTTGCTCCTACTATCCCTAGAAGCTGATGTTGGTTGTTGGCTTTCGCGGCAGCTCAATCCGTTGCTTGTTGTGCACTAACATGGCTTTTTGCAATCAGCATTTTTAGCTGCAAGCGCCTTTGGCATTTTTTAGTAGAGCGAACATCTATATGAGATGTGAAAGTTTATTCCTTGTCCATGGGTTTGAGTTTCAATTCCCGCGCTTGGGGTGCAGAGGGGCTATTATCGCCCAGCTCTCTAACCTAATGCGGCCAGACCGTAGGGAACCTTAGCATGGGGGGTCGTCCTAATCCTTTTGCCACCACAAGGCTGGCTAATCGTACTCAGCAGGAGCAAGGGAACTCCCCTGGTTCAGGAAGGCACATGAATCTGAACGCTTTTATGAATGTGCAACCGACACTACACTACGTAGGTACCTGTGCATGCAGGTGAGAGGCGTCAGTCGGTCCTAAAAATGGTGGCAGCTAGCGAGGAGTTTTTACATTTTCTGAAAACTGTCATCAAGTTGCGTGGACTTAAATTATATGCTGCAAATATTGTTTACAAGGCTGTAGCATTGATGGGCATCCATTGGCCTTTTTTTCCATGTGTTTAATCTTTACGACCAAACAGCTGGGTTGATAATATTTTTCCATGAGAGTAAGAATGGCATGAGAAGTTCAGTTTCTCCTGTATCTTATATGTGGTGAAAGCTGACACGGTGATGTGGGGTATTCCATATTGAAGGCTAAAAAGTTGGTGATTACATCTCCCATGCTTTCCATGTAGATACAGAGTTAGCTGCTATTGCAATAAATAGCTGGTCTGCAACCATGGCCGAACATTTTGTGTCCTAGTAGCAAACATTTACATGACTAATTTCTTTCTCTTATGTGTGCATATTTTTTTGTCCCTGTTACCTTACATTTGTCCAAGCTCACTCAACATATCTTTTCTCAACCATATGCTATATCCTAGGGCTCATGGGCTAGGGGTGGATAGTGCAATTAGGAGCCGAGGAAAACTACTATATTTAATTAGATGTTGGCAGTACTATGTTTTTTTCCTTCAATTTTGTTAGAGGACAGGCACTTCCAATACATATTTATAGTTTTGATGAAATTTTTTTTGGATATTTGAGTTGTTTAATGATGGATTTATTCATCTTATTTGAGATGTGTAAATTGTTCTCCTGTCACTTGCTTAGCTTTTGAGGCCACCCAATAAGTCTAACTTAAACTTGCCTTGTCTTTCAGCTCTCTGCAAAGGAGTACCTGAAGTTCCAAGCTTCATATGCCACAGTTCTTAAAGCCCATATGCATGCTTTGAAGAAGAGGGAGAGGAAAGACAAGAAGAAGGCTGCAGAGGTTGAGAAGATACCAGAGAAGGCACCAAAGAAGCAGAAGAAAGTGTCAGCTTTAAAGAAATCTTCAGGGTCCAAGTCGTGAGTAACTGAAAGAATTCACTAAGCCCTTTTTTACCCACATCCAGAGTAATATGGGTGTAGTCAAGACATTATCCTCCATTTTACTCTTTTTCATGTCCGCGAGATGAAGCGTGTGAATACCTTTATAGAGCTGTGCCATCGACATTAGCATTTTTGAAGCAGCTTTGGTTGTCTAGATTTAAGCCACCCTGGCTTTTTTCCTGAATGCCACCATAGAAAGACATGTCTATTGAACTGCTAGATCTGATCGTCAAGTGCAACTTTCAATTGACAGAATTACGTCTGGAAGCAAGTTATGCGGCTAGGACTGCAAAAGAAATGTAGAGTTGTTGATCATCTTGATATTTGGGTGTTTCTTCAAATTTGGTTTATTAATGCTTGCGGAGAAAAGGTGCAAAGGTATGTTCCTGTCTCGTGATTCCCATAGGTAAGTGGTGATCAAAATATAAGCAGATTGCAGGTTAGGTTGGTGCATAAACAAACTACTTCCAGCAATTGCTGCATCAACATGGAGACTGTCCTGTGACTCGTGACCGTATCTTGTGTATGGGCACGGTATTGTCGCTTCCTAGCTATTTGTTCTGCACTTCTACTATCCTCGGTCCCAACTGATTCTCGTATCGGTTCAGACAAGTCCAAGCTTCAGTTTTCACACAATTTCGTTTTCTTCACCACGGTTAGAAACCAAATTATGTGGTGGTATTTTTATCTAGAGGTTCACCTTAGAAATGACGAATTTTTTATTGTACCAAATTGCAGAGACGAATCTTTGCTGAGTAGTGATAGGAGGGAGGCAGCCACCACTACTGCGAGCGGCAGTGCAGCAGCCGTCAGCATCCACCAACCAAACCGGACAAAATCCGAGCAAAAAAAAAAAACCCAAAAAACCAAAGCAAAAACCAAGCACCCACCGATTATCACTGATCCCCTCCCTCATCACCAAACCCCTCCGCGCTCTCGCTCCCGTCGCGCGCACCGCGCAGCCACCACCCACTCCCGATCGCCTCCCGTCGCCAGTGCCAACCATCCGGTCCAAAATCTCATCTTTTTCCACCTCCTGCGCCAACCAACGCCACGCCCCACCCACGAGGGAGGAGAAGATGAGAGGGCTGCTCGCGTGCGCCACGCTCGCCCGCCGCGCTGGCGCCGCTGCGACGTCGTCGGCCCGCCGCCACCTGGCGGGCGCGGCGGAGGCGGCTGAGGCCGAGCTGAAGAAGACGGCGCTGTACGACTTCCACGTCGCGCACGGCGGGAAGATGGTGCCGTTCGCCGGATGGAGCATGCCCATCCAGTACAAGGACACCATCATGGACTCCACCCTCAACTGCCGCGCCAACGGCAGCCTCTTCGACGTCTCCCACATGTGCGGCCTCAGCCTCCACGGCCGCCATGCCATCCCCTTCCTCGAGTCCCTCGTCGTGGCCGACGTCGCGGGACTCAAGGACGGCACCGGGACGCTCACCATCTTCACCAACGAGCGCGGCGGCGCCATCGACGACTCCGTGGTCACCAAGGTCACCGACCAGCACATCTACCTCGTCGTCAACGCCGGATGCAGGGACAAGGATCTCGCCCACATTGGGGTGCACATGGAGGCCTTCAGTAAGAAGGGCGGCGACGTTAAGTGGCACATCCACGACGAGCGCTCGCTGCTCGCATTGCAGGTGAGCGGCCTTTGCCTCTTAGGGATCTATTGGTGCTCATGGTTTGGTTAATTGATTGCCACGATGGATTAAGCATCTCGAAATGGGGTTTAGCAATTGATTTTTTCTGAGATTAGGGAATGTCTTGCTTGGAGGTGCGTAATCAACAGTACATAGATAAACGGTCCATTTCTGTCAGATAGGAGGCATCTTTTCCCAGAATGCACAATGCTTTGATGTGCATGTGAGCACAGGTAGTAATGCAGATGTTTGATTTTGATGGCCTGCTGGGGGAAAGATGTAAGTAGGATTTTATTATTTGTAGTTTAATGTTTGGTGGCATTTTCATGATCAGTAAATGTGGTTTCTTACTTGACGAACATAAGAGAGATGACAGTGCCAATTGCTGTTGTACGCTACCAAACTCTCATGGCATCAAACTGTCAAACAACAGTTCTTCTTTGCTAAATCATTATTTTATTTGTTATAGTGCTTTTCTGGAACTGATTATATTGATTTGTTGAGGTAGTGGTTGAGCAGGTTTGTGAGTCCTTTTCTTGGTTGGTGGAAGTAAAGCTTTTTCCAGTCCAGTGGTTTTATTTTTAGTGTAATACAGAAGTGCCTAGGCCATATTGTCACAAAATACAACTTTTTAAGTTTCCTATGCAATCACATTACAATACATAGAACCTGGTTCATAATGAACCCTTCTTGCAACAAGTTTATGATTTCATCAAAAAAGAGGTGGACGAATGTTTGTACAAATATATATTCATGGATAGAAACATTGCTTGGCATTTTTTATGCAATGATGCTGAGAAACTTGTCTCTCAATTCCTAACTCCCTCAGCTTTTTGTGGGGTTTTATGGTGGTGATCGATTTTCACTATTATAGCATATGGAAAGTTTATTTCTCCTGACAATATTTACTTGTCTTTTCATACGACAGGGGCCTCTTGCTGCACCAACTCTCCAGTTACTAACAAAAGAAGATTTAAGCAAAATGTATTTCAGTGACTTCAAGATGATTGACATCAATGGATATGCTTGCTATCTCACCAGAACTGGGTATGCTTCATTTGATCCTTTACTCCAATTATTTGAATACACCATTCCTCATATGATTTACCAGCCAAGTCATTAACAGCTATGCTACTATATTTTCTTTTTGGGATTGCTTTGAACATTTTGTCAATATTCTGAGAATCTATCATTTCAGTTATACTGGTGAAGATGGCTTTGAAATCTCTGTTCCATCCGAGAATGCTGCTGATCTTGCAAAGGCCCTCCTGGAGAAATCTGAAGGCAAGGTGAGGCTGACTGGTTTAGGCGCCCGTGACAGTCTCCGTTTGGAGGCTGGCCTCTGCCTGTACGGCAACGACATGGAGCAGCACATCACACCAGTTGAGGCTGGCCTCTCATGGGCAATTAGCAAGAGGAGGAGAGCAGAAGGTGGCTTCCTGGGAGCAGATGTGATCCTCAAGCAGCTCCAGGAAGGCCCAAAGATCAGGCGTGTCGGCCTCTTCTCACAAGGACCACCTCCACGGAGTCATAGCGAGATTGTGAGCAATTCTGGGGAGAACATTGGTGAGGTGACCAGTGGAGGTTTCAGCCCCTGCTTGAAGAAGAACATCGCCATGGGTTACGTAAAATCCGGTTTGCACAAAGCTGGGACAGCTTTCAAGGTTGTTGTCCGTGGGAAATCCTACGATGCTGTCGTCACCAAGATGCCATTTGTGCCAACCAAGTACTACAAACCCTCATAGATTGTACAAAGGATGTTCCTTCAGTTGAAATTTTCTCATACAGCTCTCTTGTCGTGGCTTGTTCTGTAAGGCTGCAGCTGTAACTTCTGTAAGGTTCCAACTTACAGCTTGACATTTTACCTCTGCCCATCTAATAATATGAAATGTGATATGCAATATGATTCCTTTCCCACAAGAAACGCACATTTAAGTCTTCAGAATCTGGTGTATTACATGCCTTAGCAGTTGCAAGGACATGTTCACTGGCTGCAGCAGATGTTTCAGAACAAGTTCAGCAACTGTTTGCTACCTATGTGTGTATCTATCAACTTAGGTGTTCTTCAAGAAAGAACAATTGATAGTAAAACATTAAGAAATCGAGATATGTTAAGGGGGGAAAAAGAAAAGAGGCCAGCCAAGGACTTGCAGTTGCAGACATTGGACATGGTATCAGTTCATAGACCTCGGTGATTCGGCATGATAATTCCACTCCAATGAGAGGAGGATGCGGCCGAGCTCCAGCAAGAGGCTGCAGCCACTCTTGCGAAGAATCTGCAATGGGAGACTGGGGATGAGGTCATCAGGCGGAACGCCGGCAAGCGGCGGCGCCGGCGGCAGCTGCTGAAGCCGCTCTTGTGACCAGGCCTAGTGGTGGGCCCCACAGGTCAGTGAAGCAGTCCATCGGTTTAGCTTTACCCGAAACGTGTGCCTCTCTTTTTACCGTCCGATTAATCTTAGACGGTTAAGATCGAGGGAGAACTATAGTTGAAGGTGCCTTTACATTGGGGCCCTCGTTGAGTACCGTATTGCTTTGTATGCCCAAAAATGCTGGATCGCTACCATTGGTAGCAATCCAAACCGTCTTGTTTGTTTGATCTGATCAAAAGGAGGGTCGCCGGGTGGATGCCGACTGCGAGCCGCGACTTCCATGGCGGTGAAAGCGCGAGGCGAGGTGCTGCTGCGATCGGCGGCAATGGCGGATCTTCCACTTGAGTGTGATCTGATCACCTAATGTGAGACCCTCTTGTTTTGTTTTTTTCCCTTGAAAACGAGACCCTCTCTCTTTACTCCGTGAATCAGGGCACGGCGAGCATTCGCATCCGGCAAAAGGAGGAAATGGCGCGTGGCATCTCGCCAGTCGCCACCGTCGTGCAATCTCGTGTGATCACGCAACACCGGGGCAGGCCGCCCGCCGCGACGCGCCGAAAAGACCCAAAGCCTCGTCGCCGGTCGCCGCTGGCCGGTGCGCACCGGCTCGGCCAACTACTTGGCGCGCGCGCATGCGTGCAGTGCAGGTGCAGCTACTTGCGGCTTTGCGAGAGCGAGGCGCGTCAGTGGTTGTGGGCGATGCCGATGCGTGCAAGTGCAACCTGCCGGCCGAGACAGAAGAGGGGGTCTACAAAGCTGGCCGGCCATGGCAGCGAGGCTGCAGGATCGGTCCATCACTCCACTCGTGAGCACGACGGGTGCATGCTCGATGCTTCGCCTGCCACCGTTCACCGGGGGTCCAAACGTACGCACGCCTCCCCAGCTACACGGCCACAACCCCACTGGCCCACTGCCAACTTATGCTTCGTGTCGGGCCTTCCTCCACTACCCACAACCTCCACAATTTCGGCGTAATTTCTATAACTCGAATTATTCAGATCAGCCCGAATTAATTTGCCTCATCTGTTCGTTCCAACAACACAATCCTGCTCGATTCAATCGGGCACTATTCATAACCTCTTCCAACATGGGAATATTTTCGATTAGTACCAAAATTGAAACTCTGTTGTTTCAAGCCGAATTTATTCAAAGTTTCAAACGTTCAAAAGAAAACCTTAACCGCAAACCACTTTTACACTCTCTCTATCCACGCAATCATGGAGTAATCGTTGCACCTTCTGACAAATCTATACTATCAGGCAACCAGCTGAAATTTTCATATAGAATCTGCAAGACTACTAGTGACATCATGTTAATGACTTTTATTACTACTTAAATTATGTTTGAAAGTGGTTGTTGATGAAAAATTAAAAAAAATTAAGTTAATAGTATAAATGATAAAATTAACTGCATCTCTATTAAAAAAGATGAGATGAAAAACTTCAAAAAAATTTTATAAAAAAAATATATAATTTAGCTGTTGGAGAAACTATCTTCCATCCATGTAAAGAATCTTCCTCGGATGCGAATTGCGAAGTGAGCTTCCTTCTGCTGTCATATTTATGTCGCTCAGGGCAATTTCTTCAGAGAGAACGGACCTGCATTTTATTGCCCATGGTTAGTTATGTCCTGTCCAGTGCCACTGCCTGACTGGCATACTTCTGTAGTAGCCTTCGATCATACCAGTACCGGCACTCCTGTACTCCTAGCTCCAACCTCTCGTGCAACTTTCCTTAAGGCTGTGTTGGACTTGGCTGATAGGGGAGCTAATTTTTTCATTTATCTTTAACATATTTTCTAAAATACTAAATAATTGTTTTTTAAAAAAATTCTATATCAAAGTTGCTTTTACAAATTAAATAAATCTACTTTTCAAGCTTATAATGGTTAATACTCAGTTAATTATCTGCTAATCACTTATCTCATTTTACATATGGGTGATAAGAACAGCCCAACCTCTCATTCAAACGCAGCCAAGAATAGAATGACACAATACATGATACATGCATGATGGTAATTGCTAATGCTGCTACTGCTAGCACACTAGCAGCAGAATGCTAATTATTATTTGCCACTCTTCAGGTCAGGAAAAAGACATTTGCTACTAGTAGTAGTACTACTACTGGCCAGTGATTGTCAAGCTGTGAAAGTGCTGATTTAGTTAGCACTCAATCTGAATCTGCATTCTCTCTACGTCCACGACCATGAGGGAATAGTACATGTGCCTGTACTTACCTGACAGAGTAGTCATAGTTCTTGACCACCACATCAGCTTCCTTGGTCCCCAGAAGGCAGGAGTATGTGAAAAGTGACAGTAAACTCTAAACAGCATAGTAGTAGGTTTTACTGCAAGCACCGGCAAAGATAAACAAGAAGCATCTGATCTATCTATAGTGGGGATTTGCATCACCATTATTGCACTGAGAAATCACAGTACTTTTCACAAATGAAGGTCAGAAAAGGTGGCCACATGAACGATTGCTCCAATCGTGTTCGTCCTTTCGAGATGCTCTTTCTGCAAGCTCTCTTCCAAGCAAAAACTTATCGTAGGCAAAGACTTGCGATGTGGATCTGTTTGTCTCCCCTGGGAACTTGTGATCAGCTCTTCAAGTTCAGACACTGCAAAATACTATGCTGTACAGAACAATGGTCATGCACTCTTTTATCTCTAGTATCTTTTGCTCCTTCTAATCGATCTTACTTGCTCTCTGAGCATTGCTATTTATGCTGTTTCTCATGAGACAATTGCTACATTGAGCTTAGTATAGTTCGAGCTCTTGTTAAAGTGTATTTACTGAACTTTTATACCAAAGAAGAAACAGGAAAAGCAGAACTTTGTCATGACTCGTATGAAAGTGTGAAGTAGAATATACTACAGGCCCACAGGGTTATTCCTCAATTTCATCATATAATCAATCAGATAGGAAATATATACTGCATCGACATTGCTACCTAATCAGGTATATACTTTCGTAGCTTTACCTGAATAATCCAATAAGACATTACTAGTACTACATATATTTTCAGGCCCACCTTATAAAGACTATAAAATCATGTAACTGTAAAGCTGAATAATTAATGATGGATCAACAGCTTAAAAATGAATTACAATATTTCACAAGAAAACTTCGTCTGAGTGGTTGCAGTTTGCCAGCATGAAATCAAGAGCAGCGTTAACTTATCTGACAAGAGGGAGAATTATCGTAGCCAAATTTGAAATCTCTTTCACGTCACAAATGAACTAATCCGAAGGACGAGCGCAAATGTAACAGCAACAGTTTCTTTACTCCTACTAACAGTACATATGGACTAAGAAAAAAACAGTTCATAAACCTCTGGCCTGTATATATACATATAGTTCATCAGTTCTCTGAAAAAAGTTGCGAGCTGTATCACGCTGTTGATCTCATAATAAACGAGTACAAAAATCATAAACATCACAGAGAAAGATCTAAACAGATAAAAAAAGTTGGAAAATATCCTTAAATAAACAAACGGGCAGCTGCAAAGGTGACGTGATATTGGCACGGCTCAATCAAAGAGTGGAGCCCCTCGCCTTCGGAGCACAGGCTTTCTGATTGAACCGCACCAATATCCCGTTCCCACAAACAGCAGAACAATGCCCAATGATCGACATTCAGATCAGCAAAACAAAAGGAAAACGACCAGAAAAACAGCAATCAATATACTCCTTCTCAAGTCTCACCTCACTAGGATCAAGCAAGAGTTCACGAGGACAGGAGATCAGACAGAGAAACACATTCTTTGTTTCATGCAGAAGTAGAACTGAAGGAGATGAGAAGAGGAGGAGCAGGACGAGAAGGAGTCGTAGGATGCTTTAATAGGGCTTCTTGGAGGCAATGCAAAAGAGAGGGTAGTAGTAGTAGATGAGAAGACGACGACGAGAGCATAGGTAGGAGCAAAGCACAACAGCGCTAGCTGCTGCTACTCCTACGTGAGTGACATATAGGAGGAGGAGCCGAGGAGTTGGAACAGCAATGGCATTGGCGACAAGGCGCAAACGAATTGAATGGGCCAGCAACCAAACAAAGTGGAGGTTGGGGCATTTACGAGACTCAATGAATTGAAAGAAGGTGACTGAGTCAGGAGAGGAGAAGAGGGAAGGCCGTCACGCGCGGGTTTGCATCCTCTGCCATTGAGGCGTAAATAGCAGAGGCGTACAGTAAAATGTGACGGGGGCTATAGGCATCTGTCATTACTACAGCACAATCACTGTATAAACAGTAAAATTACTGTGTTAGTTCATCGTTGATCGCTGTAGCCATTGCTCTCGTGCGTCCATGTTTAATTCTACGACTGAAAATAACTAATGGCATAGATCACTGCGCCTCTCTGCCATTGCAGCACGCTAGGAGATGCCTCGAGTGAGAGATCGATCGATCGATGTGGGCGTCGACATTAACGACTATTTGATCGATTCCAATAGGCAGCAGCGGCAGCAGTGGTGTGGGGGCGTGGCTGGCTTGAATGCACTGCAGTGATTTCCCATCCCCTCTACAGCCTATGCAGGCATGGCATGGGATGTCTGCCTCCCCCCACCCTCCTCCCTGCTGCTGCTGCGACCTGCACAGCTGCACTCTGCACCTGCATCTTCATGCCACCCCCCGGCTTTCTCTCTCCTCTACTTCTCTATCAGTTCTCTACGCACACCATCATCCATCTCTCACTAGCTTCTTGTATGTTGCAATGATGCGTCAGGTTCGCGTAACGCCACGGAGTGCCGTGTGATGCGTCGTTGCCGCCAACGGCTGCCTTCCAAGGAACTGGTTGGTCTTTCTACGTCGTCGTCGTCGGCGGCGGCGGCGGCAGCGGGAGTGGTCTAACGAGCGACGACGAGCTGCAGCCTGCAGCTCGAAGAAGAACTGAAGCTGAATGCATTCCGCGCGCTCTGATCGATCAGTGTACGCAGCATACTCGAAAAGGGAAATTCAAGTGCTGTAAATTCTCGAAGCGATCGATGAGACGAGCGTGTAGTCAGAATCGATCCGCGTACGTACGTTAGTACTATATACGACCATATATGCATGCGTCCGTGAATTGATGAAGTTTGGCCGGCGCGTGTTGCGTGACTCTATGCCGCTGCTGGCAACACCCATGTACAATTAATTAAACAGCATGCATATGCACGGCATATATATGAATTAAAGTCTGCATATATGGCCACGTCGACAATGATAATCGAGTCAAAATGGCAATGATACGGGGAGAACCAGTGGCCAAATGAGCAGGGATTTGGTCTGAAATAATGTTCGTCAGCGATGTCTGTACATATATAATGTTCTTACGCATATGGACAAGGCAAGCAATTGATGCATATGATAACCTTTATCGCTGGCAATCCCACGGACCACGGGCGCGCGAAATATGGTTACCTTTCATTCAAAAAAAGATATATTTTTTTGAAAGGATACGATATCTACAGTGGTGTAGCTGTAGTTTTTTCGTGATGGCGCCTTCAGTGATTGCGAGTTTAGCGTTGCAGGGCTACGTTCATAAATGCAGTATACTGTATACGTACTGGCCATGCATCGTGTACGTTTAGAACTGGAGTAGCAGCAATGAATGATCTGCAGTCGATACGAACGCACGTGTAGCACGCAGATCATGATTAGCATGAATTAATGAACGATCTTGCAAGGCCACCCAGCTTTAATTTAAAATTTTCTGATGATGACTTACTTTCTCTTCAATGGCACAAGGGGTGTGTTTGGTAGGGCTCATGCTCCCATTGATCTATACTCCTCACCGGCCCATATATCACCAATAATTCACATCGTTGTGTGATGGCCTGAGGGGTGAGTGCCTTGTGAAAATGGGCACCTCATTCCCAAGCTAATGTCTGAACAAACTACTCGTAGAACGGACACGACTTACCCAAGTCACGAGCTTGGAAGCCAAGAAAATAAATAAATAAATAAAGATTGACCCAAACAACGAAACAAGCACATTTTTTCACTCCATTCAAGTTGACTAAAACAAACGTAAATTTCTGCCCTTCACTCAACGAAACTCCCTGAATCGTTTTTGATCCAGGAGTATCAGGCAAGACAGGTATTTATATGGCTTCTACTTGGCCAACAAATTAAGCACAAATAGCCAAGCAAATGCAGATTCCAAGTCCATTATCCAGGAGGCTACAAGCAAGAGCAACCAAAAAAATAAATGCTGCAGCAGATTGATCCCTACAAACCACAGGAAAAACAACGGCAACGATGCTATAATAACGCCACGAATCCCTGATCGCAACGCAACTTCATCCTGATACTGCACGCATCGCCCCTGCCATGCCAGTGCCAGTGCCCAGGATGAAGATGAGAAGAGCAACCACCGTGCATCCAGACTCAGCGACCAGCAACAGAACCGAAACGCAGTAAATTTAAGGCCCTCGTGCCGGCGACCTTTTCCATCAGCTGCTGCGGCCGTCGGTAGAGCCAGGCAGGCAGGCAATAAAGCGGCAACAGCAACCAGATTAATGGCACACTGAGATCTAGATTGACCTCGTCACACCAACAGCAGTAACCAGCAACCATAACGACATCAACATGGGTAAGGGTAGATTCACCAGAACACGGACCGTTTCAGAGTTCATCACTTGGTATTATTAAGCAACGTATGTATGTTTGGAATATCTTATAGGATTTGGTGTTAGAATGTACTAAAGATTTGCCACGAGGTAAGCAAGAATATACACTTGTTTGGCAAGTCTTATTTACAGGAGTTGAATGACTGCCGTTGCACCTAGAGCAGCCCAAAGGTGTTCTCGCCACTGTAAGTCATGTAGAGGAACCCATCCTCATCCTTGTTCTCCTCGTAAATTGCAGACATCAGAGCAGCTGCGAAACAAAGTGATGAAATGAGAAAACATGAACCATGCAGGTTTATTTAGATAATGGGATCATAAACCATGGAGTTGAATACTATTCGACTAAACGTCCAAGAGTTTTCAAAGGAAAATCATTCGTGGGATTATTGCTTTATTAGATTTTCAGACCTGTTGGTGGAAGAGTATTCTTCACAAAGATGAAGATTGCTTTCTCAGCACTGAGCTTGATCCGCTTCCGAACAACGTAGACAAACTGCCCAATGGTAAGATCAGCAGGGACCAGGTACCTGTATCAGAAGATCATAAGCTAGTAAGGATGACACGGTAATATTGATTACTTGATGTAACATGTATTAAAGTCTTAATGCACCAAAAGTTTCGATCCAGAATGCCATACCGGCATCCTTGCAATAATAAATTGAAACAAACATAGAGATGTGGACTTTACAGTGATAAATAGTAAATACTATACTACTTGTTTAACTAAAAGGAGCACAAAGAAATTAATGTGATGCAAGTACTGTAATGACTTGCACTAATAGTACCAAAAAAGTTTCTAGGACACCATTAATCATGACTTACGTCCTTGAAACAATTAGAATAAAAGATGTCCACAACAGACCCACGGACTCATTGCATTGAAACAGTCCTAGATAAAGAGAAATGAATGGCAACAACTACCAATTGCTGTCATCAGGAACACCTGAAGTCCTCTACTAGCATTTACTTAATAACAATTAAAGACAACATTCCTCCCTGTAACAGTTCAATGGAGTAACTAAACTAAAATCTAAAGGTTGTCGTTTTGGAAAATGCTTGGAAACTGACTTTTTCTTGTCGATGTTGGGAATATCACTTTTTTCAGCTTTCTCAACAATCACCTACATCAATTTGTAACAAATTAGATCAAAGAATGAATGAAACAATAATATATATTTGAGCAATATGAAGAGCAAGCTTACAGGAATTCTGTCACTGTACTTTTCTCTGATACGGTTAGCCTCAGCCTGCCTCCTCTCTGAAATACATGAACAGGTTTTCAGTTATTATGAACTGACTAAAAGGCTGAAACATTTCTAGAAGAATTATAAATCAAGGTGGAGAATGAGAAATCGGAATTTATAGCTATCATAGACTTGCAGATAAAACTGTAATACCAGAGCCATCACAAGAAAGGGCAACCATAGAAGTGCTATGCTATAATTATGCTGTCTATTTCTCAAAAAAGAATATATGCTATCATATAATTGAAGTAGCACACAAATTCAACAGCTTAAATATTGTTCAAGCACAAAAGGTAAAAATTAGACAGGAAAAATTAACTCAGTGAAAAAACGTGACACATCTAATTTTCTTGTAAATCATCAGGAATAGGATATCAAAGTAAACGTGGGCCCTTTCAGAGCAGAATGGGCATGAAAACTTACAGCAAACCCTAAGCACGCAATAGTACAGCTTCTTCTCAAGCATCAAGTGTTGGGTGATTGAATTATAAAGCTTATTCTTTATATGGTCCACCAGAAAAGGAACTATACCGCAGAAGTCTTACAAACAAACCAAAGAATCAGCTAATGATGCTGGAGACAGGGTTTAGGAACAAACCAAAGAATCATCTGTAATACTAGAGACATTGGATTTTACAGCCTTACACAAAAGACAAAACTGGTGTATCAAAAATTGAGAGAGGCACATTGAAGCTCCTTATAATTGATTCATCAGCAATCACAATCTTTTTCCCATTAACCATCCCTACCAATCGACGAGAATAAATTAAATACACGTTGGTATGATTACCACATTGGGTTGAATATTCCCATTATGCAAGGGCATGTACTACTATTACTATCGAATTCAAACCAGCCACATAACTTTGTAACAATCACAGCCTACTTCCAAATTCGCACAAGACCTGCACAACTCAACAAACAGCTACGACCACACATCTCCGGCTGTTTTGGTAAGGCATCCCCTTACACAGAAAACAAGAAAACATCTGAGGCGTCTCCTGAATTCTAGGTCTACCATCAGTTCTAAACAAATTAGCTTGTTATCACGCAGGTAACTGCTCCCCTCCTGAATTCGTATCCAGGAAACTAAAACTATTCAGTCAATCATCGAACCAGAAAATCAATACGCATGCATCACGCCTACAAGATAAGCGGAACACGATAAGAAGACAAACCGAGCGGGTGCTCCAGCTTGAACGAGCTCTTGGCCATGCCACTCCTTCCTTCCTTCCTGCCTACACGCACCAAATCACCGCGCCAAAAATTAACCACGATCGAGCCAATCGCGCAACAAAAGTACACCGGCTCGATCAAACCCTTACGAGAGACTGAGCTGCTCCTGGTCTCCTTGAGAACACGAACAAACACGAATCAGCCACCCCGATGCTGAATCGACGGGGGAGGGGAGGGGAAACTCACGAGACTCGCTGGAGTTGGTCGGATTGGATTGGAGGAGAAGGGGAGGGTTTCTTCTTCCTTCGCCCAATGGAGATGTGGATTGCGGAGAGAGACGGGTGGGGTTGGTTTTAAGTAAGGTTAGAGTTAGACGCGCACGAAACGTCACGAAAAGGAAACTTGGTTAAAAACTCTCTCGGCTACGTTTCCTCCAAGAAAACTAAAGCTTCAGTAATCCTCGGGAGAATAATAATTAATTAACAATGTTTCGAAGTAGTAATATATGAGCTCGTTAGGAAGTTTACATTGAGTAGAACAAATTTGAAGAAGAGTTCTCTTACGTTAGCGACAACAGGGGTTCAATACACATCCAAATTCTCAGCTTTTGCAATGGGCACTCGAAATATATAATGTTTACAACTTTATTTATGTCGCTATTTGTTTAAAGACAAAGTCCTTGTCGATAAAGACACCGACAACTCCATCCTAACAATAATTCCAAAACATTTAAATTGACGTGGTGTGTCAACGACGGCCCAATTTGGTCCACCCTAATCTGTTGATTAGCAATGCTCGGCCCACTTGTGTGCTTAAGGTCCAAAATTCTAGCCCATCTATGAATGTGGGCCGAAATTTATTTCAGTTCCTGGTCCTATAGTTGTGATGGTCCAGATTTAGGCCCAAACGGAGCCATCAGCATCAGGGCAGCGAAATTCTGCAACGCGGCAGGGCACACCTACTGTTAACTTGTTAAGTGCTCTTGCTTTTCAAACATAGAGCTGTCATGTGTCCGACACATCGCATACAGCTGATCGCCGTGACGTAAAGACGACGAACTGGGGGGTCGATCTTCGCCGTCTCCGTTTAGTCGCTGATCAGTCATCCAAATGCAGCGAAAGGACGGACGACGCCTGAACTGAAAGTCTGACGGTTTCGGGCAAAAGGGCTAATTGGCCTGGGGTGAACTGCCTCCATCATGTCCGTGATATTTCCGTAGCGAATCCAGATTGTGTGCATGTCCAGCCGACTCACGCGGGATAAATGGAGTGTTTCGCCAAGCGCTCGTAGCTCGGTTCGTTCGGGAGCTTTCCGGTTTACGTAAAGACAGGGAAACTACTGAATCTGTTTGTCGACGGTGCATAGGGTGATTCACTTGACAATTTCGAGCCGCTGGATGAATGGTTAATCTCGGAACTGAACTGACATAGATATCTCAACGGGGTCGCGTAATTGAGAGCTACATGTTTTGACTGGTGTATGCGTTAATGTGTACAAGGTACGTAGGTATGGCTAGGAAGGTAGTGTAGCCAAAGTGACGGTGTCAGTGACACCAGTAGTTAGTGTCGTATGTTCAGCCGTTGTACTAAAGTACGTACGTATAACAAACGTTCACATCAAACAGCAACTGGGCAACTATACGGCATACAGACATTACCTATAAATATATGGACTATCTACCACATTCAACACTAAATCACCCTAAACCCACTTAGATTTTGGATGTTTCCGTTCGTTTTAAGATTTATACTGCTACATTAACATTATCCATTCTCTTTCTTCTTTTCCCATACACCTTCTCACCACATGCACACCGCGTCTACCACCACCACTTCTCCTCTCCAGGCATGAACAGCACCGGTGAGGCCCGCCACACCGGCCTCCTCCTCCTCCTCCATCCATGCTCCCCGTAGTCTTTGCCGTCTCTAGTGGCTCCCTGCCGTCAGAGATGCCACAGCCGCCCCCGCCTCCTAACCTCTCTCTTTTCCTTCGCCCCGTCTCTGATGCCGCCCAC
This sequence comes from Oryza coarctata, assembly GCA_030770085.1. Lineage (NCBI taxonomy): Eukaryota > Viridiplantae > Streptophyta > Magnoliopsida > Poales > Poaceae > Oryza > Oryza coarctata. The sequence continues at coordinate 19,728,604 of CM061468.1, forward strand.
CGCCCTCCTCCATCCGCCACGACTTTGGCATAACCACTACCGTCTCACCATCCACACATGTCCATCGCCCACCACTGGGCCACCGCTTTCCACAATCATCTCTTTAAGCCCTAGAAAACCCTCTCTTCCTCCTCTTTCATCTCCCTCACACCACATTCCAACCCAAGACCCTATATAACGTCTGTGTTTCTGCGAGAAAAAAATAATTTAAATAAAAATCTATTTGCGAAATTTAGATTTTTTTTATATTTGGAAGTGTGTACCAAAGTATGGATCTCAAATCTCTTCTAAAACTACCCTAGACTCCACTTCAAAAATTCAAGCCTAATTTTCAAACCCTCAAAATTTTTCTTTTCAAAACTTTACCTTAGAAATTCGGAAGAGACACTATTTATAGGGTCACCTTCTCTTTTTCTCTCCCATCCCGCATGGACTCCTTCCTCTCATGTTTCCTCTCTATGTGGCCAATCTATCGCGAACCACAACCCGCTCTGTCTCCTTTCACGCGTCGCCTACTCGCTCATAGCTGCTAGGCACGCTTGCGCTTAACACGCTGGTCGACAAGACGGGCCTACTCGCCATCCCATACCTGCCACGCGTTCGGTCAAATGCGCTTAAGGAACATGCTAGCTGCCGTCGTGCGAGACTATGCCTCCATGCCATGTCAGCAATGCCCGCTATCACACCGCCCTTACCAACGCTGCGCCAGCTATCATTGCGTCACTATCGCCCTATAAACGGCACATCGCCCAGCTCACTGTCAAATCCCGAAGCTTCGTTGCCCCATTCCGTCCGAGCCTCAGAGAGCTTGCGAGCTTCCTCCGTCCTATCCCATCTTTGCATCGTGTCATCCGCATCCTCTTTCCCTTGCTTCGGCCAGCACCATTTGAAAGTACCTTAAGTCACACAGAGAGGGTAAATATGCACACTTTTAAACCTAAAATAAATAGCAATAGAAATTAGAACTCTCTTTGAAGTATCTGGTTCTAATGTTTGGAATATCCGGGCCACCCTCTCGATTAGATAGAAAGACTTGTTTGGAGTCTACGAATATAGAGTCCGAAGATTCTGAATCTCCTTCAAAATGTCTTAAAAGAGGCAAATCCTGAGGTTGGAAATGATGAAAGGAAACAAAATAATAGAGAATAAAATAAGTAACGGGATATTAGAAGACAAGTAATTTTTTACCAAACTTCAGATCAACCAATACTACATCTTTGTTGAGGAGCTTCAAAGAGCCGGATCTCACTCGATCCTTTGCCACACTAAGTTTAACCCTAAAGACTAGTAGTTTGGCCTCTAAACTCTCACCAAAGCATAGCACCTAGTACAAGACAACCACCAAGATCTCCACTAGGACACCGTGCTCTCGATTTCTATGAAGCTTGCTCTACCAAACTAATCTCTAAAGAAGAACTCAAAAATCTAGTAATTAACACATCGAATCCTTGCAGGCAACATCTAGTCGTCCAACAGGTGGCCCTCTAAAAATAACAAGCTTAAATCTTTACTGTCGTTATCCATAAGTGTTCATCCAAATCTCAAAGTTCACTCTCTCATAAATCACCCAAAAAACACGCTTGAAGGATAGATTAGACTTAAGAACCAAGAAAATGGAATGGAGAACATCTCAAAAGATCTTAGGAGTGATGTATAAATGAATGAGCAACCCCCCTCTCAAATAGGAGGTTGGTGGGGTTAAATACCCACCCCTCTCAAAACTAGTTGTTACTTATAGAATTCAAACTCCGAAATATCTACACAAAATATCCAAAAACTCCAAACAGTCCTTTCGACTTAGACAAAGAGCTTAGTTCAGAGATTCTGGCTAAAGTGTTTAAAGACTCTGAACAGCACTTAGCTTTGAGAGAGGCGGTTCGAAGTGTCCGGTTTAAACCTCCGAAAACTCTAGCATAAATGTCAGGAAACTTTAAGCTAATTTGTTTATTTGACAGAGAAACTTGTCCACATATTTTCATAAAGATTAGACACAAACATCTAAAACATTAGGAGAGAAAAGCCAAAACACCAACATATATGTAGTGTAACTATTTGCTCATTTAGACTTGAAAATTCTATTGAGCATTTGCTTTTTTTAGCTGATTAAACTTGAGACCCACTTAATAGTTTGGTTTTTAATGATTGTCTATTATCCTAAAAATATTTTTATATTTAAAAAATTATATCTTTTGAATCGTAGCTTTGTTTGAGTGAGATCCATCTAATGTCATTATTAGTTACATATATTATGTTCTAACTTTATTTCTTTTTGTGCCTGACATCGAGGAGCAGTCAGTCGAGGAGTTTTTCGAAAAAGGGCACAACCAAGACCAAGATAAGTCACTCCTTGATTGTATTGATCACATATTTGAAATTAAAAAATATTTTATTTGTGAACCATGCATGTTATATACACATTATCGACTGCATATCGCAAGTTGATCCGATAGGCCATGAACCTACTTGTTGCACTTACCCGCCTTGTTTATAGATGACACTACACCCTTGTCACCCTGTTGTTATCTTGGAAGTCATGCTCATTAAGCATGAGAATCGGCAATACCGTTATCACTTAAAACTTGACGATGGGATAAAATGGATTTTAAAAATAGTTTGAAGTGTCAACACTCATGGTCGGAAACTTTATGAAATAAAATGGTTTTATAAATATGGGTCATGAGTAGTCATTGCCTATATGACCTAACTTCTATATGGCATATAAGGACCGATTCCTTGAGAAGTTTCACCGATTATATTAAAATGCAACCACATGGGTGAAATGGAATGCCTCTGACCAAATAATTAGTGAACCCTAGATATGTGTGGGAGTCATTGGACGTGAGCCACCGAGGTGGCATCCAAAATGCACTTGTGGGATCCTAACTATGGAAAGTATGAGACTTGCTCGGTACTTGGTTTAGGACCAGTTTAGTTGAAAACCAGTTCTCCTAGGAATACTTTAAAAAAGTCTTGTCGCAAACCTCCCTGCACTGCCATATCAGATCAATACGTGTTAGGTGTCAAGAGCAAGCTCGCATTATGTGAATAAAGCATACACCCTTTGTAAATGTTATACTCTATTCGAACAGTCGTGCCCATAGTCATGAGCAGATATGAAGTGATTCCTCTAGTGTGATTTTGTATTTGAAAAGCTTGGTGAAAAATTAGTTATGGTTTAGGAATCATTATCAGAACCAGCCTATGTGGCTAGTGGAAGACCTGAGTGGTCCGAAACAAAGCTGTGTGACCCACAACTTAAAGAGCATACTTGAAATTTTCAGAGATGAATTAAAACACACTTGATTGTAAAATATAACAAACCTCTATTTGATAAATCTTGCATGTCATAATAATTTTCATGACTTACTGAGTAGCTCAAATACTCACTCTTGCTATTATTATCCCCCACCTATAAGTGTATAAAGATGAAAATCTAACCATGAAAGGTTTTCTTTAGGAGCAAGCGGAATATGAAAAACTTTTGAAGTTTCGGTCTAGTCCCAAGCTGTGCTCGTGGGTTTAGGTCTATGTTTGCTTCTACTGTTGTCTTTTGTTTTGTGTAGCATTGCATGCCCGGGGCTTGTCCGTGGCTGCAACTTATGTAAGAGACTTTATCAAATAAATAAAAAGCAGGCTTTTTATGATCCAACAATGTCTTGTCTGTATGCACATAAAAATGTTCTGCTTCTATTGGTGTTCGGACTCACGGATCAATTGGCTGATGGAGATCCAATGCGATCGCGCCTGAACACATAATGGACTAAGAGATTTACTTAGTTTCAGTGTAGGTCCTTCAGATTTTTAGAGTCTTTGAGTTGTTGAAGCTATGGACGTGCCAGTCAATTTGATATCTAATTGACAAGGAAGACAGATAGAGTTAAATTATCGATCCAATCGATCAATAGGCCAATATAGACTTCTATTATCAGCTGGATGTGCCGATAGAGTTGAGATAGCTATCGGCTATGAGGCCAATGTATTTTTCCTATTGGTTGGTTACCAATAGAGGCTGTAGCACTCATACATTGGCTAGAAATCCGATGATGGTATAGTCAAATAGCGAGAAATAAAATAAAAAATATATCGACTATGAAGTCGATAACGCTCTAATTAAAATATACGATAAGTGATAGAGAGCGAGATTCGATCTTTCAAAAGGAGGAGGGACGGCGGCTCGGTCACGCGAAGGCCTGAGAGGTCTACTTGTCTCCAGTGCAGGTCCTTAGGTCTCGAGGTTCGCGGGCGTGCCAGTCAATTTGACCATACAATTGACAAGGAGATGAGACGAGCGGGTCTGATACAGACGCTCGCTATCGGCTGGCTGCCGATAGGTTCGGGATGCTGTTTGATCGGCTGGGGAGCCGTTGTAAACAGGTGTCGACGAGCGGTCGACCGTAGAGCCAATGGAGGAATCAGGGTGTGCTCAGAGGATATCGAGGCGCACGGGATCCCTTCGGACAACCGAACAGTGATTTATCGGCTGGAAAAACCGATGAAAGTGGATGCGGCCTAGGCGATGATTAGCGCAAGAAGGCACGGGCTGCAAAGCTGATGCCGCTCTGGATATGACAGCAAGAGACCCGTCGCCCGCTGTGGCAGCGCCATCAACACCGACCCTCGAAGATCGGACCTAACCGAGACAGTACGAGGCCGGGGCCAGCGGCGATGATATGAAGGATGCTGGATCGGCTATGCCGTAGCAAGGATAGGAACGAACCCATTAGTTAGCTGAGCCGATGAGGGGACACCTCTCTGAAGGCGGGTGCGTATCAGCTGGAGGTCCAATACGTTTGGCATTATGCGTCGTAGGACGCCTCTAAAGGCTGATGCGTATCGGCCGAGGGGCTGATGCGCTGGGCGTGAAGCACAGAGCATGGATAACTCATCGGCTAGCACTCCAATGATACGCCGTGTAGAAGCCTATAGGCCTAAAGATCGATCTACCGTCGGCAGCCCCATAGGTCGAACCTAACTGATGCAGCACGAGACTGACGACGGCAGAGGGAGCTTAACGGGCCGATAGGTCTAGCACGAACGTGATGCGATACATCCGATCGGTCTAAGAGGTCGGACCTAACCGATACAGCCTTAAAAAGAGCAAGACATAACAGGATGGTGACGGGACTTACCCCTTCGCCGAAGATCAGACTTAACCGATGCAGCCCCCCGTCGAGAGTCAGAACCTGCCAGTAGAACCTAGATGAACTAGGGTGGTGATGCGCCAAATTTGAATATGATCGAGAGATATGTTACATGTTTCCAGGGGTTCTATATTTATACCCTGGATTTATAGACAGTGTCCGCCGCGTCTACGACCATCTGACATTATTTCCTAGTAAGAACAAAGGAAAATATTCCTAAAGCAGTTAAATAACCAGCTAAACCTCCCTAATTAAGTAAGGTTATAATTTACAAAAATAAACACCCTGCCATGGAGTCCACGGCTCTTCCGCAAACCCGGTTTTATTTGAATAATCTTTCAATTTGTAACCGATCCTCCCTTTGCTGCAACCTGATCGGCTTCTCCACTGTAGCTATCGGACCTTTTTTAAGTCAAGCCGATCCTTCTCCTTTCTTCCCTCGGGCTTCTCGGACCTAATCCCGATTGAACAATACCCTGTCTTTAAGCCGATCCAATCTTCTACTAATTTGATCAGCTTTTCTACAGTTCTCCATCGGCCTTGTCTCAATATCTCCATCGGCCGTTGACTGCATTAAACCCTCCATCAAACCTCTCAGCCGATCGGCTTTAGCCCCATCGGATCTCCCAGCCGATTAGTTTTAGCGCCATCGGATCGTCCAGATTTTGGTGTTAACAATAATAAAACAAAATCTAGATAAAAAAATTATCTAAACTTGACTATCTATAATATATATATTAGAAAGATAAAGCCACCATACCGTGACTTTTATTATTTCTTCTTAGATCTAGTCTCATCTAGATAATTTTTCATCTTCAACTATCCTTGACTTCATCTTTATATATTCGATCGGTTCTTTCTCTATATCAATTGCTCTATTTCCATAAGCCCATAAACCAATTGTCTTTTTGATTCTGTTTATCGGGCTTATAACAGTTGGCCTATATATTATATATTGGTTAGTGGGAGAGAGTCATTACATCCTAACTGATTGAGGTCATCGCCACCCATCGTTGAAGTTCATCAAGGTCACTGGAGTTGGAAGAGAAGCCACTGGAGCATGAATCACGAAACAGATCTAAAGATTACAAATCTGCTTGATTTTATCCCTGTTTTCTATCAAATGTGATTTAACAATCCCTAAATATATACACCATTGTAGGTATGCTACTTCATAGTGCAATAACGTCATGGAGAGCGTCAACTTAGCACGTAGGGCAAGCGCTACGACTTGCATGGCACCGCAGTGCACCGGCGGCCTCTAAACCCCCGTACATCCGTAATTTTAATTGATATGAAAATTTTACATAATAAATTATAAAAAATTTGTAAACAAAGCTAATTGGAATTAGCTCAATAGATCTTGAGATATTAATTAAATAGAATTATTGAATAGAATGTTGATCAAAATTAATTAAGCTCTAATTAATTAATAATACAATATTTGAAAATAATTAACTGATCAAATTTTGCAAAACGATAGAAAAACACCCTAAAATTTTATATCAAAGAACCAATCTAAATCATAGAGAAAATAAATTAATTTAAAAATAATGAGATTAATTACCGCACTAATCATCCTTAAACTCTAACTTTATTACCAATGCTTACAAAATTCACATTAAAAATCTCTGTATTAAAATCCTAACACATTAACCTCTATTTATTAAATAAAACAAATCTTAAAAAAACTAAATATCATTAAGATTTCATAATTGCTGATATGTTTATTCTCAGTTGTCGGATTTAAAACCAACGCTCTAAATTGTGCCATATCACCAACACATGGTATACCACAGAGTCCAACATTTTTTTCACAGAGAATCCTACTCGAACACTATTTTTACGCCACCGCACCAATCCGGTTATGACTCGAATCCCTTCGGATCTCCTACGCCCCCGCTTGTGCGCCACATCTCCTCATCTAGCTCCATCCGCTGCATCGCCGCGCACCCTTGCACTCGCACTCACTAACACACTAGGTCCATATGTCAACCGCTACGCCACTGCGTGCTCTCGCATCCGCACTCGCTAACACACCGGGTCCACCTATCAGCCACAAACTTTCATCGTGTGTGCACCCACGCCCGTACTGCTGTTAGGCCAATTCCTCACTGTTAGCCCATTCCGTTGGCCTGTTAACTTCTTAGCATGCCTACCAAGTCAGATCATGTTTGCTTTCAGCCTCTTCCAACCCACATCAGCCCGATCACACACCGTCGCCAGTCCACTTCGAGTTGGACCATGTCCATACCATGCATTCGACATGCTCACAGTCCGTTACTATGGTAAATTCTAAAAATTAATTTATCACCTTTCGTTCAAAATTTCTCAAAATATTTTAGTGATTTTTTATTTATTTTCAGCTACATATATAAAAAAACATTCTCATTTTTAATATACACACGCTTACCCCACTTTTTATAAATAATTTTAATATAAACCAGTTAATCATTAACATTTTTAATATAAACTATGACAATTTTAATCAGAAGTTCAATTTTATCAATTTTAATTCAAACTATTTTTTTACCATTTGATTTAACAGATTGTGTACAAATACTGCGAGTATCAGCATGCATGTTATTAAGTTTTTTAAAGTAAGTGGTTTTCCGATTGATGATTTGGTAACTGCTGCCAATTTGAAACCATTTTTTGAGATAACAACCCGAGGAATTAAGGCTACAGAGACCATGACATGACATTAGGCATGCACTTTATTCAGATGGGCAGAAGAGAAACTAAAGAGAGCATCCGCCCTAAGAATCTAATTTTTGAGTAACAAAAATATGCACATCTGAAAGACTGCAGAATCGCAAGACGGAACATATTTGCATGCTACATTGCAAAAGGGTAAACTATGGGCAGAATGAGCTTCCTTCATGTCGCATAAGCACAGCCGCCGCATGGTCACGAACTCGCAATCGCAGGACAAAAGAAAGATCTCTTGATCTCTTACTGACGCTGGAGATCAATGCAGAAATCGGGATTTGATTCTCCCCATTTTCGTTGTCTAAAGAATGGTGCTCAGAGAAGGTTATGTACTGGGATGCTGGCATGTCCCAGAAACCTGAGGAAACTTACTTCCAGAAATCCGTCTGTTCTTGGCGCCAGTGAGGTCTCAGTTTTTGCGAACGGAATGGTACAGTTCCATGTGGTCCAGAGCAGGTCGGTTCCATGTCCAATCTTGCTCCATGACCCTCTTGCAGAGGGAGTGGAAAAAATCGCGGGCGTCGTACCATGTGATGATCGCTCGGAAATTGAATGACGAAAGAAGGAATGATTAACATTGTAGTATTAAGGTTTGTGCAACTCTGATGGGTTATACTTGCCTGTCAAGGGCGTAATCCAAACCATTGCTGTCAGCTCCTTCGAAATTGAACCCGTTTGGCTCAAGACCTTGTTCTCGAGCTCGATCCTTGCCAACGTCGATGTCAAAAACGGTGTCATAAAGGCCTGCATAATGCATGACGTAGCTTTTACTGTAAGTTGAAGTATCAAAGGGCAATGCAGTCTCATGGAGATATCAAGATGACAACGCACCTACAGTTTTCCGAACTATTGGGATAGATCCATAACGCATCGCGATAAGCTGGGTTAAACCACAAGGTTCGAACATGGAAGGAACAAGGATGAAGTCGGCACCAGCATAAATCTACAATAGGATGATAGATTTAGTACAGAACTATAAATCAGCTTTCCGGTTCTAACATATGTTGCTATTGGCAGTGAGAGTGAAAATTACCAAATGGGATAGTGGTTCATCATAGGTTAAACAAAGCTTTACGCGACCATGGTATTCACCATGCAGTTTACTAGCTAAGTTGGTAAAGTCACCTTGTATGCAATGATCTGGAGCTGAGCCTAGTAAAACAACCTAATTAAGAAAAGCAATGTCTTTTAACAGACAGACTGCAAGAAACATATGCATCACATAGTGCCATCTATAAGCAAGATATAGACCTGCCCATTGCATTCAAGAGTTCGGTATATTGCATGTTTGATAAGGTGAATTCTCTTCTGGACTGTCAGGTGACTGATAATTCCAACAACAGGGGTATCAGTTTGCTGCAGTCCAAGCTTCTGCTGCAATGCCTTCTTTGCAGCACTCTTGCCCTCAGCAACATTCTCAGAGGTATAGTGGACCTTCAAAAAAACAACAAAATGTTGAGGGAGCAAATACCCAGACAACTACTAAATCAAAGAATGAATATTTGATCACAGTCAACATAAGCATATGTACGCTAAAAACCAAAGTAGCCGCAATTAAATTTGTTTAACTTCACCATCCAGGCAATCACATGTTCTAGAATGGATCAAAGGGAAATGTAACTGGACCTGCACTCTTCATACACTTCACAGATTCCAAGATAGTAAATGCACAGTTATGGAACATGGATGAATATACTGAATGGTGATCAGCATACCGGGATAAAATTGTGGCTATATGGATCCCAAATATCTAGATCAATTCCATTACGAATACCATGGAATTTGAAATAGTGAGGGGCAATAGCACCATGTCCTGACACCTCCCTTGAATATGTATATGAAACCTGCAAGGAAAGGCCAAAACAGTTTAGAACAGACAATGATAAGCACAGAGTAGTGAAATGCTCACGTAAAAACTGGTAGTATGAAGAATTTGCAAAAGAAATAGGACAGCAATAGCAGAATACATGCACTCACAGTTGTAGCCTTATCACAATGTGCCATTGCTTTGCCAATGTGATGTGCACGGAATTGAAGATTGTGGACGGTAAATACTGCCCGCCCATTATTAGCATACTGTTCCTTGAATTGCCAAGCAACTGGAGCACTTGACCAATCATGACAATGTATAATATCCTATCAGGATAACAGCACATCTATATAAGAAGGGTGGAAAACAAAAAGGTAGCAGTACAAAATTCATAAACAGTGTTGGTTCAATGATACTCCTTCCATCCCATAATATAAAAGATTATACCATTTTTTTCAAAAAATTTTCAAAAATTAAGGAAGTAGCAGAAATACAAATCATGTCAAAAAAGATGGTAGTTAGGAGGATAAAGTAGTATAAAAGTTATATCACAAATGGAAGTACAAGTTATGTCACAAAATGGTCATTAGTGGATGCCAGTATGAGCATAGAAAAATGGAATGGGAAAAAAATCTTAAATCTTTTGGAACATGTCTTGAACTTACTGGAGAAGATCCATTCTGGCGGAGAAACTCCAGAGCAGAATGGCAGAAGAAGCCAAATCTACCTTCGTCATTCCTTCCATAGACACATCCAACCCAAAACATCCTGCAAATAGAACTGTCAGAGCAAACCTATTTTGTGCTAAAGCACAAGGTAACAGACTACTTATCATAAATGAGCACACATCAACAAAAGGAATCAAAAAAGGTAATGTACTCAACAAAAACTGACAGACAGTATATAATGGTCTAAGTGTGTGCAACATGATAAGGTGCCGTATACCCATTCTGTGGTTCCAAGAAGTAAACAGGGATGTCTTCAACCTTTCCAAACCATACTTTTATCTCTGTATTACCCCAAGTAAAACTTTGACGGTAATGTAAATCCTTCACCTGAACCAAAATAAAAGTAAATTAATGAGGAAAAAGAACCCCATATGTATTGATGTTCACAATTCTTACCAGCCAAGAAAGGAAACGATCATAAAAATAGGAGAGAATAGAGACTATAGTTAATTTAACGAGAAATGCTTCAACGCACTTTCAAAAATGAAAACCACAGAATTTAAAGCTTTTTAAGTGCCTAGTTGCAACCATTGAAGACTGAATCACCTACCGCTCCAGCACTAATAGTTGATTTGATATTTAAGATTCCACAAAACACCACAGAGGTACAGGCTAGATAAAATAAGAAAGAAGCAAACTGCAGGGTGTATATACATATCATTGCAGAAGAATTGTGTGCCAATAAACTAGAAGGTTAATTTCAGTGACCAAGCCACTGAAACATTGAAAAGAATGCAACCAAATAGGAAGACACCATGATGAAGTACAGTTGTGAACCTTACATTGGTTAGGTTTAAACAGTCATACTTCGGAAGAATAACCTCAACATTGTGGCCTAGATCTTGAACGGCTCGTGAAAGACTGGTAACAACATCACCAAGACCCCCAACCTGCGACAGATCATTTTTTAGTATCTCAGCACTTTACATAGACCCAAAAAATTGGTTAAAGTGTCTTTATCTTTGCAATTGGAGCCATCTTTACTGCGATATGCACAATATGCATAGGAGGTTCTTTTGCAATGGAATCAGACACAGGAATATGATAGTCCATGCCATTCCTGTTGTCATATATTCCACTTTCTTCTAACTCAGAGAAAACAAAGTCCATCATATATGCATCCAAAGGAACCCTAACTGGAAAAATGAACATATGACGTAAAGCAAAGGAAATAAAGTCAAACATAGCATCATAATACAAAAATGTGTGTGCGCATCTCAGAGAAAAAAACCACGAGCAAGAATCTGAGTTTCTTTTACTAGTACTGCTCCTACCATTATTATTAGTACAATATTACTTTTTTATCTTCATTTTATTCGTTGGTTAAACTTGGATTTCATCTCTATCCTACCCCAATTTGCTTTAGAACTAAAAGTTGTTGGAGAGAGAAAGAGAGAGAGAGGGAGAAATATCAATAATATTGGCATATTGTTCTCTTTTTTTTTCAAAAGCATGATGTGAAAACAAGTGGGGAGTAAATTTTTCAAAAAAAAAGGTAGCTCTGTTCTCTCAGGTTTGCATGCTTATTAGATTCTTTCTGGTAAGCACAGAAAGAAAGGAAGTGTAGTTTGAACAAGTCTTGAAGAAGTCTAACGACCTTAAATAAGTCTATGATGACATATCCATAATGAGGCCTAACTAGTTTGTTCCTCATAATTCTCTCCTCTTTGAATGCCACCATACAATAAAAGCAAACAGTCCTTAATTGCGATTCTATAATATAAAAATCGCAATCAGAAAAAAGACCCCAATGAGGAAATGCACCTGTTGCTCTGAAGTGTGAGCTATTCTCCGCATTCACCATCTTTTCTGGTGGCAAAGGACCACTTGGATGAGTCCGACGGTTAAAGGAGCATCTGAACCAAACCTCTGGCCTTCTGTTCAGCACCGTGTTAGAAGGATTGTATAGAACATCCACAGTGGTTCCTGCACGTACTTCAAGAGGCTCAGTGTACACGATGTACAAAACATACACGGTCTTTTCCTTCATCTCAGCTTTCATTTTTGCAGTTATCTCAGCCTATTGAAACAAACAGAAGGGAAAAGTCAAAGGATGCCATCCGGATGTGTTATTGAACCAGTGCCACAAATTACCAAAAATGCGTAGCAAATAACCAAGTACACTGTAATGCTCCTAGGCAATATGCAAAAATTCTCTTGAACTAACCTTTCTCCGATCAGCATCCCCCCTCACTTTTCTTTCTTTCTGAAGCCTTCTAAATATTATGTGCTCTTCTTCCACCCAAAATAGGTCCTCAGATATGTTATTTGGAACAACAGCATGAAAATCCTGTCGTCCATTGTTATCATAATTCCTTGCATTGCCAGGTGGCCCATCAGCAAAAACTCAGTCTAACACCAATGCCCTTTCAGGTAGAGTAACTATACGTGGAGCACAGTATGGTGTAAGCTACATGCATAACAGGTAAAAGAGCAAGAAAATACCAAAGATCCGGGACATGCAACTCACTCATGACAGATACACATTTGCTCTAGGAAACAAACATCAGTAGGTGACTTCAAGTCACCATGTTTCTTAATGCATTAGACAACATTTTAACTCTTTGCATTACCAAATTAAGAAAAAATATACCATAATTAAATGGACATATTATCATATTATGAATCGTCACTCTTAAGAGATGACAACTGTGAAATAACATACCATCTTCATACCACCAATCACCATCCCTTCCATATGATTTGACTAATTTTTCAGAAATAGAGGGCCCATCACTCCAGTTGTTGTAACCCCCATGCATCCAAATCTCAGTGTTATGTATTAGCGGTCTTGAGCTTCTGTTGTAGAACAATTTGACCCTGTCCCCTGCTTTGTATGTTTGAGGCTCTATATACCATAGATTATCAGCATATTTGCTGGCTGAATTTAACACATTTTGCAACTTATTCATGTTCATCTCGACCTCAGCCTTTGCTTGTGCCCTGTCAGCCTCCATTGCAGCCCTTTCATCCTCCTTACGGCACTCCTCCGCAGTCTGTCTTTTCCTTTCAGCCTCTTCTGCAGCAATCCTTTCAAACTCTCTTTGTTTTTCAACCAAGAAGCCCTCAAATGAGTGTTCATCCATTTTACCTTCTATTTGTAGGACGAAATCATTGTAATTGTTATTTTCATAGATGGTATCACCATTAAAGAATACAAAATCTAATCTGTAAGCCTGCTTGGGTATATGGAGTTTGCAACACCACCAATCACCTCTTAACTCACGTTTATGCACTTTTTCTGCAAAAGATTTCCATCGCCAACCATTGACTGCCCCTTTGATAAGAATATCGGGCTCACTGGCTAAGGCTGACACGCTACAATTCAAGTAAAGATCAATGACTGAATCAGTCCTTACTACTTCAGGGAAAACAAAACATGTATTCCCAGAGGAATTTTTTTTCTCAGCAAGCTCTCCAAGCAGCCTCATCAGCACTTGTGGATCCACATCATCCTGTACTGGTGCTATATCAGGTTCAAACTGTTCACCCTTGATTATCCTAGGGTCATCATCAGCAAGCAGAACTTCCTCAGCTTCTTTACTTAATTGTTCTCCCTCAATACTCTTGCTGGTTATCCCTTCTGGTGCTTCTTCTGTGACATCTTGTCCAGTGACATCACCACTTGGCTGGCTTTGTTCGGGAACAGGGACACTTGATCTATCTTGCTCATGGAAACTAACTACAGATTTTTCTTGTTCATGAAAACCAACGACTGATCTGTCCTGTACATCGGTGCCAGAAACTGATGTAGGTTTAGGTTTCGAACTTATTAGTGCACTTATTTTACCATGGTATTCATCAAGTTTTCTGTCAATTGCATTATCATCCATGGATTCAGAAGACAGTTCTGGAGACTGATTTTGCTCGACCTCTTCTTCAGTCTCAGCCTCAAAAGCATCATCCACTCTCCAAGGATGCACTGCTCGACACATTTCCAGAAAAGTCCACCTCCGATGATTATTCTACATTACTTGTTTGCCATGTTGCTTCACTATTAAGTTTCCCATTGCTTCTGCCAAGATCACCTTCATCAGTGCCGCTTTGTTCAATCTTCTTCAAGCTGGATTCAACACTAGGTCTCGGAGCATATGTTCTAGAGGCAGCACCTTTAGGATTCGGAGATGAGGCTCTACTTGGGTTTCTCTTAGAATAATCTGAATAGAGCAATGTCAGGAAAAAAAGCATGATCAAAGCACTACCACACAAGACTCAATAAGACAATTGTTGTTTGAGCAAAACCATTCCACCAACCTTACCTTGCCACCATGCAGCGGAGATGCCTGCTCCTTGTAAATCTGTTGCACCTTATGACCGGCTGAAAACAAAAAACAAAAAACGGTGCAGGTGTGTAAGTGCAGATCATTTACCTTTTCTGAACTAATAGTACTTATTACACGCATTTCAGTGAAAATATCCCTAAAGCTGAACCGCAAAATCCAAATTCCCACCCCAAGCTAAGAAACATTCCCGAGAATGTTCAATGCGTGGAGCAAATCAACAAAATTGCCATAAAGTTCACTTCAGTCTTCAGATACACACAAAGCCACCGGATGAGCAACCTTGTTTCTTCCCGAAATGAACCAACCGGAACAAATTCTACACCTAGAAACCAATCAAAGGAACGGAACAAAACGCTCAGGCCAATCACGCATGGCCTCATCTTCCTAAGCGGCATGGCCTCTCCCTCTGCCTCCATGGTGGTGGCACCGAACAATGACAAAGAGAATGCCAAAACCGCAGAACAAAACTGACAGAGCCGTAACCGAACAGCTCCAGGACGCACCTGAGCGAAGCCAGTAACGGCAGCGGCGGCCGTCTCCGGGAGCAGAGCGGGCTATGCGCCCGGAGCGCCATCTCCATTGCCAACGGCAAAAACCTCCCTCCTCTGATCCCCTCCCCCCTCCCCCCCCCCCCCCCTCCCCCCCAGAGCTGACTCCCTTTCTTTCTTTTTTCTTTTCTAGTTTCCAAAAACTCGCATCGAAATGCGCAGCTGTGCTGTGCACACGCGCGCGCTCGATCGAAAGAGAAAGGCTCCCCGTGCTTTTCCCGTGCCCGATTGTGAGGCAAATTTTCGCGATCTTTTTTTAATTTTTTGCGGCGAGAAGGATTTGTGTGGACGGTGTAGGGCGCGGGGAGGTGGGGCCCACAAGCAGGGAGGAATCCCGAGAGGAGAGGCCCAGGAAGTGGGCCCGGGCCGGGGTTGCGCGGGGTGCAAACGGCCAAACCGGGTCAGTGGAACGGACGGCTGCTGTTGGTTGGGGCAGATACGGATGGGGACATCGATGAATGGCGAGGTTCGTGTTCGCCTTCGCCGTTCTGGTGAATCGGCATCTCCCTGCAGAGTTCTGGAACATTCCATGTTAGATCTTACTAGTACTGTACATTTTAATTGCACACTTTCAAATAGGAGTAGTCATGTGTTGATGACTAAACTTAGACAGCGAGATCTCTTAACAATACTGCTGCTACACTGATCTAGGCGACTACTGTGCTTTACAAAATCAAGAATCAGACATGTGACTTCCACCAAGAAGGGTCTTAATTATCATCATGTGTCTAACAATCCAAGCACATGAATACATTATGGCATGAATAACACAACCGAGGATTAAACATTCATATTTTCTTTCTACATAAAACGAAAGCTAGTATGTTGTGTACTCTAAATTATCAGATTCATCCTTCTTGATATTTAGCACAGGTTATATATAGAGGAAAACAGGATAAGGGGAGAAAGAAACGTATCTGAGTTGCTTCTCACCTCTCGCCTTCTCAGGTCTGGACTCGTCCAATGTCCATGATGCATCCAGCAGTTGTACCTGATTCATTGCTTGTAAAGATCTTGATTGATTGATTGGCTTATCCTCTCCTAAAATAACAACAAAGGGGTGCAAGCTGTTCTTATGCTGTAAATAGCAACACCATAACGCAGGAAAACATCCTGTCTGTTCCTTTTTCATGGCAGGATAACGATTTCAAAACAGGGGAAATAGACTAGAAAAGGTTCATGGTCGGTCAGATGGATACAAATAAGTACAGCAAACAGATTGATTGAGATCATATGGTCATTGGAAGAATTCTTCGAATTACTGTTTAGAATACCACTTTCATTTCTGTTAGCTAGAAGATAAAGAAAGAGAATGCAAGATAGTTTTCAGTAAATTTGAGTTGTTCTGCCATATAGTATGCTTCTTCTATAGTGTGAGGCTTACCTGCCTGAGACAAGGGATCAATTCAAGGCAGCAGAACATAAAGAGGCCTGAAAATTGATGAGACAAGATAAGAAAATGAGTGAAGCATTCTGCA
The DNA here is from genome assembly GCA_030770085.1 of Oryza coarctata. Lineage (NCBI taxonomy): Eukaryota > Viridiplantae > Streptophyta > Magnoliopsida > Poales > Poaceae > Oryza > Oryza coarctata. The sequence goes on from CM061468.1 coordinate 19,745,304, forward strand.
AGAAATTTGGTTTCAGGACAATCTGCAAATTACTCAAGGCAATATTTGTCAGGCTAAAGACCTTCCTGACATTGACTAGAGAACGCTAGTAGTCTAGTACCCTAACAGTATAGTTGCAAGAGAATTGTATGTGGGCTTCTATGACCTACATAGCAGCCATCAACATAGAGAAGAAAGTCCAGCATCAACTTGCACAACAGAGCAAGTGCGAAATATGAAGTTAGGGTAACCAGAATTGCCTCTCCCTGTGGGAGTTTCGCATCAAGCCAAGTCACCGTGTGATAATCAGGCAATGGATTGCACAGCTACAATTGGATTGATCTGGACTTAGTACATTCTTCATTTTCTTTCTTTCTGTACTTTCTTCTTTATTCTTTCTTCTCTCTTCTTTTCGCTTGACGTCTTCTTTCAGCTACATTCGGGCAGACCTCTGAGACCTGCCTTTACTGTAAAACTTGACCCACCATTTATACAATGGTTACAAGGTAGAGTCTCTCTACCTTCTTGAGTCAAAAAAATGGGGTAACCAGAATTTCTTATGAACTAGAGACCAGAACAAAATAACTGCACAAAAAAAAAATCGTGGGCACCATTGTATAGAACTAGGAACATGAGGTAGAAAAGTAAAGCATTCGATTGTCATATCAGTATAGTTCATGGGTGTAACCACATAGGTGGTCCAAAGCCAAAAGTACTAACAGACTGAAACTTGAGATCTGTTCAAAGTATCACCATACTTGCAGACAATAATTCCAAGCATCATTCTAGCATGACTAATTAACTAAGATGTGATATAAACTGAGCAGAAATAATGTTATTAATAACAAAAGGTGGATAGGCATTAAGCTGCTCCTACTAGGTACTACTTGAATTGATTGCAACATTTGCACCTCAACAAAAAACTGCTAGCAATTATACCAAGAAGGTCTACATGATTCAACATCAATACATCATGGAGATAGATGCCAAATAGACCATGCAGAAATGGAACAGTAATATTAGCTGATAATATGTAAAACCTCACCACTTATCACCGCGATTAATTATGAACAAGATGCGAGAATAATAAAGGAAACACAATAAAGAAGCAAAGTATTATGTATCATTCATTCTTATTATCTTCTATTAGCGGTAACCTTCAAGTCTCCATTTATCTCTCTATACAGAATAAAACAGTGCACGGGGTAAACTAAATGAAGAAAGTAGATATCGTTGGTCGAAAACGAATCATGTTCCAACACAGGAACATCATTATGGATACAAGTCATAGATGGTATGTAACAGCAATGCATGACATAATTCAAATGTGGTAAGAAAAACATTATACAATCACCAACTCACACATTGCTCGGCATTTGGAACTTGAAAACATAGCAAGTTGATCGCTATGGACGGCAACACTGATGGTTGCAGTTGGAGATGTTCCATTTTAGTCAGTAGTAACTGAGAAAATGACCCTAGATGAAACATCAATCACAGATTAAAGAAGGAAATATCGTTGTAACCGAGCAAAAAATTTGAAGATGCCCTGAATATGCTGCCATCCATTAGATGTGAATTTAGTATAAGCCACTATAGGCTGCAAGTGAACTGTTAACTATCGCATTTTCATAATCCGAACACAATGAAGGATGGAGAGTGGGGATTGATGTTCGATTAAGAGCATACATAATTTAAAAGAAAAACATGCCTAATGATTTTGGTTACTAGCAGTTACAGCCAGGCAAGCATACTAAGATAAAGATGGTAGATGTCAAACAAATTTATTTAGTCATTGTGGACAAATAACTTTCAATTTATGAAGTAATACCACCTCCTGTTGATTAATTTCCCACAGCACTGAAAAATTCAACATTCTATACCCATGGAAAAATCAAAAACAAAGTAGCTTCAATTCACAGGGCATCCAATAGATTATAGATCATAGTAAGAACATTTAATCATACTGTAACTAACTATTTCTGCACCTTCGTATTTTTTTAGCAAATCAAAGCGGAAGTATTCTTTTTTGTCTTTGTTTTCAAATGGAGATCGGTACAACCAAACAAGGAAAAAAAACTGTAAACCACAAAACTATCTGAATCAATCAAGGGAGAGCTAGATCCCAAATCTACAGGTCTACCACAGCAAACACGTCACGACGCGGCATACTAGTGAGCGGCGACCACCACGTCCGGCGAGCTGAGGAAGTCCATCGCCACCTCAACGGGCAGGTCCGGACTCGGCGGCGGCGGCGCGAAGAGCATCACCGCCTTCGCCGCCGCGAGCTTCTTCCGCTGGGGGCACCGCGGCGCGAGGAGCCTCGACACGGGCACGAAGTACGGCATCACCGCGCCGCCCTCGCCGTCACCAGTTGCAGCTGGAGGGGGAGGCGGAGGGGGAGACGACGACGGTGCCGTCGAAGACGAAGGCGATGAGGGCGGGGCGAGGCGGGAGGCGGTGGGCTTCCGGCGCCGGAGACTGGCGTCGCGGAGGCGGGCGAGGGCGCCGGGGCGGAGGAAGCGATGGTGGTCGACGACGCCCGCGGTGGCGGCGCCGGCCGACGGGGAGGGGGGCTTTCGTGTGGCTGCCATGTGGGACCGTGGTGTCGGTAAGAGCCGGATGCGGGAGGCGCGGTTGATGGAGGCGGAGGGTGCGGGTTGGGGGGTATTTGAAGGGGTAATGGTTGGGCGGGAACGCGCGAGCTTTAGGAGGGAAAAAGGTTTTGGGCCAAAAATGGTAGTGGTAGCTCTTGCCCCGCCTCCGGTGCGGGTGACCCGTTTACACTATGACGAGTGGGTCCCTGGTGTATGTGGGTCCCTCATGTCGGTGGGATAGACAGCGCGTGATGTGGAGGGAGTAATTGGGGGGAGCGCTTGCTCACATTTTGGAACGAGCCGGCGGCTGGATGGCGCGTGTCGCGCACCTGTCACGGTAGCCAACCCGATCGTATGGGCCGTTGGTTGTGAAGCGTTGGATCGCGAGAAAAATCCATTTATGTCAGGACCAGATTTCTATGATATTGTCCAGAATCATCCGGCTGATGTGATATTCAAACTGGGCCGGCTTTCCTAATGCCAGCCCAAATTTGGTTCTGCACACAGATTCTCCTATCCGATTATCCATTTCATGCAGATGATTTTTATACGAAAGGCTTTCGCCTAGATTTACGGAAAGTATAAGAGTACGATACAGATAGTTTTGATGGGGTTACCAGCTTGACAATCAATAGCATTTTGATCAAGATCACAGCTGCTGGCACAGCAGAAAAAGCTAATCTGAACTAAACAAAACTAAATGCTAAGCTGCTAAAACAACAAATAAAGGAATAAAAAGGTCTAGTCTAAAGTTTCAGGGGCGCTTCGCGGGACTAGCGTGATAACTTCCACCGCAAGCTAGCTGGAAAACCAAACTCCATGATCGTTCGTCTTCCTGATGATCAGGTGGGACCTGATTCTCGCATCTCGTGGATATTGACAAGCAGTAATTCCCTTAAAGCATCCAAATCCCTTGTCAGCTTTAAAGCGACCAAACGTCTCCACTACTGCAAAGAGAAATGGTTAGACAGAGGTTATATATATATAGACCCGATCCTTTTTGTATACGCTCGGAGTCACTATACATATTCTACATAGTATCAAAGCGAGTCTAGATATTTTCGGCATGCTAATTTCTCTCTCCGGCGAGCCGACCCTTTTCTCCTCATCGTCGACGTCTTCTTTCCGTCGCCGATCCTCTTCCTAGTACTCTCCTCGCTCTCTTGCCCCCGTTTCTTCTTCTCCCCGTCTCTCCCGCAGTTACCTTCTCAATCGGCGTCCATGCTCCTCCATTCAAAACAACATTCCCTATGCTATTCTCTACCGCACGGCGCCCGACTACTCCCACCTTCGTGTTTTCGGGTGCCTCTGCTACCCAAATCTCACCGCCACAGCTTTCCACAAACTTGCTCCCCGCTCCACCGCCTATATTCTCCTCGGCTATCATACCTCTCACAAGGAATACCGATGTCTTGACCTTTTCATCCGATGGGTCATCGTCTCTCATCACGTCATTTTTGACGAGACATGTTTTTCCTTCGGTTTACTTCAACAGAGATCCTCCTCTAGTGATCTCGACTTTCTCCACACCAACACCGTGCCGACCACGTCTCCTCCACTGTCCTCTCCATCGGCCCCCTCATCGGCCGCTACTGAGGATTTACCCTTCATATATCTCACCACTACTCGGTCCGATGTCCCCACCATCGGACCCACCTCCATCGACCGATACCGATCCTATTTATCTTTCAGCCGATAACGTTCCCTCTCCATCGAACACCCCACTTCCATCGGCTCCTCAGTTTCCATCGTCTCCCCCCACCCTATCGGCTGATCCATCTCTATCGGACCGATCGGAATACTCGGCCCACCCGACCTCATCGCCTCAGGCCGATCTAATTCCTCATTTTTCTCTCATCTACAATCGTCGGCTCGGAGCTGATGACGCCCCCACCCGACCAGTTCTTCCCATTACTCCCGCACCCCCATCAGCTCCAGTTCCCTCCACCTCTCAAATGGTCACCCGCTCCTAGACCAGGTCTCTCCGCCCCACTCAGCGCTACAGTCTCTCCGCCGTCCACAGCTCTATCTCGCCCATCCCGGTGACTTTTCGCTCAACCTTGGCCGACTCTCAGTGGCGCGCGGCCATGGCCGACGAGTACAAGGCCCTAATGGACAACGAGACCTGGCGCCTCGTTCCCCGACCTCCAGGCGCTAACATTGTGATCGGTAAGTGGATTTTTAAACACAAATTCCACGCCGATGGCTCTCTTACCCATCACAAGGCTCGCTAGGTAGTTCGAGGTTTCTCCCAACGACCCGGTGTCGACTACGATGAGACCTTCAGTCCCGTTGTCAAACCTGTCACCATCCGAGTCGTCCTCATCTTGGCTGTCTCTCGCTCCTAGCCGATCCATCAACTAGACGTGAAGAACGCCTTTCTTCACGGCCACCTGACAGAAACAGTCTACTGCCAGCAGCCCCCAGGCTTCGTCGACCCTTCTCGTCCCGACGACGTCTGTTTCCTTCAACGCTCTCTCTACGGCCTCAAACAAGCCCCTCATGCCTGGTACTAGCGCTTTGCTGTCTATCTTCGGCTCATCGGCTTCATGGCCTCTGCGTCCGATAGTTCCCTGTTCACTTTCCATATCGGCTCCGTCACTGCCTATCTACTTCTCTATGTCGATGACATTGTCCTTACAGCGTTTTCGACATCTCTCCTCGATCAGATCATGACCCGACAGCACTCTGATTTTGCCATGACCGATCTTGGTCTTCTCCACTATTTTTTTGGCATCTCCGTAACTCGTTCCATCCACGAGTTCTTTCTTTCCCAACGCCAGTACGCCATCGACCTCCTCCAGCGTGCAGGCATGGCCGATTGTCACCCCACGACTACCCCAGTCGACACTCGAGCCAAACTCTCCGCTACCGATGGTGTCCTCGTTGCCGATCCCTCTCACTATCGGAGTCTTACCGGGACTCTCCAATACCTCACACTCACCCGGCTCGACCTCACGTACGCTGTCCAGCAAGTGTGCCTCTTCATGCACGCTCCTCGCGAATCTCACCTCGCGCTGCTCAAGCGCATCCTATGCTACGTGAAGGGCATCCTCTCCAGTGGGCTGCATCTCAGCTCCAGCCCTACCGACTCCCTCACCATGTACTCCGACGCAGACTGGGCAGACTGCCCCGACTCTCGACGCTCTATGTCCGGCTACTGTGTTTACCTTGGTGACACTCTCGTATCCTGGTCCTCAAAACGCCAGACTACAGTGTCCCGGTCCAGCGCCAAAGTCGAGTACTGCGCCGTCGCCCACGCCGTCACCGAGTGCTGCTGGCTTCACCAGCTTCTCCAGGAGCTTCGTGCACCCCTCTCTACCGCGACCGTCATCTACTGTGACAATGTCAGTGCCGTCTACATGACCACCAACCTAGTCCATCACCGACGCACCAAGCATATCGAGATCGATATCCATTTTATCCGTGACAAGGTCGCATTAGGACAGGCTCGGGTGCTCCATATACCATCGGCACATCAGTTTGCCGATATAATGACCAAAGGTCTGCCCACGCCTTTGTTTATCAGTTTTCGGTATAGTCTCTGCGTCCGTTTCCCTTCCGCTGCGACTGCGGGGGTGTTAGATAGACCACTGGCCTGGGTTGTATATATATAGACCCGACCCTCCTTATATACGCTCGGGGTCTTAGTCACTATACACATTCTACAGAAACAGCTCTACAAGTCAAATGCAAAATATCTAAAATTAGCTTATTTTTAAACACCCAATCATTTCGAGTTAGCCAAATAGCCCATGTTCATGCAGAGAAAAATACAACAATGTAATGTTCTGACTTTTTTCCAGGCTCCTGCAATATGGACATTAGCTCAACTCTAGAATTTGGGATTCTATTCCATTAAAGCACATCTCTAAAACAACACCATATAAATTTTGCTGGAGCACACTTAAACATTAGATGATCCATATCTTCTATATCTCCACAAAGCTTACAGACAGGACTCTCCGGCGGCCAATTCATTTTTTCCAGTTGTTTAGTAGCTTGAATCCTTCCTTTTAACATCATCTAGAAAAAAAATCTGATTTTTAGAGGTAAATGGATTTTCCAAATCTCTTGCATTCTTATATCTTTGACCCCTCTAAATGACATCACTCTATACAGAGACTTAGTTGTGTAGTCCCCTTATTTAGTAAGTTTCCATCTCATCATATATTTTTCCTCATTTAAGTGAACTTCATCTAGCTTTTTATACAACTCTTCCCATTCTCTTATGTCACCCTCTTCTAATATTCTTCTTAGTTCAATCTTCCCCACATATGCTTCACAATCCCTTATGGGTTTGAGCATATACTATACAAGTGTGTATTGGGTTTCTAGAGGAGTTTCACCCAACCAAACATCTTCTCAAAAGAAGGTGGTTTCTCCATTTTCAACTCGATAGGTGATGTCTATTTTTATCTACTCTTTTACTTCATATAGCCTCTTCCAAGAATTGTGACCCTCCTTCAGCATTTGTTTGGAAAATCCCCCTTCATACTTCATATATTTCTTTCTAGGTAATTCACAACAGGGATGATCACATCCACCTTCAAGCTTTAAGATCCATATTTCTTTCTGACTACTATGAGATCCATTATGATGTATAATATAGACATAAATAAGCAGCCGTGTTCAGTCATATTACTGTTTTAGCCTTTCACATTATCTTCCTTCTCCCCATGCTGTATTGTTGCTATATTACTTCATGGCCATCATTTGTCCGCCTGTTTTGTTTCGGTTAAAAGATGTTCCTGCATGGTGCTATAATCAAGGAATGATATACAACATATCCTGGCCTTCGTAAGTAGTTAAAAAAGAAGTGATGTGTAACAGGTAAAAGTAGGGGTGACAATGGAGATGCAAAGATTGTAAGCAGTATAGGATCGAAACACATACTCACAAAACATTTCTAAACTAATTTTTATTAAATAAATTATTTATTATAAAATATTAATCATGACAATAATTTCACAATCTCCCTCTTAATAAACATATTGGCAAATATTTTTAAAATGTGATTTGGTGTTTGAAAAAAAAAACCAAATCTCAAGGCTTTAAATTAAAAAAATTATCCCTTTTTTAAAACAAAGAAATTCTCTCAAAATTAAAAAGAAAAGAAAATTTCTCCTCTTTTTAAAAGAAATTAATTCTCCCCTGCAACTTTTTTTTTCACATTTTGTGTTTTATCTTCTCTTTTGACAATGATTTCATCAATGACACATAAGAGAGAATAAAGAATCAATTCCAAATATCATGATTTCATAATTATTACTTATAATAACTATTTTTTTATTTTTAGTAGCTTTGATGTGTAATAAGACAACATGTTTTACAAGATAAATAAAATAGATTTGTCAACTTTAAACATGAATAAATAATATTAAAATTAAGATTAAATAAATATTAAAGATTCATGATTTTAACAATGCAACATTTCCACTACTACATAGGTTAAAAAAATCCTTACATAGGCAAGATGAATTAAACACGCTTGATCAAATTTACTTGTTTTTTATAAAAATTGACAACTTGAACCAACTTTGAACATTACTCACTATATTATGCATATAAAATAAAACTCTCAATTATGCAAAATACATCTTATCGTGATTACTATTTCTAATGATTTGGTACCTATTATTTTTCTCACTACAAATATGTTCTTATCGTGAATACTGTTTCTAAGTATTCAGTTTATTTTTTACCTATGATAACGTAAATACAAGTAAATTAATTTTATTTATACTTTAGGTATATATAGAGCATTTAATAAATGAAAAACTCAAGTAAACATATATGTAAGCATAAATTATTTAGACTAGTACCAATTTTACTATTTCTTTAATTCAAATAAAATAATTATGTATCATGCGTCATATCCCTTACAAGTAATATTAAAGTTTCGTATAAAGACGAAAACACATACTAGCTATACTAGCAATCAATAAACCTCACTTATATTACTAAAAAGCACAACAATATGTTAAAGTCAAAGCTCTTATTTTTCTTATTTTTATTTATTTTTAGATTAAGAGCAATACATAAATATAAATGCAATAAATATAAATGCAATGACAAGCATAAACTCTCCCTCAAATTAATCTCCAATTCTCCGTGAAAAGTAACAAAACGAGAAGAACCAAGTATTTAAAAAGAAACATCAATTACCAATGAAAAGCTAACAAAACTACTATTTTTATAACTAGCACAAAAAGCTAAAAGGATATAGTAGAAAACAATACACTAATTTAAGAGTAAATTGTTACCTTAAAATTAATCACCGTCTCTATATTTATATATATGGGGAGTATGCTATCGAAAGAACTATGAACGAAAAGATGTTGAAGCATCAATGTTGGGGTTAGAAATAAAATATTTAGGAATCCAACACTAAGTCACATAACCAATAGAACTAAGTCACATGAATAATAGAACTAGTATGTATATATGTACGAATAAAACTAGAATCAGACCTAGCTAAAAACTTATATCGATGTTTATCGGTCTTATTGTAAACATCATAATTGCCCAAGGCTGGTCTAACCACCTATGGCCAACGGTCTGATTGGGCCACTAAAAGAAAAGCGCGGTCTTTGCTATCTCAACCTTCCAAGTTCATGTTTCTTGTTCTTTTTTTTTGTTTTATTGCAACTTGGAAACAAAATTGAACCAAATGTCCATCCATGCCACAATAGGTGTAATTATACTTCACACGAGTTGTTTCTTGAGAAGATAAAAGAAGTATTTGCATAAGTTGTCAAAAGGTTTTTTAAAATACCAGTGGATTTAAATACCATTTTCTTTGGTTACAATTTTGTCAAAATCTCACACTTTTAAGATATATTCAAAACATCAAATTGATAATATGTAAATAGTCATGTGCATCAAAACCTATGTCTCGATTGTGTGTACTCATTTTTTATTGGTCTAAAATCATGTTAAGTTTCTTTTTACCGCCTGAAAAAAATTTAAAGAAATTTTTAAGTAAGAAACTTATTTCGTCAAACTAGCACAATTTTTATAATCAATTAAAACTCATTTTTGTTTGTGACAATTTAAATAAGAAATTGCTTTAAGAGTTTTTCATGTTATCTTCCAAATACTCAATACAAACTAAAACACTTTTCAACTTTATCTCGTTAAGAAAATATATTGAGCAACTTTTAGTAACCAAAACATCATTATGTTGTCTTAACCTTTTGGCATTAATGAGATTAAACATTAAATTTGCAAAAAAAATAACTTGATTTTTTTCAAAATCTTTTTGTTTAAAAACAACTCATTTGCAAGAGGAGAGCACAAAGTAATAAAAAGTAAAAGAAGATTCAAGATTTTTTGTTTTCTCAATTTTTATTCCATTCTCAACATTTATTAGTATTCACATCCCCTAACAAATAAATTTTAGAAAATAAAACTTTTCAAGATGTGCAATTATCATCATCTAGAATAAGATATTTTAATCTAGCAATTTCAGCGTTAAGAGATTTAACAATAAAGTCATGTTGTTTTGCCTATTTCTCATATTTTTAAAATTTAAAGCTGAGATAAAAAACGAAGTTATCTCGATATGTTAATTCTCATAATCAAACTCTTCATATATTGATCGACCATAAATCATAAGATATACTCTAGAGATGTTTTTGTCCTTGTCATTATCTTCTTCCTCAATGCCAAAGCCAACATCACTTTGTTCACCATCTTCTTGTACCTCTCCTTTGTTTATCTTGTTTTTAACACATCTTTGTTCTTATCATCCTTGTTGCTGTGTTCTTCATCTTCTTTTGTGTCTTTTCCAAGCTTGGGGCAGTTGAAGCCATAATGGTTAGGCTCTCCACATTCATAGCACCATATTGGACCTCCTTGTTTACTGTATCTTATATTATTTAAAGCTCCAGAGAATCTATTAGTAGCAAAACCAAGTTGTCCTCTGTGATTTGCTCAAGTTGATCATCGGACGTAACATTAAAAACAGTGAAATAAAACGATAAATAAGCATTAACTAAAAACTAGAAAAATATACTAAAGCAGAAGATTTATAAGCATTTTTTTATGAAAGATTATTTTTTCGCGTGTGTCTTAAGTTTGGTGTAAAACGATTTCAAAGTTAAATTACTCGTATTAATATATTCTTGTAGAGATGTAACTTTTATCTCTCAAATAAATACATCAAGACCTGGTCTTGATAAGATATCGAGCAACTTTAAATTAAGTATAATTAGTATTATAAGAATTACCAATAGAACGAATATCACTTAAAACTTTGTTAAAGCAAGCATAATAATCATTAAGAGCTTCTCTAGATTTCATCGCAAATTTTATATACTCCTTTTAAAAGCATCATAGTTACTTGATGTTAGAAGATCTTCGATGAAAATCACATATAGACTTCCATATCTCATATGCAGATTCAAGATGAGAAAATTCGATCGAAATAATAACAAGAAACTCCATTAAGAATAAAATTGTAAGCTTTACATTTATTTTTAAATTCATTTTTATTAGCAGCTTTAGAAACTTTTTATCAAATATCAAAACTCTAGGATATAATGCAAGATTACATATTTTTGCACTTATAAGGAAAATGAGCTCTATCAAAAACATACGGCTTGATCAAAATTTGTTTAGCCATAGCTAAATCTCAATATCAGTAAAAATCAAATAGAGACCACTTATAAGATCGAAAAAAAACAAACCTAGATGGTAAATGGTAGAAAAAAATAATAAATCAAATTTTTTAGTGAAAATAAAAAATATCTTAAATTAATGCACTCATCTCTCTTAAAACAAACCCAGTTCTTCTATCTTCAAAAAAAATATACATATATGATTTTAACCGCTTATCTAGAACTTATAATCATACTAGGATTCAACTCTTCTTATTCTAAATCTAGTTTCTAAATTAATTTTTTTTTCTTTTTAAAATCTAGACTTCAAAAGCTAACAACCATTGTTGTCCCATGTGCGTGCATGACTAAATGCTACATTACCTCAAGTAATATAGTAGCAACTTTTCTCATCTAATTTTTTTATCAATCTTTCTTCTAATTTTCATCTAATTTTCTTTGTGATTTTTATGACGCCTACGCACACTTGGGAAGCCCATTATAAACACCTCTCTATCCACCATAAGGAACATTGTGTCCAAATTTATCACCCGACATCCTTGGCCTCTATTTCTCTTTTAAGTCTAGTCTCGATATCATCGTTAACCGATATCGACTTAAACGATAATTACTCTAATACAACATTTTCACATGGTATTTTAACCGTGTTAAATCTCCACTCCTTTTTAAACGTAGTCACAATTCTAAATCTCAAGTACACACAAATAGGTAAACAATAGTTCTAAAGTATCGTAATCTAATCTACATTATTTATATACACTCACATCAACGATAAAAATATTTTTAAACCAATTTTTATTAAATAAATTATTTATAAAACTAATTATTCATTACAAGAAGAGGAAGAATTGGATGCGTCCCAATCATCTACATCAGATGGAATCATATCCCCAGGACAACAGTGAGATAGAGAAGCAGAAATGCTCCAACGGGCCCACAAAGGCCAACCTGATCCTTTTTTTCTTCAGTACTGTAGTGCATACATTACAAGTTACCCTAAAAACAAGAGAAATGAAGCATGGAAATACTCTTAACATTATTCCTTGGATTAAATTCTAGGCTTACAATGTTTCCCTATTCGGTCGTGGCAGCTTTAGATCTTCTGCTTGAGAACCTGCCGGAGCTGGACCTTCTGGCTCTCCATCCGTGCCTCCATGAGCTTTGATTTCAGGCTGTGCTTCTGAGAAGTCCGTGGGTACTCCATACAGCCCTTGAATCCCCTGTTGAATTGCATGTTCATTGAATCCGGTGAGCTCCATTGCCCTATGCTCGGTGAGCTGAGGCCTATTTCTTGAACGCCACTGTCAATGGTAGAATGGGTCCCAACTGATAGCCAAACAATTGATGATCTTCCATTGATCGTCTCCACAGCATCTTTCTTGCAGACTTCATTGCTCTTTGGCCGAGACGACTTCCAGAGCTTTGATAAGGCTGATTCTTTCTTCTTGGGTTGGTTCATGTTAGTCAGATATACATCAGTCGAATCATCCTTTAGTTTCTCAGCTTCCCTGTACTCAAAATCGTTTCTGCTCGTCCAAGAGACGCTTCCATCACAGATCTTGTTGACTGACGGTTCACTTTCATCTGGTGAACCACTTGAACCCTGCATATCTTCATGGCTTATTGTCTCCCAGCTGCTGCCATCTTCACTGTCACTCTCATTGTGAGGGCTTTTACTTGAGTACACCTTGGTTGGCTTTTCCAGTAATATATCAGTCATTGGGCTAGCCTCTTGGATTTCTGATTCGCACATAGCAGAGCTGTTCTTGTAGCACGGTTCGATCTCCTTTATGACAGGCTCTTCACTTGGACGCAGCTTTTCAAAAATTGAAAATACATCTTCTGATTGTGGCGGTGGTTCATATCTGAATTCAATATCTTGTGCTCTGACAGATTTGATCGCCTGTATTATATTCTCTGCTTCTTCCACAACCATAAGGTCTCCTCCAGCACAACTGCACGCAGCAATAAAAGCCTCAACATCCTGTTGCAGTTTGCTCAGTTGTGTGTATTTGGCATTAAGAGTGAGTTTTGCATCAACAAGCTTCATCTGCACCCGTTCTTCACGCCAAACCTCAGCCATTTGTAGCATCTTCCGCTCCCCATCCACCTCCTCTCGCAGTTTCATGGAATCATGTTTCAAGGCTTCGATCTCAGCTTTGTCTTCCTCCACCTCCCTTGCCAGTTCATTGCACACCTCCTCAGTGAGCTCACGTGCCTTCCTCTCATTATCATATTCTTGCAATAGCTGTTTTGCTGACATCTTGGCCTCCTTCAACTCATTGACAAGCTTCAAGTTAATCATCTCCAGCCGTCTCCTGTTTTTCTTCTCATGGTCAAGATCTGCCTTCATATCTTCAAGCATTGCCCGCACTTTCTCACGCTCTCTGCTCCGCCAAGCTGCTTTCTCCTCTGCGAGTTTCTTGAACAAATGGTCAAGCTTCTTCTTTGCCGCACGTCGCTCAGTTTCCAGCTCACCTACCCGATCACATGCTTGCTGGAGCTCCATCTGGAGGTTAGCAACATAAGCTGCATCTTGCTGCTCATTGAGAAGATTTAGTTGGCTAGCTATCAGATAGGCATCACGTGCTTCCATTCCTTCTAAGCTCTCTGGCTCCCATTTTGTTGCCTTCTCCATAGCGGTGACTGGTAGCACACCTGTAGCAGCATGAAGCTGTACCTGCAGAATTAAATGGATCAGTAATCTTACAGGCCGGTGAAGGTAAAAGTACTTGGATGTTTTAGCCTCACCTTATGGAGCTCCCCACTCTTTCGCTCCAAAACAGAAATGGGGCTTGAAACCTCATTCTTAAGGGTCAGGTGGTAACCCAAATTGTTCTGCTTAATAAGCTGGATTTGCAGATGTCTTGGGATATGCTGTCACAAACGCAAATGCACAAATAAGTTAGAAGGAAAATGAATTCACCAGATTGTACAGCAAATACATCCAGAAAGCGGCCCCCTTCCCCCCTAGATTTGTATAAATTCATGTTACTGTTTGCCACTGTGGCTATTCCATATATAACAAGAAAGTGAATTGTCAAGGAACATCATCCAAAACACAGAGAATCCAAAGGGGGCCGAACTATCATCACAGGCAGACCCCTCTAAAACAGAAACATATACACTGAACCTAAAGTCCAACCTACATGGCCATATCTGTAGCATTAGTAACATCGACCATTTGTTGGCTAGGATTCCCCATCAGACCTAAGGTTCAAAGTTCAAAAACCATTTGATGGAACTAGGATAGTCTCCAATTGGATGAGACAAGGGAGCTATGGTCAGCTATTGGCTTACATGGGACCACATAGCTGAACCCAGCTTGCTTTTGTTTGTTGCTGCACGGCACAAGAGTTCAATCATTTGGCTCATCGGATACCACTAAACCAATCAATCTATGCAAGATCCAAATTACAAACCATGCACTTCCAACACACCATTTGGTCCATAAAATGGAAATAAGCTACAGTTTTCAGCGACAAAAGGGCAAAAACCATACGGACAATGCATTTGTAGTTGCACGAGCATGGAGGATCCAATGACTGGGGCCCAACCAGGTTCACATGAGGGGATCCTGGAGCAGAAAATGCAACTGCCCTTTTTGGATCAGTGAATTTATGTGACAAGGATCATGGTCATCACCCAATGGCTCAGCACGGCAGCCCTCCATAAATGTCCATGCTTCTGCACAACGCATCCTGCTTTAGGACAACCACTGAATGTGTTGATGCTACAGCAGCTGAGTGGCTGACAGTAGTACTGCTAACACTTCAATGAGGAGAATGGATTAATGGTTTTGACTATGGCTGGCGAGTTAAGGCAAA
The DNA here is from genome assembly GCA_030770085.1 of Oryza coarctata. Lineage (NCBI taxonomy): Eukaryota > Viridiplantae > Streptophyta > Magnoliopsida > Poales > Poaceae > Oryza > Oryza coarctata. The sequence goes on from CM061468.1 coordinate 19,760,331, forward strand.
GATAAGCAGCTAAAGCTAGCAAGCAGATGGTACAATACTACATGGTGTAATGAAGAAATCACCCAGAAGGAGGGCTTCGAAATGTTTGCGTGAGATCTGTGCATCTCAGTACAAATGAGCACTCTTTGACCGCGAACATTAGCATTTTGGTAGTAATGGATTCTCTGTTTCGTGTTTGGTTCTGCCTTGATTTAAGCTGAAATAACACTAGAATGGAACAAATCTATCAAAAAGCACTGAAAAATGGTTAATTTCTTAGCTCTGATATCAAAAAGCTGAACTCAACTAAGGAGGTTTACGCAGGCCCGGCTCTGGACCAGTGCAAAGAGCGCGACGACCTAGGGCCCATCGCAGGTAGGGGCCCAGGCCCATGTATGTATGAGTAGGTATAGGGTATAGCATATGCGAGTCTACAGGATTGCCCATCCTCATAGCTCGCTGCGCCGTGGCACAACTTCTCAACTTCTTGCCTCAAACTCTCGACTGCACTGCTTGATCGCCTCCTGTTTTGCCATTCACCGTCGATGACGGTCTATGTGACAACACCGTGACACCGGCAGGCCATAGGCGGCAGCAGCCTGGCAAGCCACTGGCTGCCTGGCGCCCTGTCCGTTGGACTGCGGACGCTGGTGTCCAGTCCAGCCTGCCTGATTGCATTCAAGGCTAAAGCCTTCAAGCAATTTCTTCAGGTAATGACATACTAGTACTGCTGCTGACCGCTGTGCTACGGTCCTGTACTGATTAGTGCGTGATTAGTGATTAGTCAAGACTCTAGATTGAATAACCAAGGTGGTAGGTAGGTTATTATTAATCATTTTCCTTTATAATTTTAGTTGTTGCAATGTTGCCTAAGAAGCATTTGTCTGGTGCTGAGAAAAGGAAAAAAAGAAAACAACAAGATCACTTTATTGAATCACAAAAGGGTGCTATACATAGGTTCTTTTCAGTTCCAAGTGATGTTGTTCCCCATGATAATCCCGAGGAAGCAGATGATCCTAATACTGATGAACAAGAGCAGCAATCTGTTCATAATTTAAATACTGAGACTGAAGATGATGTTAATCAGAATGCTTCAGAACAAGAAAATTTGCAGCCTTCACCTGGTACTGAAAATCCAAATGTTGATGTACAAGAAGCTTCAGTTATAACTATCTATGATCCTAGGACATGGGAAAATCTAGACAACAGGGGAAGAGATATCTAAATTGAAAAGGGGCCTATGAGGGAATTCAATCTGAAGTTACCTTCAGATGGTAGTGGTAAACATTTTTTATATGCTTACTACTCTAAGAAGCTAAGAAATGGAGAGGTGATTGATAAAAAAATGGTTGGTTTACTCTAAGCATGTGGACAAGGTTTATTGATTTTGCTGCAAATTGTTCAAATCAAATCAGAGCAAAAGTTTGTTAGCATCTGATGGGTTGAGAGACTGGAGGCACATTAGTGAGAGACAACAACATGAAAACAGTGTTGAGCATATAACCAACATGAATACTTGGAATGAACTTAGGCTGAGGATAAGCAATAATCAGACAATTGATGATGATTTGCAACGGGAAATTTCAAAGGAGAAAGAGCGTTGGAGATAAGTTTTGATAAGAATAGTTTCTGCTGTGAAGTTTCTTGCTAAACATAACTTAGCTTTTCGAGGATCAAATGAGAAACTTTACCAAGATAACAATTGTAGTTTTCTGGGCACAGTTGAAATGGATGGTGAATTTGACTCTGTGATGCAAGACCACATTAGGCACATTCAACATAATGAAATCCATCATCATTATCTTGGCCACAATATCCAGAACGAGTTAATTTCCCTTCTTTCTCATACTGTGAAAGTTTCTATCTTAAAGATCATCAAGGATGCCAAGTATTTCTCTATAATCTTGGATTGTAACCCAGATGTGACCCATGAAGAACAAATGACTCTAATTGTGCGTTGTGTCAATATGTCGAGAACTATTCCAAGAGTAGAGTTCTTTCTAGAGTTCTTGAAGGTGGATGATACATCAGGATTGAGCCTTTTTAATGAATTGTTGAAGGCATTGGACTCCCTTGATTTGAATGTCAGTGATGTGAGAGGGCAAGGTTATGACAATGGTTCAAATATGAAGGGAAAACACCAAGATGTTCAGAAGCGTTTTCTTGAAATTAATCCAAGAGCATTATATATGCCATGTGCATGTCATAGTCTAAATTTGACTTTGTGTGACATGGCAAAACCATGCGACAAAGCTATTTCATTCTTTGGTGTTATACAACGAATATATGCATTGTTTTCATGGTCAACCAAAAGGTGGAAGATTTTGCCTGACAATGTTCCACATTTGACTGTCAAATCATTGTCTAATACCCGATGGGAAAGTCAAATAAAAAGTGTTCAAGTATTAGATACCAAACTCCCCAAATAAGGTCAGCTTTGTTGCAACTAGAGAAATCTGCTACTGATGACCCAAAAGCAGTGAGTGATGCTCAATGTTTGGTCACTGCACTTGAGAATTTCGAATTTTTAGTTGGTATGGTTATTTGGCATGATATTTTATTTTCTATAAATATGGTGAGCAAAAAGTTACAGTCTAAGATTGTGTGCATGGATGCTACTCTTAAACAAATCGAAGGTGTCATATCATTTGTTAAGAGCTACAGAAATGAAGGATTCACTTCTAGTATAGATATTGCAAAGGCTATTGCATCTGACATGGATATAGAGCCAAAATTTCCTACAAAACGTCAAGCTAAAAGAAAAGGACAGTTTGATGAAGAAAATGATGAAAATAAAGAGCAACAATCAGCTGCGGAGTCCTTCGGAGTTAATTACTTCCTAGTCATGATTTATGTTGCAATTGCTTCATTGACTAGCCGTTTTGAGTAGTTGAAGGCATTTGAAAATGTGTTTTGTTTCTTGTTCAACTCAACAAATTTGAAGTCCTTGGATGATACTGATCTATTGAAGTGCTGAACTAATTTTGTACAAACATTTTCTCATGATAACTCATCTGATGTTGAGTTAAATGATTTTTATTCTGAACTAAAAGTACTACAAGTGACTTTGCCGGATGCTTTAAAGTCAGCACCTGAGATTCTTGAGTTCGTTGTAGCTGTAGATTGCTATCCAAATGTTTCAGTTGCCTATCGAATCATGTTAACTGTACCTGTGACTGTAGCCTCAGCTGAAAGAAGTTTCTCAAAATTAAAATTATTGAAGAACTATTTGAGATTAACTATATCACAGGAAAGATTAAATGGCTTGGCTATGTGCTGCATTGAGAAGAATATCTTGGACAATATTGATCTTGATACTGTCATTAATGATTTTGCATCGAGAAATGCCCGAAGAAGTGTTTTCTTATGACAAGCAATGGATGTTTATCAGCTTTTCTTTCATGAAGTATTATTGATGGAGTCACTAGAGTTTGATCAAGGTAATCATATCAGTTCCATTTTGATGTTTTTTCTTTAATTTCTAACTATATATATATAGGATGCTATCGATGTACATTTTCACTATGAATAGTGGATGAATGTTTTAAGATTATATTGAAAATGAGAACATATATATGCATATATATATATATATATATACAGAGAGAGAGAGAGAGAGAGAGAGAGACTTAAGGGCCATGACGTTGAGTTGTAGAACCGGCCCTGGGTTCACGAACGTTACAAAAAAAAAATGAATTCAGCAAAAGGGAACTGATCAAAGCAGCTCAGCCAAAAAAGCAAACGAAGCACGAGCTTCTAGTGAGCACTGAGCAAATCAAAAATGAAAAAAAGGGGAAGGGTTTATGCCGCCGTGCACGTACCTCGAGACCGACACGAACCCTCCTCTCACCGCTCCCCGAGGCGCCCCCGGCCACCGCCTCCGGTGGCCGCAGCCGCCACACCCCAGCCGCGAGCCTCCTCACCGACACATCCCGCGCCGCCGCTGCGTTCTCCGCCGCCGGATCCCCCGCTCTCTCGCCGCCACCCTTCTCCGCCCCGTTATTCCCCACGTCCCACTTAATCAGCGGCGTCGCGGGCCCGCTCCGCCGCCCACCTCCTCCTTGCCCACCGCCCCCAGACCCCGACGTCGTCTTCAGCGGGCGCCTCCGCAGCCGCCTCGGCGTCCGGACAGCAGCAGACGGCGCCGCGGCGGAGCGGTGCTTGGAGCTCATCGGCGACGACGGAGGGCGTGGCTCGGGGCAGCGCGCTCCGGCGGCATCGGCGGGGCCGGAGGAGAGGAGACAGCGAGAGAGACGCGCACGCCGTGGAAGAGCAGAGCGGAGAGGGACGTTGGGGGTGGCAAGTGGAGAGGCGTTGGGAAACGGGAGGTAAGCGAAGCAGGGGTTGGGAAGAAGTAAAAACTACTGAAGAGGGGGAGGTGGTGATGGACTGTGGAGTCGCGTTTCGTTTTGCGGGCGTGCGTGTGTGGGGAGAGGGAGTGGAAGGACGGATATGGGACGGGCCGCGGTTAACGCGGGTAGGATGGGGATTTTGGATGCGGTGATGCACGCATGGCTTTTGGTTTTGTTGTCTTGTTGTGGCTCGTGGGCTGGTTTTCAACTCTGCTGATGTGTCTGTACGATTTTTGAGCCTGTGATCTCAGCTGTGTGGTGCACCGTACTACGAAAGGTTCACCGACAGGATATACCATGAGAGAGTTTTTACTGGTTTTCTTGTCAAAATCGATCTAGATTTAAGCATGGTGTCAAAATGACAAATATTTTTACATTACTATCTATCTAAACTCTTAATAACCAACTCATTCAAACTATTTTAAATATAGTCTAGTACTATTTTTATGGATATTTTTATTTATAAAAATGTTTAGTTTTCTGCAGCAATTAATAACCTTATTTTATTTAGTGAAAATGAAAATTACTTATAAGTGTCAATAATAAAATTTACTTTTAACTTGTTTACTTGCTAATTATAGCGAACTAAAATAATTCTTACTCTGCATCACACATAGACTTCATCTTTACACTTTTATTTATCTAAGGGTTTAACTTTAAATTCTTTGTAAAAATAGATGATATATATATATATATATATATTAGAGTTTGTAAAATTAGAGTATAAATATACAATACTTTATAAAAGTGGGTGATAAATATATTATAGTTTTTAAAAAATAAAGAATATTATACAAGTTACTTAAACACTTGTTATACCCTCTAAAAGTTAAATACCTGGATATACGAAGTTAACAAAAGCAAATTAAACTCTGAGCCTTATTTACAAGCGTACTAAAATATAGCCACATGCATATAAGTGTGATATGCACGCATAAATACGTTTGTACACAAGTTTTATACTCGAAAAAAAACAAGCAAATTACTCACGCAAAAATCATTATTAACTGAGGGTCCTTTCCGTCTCAGATGACGCCTCCTTAAGAAAGCGCAACAGCACAGCACATCGCCGTCGCCGTCGCCGTCGCCGTCGCCGTCGCCGGCTCACCGCCGCAGGTCCCTCCAAAACGGAGGGCAATAACGGAACAGACTCCTCCCCCATCCCCACATCGTCCCCCGTCGAGCAACCCATCAAATCCCAAATCCAAGTACCGACCCACCTGCGCGCTTCTCCTCCCCAGTCCAGATCCAAACACCCACCACGCCCGGTCCTCCCTCCTCCCCCGTCCGACACAACAACACCTCCACGTGGCGGTATCCCGCACGAGCGCCGCGCTGTCCGGTGTCCGGACGCGAGCACCTGCCCGGCCCGGGGCCGCGCGGGAAAAGGCATCCGAGGTCAGGAGCACGAGGGTACGGGGAGACCCCGCCACGTCGGACTTGGACGGCCCTTGGGACCCACCTGTCAGAGAGGACGACGTGGAGGCACGCGGTGGTGGGTCCCGCCTGCAGCCTTCGTCCTGTGTCTCTCCTCGCGCTCCGTCCGTCCCATGATCCATCGCGGCCGCGCGAGCAGTAAAAAATGGGTCGCCGGGATGAAGACGACGACGAGCGTACGATGCCGTGAACCCCACCCCTGCCGACGCACGCAACGCTGCGACTTTTTTTTTTTTGACAGAAGCGCTGTGGTTCTCCTGCGAGCGCAACAGTGAAGTGAGTTCAAAATTTAAACCTTGGCGCAAAGATAAAATTTAATCAGTGATCTGTGAATTCTTCAGCTTTTTCCTTTGGGAGAAGGATCGAGCTCTTCTCTTGAGATTATTTTCCTTGCTCATTTGGATCCAATTCGTCCATCAAGCGTGGAGACAGACAGCATGTTCGTAAACAATAACGCCGTGTCTGAGACAAGGATCTATCGGGAGAGAATACTATGCAGCAGCAGACCAGTAAAGTAGTAGCATTCCGAGCTGCTTTCTGTAGCTGACTCAACAAGGGAAAGAATACGAGGAGGCAGCAGCGGCGTGCAACCATGTATGCATGCAGCTGCTTGACCCGACCGATTGATGTAAGATGAGGAGGTTTAATAGCAGAGCCAACTTATAAGTACTAATGATTAAGATAGATTAGATATAAGGTCAGATTGACTATTTTTTCTCTATCTCTTTCATAAATTTAATATACGTATAAAGCTAGCTCGTATATAAGAGTTAATACTTTTTATTTTTTTCTCGTATTGCTGTTGACTGTGGATTCTCTCGTATCATGATTCAGGAATGGTAGTTGAGCTTGCAGAGGAGACAAAAGCAATTACAGGGTGTGTAAGGGAGAGGCGTTTTTCTAGCAGGTACAGGAATGCGTTTTCAACTACGCATTATAGCTTGGTTGTTGTGTATTCTTTGGATTTTGGATTCCCCTATTTATGTTTATCGTGTATTGCCGTTGCTCTGGATGTTGTGTATTCTTTGGGCTTTAGAATTCCCCTTAGCATTTCATTCCATCCGTTTCGACTATGATTGATTATAAATTATAAGGTCTTATTAACGTCACATCGTAATATATGTTCTTACCGATTTAAAAGTTGGTATTAAAAATAATATAGATAAAAACACTACAATCAGCTCTAAAATTAAGTTTGAAAATTTAACATTTGACAGCGGGCTATAAGATGAAAGACAAATGAAGGAGTGTATATGTTTATCCCTGTGTTTCTCTGATGCAAGCAATTCGATGAATGAAGCAAAGCTTGAAACTTCCTTGAAGTAGTACAAAATCTAGAATTCGGCCTGCCTTGATATGGCTGAGAACATTGGCCGAGCTTAGCCCAAATAAATTTGAATGGCCTCGGCCATGGCCCATCCAGCCTTCGGGATTTTTTAGTCGTAAGGAAAGCGAAATGAATATTCGCAAAAAATAACGGAAAGAGAGAGGAGCAGACGAGCAGTTCGAGGCTTCGAGCGGAAGTGGCTCGAGACTCTTCGAATTCGTTCGATTCCACGAAATTTGCCAAAAACAAACTCTCCCGCCCAATGAGTGAAGCTTTCGGCCAGTTTTCCCATTCCGATCTCCTCATGCTTCCTCTCACAAATCTCCTTGCCGCAACCCTAGCCTCATCCCCGCCGCATCCTCCGCCGCATTTTCCCGCGGATCCAAGTTCTCCACGAAATCCCTCCCTCGGCGGCGGATGGACTTCACCGCCCCCTCATTTTGCCTCGGATCTGAGTTCGACGAGCCCGATGAACCCTCTCCCCGTATCAGACGCGACGGAGCCGTCGGGAGGAGCAACAGACGCGCTATGAGGCTCCCGATGCGCCTTCCTTCTCGCTCGGCATCGACACCGACGGCGACGGGCCCCATCTACCGGAGGGAGGCCGCCGGGAGGAGGAGCGGCGGCGTTATGAGGCTCCCGACGCGCCCTCCTTCTCGCTCGGTGTCGATTCCGGCGGCGACGGTGACTGCGGCGACGAGCCCCATCTGCGGGAGGAAGGCCGACGGCAGCGTTATGAGGCTCCCGACGCGCCCTCCTTCTCGCTCGGTATTGACTACGATGGCGACGAGTCCCACCTCACCGACGGAGGCCACCTGGAGGAACATCATCGGCATTTTGAGGCGCCGATGCTTCGTCTTTCTCCCTCGGCATCGACTTCGGCGACGACGAGCCCCGCTTCCCCAACACAGGCCGCCCCGAGGAGCAAGTGCGGCACTATGAGGCGCTTGACGCACCGTCATTCTCCATGGGATTCGACGATGACGATTTTCTCATTGGCAGCAGCCATGACGACCAAGCGCGTCCTCAGGTGACGCCGCTGGCCCGCACCTCGCTCGGCATTGACGACGACGACGACGACTTCGTCCTCGCCGGTGTCCAGCAGCAAAAGCAACAGGGGCACGAAACCCTCGTCCCCGACCCGGTGCCACCGCAGCCAGAGATGAGTCGATTCAAGCGGCTGCGGAGAGGCCCTGTGCCTCTATCTCAAGCGCCAACACCACCTCCTCGTAGGACATCAGCGCCGCTGACGGTGGAAGCTTCTCCCGTGGTGAGCTCGAAGGTTGGATTGGGGGCTATTGGTAGCCTCGAGGATGAGATTGAGGATTTCACTGACGAGGAGAGATCCAAGCGAGGTGAGGGAAACATTGACCCTTCTCTGTTGAAATTTTGCGCTTACTTATCTTAATAAGTATCTATTTCTTATTCTGAATATAGTAGTACACACTCCTGGGAAATCCATGAATTTGTTATTTGGCTTCTTCAAAAAGCTGAGTTGGACAGCATAAGTCTAAGTAAAATACAGTAAATGCCTAGAACAAACCGGCACAGCACAGACGAGATAACCACCAAAACTTGCAGGCTGAAAAACGGAGAGATAAAGTGATTTATATCAACAGATCTACAATGCTTGGAAGTGACATGAAACTTTCGTGTAACACAATTCTGTAGTCTACCATAAAACCACATACTTAGGTGGTGTCTTTTCTCATAAGATTTTTTAGACTATTCGAGGGTATAAACGACTGAATTAACTACTACAAAGTTAAAAATTTGCTTTAGAAATGTGAGATAAGGAACTTTTATATATATATATATATATATTTTACATAAAACACATCATTTAGAAGTTGGGAGGTGTGTCTGCGATAATCTGTAATCGATAATGAGAAAAGGACAGGGCCTCCAAAAGTGTAATTCAGATTACACTGAACAACCCATGCGTGCTATAACCAAACAATCCCACACAAACCTGTAGCTTGAGAAGCTAACTTCAGACAAGAAATCAGCTGAGATACCCCAACCAGCCTTTCAGCCATTGCACACAAATTATGCCTTCAGATTTGATGTATTTTTTGCTTGATTCCTATCAATATCTTCTGCTGGAATCACCCCTTGAGTAGACATTCACTGCAGTAAAGCTAAAATATTTTTCTGTACAATCTCTGCTGGATGGGAAACTTAAGCCCCTTCCAATACCATGCCTTTTATTTTCAGCCAAAGAGCTATCAGCTCATTTAGCATGTTTTTTTTTTTCTTTTTGCTTCACATGTCTCATCTGTTCTCTGGAAAAATCAGCAATAGAGTTATGTATCTCTGCAGGTGTAGTGCATTTCTGGGTGTGTTCCAATAACACCGAAAATTTGCCTGGAGTATTGAAACAAAAAATTGATCAACAGTACCCAACTGTCCACACAATTTATAATGTGATTATTCATTCATCATATATGTGCTATATTAGTCTGCAGTTGGTTATTTTGTATATTTCAAGGAACTTTCTTCATTTCATTATGCAGAAAATTAACAGCTTCTTTGCTTGCAGACGTGCCACCATCTGTTGGTAGCTGCATAACTTTGAGCGACTCAAAATTCTCTCAAGCCAGCAACTCAAAGTTCTCTTTGATGAGCCGTGGTGTTCTCATGAGTCAATCAACAAGTAAAACAAAGAAATTTACATGTGCGCCTAATTATTCTGCTTCAAAATCTTTGGAAGAAAGCTGTAGCAAGAAACTGCCCCCTCAGATCACATTGAGCCCGGTGAGGAAAATCCATTTGCTCGATTCAGACAGTGACTTGGATAACAAGGATAAACCTACCTTGGGGCCAAACAGCAAATCACAAGCGAACACTGTTCTAGATAAGAGCAACGCTGAGATGAGTGACAGTTGGGCGACACCTGCTTTTGATGAGTTCTGCACTGAGTATTACAAATCTGTGAAAAAACCAAGACCATCCCAGCAGGAAGAAGGCAGTAATTTTTGTGTTCCCAAAGTTATACGTTCTAACAACCCTGTTAATGAAACTGGAGGTCATTTTCAACATCAATCCACTGCAAGAGAGGCTGCACTACATGACAATCTGACAGATAGCCATCCTCCTGCAATGGATTATTTTTTCCACCATGACCCGTTGGTTCGTGAGCTAGTCCATGGAAGACTAGAGCATTTTGTTCCAATTGGGGTGGATAGCAGTAGAGGAAATGAGCAAGATGTTACAGGAAATCTCCAATACAGGTAATTGCAGTTCACATATAAAATTCACAATCATTTTCCTGCAGTCCTCTGTGCAATGTCTTCACTGATTTTGGTTACACTGCTTCATCGTCCTTTTATAGGACTCAGATTGACCGATGTGCTTCTGCTAATGACCAGTGGGTGACCCCAAACAAGAGGACATCTGTTGCAACTGTAATTGGCAGAACAAGAATAAATCCTAGTGGAATGTCTGGCTCTGGCCATTGGTTTACGGGAGAAGATGGAAAGAAGGTAAGACTGCATGTTTATTTGCATCGCCTCCTGTTAATTTTCTACAGAATAAAGGCTTAATGTCGATTTTTCAGTATAGAAACCGACCTACCCCTACCCCTTTTTGGGTATGCATTCATCATTTTTTTTTGACAAATAGATGTCTCACTGACCTGGTTTTTGGGAGAAAGCCAACAAAACAGAATTCTTTCAGAATTGAGCAGAGTACTTAAAAGAAAAAACAACACAAAAAACAACCATCAAAACATCAACTGGGTTGCCAGTTTGACCTGAAGCACTGAACTCCCTTCCTTTCCTCGCCAAACATTTCAGATTACAAAACAAAACAGATAGCCAAAGCCACCCAGGTACCAGCATTTCTCGGGGACAAAGTTAAATGTCATCAAGCAGCATGTGTCCCTGTTTCAGTTCTTTGATTCACTCCAGCAAGCCCCTGCACCGCATGTCCAAATTGCTTTGATCTTCCCTGGGCTGCAAAAAGGATTTCACCTTATAGCCAACTTGCAATGGAGAGGACACCAAAATATTCTCAAAAACATAATCATTGCTGGTAATCCAAAGCACCCATCACCCTGAAGCTCCAATCAGGCTCCTCCAACTCTACCTCTTCTAACAAAGTTAGCAACTCTTTAACATTCCGATCAAGCTCACTAAAATTTCTTCTGAAGGTCTAGTTCCAGCCCCCATCTCTTTTCACCTTACTTACAGTGTTCTCTTGTTGACGATTTATGGCATATAAGGCAGGGAACATTGTTCTCAAAGGTGTCTTTGAACACCAGCTATCTCTCCAGAAGAAAGTACTCTTACCATTATTTACTTTCTTTTCTCCAAATAACTCTAACCATTTCTTAGCTTCTTGCAAACCCCTCCAGAATTGAGAGCCCCCCTGTAACTTGTATTGAAAGAAGGCTTTTACCCAGTAGGTTTTTCGTTCTCAGCAGCTCTAAACACATACTAGTATCTGATTATTGTTTGTCCAATTTTGCTATCCATTTACTGAGTAAGGAGATATTCATCACTCTAGTGTCCATTAACCCTGAACGTCCATAGGTCTACGAAGAGCACTCCATTTCAGCATATGATACCATTTCTTCCCCTAACCTTTCCAATAGAACCTACCTCTTATTGTGTTATCTTTTTATGCATCCCTTCTGGTAACTTGTAAAAACCCATTATATAACGAGGCACACTTGATAAACAGGAATTAATAAGGATCTCTCAGCCCCCATAAGACAAATGGATCTTTTCCAAGAATCCAATCTCTTCTCAATTTTTTGCACCATTGGTCGTAATTTCTTCTTTCCTATTTTTTCCCCACTCATGAGCAACCCAAGATATGTTATGGGAAATTGTCCCTGCAATTCAGCATATCGGCAAGCCTCTTCTCAGTTCTCAGTTTTATGCACTCATTATTTTTGCTCTGTTGAATTCTGGCTGCAGGTTTATGTCTCCAAAAATGGCCAGGAGTTGATTGGCAGGATTGCCTATCGACAATACAAGAAGGTGATATTCTTATTCTTTTATGATTGATGGTAAAGCATTTTCTTTCTCCTAGTTTGCACCACGCTAGTTTTATGCATAATCTCATCATAGTTCGAGTTATAGGTAATGGACTTATTTGCAATTTAAGCATTTGGTGATTTACATATGTTAAGGATTTCCCTAAACAAGGAAAAAACAATAATTGAGTACATACGTACTCATCAAGTCATGTAAAATGTGAATATGAAGGCTTCAAAGGAGGATTGGGTTTATTTTGCAACCTTTTTTAAAAACTATTTTTAAAACACTAAGTATGATTTGTTTAACATGTGGTCGAAAAGAGGCTCTCGTCTCTATCCTATCTATGAATTGCTACAACAATTCCAGCGGATGAAACAAATTTTAGTTTACTAAAACTATTCTATCGGCTACCCTACCATGACACAGGTGCATAACCTATTGCCCTTAAGCAGTTCCTCACTTCTTTCTCATTTGTTAGTTTTCTTTTACTTTCAATCTATTCGGCATTAGCTCAACTCATATTCTCATCTCTTAGGATTCTAGAGCCATCCATTATTTTCAACACACTGTTTCCACTCGGGAAACTTAATCTATGATGCCATTTGACATCTCGACCTACATAAGATCGTTTAAGACTATGTAATGGTCATCTATCAACCCACCTAGTTGATTCTGGTAACGATTTTTAATCCTATAAACTATTTTTGTAAAGTATAGGCAAACAAATCTACGTAAGAGAAATCACTTCACATCCGCCTATAACCATGGGCACGGTTGTTCGAACAATTTTATCTCTATAGAGATACACACTTTACTCACATGACACGAGCTTACTTCTTCGCTAGCCAAATGGAAAGATTTACAACAATGCCTTTTCAAAGTCTTTCTAGGGTACCTTATTCCTAGTTGATAGGCTAACCAAACTCAAGTATTCAATTTGGATTATCAATAACCCCAAATACTTTGACTGAATACTCAATAGGCTGCACTATCTCTGCTCTTACATAGGAACCCGAAGATACCCAAACACTTTATCCCCGCGTTTCACATATACTGTCATGCGAGGTAACCATGCTCTAGCTAATTACTTAGCTAAGAGTATCTCATACCACCTGTGTGGTTGCGCTGTATTATGATCAATGCAATTCCTCAAGTAATCTATCCTTATATGTGAATATAAAGCTCATCACTTTGCATCACGAGTTTTTGCAAACTATTTTTATTTTACAAACATGCCGATATCACGTGTTGGGTTTTGAAAGCTTTCGTAACCTAACTTTTCCTAGGTCGACAAGCAAGTGTTGGTGTAGGACCATCGGTACCATACTTTAATAGCATAGTTGAAGGTACCATGAGGTGGAGTAACAAGGGATGTGATAATTAACAACCTACGGGTGAAATGCAACAACTAGGTAGCTCCATCGATTTGTCACGTAAACCGAGGCTGATCAAATTAACATGCACACTAGCAATGCAATTTTAGAAATAAATTGTTTTAAAAACTAAGAGCAATATGATCAAATGGTGACTTGCATATGTCTTCGACTTTATTTTTCTCAAAAACCTTCATCCAAAATAATTTATATCGTCATTGACTATACGCAAAAGAGAGAAAATCACACAAATCCTAAAAAGAAAAGTATTATTATTAACTAATAGTGCTATTGGGTAGATCACATTTTAAAGAAAATTTTAGAGAATTGAACGGGATTGATTGAAGTTACGGATAAGGAGATACAAAATTTGGAAGTTTAAAGAATTTTTTGAAAACTAAAAAAAGATTTATTTAAATTAAAAAGGAATATATCGAGAATATTCCTTAGGTAGATAGGTAGGGCCAAGGTTAGTGAGAAAGAGAGACCAGGTCTATGGCCAACCGTGGACTTGGTCTACGGAGAGAAAGGAAGAGTAGGTCATGGATTTGGCCTATTGGCCTAGCACGATAGCCTACAGCCCAAGGAGGAGGATGAGGCTGGTTAGACAGTTGGGCTTTGGCCCATGGAGTATTGCCAGTGGTCTGGTTGGGTTTAAGGAGGCAAGTCCACATGTCAGTGGAAGTAGGGAGTGACTAAGTTATACGTAACTTGTAGTAGCTGATGTGGCATCGATGTGCCTGCTACGTCAGACCAGAGGAGGGGAGAGATGCCTAGCCTGATCGGACGACTGACGATGAGCGATGGGTTCCGACGAACGACGGTGGTCCTTGACGATTGGTGGCCACCGGTAGAACGAATAAGCAGAGAGCAACAAGATGAGTAGCTCAGATTGAGAAATGGAGGAGCGACGACGACCAGTGGCATTAGGCAAAGCACGACGGTGAGGTGGTTTGGTGGCACACAATTTGTTTGCCCGCAACGACCAAAAGTATGGCGGAAGTGTTTTAGGATGGGTTTGTGTAGCGAAAGAAATGGAAAAGGGTTTTGACTATTTATAGCAATGGTGCGGCACAAGGCTACAACGGACAAGGGCAGTGGCACTGAAAGCGATGCTGAGCGTGGCGCGGAGAAAGGGATGGCGGTGATGGATTGGGCGACGGATCGAACGGTGTGGAAGCAAGGGTGACTGGACATGGAAAAGGAGATATATGTTTAGCATGGGGAAGATTTTTTTTGGTAGCATTCCCTCGAGCACAAGGGGTGTGTGCGTGCAAGGGCAGGATGATAAGGACGACCGCGGGTAGGCACTATAAGGTTGGCAGTGGACGCACAGGCCTAGGCGAAGATGCTAAATGACAGGCAGACACGAGGAGACAACATCATGGGTGAGTGCATGTGGGGAAGGGGCATGGGCAGAAAGAAAACAGCTGGGCCATATGGGAATGACGGAGGAGGGAAGATGCCGAGTGGGCTGAGGAAAGAGGGGAGAAAAGGGTAGTTGTTTTTGACAATTTCTAGAGAGTAGAAATTGGTTAATTTGAAATCGGTTTTGAATTTGAATTTGATATTTAGGCTTACCAAAAATCTGGACTCTGGACAAAAGGCTTTTGTCTAGGATTTTGAATGTTTTGGAAATAGGTTTGAATTTGAAGAAATTTTGAGGGAAGTTTAGGAAGGAAAAGAAGCGGATTCGAAGAAAGATTTAAATTCAAATTTTTAGAGAGAGAGATAGTTATTTGAATTTCAAAATTCGAGTCTTAAAATTGGATGAAATTTTGAGACGGGATTTTTAGTGGTTTAAATTAAGATCTTAACACTTAGTTTCTTAACCACATCTAAAGAATCAAAAAATTTTAAAATAAGGTTTTTGACTTTTTGTTAAAATTGTTTCTAATGTCGTGGAAACCGGAGTGTTACAAGCTACTGGCAGACCGGTCAAAACAATTGAAAAATCATATTTAAATTTTTAATTGCATGAACTATATATTTTCTCGTAACATTACAATTAATGGCATATTGATATGTTTTATACGTCGGAACCATAGAAAAGTATGCGTTAGCCACTGAAAGTTTGAGTTGAAAATTTTGAAGTGAAAAGGGGAAAATTTTTAAACCTGCTGCTTACCGGCAGTGACCTGCCCGTTTCCCGTACGAGTAGGACGCGCGCGCACGGCACACCAGTACACACCCCGGGCGCCATCGTGCGACCTGAGCCGTGACCACGCGCGAGCCATCGGCCGATGCTTGCGCACGCCGGTGCGTATTGCTACCCTCTGCAGTCTGCACGGCTGCACCGCGTGAAATTGCATCGATGCACGGTGGCCGATCCAGCATGTGACGCCGCGCGCTTGCTTGTACAACAAACAGCACAAGGCCGCACGCCTACACCGCGTTACCGCTCTAACCGCTAATGAGCCTCTAACCAAGATGGATCGGAACGGCTCCACCAATGGCCCTCTAATTAATGGCGATTAGCGCTAATGACAGCGACTAATGGTGCTGCTCCGCCACGGTGCAGCCGCGCGACGCGTGCAGCGCGTGGCCCCCATCGCCCGACGGAAACGTTACGCGCGGCATGTGTGCCCGACGAAGCTACGCTACTTCCACCGTGCCTCGCGCCCGCTCGTCTGATGCAGCTGCTCCCGCGTTGTGCCACTGCGTGCAATTCCGTCGGTGCGTCGCTGTGTGCGCGCCGGTTGCCGAGCGAGCAAGCGAGTAACCAGCCGCCCGCCGCCCGCAAGTCTTTACCGCACTAACCAGGTTGGATCGGAACGGGTCCATGAATGGCTCTGTTTTCGCGCGAGGGATTTTGGGTGGAAGGGACCGGGACCCGGCCGCCCGATCGAACAGACACGACATATTACCCGACGCGACGCTACCCCAAGTTAGCCAGACAAGGAGTCCGTGGACTGCGGCTAAACGGGCAGTGCTTACATACACGCGATCCTGAGGCAGCCCATCAGGGGACTCCAGATGGCGTCCGGAGAGGAGGTATGGACCATCGACAGGTTTCCATCGCCGTCCAGATGCTACAGTACTACATGTTCCCTTCACCTCAAGTGCAGTGGACCTTACTCCTGCTACTGGTGGCTCGTGGAGTTGTGGTGTCAGTTTCTCTTCGAACTTTCCAGATTTTCTTCCTCCCGGGAGAAGACGTGTGGTCCGGGAGGCTGAATTAATCCCCTAATAACAGCATGGAGTTGGGGGTGAAGCCAATCCAATCCAATCCAGGTCCAAATAATCACACCTGCATCATGGCTGCATGGATTGATGGATACGCCATTGAACATCCAATACCGTTTTCTTAGCCGCGCATCCAATACCTAGTTTTCACGTTATCATGGCGAATATATATGTCATCAATTAATCCGATTGAGAACTCTTGGTTTTGGTTGATAACTTTGTAATAAGTGGCAGTATTTTCTTTTGAAGTAAAGCCCATATCATCCATCATGTAAAAAAACTAAACCGATTGACAGTGCTAACCAGAGGCATTTCTGTTCTCTCGATGGAAGTGGTTGCATTCTATACACCAGTATATCGTGTACTATCTTACCTATTAAATTATTATATTATAGAGACAATTTTAAAAAAACTATCACGTTTACTCTAGAGAACAGAAATTAACATGTAATCTAAGATTGATAAATTTAAATTATAACGATATAGATTGATTGATATAGTACAAATAAAATAGAATTATATCTATAGAATTTCTATAAGCTAAAAAGTTGTATAAGAAATCTAAAAATTATAGATTTTGAAGGAAGCCACCACGTTCAATTAGATCATAATAAATCTAAATTATAACGGTATCGGTATAGTTGTATGCAAAATAAAATTATATAGCTAAGAGTTATATACAAAATTTAAACTTATAAAAATAAAATGTTTAAGAATTGTATATAAAATTCAAATCTTCTAGAAATAAAATCTATAAGAGCTATATATAAAATCTATGCATATGAAATTCAAATTTTATAGAAATATAAGTTTAGAATTATATATGAAATCCAACTATATCTATACACTATATATATAAATAAAAATTTAAAGTTATATATTAAATCTAACTCCACATAAATTATCTAGCATCATATAAAATTATGCAGGGCAATCACACTGTTATAAATCCTACACCCGTGGACTGGTGTGAAGAATTTTCCATGTTCATGGCATATGACTCGAGTTCTAACATACTTTAGTTGCCACTTAGCAAAATGAAAAAAGATTTCTACTACGTGGTTTCTAGTACGATCTCCTAGTCCTTAACCAAACCTAGTAAACAAATCCCCTGGAGTCCCTGACACTGGGTCCCACCTCTCAAATACAAAGTCTCACGGATTAAAAAGGCGCCAGCTACGTGCCCATCAACCATCAAAACCAACCAACACGCCGTTCAACTCCAGAACCTTCTCCATTAGCTCTCCTCCACCTGCACAACCGCACAGCCTTCGCGCCACGACGCTAGCTCTCGGCTCTCTGCTGCTTTAGCGTTCGTGCGGCGCGCGCTGGGCCGCCCAAGAAGCCAGCATGGACACCGTCGTGGCGGCAGCGACCTCGGGAAGGCGGTGGCTGCCGTGGGCGCGGCGGCAGGCGGCGGCGTACCTGGCTGCGGCCGGGGGAGGCGACGACGGGTGGGCGGCGTGCGCTGTGTCGGCCGTGCGTATCGTGATGTGCTTCGTGTCCATGACGGTGACCACGGCGGCGTGGGCGGTGGTGATGCTGCTGCTCCTGCCGTGGCCCTGCGCGCGCATCCGGCAGGGTAACCTCTACGGCCATGTCACCGGCCGCATGCTGGTAACTAGCAATACTGCCATCAACCTATGCTTCTTGACATCTTGCACTACTAATCACAAATGTAAATGAACCTTTTTTTTTGTGCAGATGTGGATTCTGGGGAATCCAATCAAGCTGGAAGGGCTGGAGAACCTGAACACGAGGGGAATATTCATCTGCAACCACGCGTCGCCTCTCGACATATTCCTCGTCATGTGGCTGGCTCCGACCGGCACTGTCGGAATCGCCAAAAAGGAGGTCAGTAATCTCAGTGGCACTAGCATGCATCAGTGACAAAATCAGGCATCTGCCTAGCTGGATTGTAGTAACGTGGCTGAAATTGCAATCGTGCAGATCATATGGTACCCACTGTTCGGGCAGCTGTACGTGCTGGCCAATCACCTCCGCATCGACCGCTCTAACCCTGCCGCTGCGATCGAGTCAATGAAAGAGGTATACTAAATAAGTATACTGATGTTTACACTCTCGTGTTCATGCCGATGCATTACTGTGCTGTTTCGTAGCCTGATTAATATTCCTTCTGCACCGCCATTCCCAGGTTGCTCGTGCAGTTACCAAGAACAACCTATCACTGATCCTCTTCCCAGAGGGCACACGGTCCAAAACCGGAAGGCTACTCCCCTTCAAGAAGGTACAATACCACCACTACAATTCAGCAACTCAACATCATCATCGCAATATAAGCTGAAAAGGTCACTGATCTTGGTGTGATCGGCACGAATCTCGACGCGTGGCGCAGGGGTTCGTGCACACGGCTCTGCAGACGAGGCTGCCGATCGTGCCGATGGTGGTGACCGGCACGCACCTGGCGTGGAGGAAGAACAGCCTGCGGGTCAGGCCGGCGCCGCTCACCGTGAAGGTGCTGCCGCCGATCAGGACGGACGGGTGGGAAGAGGAGAGGATCGACGAGCACGTGGAGATGGTGCACTCGCTGTACGTCGAGAGCCTCCTGGACTCGCAGAAGCCGCTCGAGCCTGCGACCGCCGGGAAGAAGATGAGCTAGATCGCAGTTTCACGCACACGGTGACGATGGCTGTGGTTTTGTGCACACGCGCTCTGCTGATTTCTGTATAGATTGGCCCGTGTGTGATATACATGCTTGATTTGGGGATCTGCAGATGCAACAGAAGATAAAAGGCGAATGATTTTCTGAGGACATTAAGCATTGAATTCGTATCTAGTGCCAACGCCATCTTCAGCCCGTCTGATGATCAATACTTCACAAGGCGAGCAAGACTAGCACAAGAGTTGTAATCTCCAGACAAAAATTTCCCCCTTTTTTCTGCTCTTCAAGTGAAACTTCCATCAAAAGAAAACAGATGCTGATGCAATGCTGTACTCCCTCCAAAGATAATTTTAAGTTTAACTAAATTTATAAAAAAATATAGTAATATAGTTTCATTGAATATATTTCGATAGTATATTTGTTTTGTGTTAAAAATATTGCTATATTTTTTATAAGTATGATTAAACTTAAAAAGAAGCTTAACTTAATAAAACGAATGGAGCATTTCTTTTCTTTGTACCAACTAATTTAGAATTTAATACAGCGAGCATTTCCATCACCAGATGCTTCAAGATTAATAAAATTTAATCAGTGACAATGACCAGTGCAATGCAAGACATGATGAGAAATAATAATGGACATATGATGAAAAATGGGTCTCAAAATCATTTTCCTTCAGACAGATCTATTGCATCGATGAGCCCGGTGCAACTATACCCAGCCATTTAAAAAAAAACACCTTTACGATCCAATTGAGGACCAGACGTTCTTTAAAACGTGAACAATCTTTTCATTATATATGTATATAGAGGTCAGTTATGCAGAAAATACCAGTGCAAGGTTCATTTTTGCACACTCTTGCTTCAAACCTTGTGAGTTGGAAATCTTTCTGGCATTTATCGACCCCAGATTCCTGAACCTAGCAGCAAAAGATAAATACCAATGCATAATTGAAACACTGGATAATACTAGTGATCTATACCACATAAGTATATACAATCCTGTAGTAATAATAAGTCATTGTCCAGATTTCTGTTACGCAAACACCCCATGTCCTCCAAGCGTAACTGTTCAAGTCGGCTGGTCAACGATTTCCCTGGGCTTTAACTTCAGCAAACTGAGTGTAAGGTTATTTAGGTATGAAGTCTCTTTCCCACTGAAATAGGCCAGAGTTCTCAACATCACCAAGTGACAACACTGAAAAATCTGACAACCCAGCATTGAAGCCATTAGAAAATATAATCAGGAGGCTTAGGCAGGCCTGCTCTTCTTCTAGGCGCTCTGTCTCAGTGCCATGCATAGAGGGATCCCTCCAGGGTTGATAATAATGCCTGAGAGAATAAACACGATTAGATCCCACAATATAAAAATATCTAATCCTAAGAGAAGCATATACAAATGTAAATGGTGTGGTTTACACACTAGAGGCTATACCATCTCCATGCAGGATTTACTTCAGCCGGACATTGTATCTTTGAGCATAGCGATTCAATTTGTCCATGACTGTCAACAAAATTTCTGAAAGCTGCTTTAAGAAGGTTAAAAATAATGAGTGCAATGCATCACTATTCCAGCATTAACATGACAAGCACACACAAGCAGACTAACCTAGAATAGATAGATAAATTCAGAGAGCGATAAGCATACCTTGTTTAGTGGATCTGTCAAGAAGCAACAAGCCAAGAGCCGCCACAACAGATGGCAAAAAATCTTGGTTCATTTTCAGATGTTTTTGCAGATACAGAATAATTATAGCTAGTGCCTCATTTGCACTATGATTGCCAACAGTTTCAACCTTTCCACACATATAGTTCAAGAAAGACTGAAGAGATCCAAAACTGTCGGCATCCCTCATAAGATCTGCACACTTTTCATGAGAGATGCAGGAGATTCTCCCAAGAATTATGGAAGCCACTAACCAGCGCAGCATCTTTGAAAGTAGGCATTCATTTTTTAGTGGTTCTTCATGTGACATTTTCAGTACAGATCTTTGTTGGCTACACAACCACAAGATGTTAGAAGTTGCCCATGAAACAACCGTCGCTGTCATTGACTTATCCTGCAATCGTCAGACAAAAATAGAATTAATAAATCCCATTGCACAAAATACTTGTGTAGACAAAAAAAAGAATGTTACTGCAAATTATCTTAATTATGAGGCCCACGTTGTTCATGGCATGGCACATTCTTAGCTATTAACTGCACTACATGGTTTGGCACGAAAAATATACAGTAAAACCATATAAATTCCATATGAATCAACAGTAGTGGAAGAAAAGGAAAAGCTAATTTAGATACTCAGCCTTTCATCCAATATATTAAAATAAGGCAAGGCACAAATTAAGTACCATTTCAGACACAACTGGCAGAGGACCATTCATAAGAATGACATCAATGCAATTTTCCATTGCAAGCTTAAGTTCTATACTTCTTGAGTTGCCACCGATAGTTTGGCACAATTTATGTATACCAGGGAGGGACAAGGAAAAATGTGGCTGGTAAATCTTCCTTTTCATAGATAACCTCATCGTTGATGCAATCACAGTTAGCACTGATGTTAGCAATGGGACATTTCCTTTCAACGATTTCATATCTTTAACAAGGAAATAAAGGTATCTAGATATTCCTGAGAGTTGCTCAAGGGCAGTTTCTTGGAGCCATTCTGCAATTAATCTTGATGATGTCAGATCATTCACTACCTGGAGTGGGCATAAAATCATATATACAGATTAAAAAGCAGATTCGGAATACTATTATAAAGAAAATAACGTGTATACCATTGCTAGAAAAAACTTAAATCTCCAAATCATAAATAAGAGAACATTGAACAGTGTTGTCATATAAAAACAAATGTATAATCCATGGTGATTTAACAAACAGCTAAAATAGTATGTTTGGGTTTATTTTTCTAAAGATTAATTTAATAACTCATGTTCAGTAGCAGTTGCTTGACCGAAACAACTGACTGGCATTATCAGAAGTGTGAGTTGCAACGTACTTTAGTTGTCTAAAAGATTAACATTACTAACGAATGAGGAACCTATATATAGAACTGCATGCACCAATTAATATCATAAACCAAACTAGGACAGCTGCAATAATTATATTACTTTAAAGTGTTGACACAACGAAACAACATATACAGAGTGAGTTTGACTTAAGGAACAAAATCAACATCAACAAATCAGTCAGTCCTATTAAATATATCAAGCAACAAGAAGAATCAGTCTAACAAAGTAGTTAGCTGAAATGATCCTCATGGTCACCAGCAGAAATCCCATGAAAGAAATGATGGGCTGCAAGTTACAATCAATATTCATGAAAAAATATGGCAAATCCTAGATAAATGGATCTCAATATGTATATGGGTATATGCACTGTCGTGCCCAGCCCAAGAGCTTCGATATATGTGGGTAATACAATGGAATGAATGGATAGGGAAGATGGGTTGTTTAGTTTGAATTTTGAAGGTTTGTACCAATCTCAATGCAAGTTTGACTGCAGTGATACATGCAGAAAAAAACATTCACTAAATCTTACAATTGAGTGTCTAATCTATAAAAGCGTTGTAGAATGTAATGTAAAACAGTTATTTACCTCCAGTGCTGACTCAATTACCGTAGAAGAATAGGAATCTTTTACACTGTCCAGCCTGTCGCCATGAGATGAGATTACAGAGGATAACCACAACAGAAGGCCAGAGTCTTTTGTTAAATGATGAGCCATAACAGGAAGCTTTACACACTTCCTTAGCACCTAAGTTACAAGGGAATATTATAAATATTTTTTTTTGAAAATGTTAAGTAGTTACCGGATTCCAGGAAGGCCAAACAAAGTATCCAAGCGAAAATGGATGTATTGAAGCAAATAACAGTAGAAAATATACAGCAAGTACTGCATGACCCACGGCTGCCAGTGTGGTGTAGCAAGTTGTTTTCTGTTTTAGACTGATTCAGTAAACACTGCTATAGTGCACCATCATTGAAGTCGGTCATACTTTAATGAGAAAATTATGGAGTTACCTGAAGGGTTAAAAGCTTCACTTCAGAATCTGAAACAGCCGAAGAACCAAAGGAAAGAGCAAGCTCTAAAACACTTCCTCTCTTGTATATCTTAGCATCATCTGGTAGATTTGATCCAGCATATAATAACTGAAGCATCCACAAGCGGTCAGATTTGAAATGCACGGCATTACTCCTCAATAATGCTGGAAATAATGGAACGCTCTGCAGTAACAAAAAAAAAGGTATACATAAGTACGATTGCTGAGTTCATTATTCAAGCTACTTAATAGCTGTAGATAGAAACAACACACCTGCAGGTTGACAGAGGCAGAATGCATCAAAAATTTGCTAATGGTAGCAAACTGAGTATGAGAGCTATCAAGTACTGTCAAAGACACTTCTGCGGCAAAAACAGCAATGACAGAAGGTATCCTCTGCCATGGTTCAGAGATCCCATTCTGTAGATATGTCAAAAGAAGCTGGAGCTGCCAGGTTTCCTTGCTTTTCTGAGAAGCCTGTACAGATGGCACAAGTGCATATCATACAGAAGTGATTTTTCAAGAAAATTACAGATTATTATAATGAAACCATTCTTTTTCCATACAAGTATTACACACTTACACCTAGTGACTAAAATAGAAGATGAACACTCCGTACTCAGATCTACTGTCTTCATGAATGAACAGCAGCAAGGGATAAGAATAAAGAGTTATCCCAGATTTCCGTGCTATCTCTTTGTTAGGCTCATTAGTTATTTGTCAGGCTTATCTTATGTATTAGTTTGATCAGTTGAGGAGGATCATCTCAAGCAAGAGATGAATTAGCACCTCAAGTTCCTCTCCCTAGTCTGATCCTCTCGACCCTAATGACCACTTATCCGGTATAAGCGTCATTTTTCCTTCAAATCATCACTACCGGTCTCTTTCTACAGATTTTGAGTTCCTCACATCTACCAGAAATCAAACTGCTCCCAGAATGCCAAAACAAATCCTTTTCACAGTAGTTTGAGACAAATAAATATAAAGCCATTAGCTCATGATATTACATATATTCCTAAAATGTTGAGGCAGTTCAACAGTTGCAAACTATATTATACTACTCCAGAACATTAACCAGAAATGTGTTTGTATTGCAAAGCCATGTTTAGCTGGCAGTGTAGCAATAGAACATAACAACAGGCAATCAAAGCAGGGCTGCCAAAGTAGGCAATAAACAGTGGCATTTGAATTCAATAAACCAATGTGACAAAATATCAATATTCAATAAATAGCAGTTTTGAAGTACCTCCAATGATTTTTTGAATGTTCCTAGAGATCCATAACCCAGCTTCCTTAAGTCTTCATCAGGAGATGATATGCTAACTAATGTTATAGCAAGTAGCCCTAGTCGGGAAAATTCAACAGGTTCAATGTAACCCATGAGAAGAGTATGGATTGAGAAGCGCAAGATGAACATAGGATCATAAATCCGAACCACATCCATGCTTTGAGATGTTGTCTGTCAACAAATACAAGAGTGGTTTAAGAACACAAAGGAAACAAATGGATCAGGGAGATAAAGGAGTGTTATTCTGAAAGACAAAAATCTAGAACAAAAATGAAGCTGAAACTTCAATTGACATAGTTATTCAACAAGTTACCTTGAAAATATCACTGAAGTTATCTTGTTGAAGTTGTTCCAGTGAAAAAATAGAAGCCTTTGAAGATCTTCTATAGCAAAATTGTAAGGCAGTCAAGACACAGAGCTTAGAATCAATGGGTATGTTCTCACGGAATAGCGACCTTCGCCTATCACTAATTTCTGCATTCTCCATTTTGTGGGTATCGGATGTTGAAAATTCTAGTTTCAGTTCTTCTCTAAATTTCATAGCTGCCTTTCCCCAAAGATGATCCACGTCCATAATGGCTTTGCACTCAGATGATTCTATCTCATTCATAAGGTGAAGTATCTCTAAATCTGTTTCACTAAGAGTTGCACCATAAACAGATAAAAGCAAGAAACCCAGCTCCCTCGATTCATCCAATAGGCTGTTGTTCTGTTGCCTACGCTTAACATCATACAGTACCCTAAGTAACCTGATGATTTCTACTTTCCTATTTTCTGGAATGCAATCTTGGAACTTGTTTTCTTTTGCAAAAGCAGAATCAACTGATTTTAAAATACTTGGTGCTGGCTGTAGCAGGCTCCCAGTAGGATTACAAGCAGATGGGTGCTCAGAAACTCCGCTGCAAGTTATTGTCGACACAAAATGGGAGTGGCCCAGTATGAGTTCAAGAATTTCATCAGCAGGAAATTTCCCTTCTGATAATACAACAAGGATACATCGAATTGCTTTTATTACAACATGATCATTGAATCTGTGTAAGAGGGATGATCTGATCAATTGGTTAAGGAAAGGTATTGGCTTCAACTGGTTCAGATGACTTTGAATCTCTGAAGACAACTCAATAATATTCTTGAGAATTGCATACTCCAAAAAACTGATGACATTTTGTTCCTTTGGAGAAGAGAGCAAGATGCCATCACTATGAGGGAAATTCCTGAGTATTTTATCAAAAGTTCTGACCAATATGCTTATGAAATTCAGCTTTGCATTGTTGACTCTCTTGGACTCCTCTGGGGCTATGTCATTGGTCAGCGATCTTCTAGGAGACAACAACATCCTAATCAGTGATAACTTTGCAAACAACTCATTAGTAAATTTCATAATACCGTTGCATGACACAGGAGTAATAAAACTGATGTCAGAATCCAAGAGATCAGATGATTGTTGGCAAATTGAAGCAATTATCTCTAATCGTTGCTTCCGAGGTATGACTTTCGAACAGCAATAATAACGTAGCATAGTTACTGACTTCCCCAAGAGAGTGTCACCAAAATAACTCATTATATCTTCAACTGATGTGTGTCTAAAGTCACTAAAATCTTCCTCAAAAATACTTCTAGTAACAAATCTTTTCCAACATGGAAAGCCATTATCACTCAATAGAATTTCACCATAGAAGACAGGAACTGGCTCAAGGAATTCAACACACTGTCTATTGCCACCACTGTGATGCTCCATATATGACAAGGCAGCAGGTAACAAAAGTATAAAACTATCCTCATGAGCCCATGAAGCATTAGAATCGGAACCCATGACTTGCAGAACAGAAGTGCCGTTTTTCAAAATATCCATGAAAATTTTCCCAAAAAGGCGCATGTGCATAGGATTTGCTCCCAAAAGCAATTGTATAGCTTTCGCTTTAACCTTAGATGTGGGAAACATGCAGTGCTGAAGAATATTAATGGGAGTGTTGACGACCATTGTAGATAACATCATGTGTAATGCAATATCATCAGTATTCCTCCCTGCAGATCTTTCTGTACGGTGGATACGAATTAACATCTTCAGCAGGCAAAGATCAGCAAATTCAAGATTTAACTTAGTAGCAAAATGAAGAATTATATTATAGACACGTTGAATGGTGGCAATATCGGAATTATGAATCTCCAAGCCCCACAATCGACAGTGTTCTGATCTCTGATCAATATGTTGCAAATAATCATACAGCATTTCCAAGGCAAAATCAGCTGTATATAGACAGAAAAAGGCAGCGGGAGCATATGCAAGTGAACAACTAGAACTGAAACTTTCAAATGCTGAGAACATCCAGTTTGCAAGTTCCAGGAGTCTGACAGGAGACATAAATTTTGCCAGCGAACAGACCATGTAAAAATTTGGTAAAAACAGTCCAAAGTTCCTTTTGTCCATGCAGAGTTCAAACTTCTCCTTGAACAACAGTAGTATTCTCTCAAGCAGTAGCTTCAGGCGGCCAAACAGTGACTCAAGGGATTGATCATCTTTATTAGAGCAGGTAGCTCCAAAGCTGCCAACCAACAGTAAAAGGTCATATAGATTACTCAGCAGGTTTAAAACAAAACTATCTACAAGGTGCAGCTTTTCCTTAGAAAAACTAGCAAAAACTTCTTTCACACGTTCCACACTCCCATCTGCTAAGTCCTGAAAATCAGATAAAGAGCATGACAAAGACAGGCCAATAATAGGATGCTGGACAACAGAATCAACAATGCCATTAATACATTCCACTGGATAGAATGCTACTGAAGATTTTGAGTTAGCTGTATCAGCAGTTAAAACTCGAATGCGCTCAAAGATGCTGTCAATAAGAGAGAAGCATACACCACACAACTGTTCAAGAATATCAGAACGCTTCACAATGTATGATGACAGCAAGTGATGGCTCCAAAATAAGACAACTCTCAAGAAAACTGTCAACTCACTTAATGGACTTTCAGAAACCTTAGCTTGAAGAAGATGTACAAGCTCATTTCGAAGTAATGCATGCGCCTTCGTGATTTCATCAGGTGCTGAAAATGCGAGGCTTAACACTGGTGGTAAGAGTGCACAAAATGGACTCACATTTAGAAATGTACTTATTGCAGTCGATTCTGCAGAAATTGAGTGTTGTCCCCATTTGTCCTCAACAGTATTGACATTATCAACATCAAGATTTCCCTTGATCTGCCTGAGACTACTGAAGAATATGTCTGGGCAATAACTAGCAACCTTAGCTAGATAATCATGTTGCAGAAAAAGAATCGATGACAAGAATGGCAGATTAGAAAGAAAATGTGTCTTCACAACATGAAGAAGCTCTGGAAAGCTACTGACAACATCATCTGGTGGTGCACATATGACTGAATATAAGAATGCTGTTGCTACATCATCTGGTAAATTGGTAGGTCGCTGACTTGACATTTCCTTAATTGTTCTAGTTACAGAACACAGAGAATTTACATGTAATTCAGAAGAATGCTCAAGGGTGCTGAACAAACTAGAGCTCTTTTGGTCAGAAATACTCCTCAAGATATGCAGCAAATATATCAGTGGCCTCCATTCAGCAAAACAAATCCTAGAATTTATTTCCTCCGATGAAAATTTACTGAGTCTCTCATTTAGGATGTTGCCTACAATATCAGGCAATAAAAGCAGATCTACCTGTTTATGGTCATTGGATCAGTACAAAAAGACCATGTGAGTCAGGCAAATAGGTAAAAGAGAACATAAATGCAATACCTGTGACTGTAGAATAAGGTAGACTGTATTGCACACATATAATGAAACTGTGGACTTCTCGTGTAATTTCACACTTCCAGACTCCGAATCTAGTAGCCTAAGACATTTCTGGAGGACACAAATAATCAAAGGACTGAATGATGGAGAATAGCCTACAAATCACAAGAAAAGGTTGAGCGTATGAATAAGTTGGTTCTCATTAGGTAATGATTCAAAAGCATGAAATAAATGATAATAACCTACCAGAAGGCTCAGCATAAATAATAGATGCAACAAAGTAATAAATTTATAATAAGGAAGTTCTAATGAGTGGCCATGAAGTTTAGAATGAAGTGTAAAACTCCAAATGTCCGAATGAAAAAAAATACTGAACGTGGTTCAATTAAATATCCGCCTGTATTGCAACTCTATAGTACAGAAACAATAGAAGATAAATAGACCCATATTCCAATGAAGCTAAAAATATCAAGAACATCGGGAAGATCGTTGGAGGACTTTAACCTCTCAAACGTTAGAAACTATCAAAGTTATTGCATTTTAGGTGATCTGTTCACTGAAGCTCATATATTTTGTAAATTCTATTTTGCACCATACATTTCCAATAGCATTTGTATCAAATCTAATGAAACATGAAAACCAAGCAACAGCGTTAGAGGCAGATAAAGGTTCATGTGAATTTCATAAAAAAGGAAGTTTATTACTTGATGTACACAAAAAGACAACCATACCTTCAAAATGGTTCGATTTAGATATGAGCTTACGGATATGCTCTTGGTATTTGTATAGATTGTTCCCAACTACTGAAATGGCATCACAAAGGAAAGGGATGACAGTGTGTGACAGTCTATTGGATGCTTCAAACCCTAAGCCCTCTCTTTCACAACCTTTGGCCTTGTAACCTGGCAAGAAAGCCAACCATACGTCAATCTCTTCAAAGTTCTGATCAAATGCGCCAGAACTCACCATAGCAGCTTTAACTAAAATATATGCTTGATCACAGATGCTCTTGACTTGTGAATGCAATAAAATGTCAATCAACGGTTGCAAATATTTGTACATCGATTCTGGAACTTTTTCTGGGCACCAGAGTCCATCAGGTTGACCTGAATACTCAACTAAAAGAGATAGAAGGGACTGTTGCTCATCCTTGGACAGATTCAATGGATTAGGCGGTATAACCCTGAAGAAGTCAAATGATCCATCAAAAGAGCTAGGCATTACCCTCTGGAAAAAAATTCAAGATATTCATTAGAAAAACAAATGATTAAGGTCATAAATTGTTAAATTGTGAAGGAAACTGAAGATATGCATTTGAATATCAAAAGATTAGGATGATAAATTGAGAAGGAACCTTATCAGTTCATAGAGTAGAGACACACAGTGACACAGAAAACAAAAGGGGACAAAGAGCAGGGATGGAGGAATGAATTAATTCATGCCATGAAATAAGCAAAGCATAGATGAAGTAGAAGGAAATTTAACTGCACTAGAAAATGAAATTTAACTGCACATACCAGATAGACCCTGAGAACATCAAGCAACTTTGAGTGGAAAACATCTTCAACCACTTTTGCATCTTTAATCTTCAGATCTTGCTTATTTAGACCCCATATCTCACACAGAGTAGTAGCATGATCATTGGCCAAGTCCTTCTCTTGATCTTCAGTCTCATCCCTAGATAACTCAACATCAATCCCACCAATAATAATATCAGCATCCTCATCTATGGTACCACATCTCCTTTTCTTTCGATGAGGCTCAAGCTGTGTGTGTATCTTTTGTTTACCCAGAGAATAATTTTGATGCTTCTGACTAGCAGAAGAGAGTAGCTTGAGAAGGACCTGCGGATCAGGTATAGCTCCGCGCACTACATCTTGAATATATTCTCTCAGAGTTATCCACCTATCAACATGCATTTTGTCTCCATGGAGAACCTCATGTGTGGATGCATCTGCTGAAGTAGAACAGCTTAATCCTGCAAAACCATCTATTTTGGCTGACACTTTTGTTGAATTATCGAATTCTGACTTCACCCTTACAGTTGATAATATGCCATTGATTACTTCAGTAACATCGCACAGTAGGTTGACTGATTCAAAAACAAACCTCAGAGAACCGTGCTTCACAAGATCATCAGAATGCAGCAGTCCCCTATTTATCATTGCTCGAGTGCAAATATTGGGCACGATGCACTTCAACATTACTTGCACTTGTTCATCATCAACAGATACCAGATCATGTGAAGTGGACAAAACATTTTGGAAGATACCATCACATTTTACTGAAGATATCACGTCCGCTGCTAGGGATATGGCAGAAAACCTGAGAAACAGTAATTAGATACGAAAGAGTGTACTGCACACCAAAAATAATTACAGAGATGCTCAGCTCAAATAACTAACCATGAGGAGGATGGGCGTGGTTCAATGCTATAAGGGAACTCATTCATGTACGCTGAACAGAGAAACAGACTCTTACTCACAATAGCCAGCAACAAATTTTTGTGGTGAATGACCTCAGTAGCTTTCAACTTCTTCATGAAATCCAGAAGACGTTTCACGTTACCTCTCAAGTTGGAGCTTGGCATCAGTCCATTTTTTGGATCAGTACACACCATGACCAACACCTCATGGGCAATGTCAGCTGCCTCCCCTGCATCCAAATTCCCTGATATCAAGCCCAGTTGCTCCAGTGTGGCGCTACCAAAAAGGACACTCCGGAGCCCTGGTGGGACTAGCGACTCATCTACCAAGACATTGTTCCGCAACGTTGAGAGCACATGCACGATGGTATCAGTGTCATCGTCTCCGATCCCACGAAGAACCCCTGAATAGAGCTCCCTTTGTTGAAGGACCCATCTTAGCATCCTCGGGTTCCCAACCTCCAAGAATGACATGGCAAACCCAACAAAGGATCGCCTTGTGGACCCAAAATCAGTACCCTTTCTCCGATTCCCCCCATCTCTGCCACCTCTCTTCTTCCGCATCCCTGAGAGCTGCGGCAAAACAGCCATCTTGAAATCAAAGCTCTTAGCAATCTCCAACGCCAACCCTCCACCACGCCTAACAATCGCGGCCAGCAAATCCAACACAGCATTCTGCCGCCGGAACTCAGCACTGTTCAGCTCCAGATAAATGTCGCCCATCTTCTCCTTATCCTCCAGTATCGCCCTAGCAACTCCATCCAGGCTCTTCTTAACCAAACCATGTCGCCGCAACTTACCACCAGGGTGTCCCAAGACAGTAGCAAAGAGCGAAAGTATGTAAGCCATCCCTGGCTTCTCCCTATGCAATCGCCATGCCTCAGCCAGCTCCACGAGCCGTGGCGACTGCTGCACATACTCCCGCAGCACCTCACCCCCAGGGTCGCCATCCAATAGCTCAATGAACTCCTTCGACGCATCGGAGTAGATTTTGATCTCGGAGATGTGGAGGTTTTTAAGGATATGGATTAACCTGACCTTACAGGTTGCTCCGAACGACTGGTTCCAGGCCTCCATCCCCACCTTGACCAAATTTTGCTCCCGTTTGTGTTCCGGCTCCTCCACCTCATCGTCATCCTCATCGAGATCAACATCGAACTTCTCGTCGTCGTCTAGCATTCATAAGAAAAACAGTAACATGTGAGTGTTCCGCCAAGAAATCCGCACCAAATCGAAGATAATTTACTCCAAAATTCGACGAAACTGGGAGGTATCAGGGTAGCTTGAAGTGCTCACCGAGATATGCATCATCTATGACGTTTGGAAGCTCGTCTTCACCTCCAGCGGCAGCGGCGGAGGAGTCCATTGAAGTTTAGCTTCCGGTGAGCGATTCCGAGTAGGCGCGAGCAGAATGGGGAATCGAGGCGGGTAGGGTTTAAGGGAATCGACGGCGGTAGGGTTTAAGGGAAGGTAGAGAACTGCAACGGGATGATCCCAGCGGCGGAGGAGGCCGCTGCTTACTGCTGCTGCTGCCACCGGATGAGAGCGTGGCACTGCTTCTACCAGCGGAGGAAAACGAATGCGCGGCGCCGCTAGCGGAATAGACTACTGCTTGCAACCGCGATAAGCCAACCAGGCGGAGGAAGGAATGTGAGCGCTCGAACCGGCGGAGGAGGCGAGGACGCGCGGTGCAGTGGCTGCTCGTGGAAGAGGGGGGGGGGGGAGGAGGGGGGTTCGCGTCCGGTCGCCGGAGCCGCGGGCGATTGACGCGAGTCCCGCGCGTTCCCTCCGTCTCCGCGGAGAAGAGGTCGGCGGCCGAGATGGGAGGGGCAAAGCAACCAGGGTTTCGCTTCGGTTTACATGGGCTGGGCTCTTTCTACGTGGGCTTCTATTTGGACAGGCACACACCAGACTAGGTTTGGGCCCACAATCAGCTAGTCCATGACTGCCTGGCCACGCTTTAGGCCCAAAGCCCATGAAGCACCACCGAACAGCAGCAGCACATCTACCTCGTCATCATCAACGTCGTCGGGTGGGATATCCAGCCTATGGCTGCTGATCGAGTCCATGTTCCCTTAACTGCTTTGCGACTTGCGTGCCTCACGCGTAGCCGCATTCCGCTTGCATGGGAATATGAAACGATGCACGGTAGTCGGCTTAGACTTAAACGATCTTAACATAAATCTTATCCTCTAAATCTCCTTTTAGAAACCTCCAATAATAATTTAGATATTAAAAAGACATACTTCTCCCAAAGAGATAATATAAATTTGACTCCCTAAAATAAAAAGTAGGCCACCTGGAAAAAAATACTCTCTTTCCTCTTTGCTGGATCACTTGCCCTTCCTCTCTTCTCGCGCGTGGAAAACAAGCACTCTCTCTAACAAGTGGAGAGCAACAATTGCAGAGAAGAAATTTCTAATTTTTTTGTCGGATGATTAGGGTAGTAGTAATTTTTTTTTACAAAACTCATAAAAATTTGAAATTGGGAATATATCAAATATCTGTTGCTCTAAGAATTCTCAAATTAATTCGTACAGAGTATAGGTTATAAATATATGCACCGAAAGCGTGCAACGAATTAACGAAATATCATCTGCTTCTTTTCCTTTTGTTGCCAACCATGGCTAACAGCTCAAATTCGTCCATCAACCAGAGAGCGTCACCGGGACGCACAGCTTCGAAGTGACCAGCTACTCGCTGCTCGAAGGCATCGGAGCCGGGCAGGTTCGTGAGCTCGACCACCTTCTCCGTCGCCGGCTACGACTGGAACCACCGCTTCTACTCCGACGGCGTCGAGGACGACGACAGAAGGCAGGGCTATGTATCAGCCTCTTTGCATTTCGTTGGCACCACAACGAGGGCCATGCCGATCAGGGTAAGATTCAGCTTGTCTCTACTTAACGGATATGCATCGACGACATTAGGGGTGAGCTGTGGCTTAACGCATACCTTCGAGCGGGCAGGCAATGACTGCAGTATCGCCAGGTTCGTCAAGAAATCTGATCTTAAAGTACACACAATTCGCCGGCTTCGGTTCACGATCGAGTGTTCTCTGACCGTCGTATAGGAGTCTCGCTCTGAGGATGTGAGCATCATCTCAGTCCCACCGTCGAACCTGCACTGGCATCTCGCTCGCATGCTGAAGGACGGGGAGATCGCAGATGTGACACTCAGCGTGGGCAGCGAGTCATTCCGCGCTCACGCGTGCGTGCTGGCAGCGCGGTCTCCGGTGTTCAGGGCAGAGCTCCTCGGACCAGCTGCTGCTGCCGGTTCACCTTCACCATGGAGCATCAAGATCCATGACATGGAGCCTGCAGCATTCAAGGCACTTTGGGGTTGACAGGCTGAGGGCGATGTGCAGGACAAAGCGGTGCGAGGGCATTGGCGTTGAGACGGTCGTGGACTCCCTAGCTCTAGCAGAGCAGCACCACTGCGCTCAGCTCAAGGATGCCTGCCTTGGATTCATGGCATCGCCTGACGTGCTTCGTGTCGTCGTGAGAACCGATGGATTTAAGCGTCTTGTAGAGAGCGGCCCATCGATTATGGAAGTGCATAAGTGATCTTAGACAAGGTGTCTAGATTCTTAAAAAAATGTGGTATTTTTGGAGGAGTGGGATTAATAGCTAGTTTTGCTGAGAATGCTTAATTTAGCTATGTTCGGTTAACTGCATTATTAGTACTATATATGCTACTGCACTATATTACTTACATTTCGTTCGTTGCATCCTCAACCTTATAAACCCTCAAGCTCTAGCGGCATTGTGGCTTCACTCAACGAACCAGTACGTAGGTGAGTATGCCCAGGTCTCACCTACCCAACTTGCTAGTGTACACCTTCCATTTAAAAAAAAGGTTATGAATCTGAACACATATGTTCATATTCAGAGAAAAAAAAATTTGGCCAGGACGGTAGAAGCACGCCGCCCAAATTTATTAAGATTAGGAGAGAAGAATTGATTTTTTTGAACGGATGGAGTAATTAAAAAGTCCAGCGACGAAGCAGAAGCAGTCTAGGCTGTCTCTCTCTTGCATGGATACCCTGCTTCTTTTTTTTCATAAAAGCATGGATGCCCTGCTCGGCTGCTTACACAGAAAATGCCAGTAGCCTTCACGATCTACGTGGGCTTCTATTTAGATGGGCTGGGCTCGATCTATCTACATCGGCAACACGAGAGACCAGACCAGGTTTGGGACCGCCTCAGGGGTACCCTGTTTCGTGTTTCCCTTCTCATCAGGAGTATTATTCTGAATTTATTTCGTTTTTCCATTAAACCGAACGGGAAATCTAAACGCCTTTTTATATCCAGTCCGATGAGAATAAGGACTCCTATTCTAGGATTAGATTAGTTAACTCCTCTCTATGTATTAGACATCCATGTGTGTGTGCCAGAATTAGTATTCTCCAAATCTTCTTTCCATAATCATGGAGAGTACCGCGACGCGTGATTTCGTGGTTCCCTACCGGGTGCTTGACGGTACGGGGTGCGGCAAGTACGTTAGCTTCCAAAATCTTCAGCGGCAGCGGCTACGACTAGGTTTTATCCCAATGGTGTGAGATGGAGTAGCATCTCAATATGAATTTTAATTATCAATTTTTGGATTTCTGGCTAAAAAATTATCTCCAACTGTTCTACAAACAACTATCCAAAAAATAGAAATTCCATTCTCCGTTCTTCTCTCTCTACTTATGGGAAAGAGATCGCACTCTCAAACCGCTAGGTAGGAGGTGGAGAGAGCGACGCTTAGAAGAGGAGACAAGAGATTTTTATTTTTGTTTCTGTTGCGATTTTGAAGTATAAAATTCCAAAAACAAGATTTTAGAGATGGATTTTTAGGCAACCGTTGGCCATGCTTTTATGAACTCGAGGACAAACTGTATTCAAAAGCAGAATTTTAGAAATGGATTTTTAAACAACTGTTGGCCATGGGGACAAATCGTTAAACTTCATTGCCAAAGCCATCATGAGGATGCAAGGACCAAGATCGTTCTTCAAGTGCTGGCAAAAGACGGTAAATTACGTATATTTCACTTCAATGTTGTATATAAGACATTTTCTCCGAAGTACAGTGGTTGGGGCTTTGACGCAGTAGTCGACAGATCAAACCTAAAACCATCGTGGTCACACCACAATTACGGCTATCTGACGATTCAGTGTGATTTGACAGTCATAAAGGAATCTCACGGGATCCCTTGCTTATTCCACGATTGAATCCAAGCAACCATCTCGAACACATGCTCAAGGATGGCGAAGGAGCAAACGTGTCGTTTAGTGTGCACAGCCAGTTATACTGTGCTCATAGATGCATGCTAGCTGCAAGGTCACCTGTTTTCAAGGTAGAGCTCTTCGGTCTGATGAAGGAGAAGTCATCACAGTACATCGAAATTGATGGCATTGAACCATTAATTTTTGAGTCGCTTCTTCACTACATGACTACATGCACACATATCTCATGCCGGATGACTGCAAATAAGACATTGAGAAATTGCAGTATTAAGAGTTTAAGAATAATCTGTGAAAGCAAGCTATCCGAGAAGATAGAAGTAGACGGTTGCAACCACGTTTGTTTTGACAGACCAGCATAACTGCACTGATCTTCGTGAGGTTTGCATTAGGTTTATGACCTCATGAGACATGGTTGGCGCTGTCATTGAAACGGATGGATTCAAGGATTTGGTCACAGACCACCGTATGGTCATGAAGGAGATTTTGGCCAAAGCCCGAGGACCAAGATATCCCAACTCGATGAGGTTGATGGCAAGTAAATGATCAAAATATGTGTATTCGTGTAGATGACTAAATTCTAATGAGCTTATATGCTACTGCACTATATTACTTACATTTTGTTCGTTGCATCCTCAACCTTATAAACCCTCAAGCTCTAGGCGGCATTGTGGCTTCACTCAACGAACCAGTACGTAGGTGAGTATGCCCAGGTCTCCTTCCATTTAAAAAAAAGGTTATGAATCTGAACACGTACGTTCATATTCAGAGAAAAAATTTTTTTGGCCACAACGGTAGAAGCACGTCGCTACAACTAATACCTGTTCTTACCAGACCTGATATCTGTTAGTACCGATCGACGAGATCTAATACCCATTGATATTGGGTCGATACCTATCAACCAGTATTCATCGAGTATCAAACCAATACCGATTCCCTCTCTCATCAATCCCCTTTTTGCTCTTCCTTTTCTAGTGACGGTGATGGTCAATAACATGCTCCCTGCCAACACGGTAAGGCAGTGTGGAACCCTTCTCTGGCAAACCTCCCTCCCTTCCACCTTCTCTAGTGGCGTGCTCCTCATCGACGCGGCACGTCCATGGTGGTGGTCATGCAATCGCTGCACAAGGGGAAGACATCGACCGCCATGAACCAACGGTGTGGGAGCAACTCAGGTGTGGCTCCTCCCCGCTAGGGTGCTAGGGGTGACATCATGGTTTGGTGCAATGAGGCAGCTGTGCAATAATATGTTGGTGGTCATTGCACGAACTAGCAAAATTTGGAAGCCAAGTTCATAAGTAGCAACCATTGGCAACAGTGGAGAAGGAGGTGGCCTCGTTGTCTATGAAGAGATGGAGGGAGCACTTGTCTTGGTCTCCTCCTCCCTTCTTAAGAAACATTATATTTATACTCTTAGATGTTACTAGGACTAACATACATTTTGAATGGTCTAGTTGGTCTCGAATAGGATTATGTCTTATTTTCTAAGTCAGTGATTTCTTTCTTATATATTTCAAATTCTATATATGTATGGGTTTATTTTCGTATAGGATATGATATGTGGTATTTTCGTTGAGATATGTGTAGGTATATGGGGTATCCATATTTAAGTATACTGATAACACTTTAGTTACAATTGAAAGTTTTCACCTAGAATGTTGCATAGATATTCTCATTTCGTTCAGACACATGGCCGTTTTAATTTTCTAGTCACGTGTATCTGATGCAGAGAGTGAATGAAATCGTTCTTTCCATAAAAACAAGGGTAATGCCTCTTATCTAAAAAGAAAACTATGGCCGTTGCTATGATTTTTTTTTTTACTTTGGAGACATGCATTCCGAGGAGAGCATTATTCAGACTGTTTTGTTCTTGTATGCTTAACACTAGGAATGCTGATAAAAGCTCTGAGCACCATTGCTGCTTCACTGAATGGCAGTGAAGCAGTACGTACGTATCTCGTTCAGGTGCCCAAACGCGGACGTGACCGTGACCGGCGCGACGTACGTACGGCCGTACGCACGGCTCGGTGGGTGGTCGACCAGTCGGGCTTCGTGCAGTTGCATACTCGCCTACGTACTCGTTATGTAAACGGCCGCGCGACGAATTAGCAGACGCAGCTCGGGGTTCTTCTCTTTCTCGCTCGCATAGTTGCATCATGGATACCTCTGCTTCCCTTCTCTTTTATTCATCTCGATAAATACGATTCGTTCCTTCGAACTGAACGTGTAGGAACTTTGTAAGCTCTTTCCATACAGGATGATTACCATAGTTGGACTCCTGACATGTTGCATGGGCTGAATAATTACCATAGTTATTGTAAGAGCTTAGATTAGCTGCTCTTTATATACACAAGATGTACACCCGTTGTTGCATTCTATTCTCTCCAGGCTTGTTTTTTCTCTCAGTTAATCTCTCTTTTCCATCGGCCGGTAAAAAGGAGAATTTTTTTTTCATGGACAGCCGCGCATCTTCATCGGAGACGTCGTCGACATGTCGCACAGACAGTGTCACTGCCGCGCACAGTTTCAGGATTAACTACTCGCTGCTGGACGGCATGGGAGCCGGAAAAGACGTTAGGTCCAGCATCTTCAGCGTCGGTGGCAACAGCTGGTTTGTGAGGTTTTACCCTGATGGTTGGAATCAGAATTGTATCGGCAAAACTTCCCTATCGTTGCACTATGATAAACCGCGCGAGGATGTGAGAGCCAAGTTCATTGTATATGTACTGGCGAAGGAGGGCAAGCTATATGGAACTAACTAAAGTTTGGTTGATATGATCTTCTCTCCAACACATCCTGCCTGGGGTTTCGACGAATTCGTCCCGAAATTTGTGCTGAAATCAGCTCTACAGCCATCGTTGTCGCATCTCAACTATAGCTCCTTGATTATCAGGTGTGTTCTCACCGTCGTAAAGGAATCTCGCACCGTGGTAATGTTAAGAGATATTTTGTCCCGGTTCCACAGCCGAATCTGCACATCCAAGTCGAACAAATGTTGAAGGATGGGCAAGGAGCAGATGTGATGTTCAGTGTGCGCGATCAATTGTACCGCGCACATCGATGTATGCTGGCTGCACGGCCACCCGTTTTCAGCGCGGAGCTCTACGGTGCCATGAAGGAGAAGACAGCACGATGCATCAAAATTGATGACATTGAGCCTCCGATCTTCGAGGCGCTTCTTCACTACATGTACACAGATTCCATGATGGATGACTTCAAAGGAGATATCGTGAAATTACAGCATTTGCTAGTTGCGCCGGATCGCTACGGAATAGAGAGGGTTAAGGATGATGTGCGAAGAAAAGCTGTCCGAGATCATGGATGCGGAGACGGTCGCAAACACATTTGCCTTGGCAGAGCAACGCAACTGCGCCCATCTTCGTCAGGCTTGCATTGGGTTCATGGCCTCAAAGGAGGCGCTAGACTGTTGGGGATGAATCACTCAGCTTCATCTCACACCATCACAGTGTATATCAGTGGACACACAAGCAAACACAATGCTCAAGAACACAAGAAGTTCTTTTAGCGACGCAGCTATCTCAGCTCACGTCTTTTTCCTCTTTTTTCTTCGTATTGGAACATGCGTACAGGAATGAAGACTCACACGACTAACAAAATGTAACAAGCTAATTCTATTCAAATGCCACTAGGTGCATGCATGCAAGCACACCTTAATGCTCGGTCTACTACTGGCCATGCATCACACACGTCGAGCCACTACTCAAAACAACCACTAATCACTAGTTGCAACATGCCTGATTTTCACGTCGCGGATATTGGCGCCTTCTTCGGCCGCATCGCACGACCCTGCTGTACTCCGACCGCATCGTTCACTACGTATTACCGCGTACGTCTGGTGCCACACACTGCTACAACGCAAAGACTTATACAACCATTCACTGCATGCAAATGAAAAAAAAAGTGCATATCACTAAAGACAGGATTAATAGCTAACATTGACGCAATAGCTATCAATCAAAACAATAGACTTATACACTACTCCAATTAAGAATAAAAGCGGAGAGTAGTTGTTATTGGTTAAGAGGAAAAAATATATGAAGAAATTTAATGGAGTAAGGATATGATTGATGAAATTTAATGGAGTAAGGATATGATTGATTGAGATTGGTAGGGGTAGAGAAGTAGTTATATTTTAAAATAAATTTAAATTCTAAAATAGTTATATTTTGAGATGGAGCAGTAATATGATTTTAATTTTTGCAAAAAAACAGTATAATCCTTTATATTATATTATTGGATGAAGGGAGTACATATTTAAATAATAATATGATCAGACATTATCATCTAAGTTTTTGTTTGTATTTCACATTTTGATCGAGTTTTAAGTCGACGTGAGCAATTTCTTAATTTGGTTCGGTTTCGTCAGAACACAGAAAAAAGTTCAGGTTCGTCTGAGGCGACGCTGAACGCGGCCTGCAGTTTTGGGCCCGAACCTATTCTACGCAGCCCAGATTGACTGGGCTATTCTAGTCGGGCGCGTAGTCAGAAGCAGGCACGGCCACGTGGCAGCGGTTTTGCTCGTGCAGTTGTGTGCACTAGCGTCGGGTGCAATTCCACGTGGCACGCAGATCCGCCCGTGCGAACTGTGGAGTACAGGTTAGTAGGTCAATCGAATCGAGTAAGAGCGGAGAGAGGACTCAGGGAGGGTTTCCTTTCTTCCGTTTCGTCCGCCTCCTCCATTCCTCCAGCCCTGGCGGCCGTCAGTGGAGGCCTCGTCGGCGTCCGCCTCCGCCATTCGCAAGGGGAATTCAGGTGCTCCCTTCTCTACCATAGCCATTCGCCCGGCTGATCCTCCCCGATTCCACTTGATCTCCCCCGATTCCCCGCCGCCACCACGGCCGGCGGCCATCCCTCAAACCCGCCGTGCCGTCGAGCGGGGCGTGTTGGGATCGATTCTTGGGGCCTTTGAGTGTGCTGAAGTCATGGATATCGGGCCAAATAGCAGCCATCTGATCGCGCCGGCGTCCCTCTACCTCGCCGCCATGGCTGATCACCGCGACCCGACGGCTTTCCCCGCGGTGGGCGGCTGCCGCCTGCCGAAGACGGCGTCGGTGAGCGTCACGGAGTCCGTCACCGCTGTTCACGACTTCAGGGTGACCGGGTACTCGCTGATCGAGGGGTTGGGCATCGGCAGGTACGTCAGCTCCTCCATCTTCACCGTCGGCGGCGTCGAGTGGGCCGTCAGGCTCTATCCGGACGGCTCCACCGTGGCCTGCCTCGGGAACGCGTCGGCGTTCCTCTACTACTGCGGCAGGGAGAAGGAGGTCAGGGCCAGGTTCACCCTGAATCTGCTCGGCAAAGACGGCAATTTATCGCAAGTAACCAATTCCTACATGAACCACACCTTCTCTCCAGCGAGTGACAATTGGGGATTCATCAAATTCGCCGAGAAATCGAAGCTGCAAAACTCGCCGTTCCTCCACAACGACTGCCTGACGATCAGGTGCTTGCTGACCGTCGTCAGGGAATCCCATACCAAGGATGTTGAGGTGAATTCCGTTATGGTGCCACCGTCCACCCTGCACATCGATTTTGAGAACATGCTCAATGATGGTGAAGGATCAGATGTGACATTCAGCGTGGGTGGACAGTTGTTCCGTGCTCACAGATGTGTTCTTGCCTTCCGATCTCCAGTGTTCAAGGCAGGGCTTTTCGGTCCGATGAATGAAAATGGCACACAGTGTATCAAGATCGATGACATGGAGCCTGAGGTTTTTGAGGCTCTTCTTTACTTCATCTACACAGATATGCTGCCAGATAGCTGCAAAGATGGCAAAACTGCAGCAATGCAGCACTTGCTAGTTGCCGCGGATCGGTACGGAATGGACAGGCTGAGGCTGATTTGTGAGAGGCGACTCAGTGAAACCATTGATGTGGAAACAGTGGCAACCACCCTTGTTTTAGCAGAACAACATCACTGCTCGCAGCTGCGACAGGCTTGCATTGGGTTTGTGGCATCCCCAAATATGCTTGGGCCAGTCATAGAAAGTGATGGGTTTAAGCACCTCATGGATAGCTGCCCATTGCTTATGAAGGAGATTTTGAGCAAGGTTTCACATATTTGGATTGACAGATCTTGCTGAGAAGTTGACTTTTGTAGTAGTACACCATAGTTCTGAACTTCTGATGCTCAGTTATCTACATCTCTCTATGTGACTGATCTTTTTAAGTCGTGTGATGCTTCCAGTGCCTAATGTATCCATCCATGTATGAAGAGTAAAAAAAATCTTATGTTTGTGGATGACTCGTTTGCACCATGGTGTAAGTTTGGGCATTCTTCTTTTTCATCTTTTTTTACTAAATATTGGATTTACTCTGTACTCACATGCTTTCCTGTATAATGACTAGTTCTTTGAGTGAAAATATATACCTACTAATCATTAGTGTCTTTCCTGGTCATTCTTTAGTCTAACCCATGCATCAGCCCTGAAACCCGAACAAATATTTACCAAATTTTTTTCAGAAACTTGCTAATTGTGCAGTCAGGCTTAGTAGACTACTAGTAAATGTCCATTTTTTCTCTTCCAAACAAGAGTGTAGCATTTTTATTTCCCCCCTTTTCTTGATGTTGTAAATATGCAATCCTTGTGAATGATCAACCACTGGTGTTCCCAGCCCATGGGAATGAATAGCGTCCCATGCTGTTCAGATGACGTAACCTGAACCTCAGCACAATTTCTCTTTGAACAG
This sequence comes from Oryza coarctata, assembly GCA_030770085.1. NCBI lineage: Eukaryota > Viridiplantae > Streptophyta > Magnoliopsida > Poales > Poaceae > Oryza > Oryza coarctata. The sequence goes on from CM061468.1 coordinate 19,803,038, forward strand.
TCAGACTTGCCTCTGCATGTACCGAGCAGGCTGTGAGGCTGTACGAAGGCATCAACGCGGACGCAGTGGCGAGTGGCGACCACCGTAGCGTTGGCGGAGCAGCACCGCTGGTCTTGTCTCCAGGCAGCCTGCGTTGGGTTCGCTCCCTCGCCGGACGTGCTCGCCGCCGCCGTGCAGACCGATGGTGCCATAATCAGTTGGATTAAACTCGACTTGTCACCTTGTCACGTGTCGTCTCGTACTCTCGTCCATGAGCACGGCTTCTTACTTCCGAGTCAGTGAGTCGTGGTTTGAGAGTTGACCGATCAGGACTCGATTGCTCGACGGCCTTATCAATTAAGTTAGGTATTTCTATTGGCTCCAACGATGCTGTCACACAAGGAAGGAACATGATACATGTTTTACTTTTAAACAATGTTATTTTGTTTTCACTATGGGTAACGTAGTTTCATTAGATTGTTAGATAGAATATTTGTGATTTAACACTAATCAATAATAAACGAGAAGTTAGGGATTTACCCCATCACTCCATATCTCTTTTTCTGTCTGAACAAACTTATGGTAACATGCCTTTTAGCATAAGTAAAAAATGTAAGTCGTTTTTATTATGTGAAAAATTAAAGTTACATGTACATCTTATTCCAATAAGCATTTATGTGAGATTGGGCCCGATCTTTTGTATATTTTAATCAACAACAAATATCATTATGAATTTATGAATTATTGTGAGCTAGGCACTTAAACGGTAACGTTTGGTAAAATTTTTCTTTGTTAGAGAACTCTTTTAAACAAACTTTTTTTAACTTTATAACATTTAATTTGTTCAGTTGTGTCCCCCAAATAATTGTCATAAACTCATATTTATCCCTCATCCATCAATTATAAAGAACATGTAATTGTTTTTAGGACGATTTAACAAGCTAAAAACTATGAAAATTTTGAAATAAGATTTAATTTTCTTTTGATACTTCAAATAATTTTCTTTTCCATCTGAGATGAAAACGAATTTCGTCTTTCTCCCGGGGTGAAATCTTAAAAAGGAGGAATTTTTCATCTTTTGGCAGTCAGCAAAGCACACGGGCTCACGGCATCAGCTTCGCCCACGGCCCACGGGAAGTGGTCTCTCTCGGGTATATCTCGACCCTTCCTCTCCCGTCTCCTCTCCCTCTCTCTCCCGTAGTCCCGTTCGTGCTAGGGCATCTCGTCGCCATGATGCAGCAGCCGCCGCCGTCGCAGCCGCAGCCCGGGATGGGGGGCCCGCCGCCCCCCCCGCAGGGCGCGGCGGGGCAGCCGCCGCAGTGGGGCGCGATCCCGCCGCCGATGCCGCACCAGTACGGGGCGCCGCCGCCCCAGCAGCCGCCGGCGATGTGGGGGCAGCCCCCGCCGCAGGCGCACTACGGGCAGGTGCCACCGCCCCAGCCGTACTACGCCGCGCCGCCGCCGCCGGCGATGTCCGCCCCCGCGGCGGCGGACGAGGTGAAGACGCTCTGGATCGGCGACCTGCAGCCCTGGATGGACGAGAACTACATCTACAACTGCTTCGCGGCCACCGGGGAGGTATGGGTCCCGATCTGTTGTGAGCCCATGTTTCTGTTTGTCTAGCTTGCTGCTGATGAAGTTGTACTGTGATATGTTGTGACTGATTTAGTTCTGATGTTGTATGATGTGACTGTTTTAGTTCTGATGGTAGAACTGCTCAAAATTCAAGCTCCAGGCTATGAGTCTTGATTCTACAATAGTAACAAAAGTTCGAGCTTTGGTTGATTTATCTGTGATTGTTGAGTATATTTTTGGTTCAATGAGGTTTTATGATGTCTAACTAGAGCTGTGCCTCGTGGAATATGAACAGGTCACTTTCTTTAGTTAATGTATTATGGAAGGTTTTGTTTGATATTTCGACTTATTTAATGCTTAAGTTTGCAGACCATAGAACATTTACATACCTGTTAAATGTGATTTATGCGATTCGATTTTGGTCTCAATATACATGTCATTGCTCAGGTGATAATGGATGAAAGACAACAGCTACTATTCCCAGACCGTCTCTTCACATTCATGGTTTACCTACCATATCATAACATTTTGCATTAATTTACAGGTTCAATCTGTGAAGCTTATCCGGGACAAACAAAGTGGACAACTTCAGGGTTATGGCTTTGTTGAGTTTACAAGCCGTGCAGCTGCTGACCAAGTCCTTCAGACTTATAATGGACAGATGATGCCGAATGTTGAGATGGTCTTCCGATTGAATTGGGCCAGTGCTGGCGAGAAGCGTGATGATACCCCTGACTACACCATTTTTGTTGGGGATCTGGCTGCAGATGTTACAGACTACTTATTACAAGAGACATTTAGGGTTCATTATCCTTCTGTTAAGGGTGCAAAAGTTGTAACTGACAAAATGACAATGCGTTCAAAGGGTTATGGGTTTGTGAAATTTGGTGATCCTACTGAGCAAGCACGTGCAATGACTGAAATGAATGGAATGCTTTGTTCTTCCAGACCAATGCGTATTGGTCCAGCAGCAAATAAGAAAACAACAGGGGCTCAGGAGAGAGGTAAACGCTTCTAATCTTATTTCCCATTGATAGTTCTTACTCAGTAGCGATTATGTGCAGTTTTCTTCCTATCTATCTGTATATATGACTGGCTACGCTGTTCGATGACTCCTTTTCTTTGATGTTCCACTTTATCTTTTCTGGTTTTACTTACTTGCTCGGAATAAACCGAAGCATGGTTTGACCCTTACTTGTGCAAGAAGTCATTATTCCTTAGTACAACATTCCCTGTGAATTTGGATCATTTCATGCACTAGAACTAGAAAAATAGTACACTCATGGAACTCATGTTATCTGGAAGCAGGAGGTCAACAGGCTCTCTCTGTATTGGAGCCTTGGAACTGATTTGAGCTGTGATGCATTTCTTGTGTAATGCATGGCCTCATTTAGGTCAGTGTAAAACATTTATGTTCTAAATTTGAAGTCTGTTTCTTTCGATTTCTGCCTTCCGAACACTTCAGTCATTTATTCTCCTTGCTGTTTCATACTCTATTTCATTTCTGCACGTAAGTGTTTACAGTTTACTATACATTTTCTTTATTTAAAAAGTTTTGTGACTAATGCTTGATGGTAATGCACATAGTTGAACTAGCATGTTGGCTTGAGCTTACTTTTGTTTGCTAGGCTTGACTTTGAGGGGTCATATACCTTCTTCATGTATTGAGGCTTATTTTAATATTTTCTATTTCCTTCTTTTTGGAAAAGAGATTTTTATATGACAAAATGTTAGTACCTTCTGGGAATAAATTCTTGTGTTTTTAATGCCTTTTAATTTTCGTTTGTGCGATATTCTACTCTTCTAGTGATCACTTTTTTTTTTTGGGGGGGGGGGGAGGGGGAGATATTCTGCTTCATTTCTCATCTTCCATTCTGATAGGCTTGCAATGTATCTCTCATTTTATCTGGCACTAACTTGACATGGAACCAATTGTTGGGGCTGTGATTTAACAGCTTGTTTTATTTGTACTGTGTTGTGAATCCAGCTTGTTTGAGGTTCTATGCATATAATACTTGAAAAACAGTGTTCTGCTTGCCCTTTGCCTTAATTTGCTATTGTCTTATTAGCATTCATTGGCCACTTAACTCCGTTATAAGTCTGTTAAGTGAAATTTTGTATACATGTGTACTTGACTAATGCTTGGCTGTTTGGCCTCCATAGTATTATCAAGCTTAGCATGGTCTTGATGACTATTTGTTCCTGATTGCTGAGCTATTTTAGTTAGTCTATTCTAAAATGTCTTCTGTGATGCTTGATATTCTGCTTAATGCATATGACAGGACATGGCTGGTTCTGTATGAATATCACTGCCTGATATAATATGTTTACTACTTAATAATCTCAGTGAACAAGAGACTTGCATGATATGCATTCATATTTACCAGTTTCTTTTTTACAAATCTTACAATGTATTTTCTTCACTTTTTTGCTTTCATGTACAGTACCAAATGTTCAGGGAGCTCAGTCTGAGAATGATCCTAACAATACCACCGTGCGTTCTTAGTTCTATTTTTTCTGTACAGCATAATTCCTTTTCAGTTCTTTTAGTGATTTATGTTTGTTGTTGAGCTCAGATATTCGTTGGTGGCCTTGACCCCAATGTCACTGAAGATGTCTTGAAACAAGTTTTTGCTCCTTATGGAGAAGTGGTCCATGTTAAGATTCCTGTTGGGAAAAGATGTGGTTTTGTTCAATATGTTAACAGGTTGACTCTTTGTTTGCTTGTTATGTTTCAACAGATGTCTGAAATACATTCTTGTAATTTTTTGATAAGGTACTTCCTTGTAAATTACTCTTGTCATTGCATATTCAGGCCTTCTGCTGAACAAGCACTGGCAATGCTGCAAGGAACCTTGATCGGTGGGCAGAATGTTAGACTTTCGTGGGGTCGAAGCCTTTCAAACAAACAGGTTCAGACCATGACAATATCTGGTTTTCTTATCTATTAAGTTGTATAGCAGAGCTAAAGTTGATAACATTGTGGTATCTGAACATCTTCAGCCTCAACATGATTCAAATCAGTGGGGTGCTGGTGCTGGTGGTTACTATGGTGGCTATGGACAAGGTTATGAGGCTTATGGTGGCTATGCACAACCTCAGGATCCTAACATGTATGGTTATGGAGCTTATGCTGGTTATCCCAATTACCAACAGCAACAAGTAGCACAGCCGCCACCTCAGCAACAGGTGACATTCCCTGCTTGTTACCGATGTGATTTAAAGTGGATTTTTTTACTCATTTTACAAATGTATTTTCCTTTTTGGAAGTTGGCATGATTTCTGACATGTCACACCCACACCCAGTTTGCACAGCTATAACCTCCAGCGATTAAGAAAGCTATATTCTCTTTTCATTGTTCCAGTGAGGCCTGTTTGATCGACTGCGTCTTTGGGCTTTGAGGCACACCGCGCACCAGAACCCACTTCAACTTACAGCTTAGCTATGTTATTGCTGTTCTCAATAGAGACGGTTTCTGAAGAATCGAGATTTCGATTGAGGTTTATTGTATGCACTATATTATGATTATGAACAACGGATGCCGTATCGTTCCTATATTGAGGCTTGTATTTTGTGAACATCCTTTGTTTCTATCTCACCCTTATCATCCATTATTATTGCTGCTATGTACCGTTTGTTTCCCTTTGGTTTTTGTGTGTTGGATTCTCCTTTTTCATGAAGGACAGGTGAGTTTTCTGGTTGCCTGATTGGCCACGTGGGCAGACATTGCATCAGTGCATCAGTGTATGTGCAGTGCACAATGGAATCTCGCCCAACTTTTGCGTCGACGCTTAGCTTGATAATATACTAGTACTTTTATTAACCCATCACCCCGGTCTGCCGTTAAATTTTTTCTACGCGTTGTTTTAACCGAGAATATTGTTGCATATCGCAAACAGTCCATGGACTAACTTTAGTAAAAAATGTTTTTTAAAATTTCTTTTTAGACTGTCTATTCTAAGCTATCTATTATCTATTATGTTCATTTATTAAAATATTTAATTTATTTGTATAATCAACTAAGTTAATCGGTGTAAAATCTGTTTCGAAAGGTATCTGAGTTACTTAAGTAGAAGTACTTTATGCAAGGTCTGTTAAATCGTAAATGCTATGGTAAATTCACTAAATTGGCACTGACAATATAAAAACACCAGTGTAAATCTAGGAGTATTACACGGTTAGGGCGAGTTTTTTTCTACCAGTTAAACTGTATTAAGTTGTTCACGCAAAACGAATTAAGTAATTAGAACATGATTAATTATATTTTTATAAAAAAATTTCTATAAAAAGTTGTTTTTTAAAAAAATTAAATAAACCTATTTTTAAATTTAAATATTTAATTAATAATTAATTATATATCAATAACTTATCTCGTTCTGACTAAACTACTCTAACAACTCGCCCTTAATATGGTTTCCCGCGTAGCCATTGTGCTTTAAGAGTAGCCCCCCTGAAATCGAGAGCTCCTAACTTAACCTTCCCGTTTACACGGCCGCACCCGTTCGCCTTTTTCCTCTTCCGCTTTCGGCTCGTCTCGTTGCCTCCCACCACGCTCTCTTTTTTCCCTCCCTCCCAATGGCCCGCCCCAGGAGGACGAAGCCGCCGCCGCCGCCCTCGCCCAAGCCGGCGGAGCGGCCGCAGCCCTCGCCGTCCCTCCTCCCCGAGGCGCTGCTGATCGCCACGGTGTGCATGGTCGGCCTGCCCGTGGAGGTGCAGGTCCGCGACGGATCCGCCTACGCGGGCGTCTTCCACACCGCCTGCGTCGATGGCGGATACGGTGGGTGCTCCCCTCTCTCTCTTTCGCTTCCTTCATGCTCTTGCCAGCATCCGTCATCTCCGTGGTTCTATGGTTGGGTGGTTGGTTGGCTTAGGGTTCGGAGATCACGGGGATGTTGTTGTGAGCGTGATCCAGCCAGCTGTGTGTGCATAGTGGGTGCCGCGAGGAATTTTACTAGGGTTGGTGTCCCCCCCGTTTTTTTTGCCGTTTCGGAGTTAAATCGTTCGTGATCTGCTTGTTGGTTGGGTGGCCGTGGACGCTGGACGCTCGCGGTGTTGTTTTTGGGACAGTGGGATGGATTTGGTGGCTGCTGGTGAGATCTCGAGATGAGTTTCCCCATTTGTGGCGCAGCTGTAGATTTATTTTTGTGTTTGCGGTTAAGATCTTGTCTGTTTGGTCTTTGATCGTCGTGCTTGCAGTGAGGATTTGGATGAGAGTCCCGTAAATTGGTGCTGGGTCTATGGATGATCGTCGTGCTTGCAATGATCCTGGTTTCTACAATGCAACAGGATATCATGGTTATGCCATAAACCAAGTGTATGGTTGATTGCAAATAAATATTAATTTTCTTCTGTGGAATTGAGATGCCAATTTGCCATGAAGAAATTTATGATTCATTTTCTTCACTCTAGCATTCTTGTGGCATAGTTGCTTTTTTTTTGGGTTAAATTCCTACTCCTTTTGGATTTGTTGCAATATCCTAAGAAATGCAGTTTTTTCTTGGCAAATCATATTAGTACTTTTCCAAGAGTTAATGACTCTATATACGGTTTGTATAATGTTTGTTCTTTCTGGTTCCAACAATAAATTTAGTTTTAATATCATGTGAAGAAAACATAGCACCGATGGATTTATGTTGAACAGGTGTTGTGCTAAAGAAAGCACGAAAGATCGCTAACGGGAAGGATAATGCCAATATTTCGCTGGGTGCTTTTGTAGATACTCTCGTTGTTCTCCCAGATGATTTCGTTCAAGTCATTGCAAAGGTAGGTTTAAAGTGCAAGCATGCTAACAAATTTCCCGCCAAAAAAAAGTATGCTAACAGATTGCCTTCTTGTGGACGCTTCTACTTTTCAGGATTTTTCACTCCCTACAAAAGATGTGTGCAGAACTCCTGTTTGTGATACGGTCACAGCCAGTGCATCTGTGAAGCCTCATACTTCACATGTGAATGTGTCTCCACTAAAGTATAACTTCATTCACCAATAATATGATAAAACTTTTTCAATTGTTTCTTTATTGATGCTGGTTAATAATGTAAATTTCAAGCAATCATACCGCCTAGTTATATTCTGTGTATTTTTTCAATGCCTATTCATTCTTGAGGTTAATTCATCCTATTTCTATAACAGAGAGGTTAAGAAGTGCAGCACGCCAGGTCAGGAGAATGATATCTCAATTAGGAAAAGTACTCCAGGTATCATGTCTAACCTCTTTGCCCTTATATTAAGATAGTTCTTTTGCCACTTTTCTTGTACTTAACCTGTCCAAGTTATCACCGAGCTGTAATGATACAAGCTGTGTCTCTCCAACTGGATATGTAGGGCCACGCCGCTCTTGTAATGAGACAAAGAGTTCTGCAATTGTTGGATCAAAAGATGGAAATGCTACGAGTGCAGTTTTGATTACACCCACAATGGTTTCAGATGTGAAAATATCTCCTCCGGCCGGTTCAGCTGCTAAAACTGCCATGCCAAACAAAACCATTGCTAAGGTAATCAATCTTGTAGCCATGATATGTCCATTTAGTGATAATTGAGAATTAGAGATACTTCCTATTAAATAGTGCTTACAGATCTAGATAAATGTTTTAGTAACATTTTGTACCTTTTAAGGAGTCCAGTATTATTTGGAAAACATAATCTGAGGGAATTAAACTGCGCTACTTCCGTTTTTATGTTTAGTGCTGTCTTATTTGTTCTACCTTTGTCTTAGTGACATTCCAGTATTCAGCATTGTTATCATTCCATTCATTATTATTGCAGGAATCCAAACTCAATCCATGTGCTAGGGTCTTCTCTCCTTCTTTTGCAAGTTCCAGACCAGTACTTGCAGCTGCACCCTCGGTTAACTCAATCTACATCTCAAATTCTGTAGCTGGAGTTCCAACCGGTTTACCTGTATTTGAAACTAACTCAATGCCAGGAGGTTCATCTCTGTCCAGCAAGGTTGTTCATTATAATAACCTGGCTCCTGCAAACTATGCTATTTCACCTCAATATATTCAGTCAGTAAGTTCTTTGATTCATTTTTCTTTTATAATACAATCATTTCATCAGTGTATCACTTTCTTCATATTGCTGTCATATCCTCATGAAGTGATAATAAGGAAATATTACATATGTTGCCAATTTCTATTCAGCATTTACATGCCTGCAAGTTGATAATTTGCTCTATTTGACCACTATTATTATCTTTGCATATTTTAACTCCTATCTTTACTCCTCTGGTGTAATTATCCATTTATCTTGAGATCAACTACTGAACTAATAGCTATCGTTTATTGTTCTGTCAAATAGTTATGTATAGTATTTTCAGATTCCATTTCACTTTGATCTTTCTTGCTTCATAACTCCAGCATGCATGTTTTATTCGGATATGATCCAGCTTCTGAATCCTCATACATGATCTTTTGCATGACAGACCATGGGACATAATGTGGCCAGGCTAGATCCTGCTAGAATTGGTACACCTTATCATCCGATGCAAGTGGGACCCGCTTACATTAGCCCTAGTCTTCAGCCTGTAAGTCTTAAGCAGTTGTATATCTTATCTAAAAAAAGGCAGTTGTATATAAAAAAATCCACTGATATTAATTTCAAATACCTGTTCATTTGTAATTATTTATTACATGATATTCCATTTATTTGTTCCTTTACTGACTAATTTATTTTTATGTCATGACATGATAGGTTTCTGGTAGGAAATTTAATCATGTTGTTTATTTACACCCATTTTCTCAGGTGAGTAATGCAACAATGTTATTTGTATTAATAGCTCAAGTGAACTCTTCGAGAGTAAGATGATGAATTAATGATGCAAATACAATTGTGTTGTTTCGCATGTAATTCTTTAACTGACTAAATAGTGCCGATTCATTGGAGAAATCATGGTTGTCTTTTGTGTTGCTCAACCAGTAGAAAGCTCAACTGAAGCATAATGATCCAAATTAAGCGTTGTATATTAGTCTGTTGTATAAAAACTGCTCTGCCCTTAAATCATTGAATTCGTAGGCATAGACCTTACATGGCTGAAGAGTTTCTTCACACATCAGATAAGTTAAAGCTTCATTTCGTGGGATGGATCTTTGTTGGCAACCCTGACATTGGATAAGAGTCATTTAGGCAGATGAAGCTCTGGTGTTAACCATAATGATTATTGATTTGACCTTATTAGCCTGCTAAAAATCTCATCCAAGTCGTATTTACTGTAAATACAAATTGCTCTTTCTGCTTTTAGCTGATCTTCTTTGTTTCTGCTGAAGGATGTAATGCACAGAACACCTGTTATTTCCCAAGGATGGTCTCTTCCTGCATCGTTGAACTCACATCAAGCTAACCTCCAGAAGTTCCAAGGTAAGAAATCGCACTCATGGTTGACTGCTTCCTTTATTCAACGGATCCATTTATTCATCACACTGATCACAATAGTTTACTTATAAACCTTTTATCTCCAGGCACAACCCCTGTATATGTAGCTCCGCCAGTCATGGCAACTGGGAACCTGCCATTGGTGGTACCAAGCCCTGAACCGCTTGTGCAGCCATTCCAGGCCGCTCGTCCCATCATGGTTCCTACTGCAAGCAGCATGGTTCCAGGCAAATACATGTAGATTTGTCATAGCAGTGTGATATCAGTTTTTGTCGGAAGAATCTTGGTTTTACCCCTTTTGGCCTTTGGGGTTTACATCTAAGAGGATCCACAGTTTTGCCTAATCTGTTAATTCTCTTGCTAGTTGCTGGTCTGTGTCCGTCTTTTTGTTGGAAAGACTTGCAACTTTTACCATTCTTAATGCTTTGGCATGGTCATGGTTTTTTTTTGGGGTCATTGGGATTGGGGGTGGGGTGGGGGTGGTTCCATGAGAGCAGTTAAGTGAAATAGAAAAGATCGAAGCATTTTTGTTGTCATGTCAAATACCTTTTCCTTTTTTTTAAGAAAGATAGTAAACTGATTGTTTTCACAGGGCTAATGTACATTGATCTTTTGAATTGTTATCAGAAAAATAATGACTGACAATCTCGCCATGAATTAGTTTTTTTTTGGAGCATGTGCTGACGTTGATCCAGTGTTCAATTTGCGCCTACGTTGTGTTTATAAGCTTGGTTGTGAACTTAGTATTCTCGGACTGTGGCAGGATGGTATAGAGTTCAATTGATTAACAGTAACTTCCACCAGATTTTGTGTTAGAGGTTGTGTCAAACGGTAAAGGTAAAGTCTGGCTCTTATTTTAGACTCCTTGGGTACCATCTATTATAACCGCATGATAATAGTTATAATAGTTATAGGCAAGAACGGGTTAGCCAGCAATAGTGGCATAGGTGAGAAAATAATTGGCTGACGAATTATTTGATTGAGGGTTGATATTAGATAGATAATGTGTGTCTATACAGTGCTCTGAGATATAGGCTTCGACTAATATTCATTAAAAAATACCATGTCTTGATGTTGTCATATGGTATTGTTTTGTATTCATCTAGTGAGGCAGTGTTAGTTTAGCTAAGGTAAGTTATGAGTGTGAGCCATGTGCCTGTTGTCTCCATCATTGATAAAAGAATGTAGGCTTCAGTTGAAATTCGTTAATAATGTTATTATCATATAGTATTCTTTTGTGTTCATATATTAAATTTTATATCAGAGTTAGTTTTGTTATGGGTGGATCCTAGAGGGTAAGTCAAGAGTACCTTTGCTGGAATCATTTGCCTGTTGCCTTCATCTTTAATAAGTACCTCCATCTATCTTTCGATCCTGATTGTCATTGTAGCTATAGCCAAAGGAGATAGGGGCGTTTTGGTCTATATGAAATATAGTAGCTAAAAAATAATTTAAAGTGTGTTTAAGACGTAAAATATGTTATGGATTTATTTTGGACGGGTTTGGGTTGTGATGGCATGGTTCAAATTATGTAAATAACATTCTAAAATCATAAAAGTTATAATAGCATTAATCTAATTAGCCCTCAAAAGTGAGAAACCGGTTTAGTCAAGTTTGCCCATGGATGAATAAAGTCACGTGCGTGAAAGCGTGGCTAGCTTACGTGAGCAGAGGAAGAGCAGGCTTAGGCCCAAGGTTTGGGCGAGTAGCCATGTTTAACATGCCGGAGAAAATACTTAATTATTACATAATTAATTAAGTATTAAAAAAGTGAATTTTTTGAATTCTTTTTAAAAACTTATGTATAGAAATTTTAACAAAAATATCACCGTTTAACAGATTGAAAGTCTGTGATAATGTATCAGCCACAATTTAGAGAGAATAAGTCTAATGTACGTATGCGCCACTCTCTCTTATCGAGCATGTTTTCAGAAGTATTATCTTAAAAAAAATTCTACATTGAATTTTTTTTAAAAAAACCAAACAGATCAATTTTAAATTTATAAAAAATAATACATATGATAATAATATGGCATGTTTCCGTGCCCAATCATCCTAGCCAAATAGGCTACGGGTGTATTCGTTTGTTATTTTTTTAATTTCTATTATACTTTTCAAACTGTGTATTTTTTAATATATTTTTTAATTTTTTAAGTAACACTTAATTAATTATACTAGTTTCGTTTTGCATGCCGTTGAGAGAGGTTTGCAACCCTTGTCCCGACCGCGCCTATGAGAACGGGGCCAGCAGGAGGGGAAAAAAAAGGGGTGAAGCAATTTTTCTGGTTCCCTTCTCTGCAGCCGGGTACCATTCACTTGGAGCATGCTACTGTTCACATTGGGCTGGTCAGTGTTCACGAGACAAACACTGTTTAAAAGGGCTTGGTTGGCTTATTTGGACAGGGTAGAATCTTTAGAACTATTTGGCTATACATGATATATTTAAGATATACATGCCAGTACAGTAGGGATATACTACATCATCATAAGGAGATAAAAGCAAATGCTATCATGACATGATTTAAGGCGACCATAAACTTCTCAAATTATTATTTCATCGGTATATTGGATTTGTTAGTTCAGTTCATAAGACAATAAGAAGAGAGAAAAAAAGTTTTTTTCATACTACTAAGTGTTTGATTTGTCCATTCAAGTTATTTGGCCATGGATTAGAGTAATGTTTGTTGGGGTGTCATGGCAGCTAAGAAGAAATATTTTACTTGGTAAGACCTAAGATCGAAGAATAGGTAGAAGTTCAGAGGAAAAATTATAAATATAGCGAAGTTTCTTTATGGCAGTGACCCTAGCGAAGGTTTAGCGTAAGTGGCAAAAGGAAAATAATTCAAATTGACGTGATATATTTGCCAGGGTGAAGTTGATTACAGTTTTGTTATATAGGTACACAATTGGTTACAAAGTAGACTTAGTTGTAAATATGTGTAGGATAAAAGTAGCATTAGACACCTAAGCTTAGTTTATTATAGCGTCATTCATTGTAACCTCGTGACAGTAGTATATGCGAGGAAACAATTTGCCAACGGTCTAGCTCTAATTACCCTACCCTAGAAATGTGTACTCTTCGACACAACACTATTAATAAATATTGTGCTTGTGTCCTCATCAATTTTTGATTTTCTATGATATTTTTTGTATTTGGCTACCAAAGTCGATTTTAGCGTCAGTTTTTTTTAATAATATTTCGCAATACGAGATGCACATTCAGTCATAAACCAGCCGAACAATACATAATCTGTTGGTTTCTGAGATAATAGATTTTGACAATAACAGCTTGCCCGTGACCTGGGTGTTAATTATCATAAGGCACATTATGAGATCCATGGTACAAATGCTTTCGATCCAGATATGTCATTTTCCTATATGGGCCTAGTCCTTCAAGGCCTTTTTCTCATTTCAATGTGTTAAGTAAACCTTTTCTGTGGCTATATATCATTATTAAGAAGCTCAAGCTCCTTAAAAGTAAGACAAATAAAAACGAAAGACGGGCCAAGTATAGCCTTGAAAGGAAGACAAATGAAAACGAACGGTATGAGTCTACGCCTTTAGCATCCAGCCATTTCTTGAATGACTTTGCAGAAAAAATATGGTTTTGCAAGCTTTCACCAAACAATAGGAATCATGTTGTCTTTCTCATCCGCTGCTTTCATTTTCTGTCAACCTTCATTTCATCATGAATGTCATCTGGAATTTTGGTTTTCACTGTAACGGCATTTTGTTAGTTCTTGTAGTGAAGTCCTTCAACTATTAGATCATCGTAATAAAATGCTCCCAAGAGGTGTAGACGCTTACCTTGGGGATTATGAACTGTGGTTGAGGTCTCTACCGGAGGTGCAGTTCCTGAAATAAAAAAAAGGGTTTATGTTAGTAACACAATCTAGCTTATGTACGGCGCACAACAAAGTACTGAAGTAAAAAAGGGGTTTATTGCTAGCAACACAATCTAGCTTATGTATGGCACACAACAAAGTACTGAAATAACAAAGGGGTTTATGTATGGCACACAAAAAAGTACTGAAACAAAATAATTAAATCTACTTGTGTGTGACACATATATCAAGCATATAACATCTAAATCTTACCCAAAGATTCCTTTACACCATTTATCAAAAATAGGATCTGAATCTCAGTAGGATATCAAAACTAGCAAACTTACCTGATGACTCTTCAGTGTGCTTTGAAGATTCAGAGACTTTGTGAATCTCATCGACAGTTTCCCCTCCAGCGACTTGCTTGCAAGATGCCAATACAGGTTGACCTGATTTAATAGGCATCACAGCAGATAACGGTTGTGGGTTCACAAGTTTAGTACTGTGGTTAAAGAAAGTCCTTGATTCAGAATTACTGGGTGAAACTGAGGCAGGTGCTGCTGCAACAACCCCAGAACCCAGGTAAGGTCTTGGAGCGCAAGGAACCGTGTGCTTAGTGACAAATTTCTCAACAGGCCTCCTCATCTGTAGAGGTTTTGCAAATGTAACATCCTCCAAGGGGACTGGAATAGGACCAGCAGCTTGCCTGTAAATAGTAGATGGCCTCTTTCGAACTTGACTCGGTCGAACCATAGGGAGATCTGGGGCAAGATCATCCTTTGGTGTTATTGGGCGGAGATTATTTTCATCTGGAATCCAACCTTTGAGGACCAGATTGTCCTTCATTTTCACCGTAATCAGAGAAAACCCAGGAAATTTCTTGGACATCTTACCAACAAAATACTTGCCAACAATATCATCTTTGACTGAATTACCTTGCAAGGGAGCACTACCGTAATTGGAGGCTTGGCCGAGAGAAGTCTTAAGAAGATTGGCAGAATCTCTATGTCCACTGGATCTATTAACTGGGCCTTGCTTTGTAGGCAAGACCTGAACTGCGCCTATATTAGGGCCAACACTACCACCTGATGTATGGTTGATCTGTATCCCATCCTGTTGGATATTTGAGCTATCTTGTGTGCTGTGAAGAGGTGGAACGCTCTGAATGGGCTGTGCACTATGTGGTAATTCATGCATACCATACTCATACTTCTGTGGACGACCACGCTTACGCTTAGCACCAGAGCTTGATGTCTGCTCCATGGGTAGTGGTTCATTAGGTGCAACAGCTTTATTCTCTTCAGATGTCATCTTTGGTAATTTGCTTCAACTTTTTGCAGCTCAACCGAGGACCGATGAGAATACCCTGTAAAAGTGGATTCACCTTCAGTTACAAGATGAGTTTTTCTCCCCCTGAACATGCAAAGTGAGCATAATGAGCAATCTCAACATTAAAAGGATGACAAAATATGGCGAGTAATCACAAGAATATTAGAAGTCGATAGAGCAAGTCGTCAATCAGGGAGATAGAAGCCTACTTTACATATCTGCTAAGAATGTAATTAAAAAGGAAGCTCTCATGGAACTATTTTCAAAAAGAAACATGGCACAATTTACAATCAATAATGTAAAGAGATAAGACTACTTCACAATTTTCAAAAGAGTGGCTTTGCTGATGTGGCATCCACATGGAGGTCCAGTCAATAAGAAAATAAAAAAAACACAATTGGAACATTCACACATTCACCTTCTTCTCCCTCCGATCACTCTCTCCCCTCCATCCCTCACCTACCCAAATGTCATTCCCACATTCACCTTCTTCACTCCCTCACTTTCTCTCCTCTCTTCCCCTCAAGCTCTCTCCCCATAGTTAAAAAAACTGGCCGAACCAGCGATTCAACTAGAAAAAAAACCAAAACCGGTCCTTGTGACACTTAAGTCGAGCTGCAAGACCGCCCATGCATGTGGACCACTTTGAGCTGGCTGAACTGGATGGTTTTATAGTAAATTAGGTGATAAACTAACAGTGGATCCCGGTTGTATATAGTAATGGGCTGACACAAGGCCCACAGAGCCTTGGAGGCCTGCAACATCATTTGCAAGTGAAAAAATAGGAGAAAATAGAGCGTAGAAGGGAAACGAACATGGGTCTCCAGCATGAGCCTCATGCACCTACCATCCCACCACTTCTTCTTGTGTTTAGAATATAACATATATTATTAATGAACATGATTGAACAATGGTTAAACCAGTGGCCCGGCTAGTCCGACCCCAAAACCATGAACCAACAACTTGGACAATTCAATCTCCGGTCTGACCTTTTGTATTATGCTCTCCCCCTACCCTTGCCAACTTCCCTACCTTATCCTGTTCTGCAGGCTATCCTCCCCAGGTGGGGTTGACATAGCGTGCAAGAGCATCACGCAGAGGTAGCAGTAGCTGCAAAAATGAACTCTACGTGGCAGTTACTCGACCCCAATGTAACAACATCACGCATCATATATCAAAACAATATATTGATTCGTTGGTTGTACCAGACAAAAAATCTCTACGTGAATATAACCACTTCCTATGGCTATGGAACAAAAACAAACAGTAAACAAAAAACAATTCCTTATATCACCATTAATGAATGGGCCAAGAATTGAGCAACAACCAACAAAGGAAAACTTTTACTGGACACTTTGGAGATGAGCTTTGGTGGTGTCCATGCTGACAGAAGCTATGAGCGAGTCCACCCGAGGTGACAACAATTTGCAGGCGAACCGGCCAAGGGGGGAAGGAGGCTAGGAAGAATTCATTGGGAAGATTGGGAAGGGAAGGAGAAGGGAGGAAGGAGGTGAATGTGTAAATGACGCGTGATCCCACTATGCTTTTTATTTTTCTTGATGATTGGTTTTGATTGTTTTGCCATGTAGGTACCACGGGTTTTGCTCAAGGGTGTAAATTAAACGGTTTGAAAAGTTCAGGGATGAATTGTGTCTGGTTTTAAAGTTGAGGGATGATTTCTATTCTTTCATAAAAGTTGAGAAATGTAAAATGATATTTTCTATAATGTAAATATAGTACCCACACGGCCATGTCTACGGGTGAAAATGGCAACTTCAACCATTTCCTTAGCCATACTTTACATGGAAATAGAATTGAAAACAGTAGAGCTGAAAACAGAAATGACATTGGAAAATCGAGAACGGAACAATTTGGGCAGATACATGCCGATATCATTTGAAAACCGGCAATTCATGTTGGAAACATCAAATAGTAACACCACATGTTTTCACACACTTGACCAACATATATATACATGTAATATAACTCATAGTTTATTTAATACGATGTCATGTTTACATATAGCCAATATGAAATAATAAAATAGTTGTATACATGGTGAATATTGAAGTTTATGTTTTTATAGAATCTGCTTATACCAGTCATCAACACAAGCAACTAGCATGGTGGTTGGTGCATGTCTTTTCTAACCTACATGTTGGCTGTTCGAATCCCCTGGCTAGCACCTATTTTTGTGAAAGAAGTGGCTGGGCGGCATGGCCATGACCCGGTTGACATGGTGACTTAGTGCGGATTAGACTAGGCGGCTGGGCCATGTCCTAGTTGCTGTGTTGGCCCTCTACTTGGCATGGATCATGGGCCTCTAGGTGTTGCTATAGTTTTTGTTACTGTTTGGGGTAGACACAACGGGGGGCAGCCCAACCCAATGGGTCACCATTTGTACGTGTGCATGCAAGTCGGCTCTGGTGTGCATTCCGCTTAACATTGTTATCTGATCGTCTGATGGACCCTAATCTCCATGGCACCAATCAAACGATTTAGGACGTTGTGCATATAAGATGATCTAGATTATTGTAATGTTTTCATTCAATAAAACATCTTTCTATAGTATATAGTATGAGTGTAAAACAAAAAAAGCATCAAGATTCAAGAGAAAAGGTTGAAGTATCTTATGGGGAGAGCAGATAAGGTAGGTCAATGGCAGGCCAACACGCAACAGAGCATCTAGAGGAGAGAGAGCATAGAAGGCGGCAACGACGAAGAGCATCTAAAGTAGCCACATTGGTGGCAGCAAGAGTAGGGGTGGACAAAGAGCTCGAAGCTCGTGGCTCGGATCGACTTGTGTCAAGCTCGACTCAAATCGGCTCAAACTTATAGTCTTAATGAGTTGAGCTAAGACGGTCTTTTAGCTCGTGAGCTGCTCATTTAGGTCGTTAGCAAAAAAAATCACTATATCTTCACATACTTAGGGCTTCTTAACTAGTTAGTGCTTAGTCTTATAATTACATCTAAATTATCTGTATTTAGTGAGCTCTTCATTAGTATTGTCTATTATTATGATAATACATGATAAAAATGGTAAAATTAAAATTATAGAAGTGATTAAATGAGATATAGCTTGTTAACAAGCTTATCGAGCCAGCTTGTGAGCCGAGCTGAGCTAGGCTTTTAGCTTGTTAAGGTTAACGAGCTGAGCTGAGCTGATTTGTTAAGATTATGAGCCCAAACGAGTTGAGCTAGTTTGTTATCCACCCCTGCAAGAGCAAGAGTAGTGCCACGATGGTGGCTTGGGGAGAGGGCAATGGCATCAGGGGGACGAGTGGGCGACATGAGGAAGTAAACCCTATGGGGGAATGGGCCAGCTTCTCAACTTCTTAGGCTGGCAGCCCTAAGCCCAAAACTCAAGTCACAATTAATTGTCCCCCTCCATATCGATGATCAATCATACAATCAAATTTCTAATCGGCTGATTGAGTTAATTGCACCTAATCAGAGTTAGGCAACCAATTAGGATAACACTACCACTTAGTTAAGCTCAGCTGTGGCTATGAGGAACGAAGGCAACTTGTGTTCAGTTTAAGTATTTCATCTATCATTGCTCCAAATTTTTAATTTATTTTTTTGCAATTATGAAGTAGCACTTTAGATTGATCACTAATTATGACAAGACTTGTTAGTGATATGGGAACTAGGGTTCCCCATATTGCGGGTGCAGCTTGGTGCCACATCACATGGCCCCCGAGCTCGAGGGGCTAGGGTGGCCCCACCAAAAGAGCTATGTCACCCCCTAGGGGCTCGAGAAGAAACGGGACCAAAAGTTGAGTGCTCAAGGCCTAAGTAAGCCGTCCTCGAGCACCAACCAAGGTCCTATCCAAAATTTGCTTCAAACGAGCGGATCTAAGAAGTTTGCCTCTAAGCACCCACAGCACACATGACTCCGCGAGGAGTGCTTAGGGACCAAACGACACCCAATGCATTAAATGCGCTAGGGTAGGCACGCAGTCTCACCATGACCTACATACATTACCAAGGAAGGGTGACCTAACCGATCCTTGTGCACTGAGGCGTGTAGCTCGATAGGTGGGACAAGTCATGTCGCCTGTCCCTCAAAAGCTAGCATAGGTTGTCAGGCGGCGTGCGCTGTCAAGCCTCCACATGGCACCGACAAGTGGGCCGTGAAACGGCAATAAATGGCTGATGTACTACACATCGTGCCCCCTGTGTATGGACCAAAGATGCCTAGGGCACGTGGTGGGCATTCACGGTTCCCTAGCTCCGCTTCAAAGAGGGACCCCGCTACCCATGACGCTTACAAGAGGAAGGGTGCAAAAGTCAATGGAAGACATCCAGCGGCTCCGTGCAACACGCCCAATAGGGTGCACATGCCGCCGTAACCTAGTTGTACATCAATTGTAACCATTTTGTAACCTACATTGTGCGCCTACACGCACATCCCCATATTCCGGTCGTTGTATATACAAACAATGAAAGGGGAGGGGGCAGATCTTCTTACACAACAGAAACAACCAACAAAAAGACAACACACAAGAGTAGAGTGTTATGCTCTTAGCAACCTCAACCTATCTTAATCTATTACATCACCCTTCATCTTCCCCTGAGCATGACCTAGAGAGTTTGTCCCCGTGTCCCATCGGAACCCTGGTACCGGTGTTCACCCACCAACAATACTAGTACACAAATGAATTCAAGCATATTTATAAGTTTGTAGGACCGCGCTATGCATTGTTGAATTACTTTCTTCAATTTTCTTTTCAATTCCTGTATCAATTTGGATCTAAAAAATGGATTTCTTTCACCTCGTTAGCCTTGTGTTTTTTGTTTCACTATCAACCCCTAAATTTCAATCCAACGTTCGCCATTGGCCATTTCTGATTCCTAGCAACCAAATCCACTGGAGATGGCAATTGCCAGAAATGAGCGTCGGTGGGGGCATGTTCGCGGCTGTTTTCACCCCTAGTCATATTTAATGTTTTTCTAATACTACCTCCGTTTCAAAATATAAGCATTTCTAGGTTTTTTTAGCAATACTAATGTTGGGTTAAAAGATTCCCTTTTAGTCACTTACAGTGGTTAATTTTTGAATTTTGAATTGCTTAAATTCTATTTTCAAGCTTCTGATTGGTTTTGGAATCGTCGAAATGATGAGAATCAGCACAAGAATGTTTATTGTGGTATAAAATTTAAACTCTAAAAATGCTTATATTTTGAAATGGAGAGAGTAAATAATAGTAAATATCCTTGAAGCAATGAAAAATAAATTTATCATATGCATACAAGGCAAAAGGAACATTAATACCCTCCTGACTATAAATGTTTTATAGCAACTTTCACCAGCATCAACAAGTAATAAATTAAACTGAATTACATTCTTGGATTACTAATGCGGAAAAACAACTTATTAGCACGTTGAGCTCTTGTAGATCTGTAACACGTCCTGAGCATAAGTTCACATGCTTTGTAAACTATGCATCGAATAAGTGAACTAAAGAATTCATGATGACAGAGAAACCAAAGAATTTCACCAAATTTCTTGTTGGAACTTGTAATAATCCCCAAGTGTCTGCACCAAAACTGCAAACATGGGGCTACTGTAACAAAAGAATCGTGTAAAAATGTGTCTTGGCATTTTGGAGGTACCACTAACAATCTTATACAATTCGCAACCAAAACCTACCAGATTAACAACTCAGAAAAAAAATGCAGCAACATCCAAATGAAATGTTCCCCCCCTTCTGTACCATTCATTACCATATCACATCAATGCATCACATCGATTGACTGCACCATTGATTACCATATGACATCAGTACATCACATCGATTCACCGAACCCCTAAATTCGGGACACAAAACTGGATAAATTAATCGGAGGCAGATAAAATCCATCCAAGCCCGAACAGGCTCGCCAATCTAATCCACGCCGTCTCATCAAGCGACGCGGAGGATGAGAGAGGGATGTACACGAGCGAAGAACGAATACCTGCAATCCGATTCGAACCGAGATGATCGCCGCTCGTGCGCGCGAGCGAGGCCGCAAAAGGGGGAGAGGGCCAGGGTGGTGCGCTGGTAGGCGATGAAGCAGCCCGCTCGCTGGCCGCGCGTACGAGGAGGCGAGGCGGGGCGAGGGAGAAGGGCTCGCCGTGCCTCCGCTCCGCCCGTGCCACCGGCGGAAACACGGAGGAGGAGGAGGTGCGAGAGATGGGGAGGAGTGCAGAGGCGGGGGAACGCGAGCGAGACGGCGAGAGGGGCGGTGGATGCGAGGCGTGGATGGAAATCGCCTGCCGTTTCGATCGTGAAGGCGCAGCCGTGCCCGTCTGTCCACCCCGGCCGTTGCTTTGCTTTGGACGGTTAGGATTTGTCGGACCGACTCGAGGCTTCTCAGAAAGCAGGCGGCCATCACGTCAGCGGCGGCATTCACACATGGGCCGGCCCACAAGCTATCTTGGTCAACGAGGCCCACCATTGTGTGGGCTGGACTGCCCTAGAAGCTGTAACGTGGGCCAGGCCGTGCAGCGTAGTGCCTATATCAGCGGCTTTAGGGGCTTGTCAGATGCATGTACACTAATTCAAAGAGAGTACCTCGGGGATCACAAAGAAAGATAAAAAAAAGTTTTTTTTTTTGGTTGCTGAGCATGTAGAGAGTAAAACTGTTGTACCATTGCTGCAATTTTTCTATTGGATTCATAAAGTTTATTATTAATTTCAAATAACTGAAGAGGGAAAATGGAGTAAGATTACTAGTTCAGACTTGTAACATGGTATCGATGCACTCTTAATCTCTTATAGTTGACCAGGCTATCCCTGCAGAGACCTTTGTACAGCCGAACTTGTGCCATGTTGCTGTCGTAGCAGGCATCGACAAGGCTGTGGTTCCTCTGAAATTCGATAGTCCTTACGATGATGGCTGCACAGGGCTGATGGTAAGGGGTGTGGCTGCCATGACCTTTGATCCAATTTGCTGCTTCGGTTGATGGTTCGAAGTAGCATCACTGAAACTCGGGTTTGCTGGTCAGGGACAAGAGGACTGTTACTGCACTCAGGTATTGTTACTTGTTAGCACTACTGCAGGGAGTGTACTCATTTGATGAGAAATCACGCTCAATCCAGGTGGACACATTCTGTGTTCATGGTGGACCTGATGGCTACATCACCGGAATACTGCCGTTCATACCCAAGGAACCTTATGATGTGCTTGCAACCTATTATGATAATTACGCCACTGTGTCAAAGGCACAAGCTATATTCAGGTCAGAACCTGATCTCTGAACTGCAAATTAACGCTAGTTCTCACAAGCTAGTGATGCAAGCTATTCCATGCAAGAGTATAGTCGACTGTGACAAAGTTTAACAAGGGAATGAGAAATCACGGCAATGTACCTTACCTTCATATGCTTATTCTGACTCGACTTTCTGTACTGAAATATCATGACATCGTCTATCTTTTGGCAATGTATCAAATATACTCAAGAACACCAAACCCTGAACCAGAATTCATTGAGAAACACAGAGATGGAGAATAAAACTATGATGCTCCTCTTCAGTCACCGGCATGCTTACATGGAGTTCACAGCCACTACAGACGCCACAGTGTTTAAGAAAAGAGATTACAGCAGCAGTGATTACATCAATCAATTCCAACCGACGGATGCCACTTGAAGCGGTACAGAGAAATCACAGCCGCAACTTCTCTCTTCCTAACCTAAACTAGCCTTTGCCTTCTCTGAATTTCCTCAGACTTAAGAATTTCTTCAGAACTTCAGGCTCTGTCACTTTGCAACATATTTCTCGACAGGCCGCCTCATCTGTAGAGGTTTTGCAAATGTAACGTCCTCCAAGGGGACTGGAATAGGACCAGCAGCTTGCCTCTTTTGAACTTGACTTGGTCGAAGCATAGGGAGATCTGGGGCAAGATCATCCTTTGGTGTTATTGGGCGGAGGTTATTTTCATCTGGAATCCAGCCTTTGAGGACCTGATTGTCCTTCACTTTCACCGTAATCAGAGAAAACCCAGGAAATTTCTTGGACATCTTACCAACAAAATACTTGCCAACAATATCATCTTTGACTGAATTACTTTGCAAGGGAGCACTACTGTGATTGGAGGCTTGGCTGAGAGAAGCCTTAAGCAGATTGGCAGAATTTCTGGATCTACTGGATTGCTTTGTAGGCATGGCCTGAATTGTGCCTATATTAGGGCCAACACTACCATCTGATGTATGGTTGATTTGTATTCCATCCTGTCGGATATTTAAGCTATCTTGTGTGCTGTGAAGAGGTGGGACGCTCTGAATGGGCTGTGCACTATGTGGTAATTCATGCATACCATACTCATACTTCCTTGGACAACCACGCTTACGCTTAGCACTAGAGCTTGATGTCTGCTCCGTGGGTAATTTGCTCTCTTCAGATGCCATCTTTGATAATTTGCTTCTACCTTTTGCAGCTGAACCTGGGAATGATGAGAATGCCCTGTAAAAGTGGATTCGCCTTCAGCTACTTGATGAGTTTTCTCCCCCCTGAACATGCAAAGTGAGCACAATGAGCAATCTCAACATTAAAAGGATGACAAAATATGACCAGTAATCACAAGAAGATTAGAAGACGACAGAGCAAATCCACAACCAGGACGATAGAAGCCTACTTTATTATCTGCTAAGAATTGAAATAAACAAGTCTGCTAAGAATATAATTAAAAATTAAGCTCGCATGGAACTATTTTCAAAAGAAACATGGCACAGTTTGCAATCAATAATGTAAATCAAGTACCCACACGGTCGGAAAACAGATTCAACCATTTCATTAACTGTGCTTTTTCTTGGAAATAGAATTGAAAACGGTAGAGTTAAAAACAGAAACGACATTGGAAAATCTAAAACAGAAAAATTTGGGCAGAAACATGCTGGTATAGTTCAGAAACGGGCAATTCATGTCAGAAACAGCAAACTGTAGCACCATATGCTTTCACGCACTCGACCAACATACATACACACGTAATATAACTCATAGTCTATTTAATACGATGGCATGTTTACATATAGTCATTGACCATTGTAGTAACAATATATATGAAATAATAAAATAGTTGGATACACGGAGCATATTGAAGTTTATGTATTTATAGAATCTGCCTATACCATCCAGCATCCATCAACACCAGCAACTAGCATGGTAGTTAGCGCATGTTTTTTCTAACCTACAGGTTGGCTGTTTGAATCCCCTAACCGGCACTCATTTTTTTAAAGAAGTGGGCTAGGTCACTGGGTCATGTCCTAGTTGACATGGTGGCCCTCCACTTGGTGTGGATCAGACTGGGCGGCTGGGCCATGATCTGGTTGCTGTGGTGGCCCTCTACTTGGCATGGATCATGGGCCTCCAGGGGCTATTATAGTGGGCATCTAGTTCATGTGGTATATGGTAATTATTGATTTCCCCAAAACGATTATTTCTGGAACAATATGGTAAACCGAGACGGTCACTAGAACAGCAAAACCATTTTTCAAATGGCTCTTCCCGTTTCTGTTACCATTTCCAGGGGCAGAACACAGCAGGGCGGCCTGAGCATCCCCTGCTGCGGCCCAATCGAATGGTTCACCATTTGTACAGGTACGTGGCAGGGCAGGGTCGCAGTGTGTGCATGCAAGCCGGCTCTGGTGTGCATGCCACCTAGTTGAGCTCAGCTGCTCAGGCGTTGGTGTCTCTTATGTGGCTGTGAGGAATGAAGGCAACTTGTGTTCAGTTTAAATATTTCATCTATCACTGCATCAATTTTCTAATTTATTTTTATACAATTATGAAGTAGCACTTTAGATTCATCACTGATTATGATAATATTAGTACATAAATGGATATTTAAGCATATTTATCAGTTGCCTGATGTGCATCGCCGAATTACTTTCTTCAATTTTCTTTTGCATGACTTAGTTTGTTTATATGCAATTCATGTATGAAATTGGATCCAAAAAATGGATTTCTCTCATTTCGTTAGCCTTGTGTTTTTTTATTTCACTAGCACCCCCTAAATTTCAATCTTGTGATCTGTTTCCGATTCCTAGCAACCGAATCCATCGGATAAGGCAAAAGGAACATAAAAACCTTCCTGGCTATAAATGTTTTATAGCAACTATTACCAGCATAAATAAGTAATAAATTAAACTGAGTTATATTCTTGGATTAGTAATGCAGAAAAATAACTTATTAGGATGTTGAGCTCTTGTAGGTCTGTAACACATGTCCTGAGCACAAGTACTCATGCGTTATAAAATATGTGTCGAACAGATGAACTAAAGAATTTATGGTGCCCGAAGGACCAAATAGTTTCACCAAACATCTTGGTTGGAACTTGTAATAATCCCTAAATGTCTCACCAAAATTGCAAACCTGGGGCTACTGTAACAAAATAGCTATGTAATAATGTGTTTTGGCATTTTGGAGGTGAAGTTCATCACCACTAGCAAACTAATCCAATTCCCACCCATCCTATCACATTAACACCCAAAAAAATAGCACAAATATTCAAATGAAAATTATTTCCCCCTTCTATACCATCGATTACCCTATCACATCAGTACATCACATCCATTCACTGAACCCCTAAATTCGGAGCAAAACTGGACGAGTTAATCGGAGGCAAATAAAACCATCCAAGACCGAACGGGTCACCAATCTAATCCACACGACAGACCATCAAGCAACGCGGAGGGAGGAAGAGGGATGTATATGAGAGAAGAATGAATACCTCCAACCCGATTCGAACCCCAGATGATCGCCGTCCGTTCGCGCGAGGAGGCCGCACAAGGGGATAGATAAGGCAAGGCGGGTTCGGTTCGGATCAGTTAGGGGGGCGAGGTAATCCGCACCGTCCGTTCGCCCCGCGCGACGCGAGGAGAGGAGCAAGGCGATTCGGGGCAGAAGG
Organism: Oryza coarctata; assembly: GCA_030770085.1. Classification (NCBI taxonomy): domain Eukaryota; kingdom Viridiplantae; phylum Streptophyta; class Magnoliopsida; order Poales; family Poaceae; genus Oryza; species Oryza coarctata. Next base: position 19,829,006 of record CM061468.1, read on the forward strand.
GGCTCGCCGTGCCTCCGCCCGTGTCACCGGCGGAAACGCGGAGGTGGAGCGATGGGGCAGTGCAGCGGCTTGCGAGGAAACGCGAGAGCGATGGATGCGGCGTGGATGGCCTACCGTTTCGACCGTGAAGGCGCAGCCGTCCCCGTTCGTCGATCCCAGCCGTCGCTTCACTTTGGACGGTTAGGATTTCTGTTGGACGGCTACCAACTCACCAATTTTTTATTTATATATTTTTATTAAAATATTAAAATAAAAATATATAAATAAAAAAAATATATATTGAAAATTTACACATCTATACATCGTCCTTTGAAATATATATTTTTTTAAAAACAGCTCACCAAAGTACAAGAAATTAGATTTAACAAATCTCATTGAGATAAGATGGTGGGATAGAAGGTTAAAAAATTTATAAGCAGCCCTCTTCTATACTAGTAGATAGCGTTTTCTTTTATGGTAGAGGACCGCTTATAAAATGCAGCACAAAACCTGAGAGAGGGTCTTTTACAGTCCTCTGGTTGGATGTTTTTTCTCTCATAGGAGATCATTTGTAAAACTGCTAGATCTATCTATAAAAGGAGAGGGGACTGGTGATCCCTTTAAGATGTCTGTTAGGATATTTTTCTTTACCATACAAATATCGAAAAGAAAAAAAATTAAATAAGTCTATTTTCATTTAGAGTTATAATTGTAAAGAAAATTTGGGTACATAGAAAAAATAATTGAGATGTCTAAATAAGAAACTCAGCGTTAATACTGAAAGGGCCAGACGATTAATAAATTCATACGTGATATTATTTAAATAATAGTGTAAAAATATTACACGGTTACTAAAAGATTTACACATTATGAATATAATATAGACACAATATAAATAATACAACGATTAACGTGGTATAAACATATGGTATAAGAGGCATATCGTTTGTTGCCGTTGTTTATTTTATCATATATGACACATAAAAATATTTAATAGATCGGTACAAAACAATTGGCCCTACAAGTATTTTCTTTGGCAAAGTGATGACAAAGTAATTGAATAAAAAAATAAAAATGCCCAACAATATCATATCTCAAAGTATACAGCTGCATAAATTTAAAATCTTACATACTAATAAGATAAGTAAGAGAGTTGTGTAGGAACATGTCTTAAAAGATGACATGACTTGCTCATTCTCATGCCAAAAGCTAAGACTGTATCACAAGCTATGTTCTCATATTATTGCTGTGAGTTCGGAGTATAGAATACTTCATTTTGTATTGCCTTATTTTAAGAAGTAAGCCATCTTGTAACCTAAAGTGGCGAGTTATATGGCTTTAGTATTGTGGGGTCTTTTATATCTCAACCATCTTAGTTTTTTTACATTCCAGACCCCAACAAAAATAAGGGAGAAGTCAGGTCATCGAAACAAGTGGAAAATCCAAACATTATAGCAGATACAACAAGAAAATGTATGCTTACAAGAAGTGCCAAAAAATGAAAAGGTTCTAAGTCAGGCGAAACCTTCTCCATCAGGAGTAGGGTCCGATGAAAAACACCCCACGAGAAAAGGCACCACTTCAAGACCAACATTGTTTAGGCATTCTCGTGCACCTAATGTTTCAGTCATATAGTATAATTTTATGTATTATTTTAAGAATAGATGTGTAAGTTAAGTTACTGCAATTTAGAGAGTCGTGAACATTTTCTTTCATGTTGTATGAAATATATGTATCGTAATGTTGTTTCATTTTGGTCTTATACTAATGGTAACTATCTTTATTTTGTTTGATAAAAATTTATTGTTAGTTATATGCAATGTAAATTATGTTTTTACTTCCGATAATCATGCTAACTTTTTCAATATAGAGATGATGTACTAGACACCGAAGCTACTAAACCGTGGTCTTGATCGGTCACACCGATTGTATCTCTTAGCGGTTAAGAATGTCGTGTTGACCACCCTCTGTCCATGCTCTTTGTGACACCTACACCCTATAACCTGCAAAAAAAAGGTAATGTATGTATTATTGGCTAGGAATCATATTTAAAGTTATGGCAGAAATACACAAGAATGATCTAGTGAAGCGGTGGTTCACATACTGCCTCTTCTCGTAGCAATCTAGACCACTAGAGGCCAGAGATGAACACTTTCCACCTATTGTGCGGGGAGATGGCCCCTATGCTTCAGGACATCTCGTACCTTTTGGGTCTTCCTCTTGGATGAGATAAAGTAAGTCCGATTGACAGACTTCAGGGATGGCACGATGACATCTAGGAACCGCTCACGTTGAGCGCTTGCCTGGTCTTATAGCTCTAGGCGCACTTCCAGCTTGTAAGAGTTTCGCCACCTCACACACAAGAGCTGCATGTGTTTGACTTTTGTGAAGCAGGTCCGTGCTAGCCATTGCGTCCCAGTCGACCGTCTCACCTACTCTCAAGATTACGTATGAGCGCAAGCAGGAAGATGAAGAGGGGTAGAGGACAGGCCCCAAGTCAGTAGTATGTTGTGCCATTTGTACTTACTGTTTATACTACTTTATATTCACTATTTCGGCTTTATGTACCTACATTACTTACTATATGTTAAAACCATATCGCTTTCACTCTTTATTATACGCGTATGACTGTCGGTAGTATATAACAACCAATTTTTGATGCCTTCACTCCTTACTGCACTCATGACTGCCGAGTCACAATCGATACTCAGTGATACCAGCCAACTTTTGGCGTCTAACTGTCACGTCGCTCTCAACATAACCCAACAGCCAACTTTTGACATGTCACCGTTATGTTGCTTTCATCACAACCCAATGGCTAACTTTCGGCCTGTTAATATCATGTCGCATTTAAAGGATTTTTACAAGTATGATACTTTCCACGTGTAAATGTCATATCGTTTTTAACGCTTTCATTTATGTCTCTCACACCTACACACAACCCATGCTATATATGACTTCAATATGCATGATAGAGTTTAAGTTTTTTACTAGTTGGTACCCTTGCAAATCCTACATTACATGTTTGCTTTATCTTCTATAGCGTCAAAGAACAATAGATGCTAAATGCGTTTTCATTAAAGATCCTAATTGGAGAAGGAATCAATTGGCTTGGCTAATTCCATCTTGATGTGACTGTTCGTTCTGTATATGTGGTGATTGACGTCAACTCATGACATTTCGGGACACTAACACTCATGGGAGGAGATTCTTCTAATACTCAAATTATTATCATAAAGTATGGATTATATGTACTTGTTTTTTCAATTATTCCTTACCACAATATTTTCGTCAAACTAATACTTTCTTTACTAGATCCACAGAAGGAGATATAGCTTCATTCGGTGGATTGATACAGAAAATCCGGTATTTGATTCTAATTGTTGGTTCTTCGATACCCATTAGTTTTTCCCCTCAAAATCAAACAAATAGTATATGATGAGAAAGGAGGAGTACGAATGACGTCAGCGAGCTGAATGGTTAGACTAGATGTGGCAACCACTTGTACTATCTCTATGGCGGAAGCGTCCTAAGTGCAATTGTGGTGTTTGTTACCAGGTAGTGAGATCAATAAGGTGTTCATACTTTTAGTAGAAGGTATTTTATTTGTCCAAAACATTCTTGACGATGATTTCATTGTAATTTCGCTATACATATCTCTAATTTGCTTCAATTTGTTATCACTGTGACTACAATAGCTATATATGTATTTTTTTTCATAGGAACTGCCGAGAAGGTGTGAAATCAAACAATAGATAGACATGAAAAAAATCATCGTATAACTATATGGGAATTATACAATATAAAACAATTGAACAATACATGTAACTATGAACTAAGTAAGGAGTCATATTTTCTAGTAAGGAGTGACTATAAACTATAGATAATGATATCCACAAGTTTCAAATAGATATCTATATCGTGTTACACGTTGTATTATTTGTATTGTGTCTATATTCCGTACATAATGTGTAAATATCTAAGTAACTATGTAATATTTTTAGTACCATTATCTAAATAATATCCGTATGCAAATCTATTAATTGTTTGGTCATTTATTTAATGGTGTAATAATTTTCTAATATTAACGTTGAGTTTCTTACGTAATTCAATTATCTCAATTATCTTTTTTACGTACTCCTAAATTTTCTTTACAATTATATATCTATATGAAAATATATTTATTTAATTTTTTTGATATTTATACGATGGGGAAAAAACACCCTATCTAAGAGAATTAAGAGGGATGCTTATAAAATTGTTAGGCTTTTCTTTTCTCTTATGGATGGGTCTGATAATTTTATAAGTGATCTCGTTGGAGGAAAAAAAAAGTCCAAACAAAGGGCTATGAGGGGGCCGCCTAAAAAAGGACATGCCCACTACTCCCTTACACACCTTGCAGCGCACTATCCCACGGGAAAAAATATTCTCAGCTAGAACGGCAAGAAGACCGCTTGTAAATTTTTTTAGCTCTTGACTTATTCTTAATGTGTGTTAAAATTACGTTTATCACGTTGGATATCTCATCGTTTGGTGAGGCGTTTATTTAAAAAACTCTCTCAGATGTGTTGAGAGTAGAATTCTATAATTTTTTTAAAGAAAAAATATATATTTAAAATACTTTAATAAAAAATATAAATAAAAAAATTCACCAACTCACAGGTTTGCCAGGCCCGCAGTTGGTGTTGGCAATGGAATTCACATGTCGACAGGCCCACGAGATAGATGGGCCCAAAAGGCCTATTACGAGAGGCTGTAATCTGGGCCACGCCGCGCAGCGTGATGCGGCTCCTATATTTATGGGCTTCTTAGGGCTTCACTCAGCGCCGCCGCGGCCGAACTCGAGGAGGTTCTGAGGGTGGTTGGTTGGTTTGTGTGGAGAACGTTTGCTGTTCTGGTTCTTTCGTTGATGTTGTCGCGGCTTGAGGTTCTCTTCTCAGTTTTCTCTTCTTATTTTCGTTGGGAACTTGGGATTTGGTGGAGTTATTGAGACATTGATAAACTCTTGAGTCTTTGCGTACGATGTTTTGAACGGTTGGAACATCAATTCCAAGCATGGATGCCGCGAGACTCGCACAGAAAATGTGTTGCCATCACCTCCGTCTCTCTGCTCGAGCACACGAGACTGAGTCGAATAACAACACGGTATGTCCCAAACTGACCTGAATCTGTCTCATTGTACTTGTACAACATTTGTGTATACCAGCACAGGTTCTTGGTCACTGTGCAAGAGTTCTTGAATCTTGCAAATTCTTTGTTTATAAGCTAATCTAATTAGTTTGCACATCTGAAGTAAGGTTTCTGAATGCTACACAGTTCGTTATAAAGTTTTTCTCTGATAAGGCACGTTAGGGAAAAACAGAAACCACTAGAGAAATCACAAACTGAATTTTATTCGATTCCAACTTCATGTGGAGGGAACACTGAACATCACAAGTTTACAATACTGAGTTTACTTGAAGTAAAGTTCTACGAGCTTCTTCAGGGTGTCAAACACACTTGTGAATGGGTTGAACGCAACAGGTGCATTCAGCTTCAGGTCTGGGAACTGATTCGTCAAAGCCTCGGTCATGCCAGGCATTGACATCATCAGACCAAGCTGGTCTGTGGACATGACCTCGCAATCCTGTGGGGTGTCCTTGATCTTGCTTGGATCATAACCGAAGTTGGCAGCGTAGGACTTGTACTTCTCAATGAATTCTGGTCCAGGGTTTGGTGTTCTTGAGTATATCTGATGCATTGCCCAAAGATTTCACAGTGCCATGGTATTTCAGTTTACAAATCGTGTCAGAACATGCATTTGAAGGTAAGGTACATTGGTAAATCTCATTTGAACAGCTTGCATCACTATACTGTATGCTTGATCAATATGCAGAATAAGAAATAGTGGTAATTTGCAGTTCAGAGATCAGTTTCTGACCTGAATAAAGCTTGTGTCTTTAGCACCGGACACAACGGCGTAATTATCATAATCGGTTGCAAGCACGTCATAAGGCTCCTTGGGTATGAATGGCAGTGTCGGGAAACGGAGAAAGCATTTCCCTTTGATCATTTCCTGCCTCTCAAGATCTGTCTCAGCATTCGCCATGTCCTCTTCGGACAGGCATTGCACCCTTCCCCGAATACCGGTGATGTAACCATCAGGTCCACCATGAACACAGAATGTGTCCACCTGGATTGAGCGTGATTTCTCATCAAATGAGTACACCCCCTGTAGTACCAACAAATTTCTGTAAGAATATGTGCACACATTTTATGGAGAAAATGGCATTGAAAAACAGCATGTCTATGAATATATGATAACCTATTCCAAATCAGTTTGATAGGAAGATACCAAATATCAGTGTCAGGAATCAGGATTCAGAAGTACATATTACTCGGGCATCATACAGATTAAGATCTACTAGTATTTGTGTGTGAGGTTTCTGGCACTACAATACCTGGGTACAATGACAGTCCTCTTGTCCTTGACCAGCAAACCCGCGTTTCAGCGATGCTACTTCGAACCATCTACCAGAGTAGCGAATTGGATCAAAGTTCTTGGCAGTCATACCCCTCATCATCAACAATCCTGTGCTGCCATCATCTGAAGGACTATCAAATTTCAGAGGAACTGCATCTTTGTCGTTGGCTGCTACGTCTGCAATCTGGCACAATTTCGGCTGTGCAAAGGTCTCTGCAGGGATAGCCTGGTCAACTATAAGAGATTAAGAGTGCATCGATACCATGGTACAAATTTGAACAGATAATCTTACTCCATTTCCCCCTTTTGTGTATTGAAATTAACAATCTTTATGAATCCAGTAGAAAATGCAGCAATGGTCACGCAGTTTTACTGTATTCATCCTCAAAAGTAAAGAAAAACACTTTTCAAAAGAAATTATTTCTTTCTGATCCCCGAGGTTCTCCTCTCTTTGAATTAGTGTTTGTGCATCTGACAAGAAGTTAACATATATATGTACCTGACAAGGTGGAGAGATGAAAACAACAGAAGCAGCAAGGCATGAGAGCAACCGTGTGGATACTCCATGACTGTTCAGTGGCGCCTTGTCATCCAGAGAGCATCTGAAACTATTTCGTCCAGCCGGTCTGCATTTTCTCCTACCAAGAAGAAGTTTACTTATCAACATTACATCCAGGTTAGTAATGTAGTAACTGACTATGTATCATCACTGAATGTGGAATCTGACTTGACATCAAGAATCTCTTATCGCTGGAGAATTTCAGAATGCTGTACACATGCCTGCTTCCAAAATAGTAAATGCAATAGCACCTGATCTAGCCTCAAACAACTTTCACATAATAAAACGCATCTGGATGCTACTGCCACTGGCGTTGCTAGTCTCTTACTCTTACCTTACGTTCTTACCTGGAAGAGCAAGCAGGGTGTGGCGACGGAAGAGAAGAGGAGCCCAACAAGAGAGCGAGAACCATGGCTTCCTGCCACCCGCGAGTAGGCGACCTCGCCGTCCCCCACTGTCGTAGGCCGACGAAACCGTATTCTGGAGATTACGCGGCTGCAGATTCTTGAGTGGTTGTTTGCTTTCCATGGCTACGATGCTGCAGCTGCGGGAGAGGGAGAGCGATGATTCTGGTGAGAGGCAGAAGCGCATCCAGTGCCGTCCAATGGGAAGCGCCCACGTGGGCCATCTCCCTGTAACGCCCTAACCAATCGACGGATGCTCTAGAAAAAAAAAACCGACGGCTCTGTTGTTAGCTGGGCCTGTCCGAACAGGCTGTCGGACATAAAACTAGTCCAATTTACAAGCTGAGCAGCCCGATATCCAGGTGGCCCATGCCTGACTGCCTGAGTCCACCCAAGCTTCTTCCGTTTACTTTCTTCCTCCTCCTCTGCAGTGAACGGGTGCTCCTACTAAGCGAGTGGAAAAGTTTTAAATTTGGAATTAAAAGTTTCTAAAGTTAGACTGAAAGTTTTAAATTTGAGTTAAAAAATTTCGTAATTTGAGTTGAAAGTTTCAAAATGTGAGGTGAGAAAAGCTGAAAATTTTTAGTAGAAGGTCTACTAGAGATTTTGAAATCTAAAATCATTTAAACAAACTATAAAAGTATAAAAAGGTGAAAGTTAGCCATAAAAGGTTTCGTCCAAAACACGTGGAGACCCAGCTAATCAAAATACAACCAAAAACACCCACGTGGAGGGAAAGCAATGTGATGCCGCCTCATGCCGTGTCATGTCATCATTAGCTGCATCCACCTCTCTTCCTAATCTCTGGCCAGCACCATCATGCTGCCGTGCCATGCGATGTTGTCCCGTGCTGCACTGCAAGCTCGTGAGCTCTTTTTGTCCCATCCTCTTCCTATCGTCGTGTCGTCCACATCCGCTTCTTCCACTTTGGCCGACACGATCATCACGGTGCTATCCTTGTACCATGAGACCCACGCCGCCTTGGCCTAGAGAGCTCGGATGGCACGCCACCGCCTCACGAGAGCGTCGCTTAGCGCCAGCCCTTGCCTATAAATAGACCAAAGATTCTCTCGCTCCACCGTACTCCCTCGGCTCACTCTAGCCTCGATCACTCTCGCTCTCCTCTTTCCACCTTCCTCTGCCGAGTGCTATTGCCATCGCCCATTCTCCTCGTTCTCTAAGATAGCTCTTCCTAATTTCCTTTATCATTCTCTTTCAATCTTCACACTGCCTCAAACTGAGCCTAAAACCCAGTCACTCTGTTGCCCATTTGGTCACCGATGCCCTCGTCGGAGCTCCACTACCACACGCCACTGACCCAATTCTGGTCTCTACAAACACTTTCGAGCCTTCACTCGCTTTGCCTTTCTCCCCTCGTTAGCACCACAATGACCTATCATGCTAGTTCACTGGTGGTGTTTGTTGGAAGGCCATTGGTTGTCGCCAGCCATCGATTCTACCTGGCGACGTGGCAGCCATGTATTTAGGCCAACCTATACGTCAGTGAAGCCCACAGGATTTGGCCTTTTTCCCCACTCAGCCCAAAACCCCTTGACCCATTACACAACCTAATAACATCCACCTGACCCCGTTAACTTACCCACTAAAGAAATAAAAGTATATGTTACCTCTCTCTCACCCTGGCTCTCACCTTGGCCTCACCTGTCAGATTCAAATATTTCCTTTTTTAGAAAATATTTAATTTTTTATAATCTAAAAAAATATTTAATCTTTTTAACCAAAGCTCTTAGCTTGTTCAACTCTCAATTTTTTTTAAATGAGATCAATCTAATGGTACTAGTTATATGTATTTGGTTTTGATTTTATTTCCTTTCGTGTGTTGTTATTTTGTATCTCGTAGTAGCCGATGCCGAGAAGCTAGTAGTTGAGGAGTTCATCGAAGAAGACAAAGACCAAGACCAAGGCAAGTCATCAAGTGATCATGTTGATTCTATATTTTTAAGCTAAAAATATTTTGTTACGAACTATGCATACTTAGGTACACGATATCGACCGTGAATCGCTAGTCGATTCGATAGGCCTAAACCCTAAACCCACTTAATGCACATTCCCTCATTATTCATTGATGACCTTACACCTTTGTCGCCCTATTGACATCTTGGTACTCGTGCTCATTAAAGTGCGAGTATTGACAATATCCCTGTCACTTAAAATTTATGAATAGGATAAACATGGGTTTTAAAAATGGTTTAAAATACTAGCACTTGTGGTCAGAAGCTTTGTGAAATAAAATAACTTTATAAAAACTAATTATGGATAGTCACTGCATGTGTGGTCTGGCTTCTAAACAGAATATAAGGACCAATATATTGAGAAGTTTCACTAATCATATAAAAGTGTGATCATATGGATGGAATGAGACGCCCCTGATTAAATAATTAGTGAACCTTGGATGTGTACGGGAACCAATGGACGTGGAGTCATTGATGTGATATCTGAGATACGCCTGTGTGACCCTAAGTACGGGAAGTCTAGGATTTGCCCGGTACTTGGTCTAGGACTTGATAACTGACTATCCCAAGAACGCTTTAAAAAATTCTTGTCGTGAACCTCTCCTCACTATACGTATCTTATCAATATCTATTAGACGTTTAGAGTAAACTCATGTCGTGTAGATAAAATATGCACCATTTATAAATGTTATAATATGTTCGAATAGCCATATCCACGGTCATGGATGGATGAGAAGTGATTCCTTTAGCATAGTGTTATACTTGAAAAAATTTTATGAAAAAATTTATTATAGTATGGAAATTATTACCAAAATCAGTCTACGTGGCTAGTGAAAGACCTGAGTGATCTAAAACAATACTATATGATCTGGAGTGTCACTTGGTAATAGAAATAGAGTTGGATAAGATAGAGTTATGTTGTGATTGAGAAAAGAAAAGAAATTGAAGGCACATAAATGGAGGTACTGTTTGGGATCATATGCTTCTAATCAGAATTGAGATAAGTTGTTACAAAGCGACTTATATAATGGATTAGGATGCGAATTTCTTCCCATTAAATATAGCGAGTTGTTATTAAGCAACTCACAGATTGGATTGAGGGGTGATCCTTTATCCAATGACTTAAAAAAACACACTTAGAACTTGCAAAGATGATTTAAAAATACCCTAAATTGTCAAACAAAATCAAGCCCTATTTGTTAACTCTTATGTGTCATCTTAATTACTGTGATTTGCTGATTACCTCGTGTATGCATCCTTGCTATTATTATTCCCTACCAAAAAAATAATACGATGAAGATCCCATAGAGGAGTTTCTTTAAGAGCAAGCACAAGACTTTTAGAACTTTAATGTAAGAGCCAACTGTGTTTGTGGGTTTAGCTCTAGTTTTGTTTCTACTATCGTCTTTTGTTGGTGTAGCGTTGCAATATCGAGGTCTGTTCATAACTGTAACCTATATATTAATAAATAAAATAAGATTTGGTAATAATCTACTTATGTCCTATTAGTGACAGTTAAATTTCAAAAACTGGTATTAGTATGTAGGTAAAAGCGTTTCACTCTCATTAATCTACTTATTGGTTAATAGGAGAGAGACGTCGTACAAATTCTATATCTTTAAGACCCTCACTGATCTAATATAATTATAACGTGTCAAGATATATATGACCATTGATTGGCTAGACTGCCGAATAGTCATTGCTTAGTGGTGCCTCCCTACCCTACCAGAGAGTTTAGGATAAATTTTGACTTCAATTCTATACTACATCTATTATAGATGTTAAATCCTAATTTGTAATTGACTCTGTATTCTCTATTATATATTAAATTAATTGACTTTGTACACATATCAGATATAACAGCAGCGAGTCTTTTAGTTAACAGGATCGCACCTGCCACCTAGTGGGATCATTAAACTAGGACGCAGTGCGAGAGGAGGGCTGGAATTCACGGCGGCTTCTTGGTTTTAAATTGGCGCCATACCGAACGATCTTATCTGTAAGGGCATCAAGCTAGCAGGCTTGGTGAAATCGACGGTGACAATGAGATTACTTTAGTTGGTTGGATCAGCTGACTGGCAAACCAGCTCTGGTTCTTAATTTGGCGCCACCGGATGCTTGGCCGCTTAGCTGGCAGCTAGCTAGTAGTTTATTTCGTCCGTGTTTCTTCTGATCGTCAGTTTATCGGATTCTTCATCAAGTAGACAACTGGAGAGCCACTTACCGAATAAGTCACCAGGGTGGATATGAGGTTCCACGTCTTTGATGCCAGCTAGTAAAGTTTCTTGAGCATCGATTTAAAGGATCGCCGGATTTAAGGAATTTCGCAAACAAAAAGTGGCAGCATTTTGTTTTAAAAAGTGCCAATATCAGAAGAGTGTAGTCTTGCTAAAGGTTCATGTTATATTTTTTTTGTGGTGATAATTTGTGCTAGGATGAAACAGTGATGAACTGAATCACTGAACAATAGCCGCAGAGGTACGCTTCCATAACTTCTGTTTACATTTTTTCTCTGCGAGTTTAAACTATACCATTTGTTTGAAGTGATGTGGTAGTAGTTATTTACATGATTGTATTTTGATAGCTACTAGTAGAAAAAAATATTCTACTATTATAAGTATTTGGAATGGTAATATAAATAGATATGATCTATTGAAATAAAAGAAATAAATTGTTTAGATTGATTTCTATTACAGCAGAAACACTATTATCATGTTACTGGTATATACCTCTAGTGTGAAGGAGTGATCAAGAGAAGATTCCATTGTACTTCTATAATTGAGATTTGAAACAAACCGAGTCTAATTCTTTTTTGGCGCCATCGGATGCTTTGGCTAGCAGCGTTTGTCCAGTGTACAATGCCTGTATCGCTCGCTACATATTCCTACCTGAATCTGGCCTCCCACCTGGATGCGCAATCTGAACCTTTGCACAGCTTCTCTTCTCTCAGGGCTCAGGCATTCGTCCCCGGCATGTCAGCGCTCCGGCTGCGTGCCGGCCCCGGCCGGCGGGAAGCCCCTTGGGTACGTGTAACTGTGTACGCCTCCTCCTGACAGCAAACTCAATCAGTAACTCATATCACTGACGGACCGACTGAACTTGTGAATTGTTAGTGACCAGAACACCGCGCGCACCGATCCGATGGATTCCGCGGTGAAGTGGGTCCCGTGACGGACGGCTTGGTGGAGGCGTGGGCGGCCAGCTCGGAGCTCGGCCCCAACATCAGCGCCCTCAAGATGGAGTTGCTGTACGCGCAGGGGATGCTGGACAACACCCATGGCCGCGCGGAAGCTGTTGCTGCTGCAGGAGCTCAGGCAGCTGGCGTTCAACGCCGAGGACGTGCTGGACGAGCTCGACTACTTCCGCATCCAGGACGAGCACGCCGGCGGTGGCGCCCGCAACCTCATCCTTCATGCCACCCACACCGCCAAATTCACCGCCAAGCTTGTTGGCCTCCCCGCTTGCTGCTGTGCTAGTGCTACCAACACCGGCCGTACTGCTGCTGGTCCTGACGACGAGGATGTCTCGGGAGGAGGGGCAATGCAGCGGGTCCTCTGCTGCGCTTGGCCATGCACCAGCAGCCGCAGCCGGAGGGCGCCGCAGAACAACATCCAGGCAGCCAACGGCGAGCGCAGCCGCCGTTCTGTCGGTAAACACCTTTCATGCTGCTGCTCTTTTACCACTGTCCGATCTGATACTGACTTCCGGTATAATGGTACCACTACGGGGAGAGAGCGTGCTGGAATCACCCATGATGGAGTTCTGCAGAGCGGAAATGTCCACAAGAATGAAAGGTATTCTAGTCAAGTTGAAGCCACTATGTGCTAAGGTCTCCACCATTCTTAACCTAGAGCTGTTGGATTCCAACCGTAGCATTGCTCAAGGCGTTGCTGCAAACATAAGTGCTGTCCTGAACAAAGAAGTGGGGCGTGCTCTCGTCGCTCGCGAAAAAACTGCCGACACCCTACGCACAACCACCCCTGGGATTTTAGACCCAAACTTTGTTGGAAGGAAGGTCGAGAAGGATAGAATCATCGCTGAAATTACTCAGGGTGATTCTTGTAGAAAGGACTTAACCGTTATCCCAATTGTTGGCCTGGGGGGCATTGGGAAGACAACACTAGCCCAACACATATACAAAGAAGTTGAGAAACTCTTTAACGTGATGATTTGGGTATGTGTGCCTGTAAAGTTCACTGTGGACAGTTTGATTAACGAGATTGACAAGTCCATCAAAGATTCCAATAGTGGTATCAGCCCACGCAAGAAAATTGAACAGGGTCTAAAGCATAAAAAAGTTTTTTTTTATTAGATGACATGTGGGATTGTGGCAACAATGATTGGAATAGGCTATTGGAAGCATTTCCAAAAGGGCAAACAAAGGGTAATATCATTCTAGTCACAAGTCGGTCCCCCGCAGTAGCAGAAACTGTTAGAAAAGGTGATAAGGCAAAAGAATATTTGGAAGTTTTAGATGATGAGGCATTTTGGGCATTATTCATTGCATGTGTTTTTGGCCATAAGAAATCAGATGGTGAGATAGATGATCAGTTACGTAAGATTGGTAAAGAGATAACAAAGAAACTACATGGCTCCCCTCTTGCGGCAAAAACTGTAGGCAAAATATTGGGTACCAGCCTCGATCCAGATCATTGGACAAGAGTCTTAGAGAGTAAAGAATGGGCACTACAAACCGGTAATGATGCCATCATGCCTGCATTGAAGCTTAGCTATGATTTTTCTACCTTTTCATCTACAACAATGTTTTTCATATTGTGCTTTATGTCCTGAAGACCACATATTCGATGCCAAAGAGCTCATTTACTTTTGGATTGGGCTAGATATTCTACATTAATTTTTATGGTCAAAATGAAAGCATAGAAGATATAGCGCAAAGTAGTTTTAACAATTTAGTTAGGTTAGACAGACCACTGTCCTATGCTGTATATATATAGATCCGATCTCCTCGTATACGTTCGGGGGATTTATAGTCACTGTACACTTTCTACATGGTATCAGAGCGAGTCTAGACATCCTGGCGCGCTAGTTTCTCCCTTCGGCGAGCTGACCCTTTCCTCCTCGTTGTCGACGTCTTCTTCCCGTCGCCGACTCTCTTCCCGGTACTCCCCTCGCTCTCTCGTCTCTATTTCTTCTTCTCCCCGTCTCTCCCGCAGTCACCTTTTCTTCGCCCCACCTCCGCACGACCAGGCGACAGTCTCGATCCGCCTCCTCGTCCCTCCTCGCACCCGTCTCCGCTCTTCCTCTTGTTTCGTGCATCTCTCCTTCTCTGACGTCGGCGCACCTCCGCGCTCGTCGTCTCCATCGGCTGGAAACCTCTCTCGGTTCTTGCCCTTTCCGACACGCTCAACGGCTCTCGGACGCGAACCTTCTCCCCTTATGTCCGAGCCAGTCCAACGTGTTCACGTGTCCACGGACACGAATCCCTGCCTCCCGAACGCGAACATATTCTCTTCGCGTTCGGCCACTCCTTGCCTTTTTCGCGTCCGCCCCACTCCTTGGCCTCCACGAGTCCACGGACGTGAATTTCCTCTTCACGGACGTGAATCCTCGCACGTCCGTGACCCAACCACTCTCTGACCCACCCACTCTGTCCTCACCTACTCCGTTTCCTACTCCACATCGGCCAACCACTCCTCATCGGCTGGCCACTCCTCACCTACTCCGCTGCCTACTCCCCATCGGCCAACCACTCTTCATCGGCTAGCCACTCCTCACCTACTCCGCTGCCCACTTCCCATCGGCTTCTCACGTCCTTGATCGGCCGATCCGTCCTCTCATCGGCTTCCCCCTCCCATCGGCTCTTTGCTCCCGTTCTCCCGTCATGGCCACCGAGTCCGCCCTCAGCTCCGGCACTCTCCCAGTCGCCGAATCTGCTCCGGCCCTCGGTGCCATAGACCACACCTCGGGCACCACCTCGCCGATCTTCTCCCCTCCCTACGCTGCTGTGAACGTGAAATCTCACGTTCCTATCTCCCTTGACCTTAACGCCAATTATTCCAAGTGTGTTTTCTTCTTCAAATCTCTCTGTAGAAAATTCGGCCTCCGGTCCCATATTGATGGCTCCGCTCCACCTCGCCCCAATGATCCTCAGTGGGACATCGCCGAGTGCTGCGTACGCAGTTGGCTGCTCGGCTCGGTCGACGACTCTGTCCTCGATCTCGCCATGGACGATACCGACCTTATCGCCCGGGACCTCTGGGTGGCCATCGAGCGGATCTTCCTGGCCAACAAGCAGCCTCGTGCCATCTTCCTGCTCAACGAGTTTCACTCCATGGTACAAGGCGACTCCTCTGTCTCCTCGTACTGTCAGCACCTCAAAGTCAAGGCTGCTGCTCTCCGGGACGTCAGCCACCCTGTGGCCGACTCTCAACTCGTCCTCGTCCTTCTGCGAGGCCTCAATCCCCGCTTCTCCAACACCGCCGATGACATCGCCAACGCCACATCTCTTCCATCGTTCGCCCGGGCTCATGACATGCTAGTTCTTAAAGAACTCCGTCTGGCCAATGATGAGAAGACAGTGGCCCACACCGCTCTTCTTGCCGTAGCCGATAATGGCTGCCGAGCTTCTTGCGCTGCCCCTTCCTCCCGCGGTCCTGGTGGCTATGGCTCCGGCCACAACAACATAGCCCGCACCGGGAAAGGCAAGGGCAAAGGCAAAGGCAGGACCTGGCAGGGTCCGACGCCACCACGACCTACCTCGGTCCCTACCCACCCTGCCGGTCCCACGGGTCCGTGGCTCTGCTACAACCCCTGGGCGCCCCAGCCCCAGCCACGCAACCCCATCAGCTAGTAACCCGGAGTTCTCGGCGCCCATCCCTAGGCTCACCTGGCATCGGCTCCCGTTCTGCCGCCTCAGTCGATGCTACCGATGTCAACCACCCAATCGGTTCCCTCCTGGAACCAGGCTGGCCTCATCGCTACCCTCAACCAGATGACGCTCCAACCACAGCACCCTTGGGTGCTGGACTCTAGGGCGTCTTCACACATGGCGTCATCGGCCGGTATACTTTGCTCCTATCACCCCTCTTCCTCCCCTTTTGTCACTATCGGCAATGGTCACTCTCTTTCTGTCTAATGCCGCGGTGACTCCTCTCTGTCTGCATCCACCACTAACCTCCCCTACGCAATGTTCTTATCATCCCTTCTCTCATTCACAATCTTATATCTGTTTGTCAATTCACACGAGACAACCACTGCTTCATTGAATTTGACGCGTCTGGTTTCTCTGTGAAGGATATCCCAACCCGGCGACAGATCCTTCGCTGTAATAGTGGCGGCGACCTCTACACCATTCCCGCTGCGCCGTCCACCCCACACGCCAGCGTCGCCCTCTCCACCAACCTTTGGCACCTTCGCCTCAGCCACCTTGGCCCCGACGCTGTCGCCACCCTCCGTCGTAGCGCCTCCATCCGATGTACTCACAGCTGCTCCACAGTTTGCCACTCATGTCAACTTGGCAAATATGTGCGTCTGCCCTTTTCTAGTTCTCTCTTCTGTATCTCGCGTCCATTTGAACTTATACATTGTGATGTATGGACGTCCCCAGTTAAAAGTGTCTCTGGTAATCAGTATTATCTCGCTATACTTGACGATTACACACACTATTGCTGGACCTTCCCGCTCATCTACAAATCCGAGGTCGTCTCACCTCACTCACTTTGTCACGTACGTATCCACTCAGTTCAACCTCCCCATCAAGGCTTTACAAGCCGATAACGGTACGGAATTCGTCAACCATACCGTTATAAACCTCCTCACCTCGTAGGGCATCCATCTCCGGTTCCCTGCTCCTACACCTCTTCTCAGAACGGCAAAGCCGAGCACCTCCTCCGCACCCTCAACAACATCAGTCGCACCATGCTACTTCACGCCCACCTACCCGTCACTTATTGGGTCGAAGCTCTGGCTACTGCAACGTACCTTCTCAATCGGCGCCCATGCTCCTCCCTATGCCCTTCTCTACCGCACGGCGCCCGACTACTCCCACCTTCACGTTTTCGGGTGCCTCTACTACCCAAATCTCACCGCCACAGCTTCCCACAAACTCGCTCCCCGCTCCACCGCCTGTATTCTCCTCGGCTATTCCACCTCTCACAAGGGATGCCGATGCCTCGACCTTTCCACCCGACGGGTCCTCGTCTCTCGTCACGTCATTTTTGACGAGACATGTTTTCCCTTCGGTCTCCTTCATCCGAGATCCTGCTCTAGTGATCTCGACTTCCTCCTCACCAACATCGTGCCGACCAGGTCTCCCCCACTGCCCTCTCCATCGGCCCCCTCATCGGGCACTGCTGAGGATTTACCCATCACATATCCCACCACTACTCGGTCCGATGTCCCCACCATCGGACCCCCATCGGACCCACCTTTATCAGCCGATACCGATCCTATTTATCCTTCAGCCGATACTGTTCCCTCTCCATCGGACACCCCACTTCCATCGGCTCCTCACTTTCCATCGGCTCCCCCTACCCTATCGGCTGATCCATCTCTATCGGATCGATCAGAATACTCGGCCCACCCAATCTTATCGGCTCAATCCGATCTAATTCCTTCTTTTCCTCTTATCTATAGTCACCGACTCGAAGTCGATGACGTCTCCACCTAAGCAGTTCTTCCCATTACTCCCGCACCCCGAACCGTGGATTTCTCAAAGAAGGTCAAAGATATTATCAGACGCGTTATCTTATCCATGACCTACTACGTGATTTGGCCTTGAAAGTTGCGTCTCATGAATGCCTTACTGTCGATAGTTCGAACGTGGCATCAGTACAAATTCGGCCATCAATTCGCCACTTGTCTATCATCATAGATGATAAAGATAATACTGATGGAATAGCTGGTGAAAACTTTAGGGCTGAACTTAGAGAACTACAAAAAAGATTGATAATTGGAAACTTGCAGACTTTGATTTTTTATCGGAGAGCTTAACGGAAGTTTCATCAACATTTGTGGTGAATTTCTCAGTAATGTAAATGGTCTCCGCGTTCTTCGTTTGCCCATAATTTCATGGGCTATGGAGCCCATTCTGCACAACTTGCTAACTTTGTACATCTACGGTACCTAAGGATAGTGAATCGGCGTCAATATGATATGCGTCGACCCAAAAAATTGTCTAGATTTTATCATTTGAGGGTCCTAGATCTACAAGATTGGTTTGCTTGTACTGATTTACCCGATGACTTGAGCAACCTTAAAAAACTGAGCCATTTTCTTGCCGCTTAGGATGAACTTCACTCAGATATTTGTAGTGTGGGTGGACTACAATTCTTACGGGAATTAAAGAATTTCCAAGTCAACAAAAGAAGCAATGGTTTTGAACTAAAGCAACTAGGGAAACTGTTGAAGATAAGAGAGCATGTTGTCAATAAACTTGAGAAAATCAACACAAAAGAAGAGACAGCCGAAACAAAACTGGTAGAAAAGAACCACTTGCAAAGCTTAACATTAGTTTGTAGTGAGCAGCCTGAAAATAAACTTGATCCGCAGTCAATGGTTCTTGAAAGCCTTCAACCGCACAGAAATCTTCGGAACTTGTGCATTAAAGGTCATGGTAGCTCTTCTTGTCCGAAATGGCTGGGTGACAAGCTCTATGTTAAAGCTCTCAGATCTCTTCATCTAGCTGACGTAGCTTGGAACTGTCTCCCACCTTTTGGACAAATGGAGCCTGTTGAACTCACACTGGAGGGAATTGTTTCAATTAAGGAGTTTATTCTGGAGAAAAGCTTTCACAGATTAGAAAGGCTAACGGTTACTGGCTTACCCATGTTCACAGAATGGGTTGTACGTGACAGAGATCATGTGTTCTCTAAGCTGCAAACATTGATCATTAAAAACTGCACTCAACTCTTGGGCTTGCCTTTATTTGACAATATTTGTTACCAATCTGAGCAAGATGGGAATAAACCTTGGCTACCCAACTTAAGAGAGTTCCAGGTAGTACATTGCCCAAATATGCTGTCATTGCCTCCTATTCCTTGGACCCATTCTTTGTGCTCTGTCAAGATAGAGAATGTGGGACCAAAGAAACCGTACAAGTTGGATTACTCAAAATCATCCTCTGAAGTAAAATTGGATATTAATGGCAAGGATTATCTACGCAGCAATTTAACAGATTTGCATGAGTTGGGTATGAGGGAGTGCTGGCCTCTAGAGCTGGAGCACCTGAAAATGCTAACCTCGTTGAAAACAGTGTACATATCCGATTCAAGAGGTGTGTTAGCGTCATTAGCAGGAAGCCATGGTGATGAGAATTGGCAGAGTCCGGTTGAGCGTCTCAATTTCTCGGAGCGTGATGTCAGTGGGCATGAACTCACACAGCTCCTCCATCATCTCCTGAGTCTGTCCGAGTTGGTGACGCAGCGGTGCAAGCAGACACACATGCAGCACAGCAGCAGCAGATGCTATCTGTGGAACTTGAGGAAGAAGAAGAAGAAGGGTTATTGCTCTTCCCAGCTCGTCTGTCCGGCTCTCTGCGGTTGTTGGGTGTCACCAGTTGCCACGAACTTGTTTTGGTTGGGAGGAGAGGCAGAGTAGGGATCCAAGCCCTACACTCCCTCCAGACGCTAGACACGTACGGCTGCCCTAATCTACTCTCTGCCTATCATCACACCCTTTCCCATCCTTCCTACAAGACCTTAGGCTGTCGGTTAATGCCATGGAGACGCTGGAGCCCCTATCAAACCTCACCTCTCTCGCTCAGCTGTCCATTCAAAGTGGTGGATTGTATTCAAGGTTGGTGAGCCTGTGGCCTCTCCTTATCGGAGGTCAACTCAGAGAATTAACTATCCATTTCACCCCGAACTTCTTTGCTGGTTGTGGTGCAGCAGCAGCAGCAGCAGCTTCTTCGTGGTTCCTGCAGGTTGCAAGAGCTTAATACAGATGACTTGACAGGAGTCCTTGAGAGACCCATCTGCAGCCTCCTCTCTTCCTCCCTCACCTAGCTAGTCCTTAAGCTGGACTTCAAGTTGGAGCGCTTCACAAGGGAGCAAGAGGCGGCACTCCAGCTCGTCACCTCTCTCCAGGACCTCCGGTTCATGTTCTGCAACAAATTGCAATGCCTTCCTGCAGGGCTGCACAAACTTACCAGACTACAGATACTAGAAATCTTTCGTTGTCCTTCCATCAGCTCGGTGACCAAGGGCATCCTCCCAAATCACTGCACCAGCTAGATATCCATGGCTGCAGCAACAACGAGCAGTGGAAAAAGTTAATGGGAACCATCCCAAAAATCAGAATAGACTAATCAAAGGTAATCCGTACTTTGGTTGCATCTATCCTTAATTCCCACCATTATAGTATGACTTTTTCCTAACTAATCGCATGAACTTCCAAGTCATGTTCTTGTCTATTTATCATCTTTTGTCTGCAAACCTCATTAATTAGTGCATAATCTTAACAATGTTCCATCTACTCTGCAGGGCTCTATGTTGGAGATTTGGACTTGTACATTCTTCTAGCCCTGTAGGACTCTCTGCATACTCGAATAGTTCGCACGTTGGGGTCTTGAGTGGCATACTTCTATTACACATAAGTCGTGTAAGTATATGTGGAATTACATTTTAATCTCTAGAAAGTTCATGTGGATGGCTTAGCTAAAATAAGGTCAGTGCGTGCTATTCCGTTAGAAGCTGGTTACTCTTGTGCTTGATTATTATTCTATTTTGGACTTTGGTTTAAGTTATGGTACCTTGAGTATTTATTGTAGAACACAAAACTATCTGGTCCCTTGTTTTCGCATGATACTCCACACACCTGTTACTTCAAACTGCTGTTCCAGAAAGTCCTAGTTTTGATTAATGCAGTGATCTCTAGTTGATCATGCAAATGATGCCACATAAATGGTTCAAGAATTTGAGCATTTTTTCAGATGATGGAACATGGCAGTGTTGGGCTAAATTCCCTCCGCATGTTGATTTATATTCAACCCATTGTATCCCAAGAGTACAACACTTGTAACCATTGATTCATTTCTCGATCAATGGTTGATATTGGCTCACTTTGGTGAAGGTGGGAAGTAAAGACTAACTCCTTTCTCCTGGTTGTAGCAGCCAGTGAGTGAGGAGTGTGAAAGAAGCAACAAACGTACATACAGATAGAACACAAGAGAGAAGACAAGGAGGTATGTCCAGATCAGTGGCTGCTACTCGGTCTTCTTTAAACTTGCAATCGGAGGCATGTGCATAAATCGACACTAAACTTAGTAAGTTCGGTTTGACTTGTTGGTTTGTGGAAATATCGAGTAGAGCACCAGATTTGTGGTTTTGTCAACTCGTGTGACTGCGGTTTCAGCATTGAGCAGTTCTGGTAGAATGTCGATTTTAGGGGGCAAATGGTGTCCGATTGACCTGATCTTTTGATAGCCTGGAAGGGACTCATAGAACTTCTTTTCAGTCGAGTTTCATGCAATTTGCTTCTGTGATTTGTGAGATACAGGCTGAGAACTGAAGGGGACATAATCTGCATTTTCTCCATTGAATATTGTCATTTCTCTTGTTGCTAGTGTATGGTTGATCTTGAGGGTGCCAAGATTTTGTCTTGATGATATTTTTTATGCAGTGATGTACCTCTATATACTCTAGAGACGACTCCATTGTGTACCCATTGTTGATAATAGTGGAAGCTTGGAGTGGACCAGTTGGTCTCCGTGGTTTTTTACTTCTCATATCAAGGAAGTTTTTCCACGCAAATTATTTTATCAAATTGTTCATATGATTATTAATATTCCACCTAGTTGAAACTATCCTCAAAGTTCACTACAAGGTGCTGAACGTGTAATATGATTGCGTCAGTATTCTTGCTTTTATATTCTTCTATTCCATTCATATTATGAACAAAAGATTTAATTGATCTTAGATTGTGTGTCGTTGTTTTGCACTGCATGACGCTCCTTTGTTTCCTCATACAGTAGTGCTAGCAATAACTCTTAACTAATTACCATTTGCAACTTGTCACAGATAAATTTCCTTGAAGAGCAAGTATATGGAATGGTGGTGGTTTGTGATACATGAAGAAACATCATGGTTGCTTCATTGGAAAGCTGAAATTACCACTTGTTGCAGTGCTGCGATAGCAGTTTGTGTGTCATGATTGTATATTGATATTATGCAAAACATTGGATTTTGTGTTATAGATTCCCCAAAACCAGGGTTTTGTGAATTTACTCTTTTTTTCTCAGTATAACAGGAATTATTCAAAAGCATGATGGGCTAGAAGAATGCATGGATGCATATGGATTCTTGGTTAGAGGAAAATGTTGTAGTTACCTTGACCATATGCTCTAACAGTTGCTTAGAGATTCTCCGTTGGATATTTTCTGGAGATTCTCCATTGGATATCTTCTGTAGATCTGTTCAATGTGGGGAAGATCTTGATACCCTCCATTCCTCCATTATGAGTCAGGAGGCCTGATTGTGAACTGTGGCATAGACAGAATGTGTGTGCTCCTGATCCTGGTTCCCGACGCTTTTTGCCTTTTCTGCTTGAATTTGTATGATCATAGAATGTCTACTCTTCATTCAAAGAGTGTAGTTATGTTAGGCTGTTTTCTGGTGCAGAAGCAAACCTCTCAATTCGTCAACTGCATGTCTGCTTCCTTTCTAGTTCCATTCTTCACGCTACAAATCCAGTGGCCCTTCTGGATCTGACTAGGCGGTGGGGTATGCCGAGAGAGAGCACAAGCATTAGCCGAAGAAAATCCGATGCGATAATGCGATGGCTTTGAGCTGTCTTTGTCGAATTGCTGAAATTGTGTTTAATTAATAAGAAAAATAGGTAAAGTTAGACCATTGAGTCAATCAATCAATAAACCGATACAGACTCTTACTATCGACTAAATGTATCAATTAGATTAGGATAGTCATCGGCTGTTAGTCAAATACACCTCTGCTATCAACTGATGGCCAATAGGAATTGTAGCGATTATATATTAGCTAGAAAGGTGATGACAACATAGACGAATGGTGAGAAATAAAATAAAAAACTCATCGCCTGTAGAGCTGATGACACTTCAAACAGAATATGCGATAAGCGCTAGAGAGCGAGTTCCGATCTTCCAAAAGAACAAGACATAGAGACCACCAATGACAGTATCGTTATAGCCAATTTTAATAGATCAAATCAAATCGAGAAAGTATAAGGTTAAGGCTAATGATACTAAAATAGTGGGAACTAGATTGGATGTACCGACGGAGGGAACAGGTGAATCCATCGACTGCTATCAGCTATGAGTCTGATATAAGCATATAAGTAAACTTATTGGCTAGTTGAGTTAATGAGAGAAATAAAACCCATTAGACCTCGATGCCAAATCCAATATAAATAGATTGATCGCTAGCAGATTAATCGCTGGGCATGATATATATATATCGGCTAGGAAGACGATACACTAGACGTGAGGCTTAGTGTAGGGATAACTCATCGGCTAGACACTCTGATAAAACGTTGTGTAAAAACCTATTGACCTAAGACTCAATCTATTATTAGCAGTCTAGTAAATCGGATCTAAACAATATAGCACGAGACCTATGACGGTAGAAAAAACTTAATAAGCCGACATAACCCACACAAATATGATGTGATGTATCCGATCGAACTAATAGATTGTACTTAACTGAGACAGTCTTAGACAAAGTGGATACACCAAGATAGTGATGTGACATACTCCTTTATTAGAGATCGGACTTAACCGATACAATCTCGCATCGAGAATTAGAATCTGTCGATAAAAAACTAGATAAATTAGGGTAGCGATACAATGAGATTAAATTGATCTGTATAAATAATTTACAAGCTTTTAGGAGATATATTTATATCTAGGATTACACAAGTTTGATATGGCTATAAACAATCTATGTATGTTATTTTCTAAAACTCTTTTTAACTAGTTAACAAAACTAATTAAAATTATCTATTTTATAATATAACCGAATCTATTTTTACCTGTCCAATCAGCTATTCCTCTATATTAATTGGCTTCTTTTCGTAAGTCAACCAACTCTTTAAATCTATGTGCGGGTTACTAATTTAGTGTTATCACCGTACATCTGCAAATTAATCTGATTTTTGAAGCTATCGTCCGTCCGATGTTCAGCCTCAATCCATAAAAATCGATCTCCGCAATCCTAAAGCTCCCGCAAAGTCCTATCAAGCCGCAACTCGTAGTGGTTGAATCTGTCTGTCACATCACTGCAAACGGTAGCAACGCATATCCCTTCACACCAGATCAGCCCACTCCCCCGTTCCTTGTAGCAAGCAGCCAAGCATCACAGGATCGGATCGTTCTCAGCGTCAGCCGAATAAAAGCAAAGGGATTGGAGCAAACAAAACAAGTTTAGCATCTATGCGACTCACCGAAGGGCCGCGCCGAGGCTCGTCAGTACGAGGGCGGAGCTCCGGCAAGCGCCCCGGCGTCGGCGGCGGATTGCTCAGCTCAGGCAGTCCGGTTGCGTTCATTTCTATATGTGAATATAGAAGATTTTTTTCTCGGCTTTTATATATAATTTTTTAAAAATGTATTTTTTATAAAAAAAATTATATATAGAATTTTTATCTCTCTAAAGTAGATTTTTAACTTATATTAGTTAATTTTATTGTTTATGTCGTTAAATAGATATAAAAAATTAGATAATATTTCACTTAACATTAACCATCACTTTCAAACACAACCGTAGAAACCATTGTTGCATCGATGACAGCGAGGGAGCCCTACGAGTCGTCGAGGAGGTCCATTGATGGTGGGCCATGGGCTGGAGGTTGTTTTGGAGGGAGACATCTCGCTTACGTTGAGATCACCGAATCACAAATAAGGAAAACGTCTATATTGCTCGCTCAACTATGGCCCTGAGTCTGGTTTACCTTCCTACGTGGCAAAACCAGGTTTAGATTACTGTGTGTCCAGTTCTATTTTTCTTCGAGCTTTTATTCATCAATTCACTAATTCGTTCCCTTCTTTCATATACCATTACCTACTAATATGGTTTGGATACTGGTTTCATTATATATGATGTTGATTAGATCAATCCTACCAACGTGACATATACACCGCTTACCTGGCATTATGGAAAAATAAAAAAATCAATATGACCACGTGTTAGTGACATTAAACCCTTCTTCCTCGTCAAGGATCCACATGTCATTTCCTCCCATCCTTTCTCTCCATCCTTTCTTCTCTCATTTTACACTGGAGCCAACTTTGACTGCCCAACGCTACTACCCAGCACACCCATAGCTGACCGTGCCCCTACAGCTCCCAACGACACCACCTTGGCCATAGAGATTGAAAGAGAACAAGCAACAGCAAAGGCATCGAGGATAATGAAGGAGGGGCCACTTGGTAACCTCTAGACCTACTATGGCCGCTCAAAGCTCGTTGTCACTAAGCCATCGTCACCTAGGTCATGATCACTGTCGGCGTCCTCATCATTTGAAGCGTTGTCGAATCTGCTCCTTCTCCCTCTGTCGCCGCTCAAGATCTAGGGACATGGCCATGGTAGTGAAGGTGAGGAGGAGCAAAAGTAGAAACAACAACTATGGCCGGGGCAGCAGCCAGTGAGGAACAACACTACAACAACCTTCCTCATCTTCCTTCACACGCCGCTGGCCGCTTCCCTCAGACTTATGCAGCGGTCTCCTTCACTATGCTAGAGCTCCACCCCCGCCAGCTGCTGCTGCTATGTTGACTCTAGGGCAAGCGGCAGGTCGACAAATAGCTTTCTCAACTTCTTTTGCACACCGGAGCAGATATGACGGCCTTCTTCACCATGCTGAAGCTTTGTCCTCATCGGGCCACCGCCACTGTGTCGACTCCAGAGCGAGCAATAGGTTGGCGACGGCTTTCTTAGCTTCCTTCTTGCCACTTTGTCGCCACTAGTTGCACCCTTTAGAGTAGATTTGATGGCCTCCTCCACTGTACGGAGCTCTAGCCCTTTCAAACCATCGCCACTTTCCACTAGTACACTACACATGTAGGAGAGAGCAAAGATAGGAGTGAGAGTGAGGTGGAGGAAGAAGGCCCACTGACATGTCTGTTAGTGATCATACATTGAAAGCATGGCCCATGCTACTCCCTAGCGCACGGTGAGCTCAACAAAGTGGAAATACAAGATTTTAGATAGTTTTGAGCCGCTGAGGAGCATAATACCCTACTCATAGGTTTTTTTTATTCTTGGTGTTCTTAGAAAGCATAAGTTAGGTATGATTAGTCCAATCGCTATAGGAGCCCTAACAAATTTCATCCATATTGTGTCGTCTTCTTGCTGTCACTGTCCACCGAGGGCCTACCTACTGGCCTCTCCACACGAATAGGTAGAAAGCTAGGCCGTGGTGGGTAGGTTAAACGTGGTAGGAGCATTATATATCTTGTCATGCGTTATTCATAGATGGATTAGATAACCGTCTTGTTGCTCTAACTAGCATAGATGCACGAGTACCGCATTAGGCCTAGCATTCCAACCTACTGTATTGAATTCAGTGGTTAGGATAGTTAAATACATACAGCTACTAAGCTCTATGAGCTCGGGGTCGCTACATTGGAAATACCTTCCTGATTTTGTTAGCAATTCCGAGGTTTATATGCCCAAGCGAGAAAGCCTAGGGCCTTTAGCCCGTGGGTTGGCTAGCTCGGACTGTCAGGTTGGGTAGACTTGCTCGATTAGCCCCACGCGTGCCAGGTATCGCGCTACGGGTTGCTCGGAGAATTAGTTTGGGAGTACTAGCTTGGGGCTATCAACGCCGTAACATAGATACTTGTAAAATACGACCATCTAAGGTGCTATTGTTCTATGGGCGCTGTCTGTCTGTTTATTGGAATCCTTGTTCAATACGTCCTACTGCATTCTTTATTTTTCTTTTTTGCTGGCAACAATGTCACCTAAGCACCATATAGAATAAAATATTATCAAAAACCATCAAGTAGGCTAATTTGATCTAATAGTTTTTATATTTGATTTTATGGTTGAGATAGGAAATTTTATAAGTAAAGATAGAAAAATCGAACTATAGTTGAGACAGGCATAATAGACTTTACGGTCGGAAGCATTTTTGCCATAAGGGCTCTCAATTTGTTATGTATTTCTGTTTAAACCACTGAAGCCTGGTTTGCTAATTTGCTATCAGTGAAAGCGATCTAAAAATCGGTCTGTACTTGATTGCTCGATCTACGTGAGTGGCTGAGATTGATGATGGATTAGTGTTGGGTGCTATATTTCATAGGAGCCCTCGGCCTTCCTCAATATTACGGTCACGAAAAGGGCATACCGGCAGCAGAGTAGCCCCTGCGAGCGTCGACCTACGAGGCGGCGAGGGCGCGAACATAGTTGCTGCGAGCGCTCTGATGGTAGGCTCCCTCAACTCTCCATGGACACTAAGAGTTTTGAATCTGCTTGTAATCACCTAGTTGCAAAATCAGAATCTTTGAGGTATTAATAAGACAACTTTCAGAATTTTTGAGATATATGTTTTTACGGAGCTAGTACTATATAGTTATTATTATGTTTCAAAATATAAGGTTTTTTGATATTTAAATTTTGTTCTTATAATATAATTTTTTTTACTATTTATGTTATCAATCTCTTCTTATTTAAATTTCTTTTCATATTATCTCCATATATTCTCTCACGCAAATTTATTCTTTATTTATTAAGTGACAGCAAAGTTTTTTCTAATTAATATCACTTAAAAATTATATTTTAGGACGGAGGGAGTAAAATGTAATATTACTACCTATCTAACTGAATCAACTCTACATGATTAATGGAAAGGTTACTGGTAAGCCTCCTGTATTTGGCAGCCGTACTGATTATATGAAACGTTTTGTTCCAAAAAAAATTGGGGATGCAACATGCAACCGCACCCCATGCATCGTGGAGAAGCCCTGCGCCTGGGGACTACGAACAGGCGACCGACGACGACGGGCTGCGGACGGCCAGGACAGTCAGCGAGATATGCAGCCGCTGGCTGCTGCTGACGATGACGGCACACTGGATCCGGCGTCGGGTCGACCGGATCTGGCGACCCCGGCACTGATCGGGCCGCTCTCGCCCGTTGAGTGAATGGCGCAGCAATGGGCGAGATGACAGGGCTTGACGAGGGATGGATGGGTTGCCGTGCCGACGACAAGGCACCGGCGACAATAGGATCAATGCCTCTGATACCATGTACCGTGTAAAATTTGGGGAAAAACTAGAGATAATGATTACAATGATTTAGCCCTAGAGGACATGTTTTTTTTTTTACAAAAGATAGGAAATGACTAAAATATTCTTGACTAACAAGCATCATAGGTCAAACTGGGGGTTCTTACATAGCTACACTTAAACTTCACAAATCCAGCACTTAGCAAGTAACAAAATCAAACAAGCATATACACTTTAGCCGCTTAGCCTCACAACGGTGGTGCAATTATCGAGACCAAACAAGAAAAAAAAAAGGCAGTTACGGATCATCTCTTCTGAAAATTTTAGCAGCAGATCGTGTCAATGCTTTAGTTTCCCCCGGTTTGATTAGCTGGGGAGAGACATCATGATCAGACTCATCTGAGTTTCCAGATACACTGATGCTCTCATGGGCGCCAATGTTTTGGAGCTCGACGATACCATTCATGGTGTTACCATCCAAGACTGGAGGCACCTGGCTCATCGACGGGTCGGAGAGATCATCAGGTGCATCTCTTCTGAAAATTTTAGCTATAGATCGTGTCAATACTTTACGTTCCCCTGGTTTGATTAGCTGAGAAGAGACGTCATGATCAGGCTCATCTGAGTTTCCAGCAGAGACGTCATGATCAGACTCATCTGAGCTTCCAGCTTCACTGATGCTCTCACCCAAGACTGGAGACACCCGGTTCGTTGATGGGTCGGAGAGACGATCAGGTACATTTGAAGTTCTCACGCAAATCATAGCTACAGATCGTGTTAAGGCATTCTTAACTTCCAAACTTTGAACGTACTCCAGGTCCCTGAGTATGTCTTCCATCGACGGCCGCTCCGCTCTCTTTTCTGCCAGGCACTTTGCGAACAATTTCGCCAAATGGCACCAGAGAACGTTGTTTGATTGTGCCTGAAATTTTCTGATCAATGATTTGTTCCAGCTCTCCTTTCTTCAGCATTCCCATTCCCCACTCTACCAAGTTCACCTTCTCTCTCGGAAGTTTGTGGTCAATCACAGGTCTGCCACATAGGACCTCAAGCAAGACGACACCAAAAGAGTAAACATCAGACTTCTCAGTCAGCTGCTGTGTTTTGTAATATTCAGGATCCCAATACCCAAAGCTGCCCTTTACTTCAGTGATTACATGAGTTTGGTTCAACTCAGGACCAGTCTTTAATAGCCCAAAGTCACCAACCTTGGCGCGGAGTCTATCATCAAGCAAGATGTTTGCAGACTTGACGTCACGGTGGATAATGGCCTTTGCAGAACTAGTATGAAGATAGTGTAGTCCCTTCGCTGCTCCTACACAAACCTCCAACCGTTGCTTCCAACTGAGTGGGGGTTTATCAGAGCCATAGAGATGGCTTGTTAGAGCCCCTTTTTCCATGTATTCATAAACCAAGATCATTTCATTCTTTTCATCACAATACCCAATCAGCGAAACCAAATTGCGGTGGTTCAGCCCTGGCAATAGTTCAATCTCCACTTGGAACTCCTTCTGGCCTTGTGAAGACCCTGGATTCTTCCGTTTCACGGCAACCTTGGTCTCATCCTCCAACACTCCCATGTAAACCTTTCCAAAATCTCCACTTCCAAGGACCCATTTCTCGTCAAAATTGTTTGTCACTTGTTCAAGCAAATGGAAGGGAAAGATTCGTGTCTTTGAATGCTGATTTTTGGGACCCTTTTCGTTTAACCCAGCACCTCCAACAAGTTTACGAGCCCAAGAACGCATGATGTAACCTGAGTTAAAGTATGTGATGTTAGCCTGCGTTAAAGTATGATAGCCAAATAGTGAGGGCTATAGCTGCAGAGAAATTCTACCTGATAATCACAGAGAGCAGTACACACAAGAATCCGCGACTAATTGTGGGACCAATTGAACTATAATAATTTTCAGTAAAATTGTTTTAATCACAATGAACAGTGCACAAGAATCACAAAGAGCAGTACAATAGTTTTAATCGGAAGACAAGTACGTCTTAGCCAATTTTCTAGTAACATTGTAATGCTGTTTTAGCAATCAACTGACGTATTTCTAGACTTGGCGAGGCATATGCATTTTGTGTTACATGATTTGGGCTTCGCACTGAAGCACGTAAGTTTCATGTAGCCTTTTTCTGAGAACTGAAGTAATATATCCATGCCAATCCAAGCTAACACAAATGATGCGACTAAAGGAGTGGATTGGGTTGCAGCCCAATCCCCTAGTGGTTTGATTCTCCTTGGTTTCTGCCCCACACTTAACAAACGAAGCCTTGCTCACAGACCACAGTCATGGCAAAACAGACACGGAGATTCGGGTGCTACGAGCGGGTTAGGTGCTAGTACAGTGCTACAAGTCATGGTAGCACCTCTAAATGTGCATAAAAAAATCATCCAAAATTATGGATGAACAGACCATGCAAGCATCTACCATCATGTAAAATTTGAAGTTGAACAAAAACTTGTAAGGAAAAAAAAAGGATAAATCAACATGTGAATAGGTTGCAGGTTACACCTGAGCAGTTGCATTTATTGCCTGATTTGCCCTTTTTTTCCTGCTTGAACAAGTTTATGTGCAACTTCAATGCTTGCATAATTTTTCCATCCATAATTTTGGTTGAATTTTTTATGCACATTAAGGAGTGTTCCCTAGAATCTCCCCCCAAACCCCAAGAACAGTAAAAAGCTCCCAGCCTCCCAGAACTTCAACAACAATCACAAAGCTCCTAGCTTAAAATCAACCGGCCCAAGCAAAGGTAGGTTCACTCACCAGCAAGGAGAAGAAACAGATCAGAGTCCAGGCGGATCTGTTGCTCACACCGGTCAGTCCAGCAAACGACAGCGGAGGTCGTCTGAGAAGAGGTAGCGCCGGCGCGACGCCACGCCTCTCCACTGAGAGAAGAATGCGGTGGTGGGAGGAGGACCTGGGTTGCTTCGTCGTGCCAGGTTGACGATGCCGAGGCACCAGAAAAGGTGGCGGCAGGAGAGGAGAGAGAGAGAGAGAGAGAGAGAGAGAGAGAGCAAGCGAGCTGGACGAACACGTCTTCAGTCGCTCGAGCCGAACACGTCGGGATGGATGGACACTGCATTTCGAGCCAAGATTCTTTCTTTGATGATGAGGAGAGGATCAATTTTCCTGTTCCTTCTCATATCACTTGCCATGGCATAGTAACGTCCGTGCGTCTGCACCACGAGATTCAGACCCCGCCGGCGCCAATCTTTACGTGTGTGCAAGTGTTGTCCCACTGGAACACATGCATTTAGCATCGACTTACTTTATAAACAATTAGATAAGATGAATGATTGGCAAAGTAAAAAATAAAAATTAATATTTTCTTCTCATCACAGAAGTAAAAAAACCACGTTTTAAAAACATAATATTGCTTTATTATTAAACAGATTATAACATATATATATATATATCCGTAATTTCTATCTATCTGAAAATTTTATAAAATAAGGCAAAAAAATTTATAAACAAACTCAACTAAAATCACCACAATCGGGCTTCTTGTAGAAGTTGGATCTATATATATATATAAATCTAGCGGTCTAACACCGGTGGGAGGGGCACGAACGCAGACACTAGAGCGAAAACTAGTGAACAAAAGCACGGGCGTGGAAAGAGAGGTAGCATCTAGGAGGTATGAGTGTTAATCCAATAAGAACGGGCAAATGGCTAATGAGGGTTGAGGCCGATGAAGATAGGTAGGTTATGGGCACGAGAGGGTTTATGTTCGGGAAGTGGGGTTTTGTATCTGTGGACACGTGGATGCAGTTGAGTAGGGCAGACCCAAAAACGGGAGAAGTCGTGGGCACGAAGAAAGAAAGTTTGCGTCCGGAAAACAGAAATTCACATCCATGGATACGTGGACGCGTTGGAGTGGCGTGGATGCGAGGGGAGAAAGTTCATATCTGAGAGATAGATTTCGTATCCGTGGACAGGTGAGCGTGTCAGAAAAGTAGGAACCCGAAGAGTGTTCCAGCCGATGGAGGACGGATGGGTCCAGCTGATGGAGAGCGCGAGCGCAGAGGTGCGCCGACGTAAGAAGAAGGGAAGGTGCGCCGATGCAAGGGGAAGCGAATGTGGGTCTGGATGAGATAAGGAGACGGATGAAGACCGTTTTCTTGTCATGAGATGGAGGTGGTGAGCAAGCAGTAAAGGAGGAGTAGACCGTCTGTAGAGAAGACGATGAGAATAAGAACCGAGACAAAGAAGCAAAGGAAAAATATTAGAGGAGAAGTCATGCGACATAGATATTCTATAAAGAAGTTGGGTTTATATATATACAAGTCTAGCGGTCTAATACTTCTGAGACCTTAAGATATTAATGAAATAAAATTACTTAAACCAAAATTAATTAAACTCTAATTAATAAATAATACGAGATTAAAAAATAATTAATTGATCAAACTTTTTAAGAACATTGTAACAACAATATCAAAGAAACCTATCAAAATCATAGAGTAACAAATTAATCTTAAAAGCAATCGCTATGCAGGGTAAAAAAAGAGATTAATTATCACATAAATCTTTCATAAAATTTGTCTTTATTATCAAAATTATACTAACAAAATTCATACAATACTCTTTGTATAAATCCTTAACATCTTATCCGAGAAAATCTCAAAGAAAAAACTAAATATACATAAAATTTTCTAACCATTGCTCTATTTATTGTTGGTTTTCAAATTTAAAACCGACGCTCTAGATTGCGCCACGTCACTAGTTACACTAAAAATCATAGAGTACAATGTGTTTC
Organism: Oryza coarctata; assembly: GCA_030770085.1. Classification (NCBI taxonomy): domain Eukaryota; kingdom Viridiplantae; phylum Streptophyta; class Magnoliopsida; order Poales; family Poaceae; genus Oryza; species Oryza coarctata. The sequence goes on from CM061468.1 coordinate 19,862,299, forward strand.
CATAGAGAATCCTGCTCAAACACTATTTCACCGTCTCCACACCAATCCAATTATGCCATGTTGCCTCCAGATCTCCCGCCCTTTATAGGCATGTCATGTCACCTCATTCGGTCCCACTACTGGGCCATTTTTTTGCCGTTAGTACATTCCACTGGCTTGCTAACTACTCAACCTGCTTGCCAAGTCAGTCTACTCAGAAATCCAGTTGCTTTCGGCCTCCTTCAAGTTGCTTTCACACTTCGCCTTAAGCCGGTTGTATTTGTACTATTCATTCTTACAATTTCAACCTGTTGTTATAACCAATTTCAAAATTAAATTTTCATCAAAAATACTTCTAATTTGTTAGCGATTTTTTTATCAATTTCTCGTATTTAATATCTTTATAAAAAACATTCTCCGTTAAAGAATTTTACAATCTGACTTCTCGTGAATGCACACACATGCTCACCATACTTTTTATAAATAATTTCAATATAAACTAATTAAACAATATCAATATAAACTAATTTTACTAATTTTAGTATAAATTATTTTTACCAATTTTAATCTAAACCAATTTTTCATCATTATTAATTAACAATCCGCCTGTGATAAAAATATTGGTAACAACACATATGAATATTAAACATTAGCATTTACCTTAAAAATGTTAGTATTTAACTTTCTAAGAATTTATGTAAAACATTCTCCTTCTTTTTATAATGGATTCATCAAAAAATACATAGAGAAAGAATTTTTTTAATTTTGTACCAACTTTATTATTTTATTTTGATTATGATGGACACCATAAATTATCAAAGTAAATAAGTTCATACATGCCATGTTAAAAGTAATTTACACTCACACATCCATATACATACAATGTAAATTAAGTATAATTAATAATTTATTAAAAGATATAATATTACTTACTCAAGTATTACAAAACTTGTAACCATTCATACAATGCACTTTATTAGTATTTTTTAATTGAGAAATTGATTGATTTTAATCATGATATAAATTGCAAGAAATTATATGCACCATTAGACTTACTTTTCAAATCATTTAAGCCTAGGTATTTTAATAATTTTGACCTTAAGAATCAAGTTTCGGTTATACACAATTTCTTTAAGTTCATAGTACAATAATAAGCTATCTTGAAGTACGTCAATATGTATTTTCTTAATCTTTTCTTAGACTTTTCATAGAACATATTTTTTATCATTCTCAAATTTTTATAGTGTATTAGCACATTTGAAACAAGATTAAAATAAATAAGAAAGTTCAATCATATCAGTTCAAGTTTTCATTCTATTTAGTAGTCATACAAAAATCAATAACACGCATATAGAAACATGAAATCACTCGTACTTTATGATATAAATATGGCTAAAAGTAATAAATATGAATCATATATAGTGTTCATTATTTAATAAAATCTTTCTTTTCAAATTAAAAACACAAAAAAATATGTTATAAAAAGGTTGATACTCCTCTTAAAACAACTCAATAGGATGAATAACCTAAATTCTTCCCAAAGATGAGCAAAACGAGAAAAATCCAAAGGTTTTGTGAAAAATCAATTTATGTTTAGTATCCACGTGATGAAGTACCACGTTACCTTTTTTTAACATAATCTCTAAAAAAGTAAAATCTAATATTAATATGTTTTATCATAGAGTGTTGTACTGGGTTTTTAGCAATACAAATAACACTTGTGTTATCATAGAGAAGTGGAACATTTTTAAAAGTAACACCATAATATTTAAGTGTAGCTACTATTCAAAGAATTTAAGAACAATAACTAGTAGCAGACACATATTTAGATTCAACATTTGATTATGCTATAAAGAATTTTTTTCTATATGACCAAGCAATAAGTGAATTACTTAAGAAGAAACAAGCGCTAGAAGTATTTTTCTATGAAGTCTACACCCTCTAAAATCAGCATCAGAAAAAACTCTTAGAGTAATACATGAGGATACAGCTAGTCATATACTAAAACCTTTAATGCCAGTTTTAATGCCATGAACATGACTAATAATACGCTTAATTGCTTGAAAATATGAAGCACATGAGGAAACTTAAAATCGCTCACATAAACATACTGTAAATTGTATATCAATGGTTTGTTGAAGTGAATACCTTCTCTTAAGTGTACAAATGAGTCGTAGATTTAGGAACTTTATCTTATTTAATTTAATCTTTTTTATCATCCTCATCAATAAAGATGTTCTCTCCCTAAATGTATATATCTGTATCTATAGCAACAACCATAGAAATGTTTCTTTCTAGCCCTTGAATAATCAAATTTCTCACCTTATTGTTAGCCTCCACATGTGTTAAGTTCATCATTATCATTGCATCATTTTCAAGAACTTGATATGACTTATAAATCTTCTTCCATATCATAAAGTCTTGAGCTTGAATGTATACTTCTATCTCAGCCTTCCAATATAGAAAATCAGCACAATCGAAAACATAAACTTTTGTGGATTACCAATCCATCGACATATTTTCTAATCATCGGTTATCATCAATTACAAAAGATAATAAAATAAAATAACGTTACTCTGATATCACTTATAAAATCAACTCACTTTAAAATATACAATCAGAAGGGGTGAATAATTGCGTAAGTTACAAATAAAAATTAACACTTTTCCCTAATTATAAAACCTAAAAAATTGCATTTTCAAAATCTAAACAAAACACCATTTTGTTACTAAACAGATTATAGTTATAGATTCATAACTGCGATGGACCTAAAAATTTTGCAGAAAAAAGTAGATAAACTTTGTAAACAAACTCAATTAAAATCACCTTAATCAAACTTTTGAATATCAATATATTAATGAAACAATATTGCTAAACTGAAGGTTGACCAAAATTAATTAAAACATAATTAATTAATATCAAAATTAATTAAAACATAATTAATTAATAATATAAGATATGAAAATAATTAACCGATTACACTTTTCAGAACACTATAACAACATCTAAAATCACTTGAACACTAGAATAACATTTAAATTTTAGATCAAAGAAACCTATCAAAATCACAGAAATCTAAAATAAATCGCCAAGCATACATAAGAAAGAAAGAGAGATTAATTATCGCACAAATCTTCCAAAAAATTTATCTTTATTATCAAAATTATACTGACAAAATTCACACAAATCTACTTTAATTTTTCTACATATAAATCCCTAACATCTTATCATCTATTTATAACAAAAAAATACAAAAGTAAAAAGACTTAAATACACTTAATATTTCGTAACTATTATTCTATTTATTTATTCTTAGCCATTGGATTTAAAACTGACGCTCGAGATTATACCACCTCATTGGTTATACCGAAAACTACATAGTTCGACACGTTTTCATAGAGAATCCCGCTCGAACACTATTTAACCGCCTCGGCACCAATCCAGTTATGCTACGTTGCCTACGGATCTACTATGCTAGGATGCACGCCCGCCACGTCTCCTCGTTTAACCCTACCTATCAGCCGTTGTGCCACAGCACACTCGCGCTAGTGCTCGCTGATGGCCTAGCTCACTCATCAGCCTCACTCTCTCCTGCTGTGTGTGCCTGCGTTGTTGGGCCCTTTTTTTGCCGTTAGCTCATTCCGCCAGCCCGCTGAGTTATCGGTTTGCCTGCCAACTCAAACCCACTGGTCAGCCTAGTTGATTTTAGGCTTCTTTAGTCCACGCAAGTCCGTTCACACATCGTCTTAGCCTACTTACAGCTAGGTCACATTTATACTTACCTGCAAATATTTTTAGCTTAATGTAGTAAATTTTAAAATTTAATTTCTCAATTATTTGTTCAAAATTTCTTCTAATTTTTTCAGCGATTTTTATCTATTTTCCGTATTTAATACTACACACAAATAAGCAAAAATATTCTTAGCATAGATTTTTAAAACTCAATGCACACACACGATCACCACACTTTTTATAAATAATTTTAATATAAATTGATTAAACAATATCAATATAAACTAATTTTATTAATTTTAATATAATTTTTTACCCATTTTATTTTAAATCTATTTATTATTATTATTGTTTAACAAATTTTCAAGTATGCCCTCATGCTCAACGACGTCACAAATTTATCCAGAACTATCGATTATGGAAACATCCCAACACTGGTGTATGCTATGCTACGGGTGGCACTTGCGTGTGTGCGAGCAGCGCCGAGCACACGTAGCGACCGACCACGAGCCAAGAACACAAGCTGCACGTTGGATGGTCATGGATGTAGAGTGAATGTACTGTCCTCTCACTAAATATATACAACATGTATACTATTTCCAAATTATGAGCGTACAAATCTCAAAGCACAAAACCACTGCCCGAGAAGGCACCTTCGGGGGACCATTTCCCGAGGAGCAAATCCACTCCGTTTGCTTTGGGATTGGCTAGCGGTTTTGCCTCTCCGTCTCTGGCTCTCTGCGCCGTGTCAGGGTGTCGTGTCACTACTCGTGAACCTATGTTTAATTAATGACGGTGATTAGATTAGATTACATTAATTTTTGTGTCAGAAGGGAAGCGTCCGTAAGAGCGAGTCCAGTGATTTGAGATGGCCACGCCATATCCACCCTAGCAAAAACGACGAACTAGACGAGTACGAGCGTGAGCAGGCAATGTCGTGAGATGCACATGCGCTCCAAGACAAGTAAAGCAGCTGTAATTGACCGGTCCATGCATGCAAACTGTGATCGGACGGCTTAGCTCTCCAGGATGAACTGTGATAGGATGACAAACTGTCCATGCACGCAGGGAGACTTATATCTTTTTATATTTTTTTAGAGAAATTATTTTTTTTAGACATTGGGATTTGGTAAGTAATAGTTGTGATTGTTTCTGAGGAAAAAGTATGTGAAGATATTGAATATAACATTTTTTTACTAGTTAAGATTAGATACATAGGTGGAGGAGGGTTATATTTTAAGATAAATTTAAATTTTAGAAATAAATAAATTATATTTTGATACGGATGGAGTATAAAAAGTGATTCCTCTGTTTCAAAATATTCTCTTTATTTACAAATATAAGTGGTTTTGAGCTTTTCCGTTTATATAAAAATATAAAAGATTTGAAGTACTACCTTTTTAATCCATCAACCAATATATTTATTACTTATAGTTACATCATTATACATGAAAAGTCCTATGGGTATCAAATAATTTCACCTCAACAAACTCTCTAAACAACCTAAGAATTATAGTATAAGCATTTCTATCATTTAAAATTTATTTTAAAATATAAGTATTTCTAAAATGCTACTATTTATACCATTAATTATTTTTAATTTATTTATTTTTATCTTACACTCAACTATCTACTCACTTCTAACTGTCTCTTATATATTTAATTTAATAAGAGACACTACAATCTTTTCTCTCTAGTCTTAATATTTATTAAATAATATAGGAATATTTATATTTTAAAATAGAGAGTAAGCTAAATCTGTGTACTACAGCCTATTAGAGTGGATGATGATACGGTAAATTCTAGAGCCGTTAAGGGACTGTGTTATTTCTCTATTATTTAACCTTATCGTGGTTGAAGGTTGCCTCCAATGGCGCCGTCACGTTACTCCGACTGCATATTTCACCTGCTTGGCGTGCCCAGGGTAGAGAGAGAGCTGCTACACCATGATTTTTATTCCAAGTGCACATGCAGACCTGCTTCACCTGGCATAAAAAATGGTCATCAATTTCATTTCCCTGTGCCCTGCACCCCTGCCCTTCCTCCAAAAGACAAGGGTAACGCAACAAGATGGGTTATAAATGAGAAATGTTTTTAAACTCTACAAGTTATTTCCTTGCTGTATATATGCCATTTAAATAATTATGAAGATAAATTATTATGTGACTAGCCTATTGCTCGTGTGTTGTAACATAATTTTAATTAAATAAAATTATAATTAAGCTATTCATGCCATCACTTTATGCATATATTATGTTATAATTTTTACATGTATATGCTTGGCGTCCACAATATGTCATTTTTCCTTAAAAAAATTGAAAGTTGATGATGAGTGGTTGACATGTGGGTCCTCTGATCCCACACTATCACTCCTTTTATTTTCTATCTTTTTATTTTTCATAGAAAGTAGGGAGTTGGTGGTGGTGGTAGATTCACCCATCACCACCACCATTAGCATCTTTTAAAGTAACTAGTATAGTGCTTTGATACAGATAAATATAAATTATATGTGTGCTAGTATTGTTTGCAACAAATTAATTGTTAGATTTTTACAACAATTCATCACTGTAGATGTCTTTTGCATAATAAACTTCTACTTTTAGAACAAATATTTAGAAGAACTGTTTATAGTATATAATATTGAAGTAAAGGAATAAGTAGTTTATGAACAACATATAGTAGGGTTGGTGGAGATATATCACTGTATAAATATGTAAGATTAAATTTGATCTTTATAAATATATAAGTTAAATTTGACCTCTACAAATAATAAGTTAATGTGTATATCTACAGTCACTTGTAGAATCAGAAAGTTTCTCCCTACACTGAAAAATGTTTTGGTTACTTGTGTTTCTGCAGCATTTTTTTTGAAGCCTCATGTCTAGAGTAGAAGTTGTAGTTTCTGCAGAATTTTGGTGTTACACAGTACTCCGTACATGAGAAGGAGAGCTCCCTTACTTTCGATTTGGGGGAATTAGCTAGCAAAATACTTTTTTTTACTATAAGTACATTTCAGCAAGCTTCTTCAAAAGTGCGACACATCTGGACTTGAATATATGGGCACGTTATTTTCCTCTTTCTCTGGCATGCTTCTGAAGTACATATAAATTCGTAAAAAAATTTATATCTAAAAGTTCTTAATTTTACCTTTATTATATTCTCAAATTGTTATTATAAAAATCAGACAATCAAAAATTCTAAAATCTTCATGACTTTCGAACAGGGCCATGGTATAGATATACCTAGGGGTGGTAAACTTTTTTGGCTATAAAATTTAAGGGCTAGATTAAAAAGGGTTGGATTAAATTTATATAAAATATATAAGGGTTGAGTTGGGTTGCGATAGAGCCCGTGGGTCTTGGTCCATTGCCGCCCCTATATAGACCTGTGAAAATGATCCACGACGTTAACTGTGAAAAAAGAGATGCTAGTGAAGAAGTGATCGCATAGATTGAAAGCTAAACGGCCATCCTAATAAGAGGAAAAAAATTGCGTAGAAGCCTAGAAGGTCTTCCCATGATCAAGGTTATCTCGAGAACAAAACGATGACCGTTCTTCTCGCCGAGATTGCAGACCTGAAGTTTTAATCGAACTCGCCGTCTCGGTGAAAAAAAGTCACCTTAGCTGAACAAAAATGTCCTAGAATGTGACGATACGATAATGGGCCATACAGATTGCAGCGACCGGGCTTGGCCCAGTTTATATGGGCTTTAAGAAGGCCTAGTGTCGAAGACCACGTTTGCAACCACCAACCTCCCCAGCCGCCTCGTCTCGATCCCACTCGCCGTCGCCGGCGACAAGACAGATCCACGGCCGGTCACCTCCCGCGGCGGGACTCTGAAGCCGCCCCAGTACTCCACCCATACGCCCTGCATGCGTACCAAGTTACCCAGCATCGCTCGACGCGGCATTGCTTCCGGAGAGGAGCTCCTCCCCTTCGTCGATGGCGCGCGGAGGCGGCCGGGCCGGTGGCGGCGTGGTGACCGGAGTGGAGGGCGCGGCTGTGTGCCTTGTGGTGTGGAGGACGGGGGACCAGGCCTGCTTACAGGGAAACTTGCAGGATGTGGCCAAGATCCGGGCCCGTGGATTTGTTTAGCCCCAAAAGCCCATGGATCCATGACGATGGTGGCGGAGGTCAGGCATGTATACCTTGTTTCCAGACCAGCATACAGTGCTCCTGAAGTTACCTGATTAGCATACCAATAGGTTGAATTAATATCTGTGGTACTTCAATTTCGCAAGTGATGCAACACAAAGTACTTTTTACTACTACAAGTACTAATTTGCTGTGTGTTGAATTCTTGGTCAGAACTAAACATGCGTGATTTCAGTCCACAATACATTTGGGTTCGGTTGATGGAACCATTTCAATCATCTGGTTGCAAACTCTGCGTGGAGTTCATAATCAGGAAAGGAATTTTTTGGACAGGAATGCGGGGTGATAAGGATTCTTGCTTAAAATTCATAATGCAGTGTTTCTCACGGTCTCACCTGAATAAAGCTTCAGTATTTAGCCGCAGAAACACTGGGAGAAATGATCTAAGTCGTCTGCAGTCACTTTATTTTGTTGCCAGTGGTGCCGTCCTTTTACTGAAGCTCTTCAATCTTTGCACTTAAGATAATGTTACTTGTGATATATGTCTATCAGCACAGGAGATGGATGAAAACACTTCCAGCACAATGTGATTATATTCCTGTCATCTCAAAGACAATCTCTTCGCGCATTTGCCGCGAGACACGCAATGAGCAGATGCTGCAGTATCCGGTGCCAAGACAGGATCAATTTCAAGCTGCTTGGACTGCACTCATGGTAGGCTTGAGCCTTGAGGAGTGGTTATTCCTGCCATGCGTACGCAAAGAGACGATGCTTGGTACGCCTTGATCATGCAGGTTCGCATCTGGAGCTTGCTATTGTCCCATTCTTTCCTCGCTGTTTTTTCCTTCTTCATGTCTATTTATTTCTCCTCTTTCTGATCCATCCACACACTCAATCTCGCCTCCTTGCTGTCTGCTGCTCATAGCCACTCCTCGTCTTTGAGTCTTCCTGCCGTTACCTTGGTGAGTACGTGTTGGCACTTGCATGTTGCATCAGCTATGGCATTATGACATTATCCTCCTCTTGTAGCATGGCTAGTGCTACTAGTCACTCTTAGAAGTACTGAATTGAATTGTCTCTACAGACGCAGGGATGGCGGAGTCGGTGGTCATCCGTGGTGCGCAGTGGGTGGTGAGCAAGGAGCTGAGCCCGCTGTCTGACGGCTTGGTGGAGGCATGGGCGGCCAGTTCGTCACTCGCCTCCAACATCGGAGCCGTCAAGATGGAGCTACTCTACGCACAGGCCATGCTCGACAACGCCCGTGGCAGGGAGATTCGCAGCCATGCTCTGGTGGAGCTGCTGCAGAAGCTGAGATGCCTGGCGTACGACGCCGATGACGTGCTGGATTATTTTCGCATCCAGGACGAGCTCTAAGGCACCTTCGAGACCATCGACCGTGGGTGCTTCCACGACCTTGTCCGCGATGCGCGCCACACGACCGAGGCTGCTGCCAAGCAGCTTGAGTGCACCTCCTGCTTCTCTGCTTCCTCCCAAGCCAGAACATGGTGGAGGAGGAACGCAGGTGCTCTGTCGCACTTGGCCATGCTGCGTCACCGACGAAGAGGAGTCCTGCAGGTGCATGCGGCAGCTTACCAACCGTGCTCGTAGCACTGTCCGCTCTATCGGTAAACGACTCTTATGTTCTTCTCTTCTACCAGATGATGATGATGATGATAGCCAACATTCTAACATGTCCAGAAATGGAAAACAAAGAATCTGTGGTGTCTGCACTCGCACGTGCATGGCACCATGGAAGAACCAGAGTCCTAAAACACCAAAATTGGATTTTGATAGGGTGGATGTCTCTAGAAGAATGGGGTACATAATAGATCAACTACAACCAATATGTGAAAAAATCTCCACCATTCTTGATCTAGAATTGTTAGGCTCTGCCATTGCCAAGTTGGAGTTCATAGGCTCCAGGCGTGGCATTGGCACCGATACTACTACAAGCAGATCCACAACTGCCTCAGAAAGCATAGAGCCTAAATTGTATGGGAGGGACCCTGAGAACAACACAATTATAAAAAATATTACCAAGGGTATGCACTGTCATCAAGATCTATCCGTTCTTCCTATGATTGGTCCCGGTGGCATAGGAAAGACAACTCTTACACAGTACATCTTTAATAGTAAAGAAGTGCAAGACCATTTTCAAATTAGAGTTTAGGCATGTGTATCCCTTGACTTCAATGCGTACAGGTTGCAAAAGAGATTTTAAATTATATCCCTAAAGTTGAAGATGAAAAAGATGATAGTCAGCTACAGTGTTTGGACCAACTTCAAAAGTTGATTGAGAAGAGATTAAAACAAAACAGGTTTTTAGTTGTTTTGGATGATATATGGAAGTGCGGTGATGAAGAGTGGAAAAGGCTGTTAATTCCATTTAAAAATGTCAAGTAAATGGTAACATAATTCTAGTCACAACCCGATTCTTTGATGTGGCATAAAAGGTTAAAACTGTCAATTATGAAGTGACACAACTTGGTGGATTGAATCCTACAGAATTTTGGAGTTTCTTTATGGCATGTGTGTTTGGGCATGGTGAATCCATTCAAATGCCGAAAGGTAGTGAATTGAATTCCATTGGACACCAGATAGTGGAAAAACTGAAAGGTTCTCCCCTAGCAGCCAAAACTGTTGGTAGATTATTGAGAAATAATCCTACTCCGGACTACTGGACAAGAGTTCTTGAAAGTAAAGAATGGGATTCACAAACCAGCGATTATGATATTATGCCTGCTTTGAAGCTTAGCTACGACTACCTCCCTTTTCATCTCCAACAATGCTTCTCATATTGTGCGTTGTTTCCTGAGGACAAGTTTAACAGTGAGGAGCTAATTCGCTTCTGGATATGACTAGACATTCTACATCCAGATCACCCGAGCAAAACAATTGAAGATATAGGGCACAACTACTTGAATAAATTGGTCAATTATGGGTTTTTCAAAAAAGAAATAGATGAGCAGAAACATACAATTCTATCCATGATCTTCTACATGATTTAGCACTGAAGGTTTCGTCACAAGAATGTCTACATATAGATTCTTCTAGTGCAACACCTATAGAAATACTTCCATCTATATATCACTTGTCCATTAGCTTGAGCCTCGTAAATTGTGAGGAAGGAACTATCGAAGGAAGTTTCAAGAAATAACTAGCTAAAGTGGGAGGTAGATTGAAATCTGAAAACCTCCACACCTTAATGATTTTTGGACAATATGATCAAAGCTTTGTTACTACTTTCAGTGATCTATTCAAAGATGCAAAATCTCTACGTGTTGTCCATTTGTCAACAATGTCACACCCTGTGGAGTCTATACTTTACATCTCCCCAAAACTTGTGCACCTTCGCTACATAAAGCTTGAGTCAAATTACAGGGATAGACTACATTTACCGCAGAGCCTCTCAAGGTTTTATCATTTAAGGGTCTTGGACATAAAAGAATGGCATGTTGCTTGTAGATTACCTAGGAATATGACTAATCTTACAAAGTTGCGTCATTTCCTTGTCCCATTTTGGGCTCATGAACTTCATTCCAATATTTCTAATGTGGGAAAACTTCTTGCTTACAAGAGCTATTATTGTTTGAAGTAAACAAACAGAGTAATGGTTTTAAAATAAGGGAGTTGGGGGAACTGGCGGAGCTCGGAAGATCACTAAGCATCAGTAATCCTCAGGATGTACAAGTAAACGAAGCACATGAAGCAAAGCAACTATACAAAAGGCGCTTACAGAAATTATCACTAAATTGGAAGGATAACCATAAGAATCCTGACATAGAAAATCAAATACTTGAGAGCCTTCAGCCACACAGCAATCTTAGTGAGCTAAATATTAAACATGGAGGCTCAACTTGCCCAACATGGCTAGGTACAAGCCTCTCAATCAAAGGTTTGGAGGCTCTTATTCTAGATGGTGTAGATTGGCAAATGCTTCCGCCTCTAGGAGAGTTGTGGCTTATCAATAGGTATGGTGGGGAGTACTTAGGTTGTATTACAGGCCAAAATTTTCAGAACGTGAAAAGACTAGAACTCATTGGATTGCCAAATTTTAAAAGATGGATAGTAGCAAGAGAAGTTTGCCCTATGTTCTTATTGATGGAAGTACTCATTGTGAGAGATTGTAATGAACTAACAGAATTACCATTTTCATATTATACTTATTGCCCATTGGAAGGAGATGGGAAATCGACTTGCTTTCCTAGGCTGAGAAAGTTTGAAATTCGTAATTGTCCAAAACTGATGTCACTGCCTCCTATTCCTTACACTCAGACCATAAGCTTCGTTGTCATAGATGGTACAGGAACAACTTTGCAAACATTGTATTATTTTGGCAGAGAATCACATTTGAGAATTGAAGGAGACAAGCGCCTAAATGCCTTATATGACAATTTACTGGCTTTCCATAATTTGACCCAACTACAAGAGTTTGATATCATTAACTGCCAACCTTTGGCTCGGAGTAACCTTCAAATGCTAACTTCATTGAACAGACTGTTCATTGGTGGATTCAAGTGTTGTGTTTGATCTGTTAGAAAGCATGACTGACGTCGAATGGCAGCATCCAGTTGAGAGCCTAAGAATTTATGATTAGAGTGGTAGCGGGAAAGAATTGACACAACTCCTCTCTCATCTCCCAGAGCTGTCTTGTTTGAGCCTAACGTCGTCTTACCACAGGATAGGACGGTTGTGTGTAGCAGTTGAACAGGAACAAGCGACTGCTGTAGAAGTAGAACTGGAGGAGAAGGATACACAAACAACCGCATCTAACGAGAAGAAGCAAATAGCGGTGGAACTTTTTTTTTTTTGCCGGGTCGGCCAAAGACAAGTCCTACCAAATTTCGAGGAATACAAGTTACAAATTTATTACATCAATAAAGGTTGCCGGAGGCGGGGTGAGATTTGCAAAAAAAAGGATCTACCTGCAGAAGAAAGAAACACCTGCTATAGCCATTAGCCTGTTTGAAAAATTCCACTTGTTTTCATGCTATGGCTTCTTTGATGATTCCTGATTAAAAGCACCAGCAGCGCGAGATTGCTGATTAAAAACATGTGCATTCCGCTTCTTCTAAACCGTACAGCAGATCAGCAAAACCGAAGTATGAAGTGATTACTGAAGTTGTTCTGAAAATTCGGCGGGCTTCTAGGATCAAGTGGAGGAAGAGGAAGTAGCAGTACAGTTCCCGGCCCATCTCTGCAACTCTCTACGAGAGCTGGAGTTGTACGGCTTCAAGGAGCGCTCCTACCCTTCCCACCACCAGCAGCAGCCACAAGGAAGAAACAGGAGGATGGAGGGTCCAAGCCCTGCGCTCCATTGAGAAACTGGATTTCTCAAACCTCAACTTTCTCACTCGAATATCCATAAAATTTTATGGGGATGATTTGAGAGTCGAGGGCCTGTGGATTACAAGTTCATAAAACACCCAGATGCTTTGCTGGTTCGGATCCCATACTCAGGGGGCTGCGGGACGAGCAAGAGCCTCTTCTGCAGCGTTCCTCCAAAATGCGGGAGCTTGAGACGGATGGTTTCGCGGGAGTCCTTGTGAAGCCCATCTGCAGGCTCCTCTCTTCCTCCCTCACCAACCTAGTCCTCGCATGGAACTACGAGGTGGAGCGCTTCACGAAGGAGCAAGATGAGGCCCTTCAGCTCCTCACCTCCCTCCAGGACCTCCAATTTTGTTGGCGCAGTAAGCTGCAGTGCTTCCCTGCGGGGCTACACAGACTTACCAACCTCGAGACATTACAGATCGCGCAGTGTCCATCCATCCCGTCGCTGCCCAAGGACGGCCTCCCCAGTTCACTGCAAGAACTAGATGTCAAAATGTGCGACGAGAAGCTCAAACAGCGGTGCAGGAAGCTAAAGGGAACAATCCCAAATATCATACTAGACTACTATTAAAGGTAACAGATGCTTCCCTGTTCCCATCGCATCATTTTTGGGGGGACTTTGGTGTACTTGCTGCATAATCTGAGCAATGTTTGTTTGTTTGTTTTTTTGCAATCTATTGTGCAGAGCGCTGCTTCCAAGTTGTACATTCCTGTAGCCTTGTAGAACTTAGAAATCCATCTATGCACCGTTCTCCAAAATGAGGATATCGTGCACTATCCTCTTCCTGTACATCATCTAAGTAAATGTAGAATGGAACTTTACTCCTGATGTAACACATCAATGTTTTTATAACTCATACAGAAGAAAGAGATGCCATATAGCTTTGATCCTTGTCATGAATTAGTTGCTCTTGTTGTAAACTTGTCTTTGATTAAACATGGATACATCTTATGCTTCAAGGTAGAACATATTTACGCAATGGTCATGGTTAGTTGATGCAAACCATTTTCATTATCTAGAAAATGGTTATGGTTAGTTGCATAATCCTGTAAAGTCACTTTTGCTGTAAGATGTTCCAAATATTTTGATTCCCATCAGTTTGTTCCAAAACACTTGAGCTTATTTAAAAACATACTGTTGTCCTTATACCATGTCAGACAGATGCACTAAGATGACCAGTTTCCATTTTTCCCTCTCTAGTAATGCAAGTTTCCAACTTTTCCTCTTTAGTAATGGAAGTAATGAGAATAGGTATTTTAAATCAATCTTGAGATTTTTCTCATAAGTTGCAAATACTAATTTAATCCACAATTAATGCCATTTCAGAGTTATGTTGCAATCAAATTACGCACCATTGTTTTGGGGGTTTGTTGTGCAGGTGTTCTTATGTGAGTTCCAGTAGGCTTCTTAATACATCGGTTTTGTATATTATGGTCATCACTCCTGAAGACTTAGTGGTGTTTAACTAGTTGGACTGGCATACATTATGGATCAATATATCAACATGACATAATAACTGTGGAAAATGATAAGTTTCCAGTGTTCTGTAACTGATATTAAGGTTTGCAATTTTTCACTCCAGTGCTACATTTGCTACCATAAAATGTGTTCTAGCATCGTTTATTTTCTTAGTCACCACATCTTAGTGAAATTTAATGCCACACAGTACCTTCACAGGAATAGCCAACAAATCATATTCATTCATCATGCAGTCCCTTCAGACTCAGGCTAATATTATGATCAACATGTTCCTATGAAAAGTAATATGAACTGATGTCCGGTTCCAAACTTTCAGATTTAGAACTATGATTTTGGATCGCTAGATAGGTGCAACACAGCTTTGGAAACCAGCAATGTGACAGTTACACACTTGAAGGTATAGCTCCCATAGTCTCAAGGTGTTCTCAAATGGTGTGCAGTCTTGAACATTTGCATTTCATACGATGTGAATGCTTCTGTGTTACTGCTATTGAGCTGACCATTCCAGAGCACAGCAGAACAGATCTCAGGAGTACTTATTTTTCATGTTTGAGCTATAAACAGACTACCATTTTATCCTCCTATGCTGCTTTTTTATACCATTCCTGGGAGTTGTTAAGTATGCCATTTTTAACTCAATCTAGTAAGCACTGTTGGAAAATGGTTTTTCTCCACCAATCCAAGCTGTTTTATCTTAAAACTTCAGAACATCTCCATTTTCTGAACATGTTAAGTATTTGAAGTAACATTGAATATTGTTTTTCTTTTTTTGAGAAAAAAAATCCAGCCTCTTATCGTTGGATGAATACTAAAAACAAGGGAATGAACTATACAATGGAAAGACAAGAGAGCGACACAAAGAACAAAGAAGAGAAAAAAACCTGTGTGCCACTCTTGAAGTGCAGGTGAACTTCTGTAACTCTGGTCTGTCAGTTTCTTCATGTTGTGTTATGTGGTTACTTAATTGTCTTCTCATTGCTTTCAATGTCAAAGTAATTCAATTTTTGTTCTGTCCACTAAATCAGGATGCCCAATATTTAACACCCAACTGCATACTTGCAATCTCACCTAACTAATGACTGAACTGTAACTCTGTAAGTGCCTCGCTATTACTAATCTTCTTCCTACTACAATTTGACACATACTATTGGAAGTTGTTAAAGCCAAAATTTGGTAAGCCCGCAAATGGAATCGGCCGATGGAGGATGATCAGCGTATGGAAAGAATCCGATTGATACAGGGAAAGAGACGATCGGACGGATTGAGGATATATTTGGTTTAGTCGAAGACAAAAGATTATCCAAATGGAATCGAATCTGAGGAAAAGCTGTGGAAACCACGATAGGATATTTTTATCTGTATATAGAATATATCTTGTAAAAGATAAACAAGTCTAGTTAGTTTTGTTAACTTCTTAGAGATAAATTCTCTTTATGTTTTAGGAAATAACGTTCGGAGGTTGCTTATAACCGCGTCGGACTCTTGTAATATCAGAGTATAAATATAAACCCTCTAGAAGCTTGTAATTCATCTCTCGATCAAATACATCTTTGGCGCATTGCCACTTTGGTTTATCTAGATTTTTTATCCGCGGGTTCTGGTTCTCGACGTGGGGTTGCATCGGTTAGGTCTGAACTCTGGCAAAGGGGTAAGGCCCACCATTATTTTAGTGTATTCGCTTTATTTAAAACTGCATCGGTTAAGTCCAACCTCTTAGTCCGATCGAATATACCACATCACATTCATGTGGGATTTATCAGCTTATCAAATACCTTTTACCGTCATTAGTTTCATACTGGATCGGTTAGATTCGACCTACTAGACTGCTGATAGTAGATTAAGGCATAAGCCAATGAGTTTTTACTCGGCGTTTTATTGAAATAGCTAGCCGATGAGTTATCCACACATCGAGCATCATACCCAGTGTATCGATTCCTCAGTCGATACTCATACGTCCTAAGTGATTTCCTTTGAGCCTTATGCCTAGTATATCAGCCTCAGCCAATATACATATATCTTTAGAGAATTTCTATTATCAATTTAGCTAGCTGATGAGTTCGTCCGTTCCTTCCATCTATGTGTCCGATTTATGTCTTTGTCGTTTCTGTGCCGTTAGTCTCAGTCTCATACTGTCTCGGTTCTATCCGATCTATCGAGGCTGGCTCTAATGATACCGTCATTGAGGTCATTGGGTCTCACACTTTCGGAAGATCGAGTCTCGCTCCTTGCTATTTATCGCATACTTTATTCGAAACACTATCGGCTTTGTAGCCAATTATATTATTCCTTGCCAATCCAAATATGTCTTCATCGGCTTTCCAGACGATGAACAAGCGTTACAGGCTTCATCAGCAAACAATCGATAGGAGGATTTCACATACATCCTATTCAAAGCGCTATCGACTCTGCAGCCGATATGTCTTTTGTTCCTTTCATCACCATCTGCGCACGTTTTCATCGGCTTCTCAGCCGATGGAAGAGTGCTTAAGTTCTTATCAACAACCCACCGACAGTAGAAGCGCGTCGGATGCAGCTGATAGCTATCTCAATTCTATCGGCAGCCAGCTGATAGTAAGAGTTCATATCGACCTATCGTCCGACTGACTTATCTGTTCATCTCTTTGTTAATTATATGATCAAATTGGTTGGTATGCCCGTGACTCCATTAAACCCGACAAAGGGATCTCGAAGCCAAAGGACCTGCATTGGAGTGAAGCAGACCTTCCAGGCCTTAGCGTGTTCGCGAGATTCGGCGCAAACAGAAGTTAATGTCAAATTATCTATTAAAATGGCACTTTAGTTTTGTAGATCATGTCCCCTGGAATCCTCATATGGCCTTGCAAAAGTGGATGAAACTTTATGTGTTTCCAGCGATGATGTGCCAATGCCAAACGTCATTTTTTACCAGAGGTTGCAAAATCTGCTGCAAATCTCCTAGGAGAGTTTGCAAAATCTGCTGCGAATATCCTAGGACCTTGATGTCTTGGTTGCAGTCTCTGTAACCTCAAAATCTCTTGCCTTGTGGTATTCTCAATGACTTGCTCCTCATCTTGTTTATCCCTTTATGTAGTGAAGCAAATGAACCTTTGGAATATACTGTTTGCACTTGATTAATGGGAATTGTTGCAGTGAAGAATGAACATCCAACCAGGTATCATAAATCATTGTTTGAGATTTTTTTCTCAAAAATTGCAAGTACTAATTTAATCCACTGTTAATGTCATTTCAGATTAACTTTGCATTCATATTACTCACCATTGTTTTGGGGGTTTGTTGTGCAGGTGTTATTGTAGCATTCTAGTAGCCCTCTTGATACTTTGATTGTATAGTCGGTTATCACTCATGATGACTTGGTAGTGTTTGGCTAGTTGGGATTGTAATATATTATGGATGAAAATGTCATGACAGTTTTGCTACTTGGATTAAGGTTTGCAGTTTTCTTGCTTCAGTGCTATATGTTACCCATACAAGGTGACAAGGTGCTCTAGCATTCTTCAATCTTCACTCTTATAGTTATTGTTGCTTAACGAAATTTAGTGGTGTACAGGACCTTCACAAGAATAGCCATTACAACATATCAGTGCATCATAGAGTCCCTTCAGATCTTAGGCTAATATTATATGCAACATGTTCTTACGAAAGGTACTTTTGTAACTGTTGTATGTTCTACTTGCGAAAAACTAGTAATATGACCTGATGTATGGTTCTTAACTTTCAGATTCAACTATGATTGTCAGATTGCTTGATAGATGTGGCTCAACTTTTCGAACCAACAATGCAGTAGTAATAGGCTTGAAGGTACAGCTCCCATAATCTCAAAGTGTTTTAAAATATTTTGCAGTCTTGAACATGGCTTGCATTTCAAATGATGTGAATGCTTCCGTCTTTCTGCTTAGTTATCAATTGACCTGAACACTCCATAGCACAGCAGCACAAGTTTGCAGTACTTATTTTTCATGTTTGAGCTATAAATAGATTGACATTTGATTTTCATGTCTCACTTTTTTATGCCATTCATGGAGACTACTTTGTGAAGTATGTCATTTTTCTTTCCTCAATGTAGTATTCGAAATTACCATTGGAAAAAAAATGTTCTTCCCCAATCCAAGGTAGTTTATCTGAAGGACTTCAGAACATCTCTATTTTCTGAACATGTAAAGTAAGTAATATTTGAACTTTGAATTGACGTTATTTTTTTATGCATCATATCGAGTTATGTCATTACTCAATTGTCTTCTCATTGCTTTCCATGACAAAGTGGTTACATTTTTGTTCTGTCCACTTCTGAGTATTTACATGCTGCCAAACTGCATGCATGGAATCCTCATATAGCCTGACAAAAGGTGTGATTGGTTCAGGTAATCTTCTGCTACTGATAGCGACATAACAATGGTACTGTCCGGTGGATGCAACTTAATCTGTTCGAAGTGTTAATGTGCCGGTGCCAAAAGTAATTTTTGGACCATCCTAATATACAGTTAGTCCCCTATGACACCTTAACGTCTTGGTTGCAACCTCTGCACCCCCAAGGCCCCAACACCCCTTGCTCTATCATATCGTCAATTACTTGCTAAGTATTCTGTTCATCCCTTGATGCAGGGAACAAAATGCTCCTTCAGATAAGATTGTTTTAGTTCAATGAACGTGAATGTCTAAGGAATTGTTGCAATGAACGTCCAAACAAGCCAACTCTTTCTTCCCTTTATATGGTGAGTGCTACATAGTTTGTTCTAGTTCTCCCAAACTTTTGGCAACTACTGCAAAGTATTTATCATGATAAAAATTACTAAACATTTTATTGCGCACTTTGGCAGGCTGGCAGCAGACATAATATGGATAATTGCAACGAAGTTTTCATCAGAACGAAGCAGTGCTACTCTCTTGCTTGAAGTCATGGAAAGCTTTTCACTTCAGTTTGATCCATGTCGAGCTACTACTGAAGTTGAAGCTATCCTTAAGAATCCACGGCATGCGTCCTGTACATTAAAGTGATCAGTCTCAGATGAGCTGGCTCTTATTTTGTTTCTCGTCATTTTTCTTCTAAGTGACACGGTGTGGAGGGATGGGTTGATCACACCAAGTGCCCACCGCTAATTCTTTTTCTTAATTTCCTTTTGTAATAGTTTTCCAAGGATCTCTCTCAAAAATTAGAACACAGCAGAATAACTTTTCTTAACTGCTTCCAAAATATGTATGAGCACCCATTTTCCTCGCATGCAAATTTCTGCAATTACTCTTTTCTGTCCTTTGGATAATAAGAAGTTGCCGATCAGCCGGTCTAAGTACTCTTTTTCTGAATACCAGTCATATCTGAACTCAGTCAGCCCTTTTATGTAATTTCTCTTTTCTCTGCGGATGCAGAAGCAAAACCTCTGGACTAAACTGAACGTTTGCTATGATCCCTCCCGGTTATCTATCTTCAGGGCGGGAGACACTGATTGTTGTCCCCTCTTTCAGGTTCCCATCCTTCACCGTTGCAAATCCAATGCACATTCATCTGCAAATTTCGATTTTGGAAGCTGCCCTCGGAGGTCAGAACCAAATGCGTGCTGTCAACTTCATCCACCCACACAGAAATCAAAGCTTCACTGCTCCCTAAACCCTTTTGCTGAGTCCTCTCCGAACAGCAACACTCGAGCACCGAATCTGCTTGTGTCATGTCTGCAAACGGTAGCAATGGATCCCATTTGAAGCCATTGATCCCTTGACCCTTCACGCCTGATACCACCCTCGTTGCCGCTCTTCAGTGGGTCGCATCGGGTAGTTCTTTCTTTTTGATCCGTCCCTGTTCGGCTGACGCTGAGGAAGATCCGATCCTGCAGTGCTCGACCGCTTGCTACAGGAACAGTGAGCTCTGGCGGCGGCGGCGGCGGATGGTGTTGCGCCTGAGCCGACGAGTGGGCCCTGCGAGTCAGCCGAGTTAATCCATCGAGCAGTGGGCCGGAGGTTGTTTTTCAGGAGGACCTTTGGCGCAAATGACCGTTCGATCAACCTCAGACGGTCCAGATTTGTTAGAACGCCTAGACTATTTGGCGCGCGCGCCAATTAACATCGCTGAGACGGGTGGGACCCACACAAGTGCGCAGTAAGCTTTCAACTGAGAAACTTTCAATTCAATTTTCGAAACTTTCGACTCGAATTTAAAAACTTTCAATTGAAAATAAAAATACTCTACTTAACACTTTGGAACTTTCAACTGAAATTGTTCAATTCAACTTATTTATATATTAATTTATAATAAAAAAATCATTAAATATTAATGATGATTAACGTAAATATCGGCCTCACGCCGCCGCGCGCGACTTAACAAGTCGGCGCGCGCGCGCAACAGCCGTCCCCTCGTTAGAAAGACTAACGGTTCAAAGCAGTTTTGCATAAGAGCCCTCCATTTGTCGCTGTAATTCTGTTCAACCACCGAAATTTGGAACGGTATCAATGATAGCAATAAGAACGCTTTCAGGAAACATCCAGCAACAATTAGATTAGCTTGCAGCACTGAAGTTCAATGGAGATCACAAGAGGAAATTACAGATATACTGTTCTGCAACCTTAGAGTATAGCACTTAATCATCCAGCAAACTCATACAGATAATGACATGTAGCATACACATAAGAAATAAACTAGTTCGAAGGAGTAATGATAAAAGCACATAATAAAAAACAGTAAAATTGCAACAAGTTTCTACTGGCACTATGAAAATTTGATAGATGGTGTTGCAGCAAAGTTTGACGGCCCTACAATCCATACTTCCAGTCCATGGAATATAATTCAGCACATTACTACTATATTCAGCATTTAATCCATACTTTTGATCTGAAAACTAGAAGTCATTGAAACCACAACCTATGTTACCAAAGTATAAATTCAGAGCTAACATAAAGTCACTATAAAGTAAACATCTGAAATTAGGCATCTGAAACTGTGCTGTAAATTCAGAGCAAGAGCTAGATATATTCACATGATCTAATACAAATTCAGAACAAGGTCACTGGGTTTCTGGAACTGAAACACGATCTAGTACTCCATGCACTTGAGCTTTTTTTTCAGAGCAAAGTCACTGAAACTAAGTCCTATGTTACCAAGTACAAATTCAGAGCTAACATAAAGTCACTATAAACTAGACATCTGAAAATTAAGCACCCAACAAACCATAATAAAAAAAATTGCAGTACTGAACATCAAAATATCATCAAGGCGACGCAGAAATCTCCTTGTCATTTGCTCCCATAGTCATAGACACTTGTCCATTCACAAGAATTGTGTAACCAGAACTAACCAACAAGTCATAGGAGAGTCTCTAACACCCAGCCCATAACCTATCTAAACGACCTAAATCACAAGATCAGACTATCATCTCGGGCGAGCTTCATCATTGTCACGGCTTCTCCTGCAAGATCACGTTCCTTCTGAGAGTTCTGTGGTGGAGAATTCCTGGCTGCGCTGGCGAGGTTGGAAACCATCGCGGCAATTGAAAGTACCTCTGCGCCCTTCTCGCTACAAGAGTCTTGAAAATGGTTCAGTAGCATCAACGGCTTCAATCACTAGAGACTCCAACCTCTTCCCAAATTCATCGACATTTATGATGGCGCCCTGTCGCTCAGCTGGTCTGTCCATATTACGAAGCAGAAATTGGAAGCAAAATCCCATTTGCTCAAAGAGTTCATCAAGATTCTGAGCTGCTGCTACCACCTCCAGAGCGGCAGGTACAGCATGTCCAGCTGAACGATTCGCTTGACGCAGGCTTCCAATTCGCCGAGGAGGGTGCCCTCGCCGTGGCCTTCCCCGTCGCCTTGTCCAACTCCCTCGATACCCTTGCCGAAGCCACGGCACTACGGCCGTCGCCGTCGATTACTCCCTTGCCATCGCCACCGTCGCCTCTGCCGCCGCCGCCGCCATCCCCGTAGTAGAGTTCCCGGAGTCGCATCGTGCACGACTGGATGCTATCCAGGGCCTCGTCCACCTCCTTCAATGCCATTAGTTAGAGGACATTGCTGAGCTTCCATTATTTGTGCAAGCGCTTTCCCTCTTCGAGGATCGCCGACATCGCCTTTACATTACATCGGAGAGCAGTAGTAGCTTCGTCACAACGACAGGCAAGGTCTCTGAGCTTCTCGGGCACGGTGTGCTTTCGCCAGCCGCGGAGCCGCCGGCGAGCCATGGGCGCTCGGGTAATGACGTGACGTGACCAGCGCGCCGATCCATTCCGCAGATGGCCGAGTTCACGAGTCAGGCGGCGAATCAAAGCAGCAAAAATGGCAGCAGGCAGGCTGGCAGCGGCAGCAATAACGACAGCTGAAGCATAGGCCACAACATGCATGCTGATCACATCACATGATTAACATTAGTTAAATAAGCAGGCGCACACAATATATATGGGTTCCTCAGAAAGCATCGATTTCACAGAAACGAATGAATTTCTACATCAAAATTTCTCCAAAGAAAAACGATATCTGGAGATGTATTGTTTCAGTACCCAATGTGACATTGACTGCAGGGTTCCAGAAACTTATACTCAACACGAGGGTACCTTCCTCACGATGTATCTTCTGGCTGCCTCAAAAGCTCTTCGCGCTTCCAAGATTCCACCTCTCCTCATAGAAGAGCATTCGCCCATCGCCAAATGGTTCTTACCAGAGAAGTTGGTTGTATCCAGAGTAATGCATGGTGCATTTTCAAGAATGTGAGTTAACTCAATCATGCTCTTTGTAGAATTGAAACCGGTGATCGTCACATTCTGGAGGTTGGCATGTCCGTGGTGCAGAATTCGCCTCAAATCCACATGTTCTCCATCACGAATTGAATCATGTCTTTTGCACCGCTGCTCTACCTGCATAAGAATAATAGTAGTTACTCATTAAACCTTGTTCATGTCCTCCACAGCTAGTGCAATCACTAATAATGAATATAGCAGCTTAAAACAATTTATCGTGAAAAGCCCAAACTGAATTGCCACTGTTGGCTTGTGAGTGCAAGAATACCCACGAAGCACCACACATGTTTTCTATTCAGTTGTTTTAGTGGTGCATATTTAAGTACTAAACTGATTCCACTATCTATATGATCTATAGTGAGAAACTATATTAAGAATATCTACAACAAACTAAACCAAATTATCCTGCCAAATTTGCTTAGAGTAAGCCCCAAAGGCCCAAATTGCCTGTAGACAACATTGAGAAAGTGGCATACATGCAAGATGAAAGTCACCAAGGCAGGGAAAGCATCCAAGAAAGGAACCAGAGAAAAGAAATCATAGCTGGGAAGTAAGCCCAAAAATTCTTTAAGATAAATCTCCAAGAACTTGAGGTGGAGGAACTTGCTGGGCACCATTGGTGTACTGGTCATCTGAAAGAAAAGAAGAAGAGATGTCTCAGGAATTAATCGTGTTTCATGTGCACGTGTGACATGGATATCACCAGCCCGTAATTAATTGTAGTTATAAAGCAACTGGATAGCACATTAGAAAACAATAATGCATACCTCATTAGGAGATGACACAATAAGTGATTCAACATTTAGCATAATGAATGGAAGCTTGGCACGGGCATAACACTGTGTCGGCTTCATTATAACCCATCAGACGTATATCTTTGACCTGCAATGGACTTCCAAGAGAGATTTGTACTCCAACATCCCCATAGATAAAAGTGGAGAGTTTGGGAGCATCTGTCTCTATCACCAGTAGCATTTGACATTTTGTATCCTGGAGGTACTTGAGCTGTTGCATCAGGCAAGGTACCTTAATCTGGATTATATCATTGCAATCAGAAATTACTAATCGCTCCAAAGCGAATGACTTGGAAAGGAACTGCCCTAACTCCTCCCCACAAATATGGACCTTACATAGCTGCAAGCTTATCAAGCTGTTGCAACCAAGAGTAAATGTAGGATGTAAAGCACAGGAGCATGGTTCTTAAAGCAACAAAGCGAAGCTGAGCGACTCACCATAGCTCAGGTGCCTAGGCGTTTAAAGCGCGATTCAAGGTGATGCCTTCAACACATCCTAACTTCAAATGACACCCAATTTTAGGAGTGCACACATACTTTGTTACTGCACATTCTTGAGCCCATTTGCCACCCATTCTCCCATTTCCAAAGGCTCTTGTCTCATTTAGCCAGCACTCCCTTTGCAAGTTATGAAATGTAGCTTATTATAAATGTGATATATACGATTGTTAACCAATTAGGTGACTAAACAACTAAATATGGATTGTGACATACCTTATAATATCTCTTCTCTTCTCCCAACCAGCAACCTGTATGAATAATACAAAAATCAGCAAGAAAATGTCACAGTAATTACAAACAAGTGAATAACATGTAAGTGAAAAGCTAAAACTAATTAGCAACATAAGTGCATAAGTGCTTAAGTGCAGCACATAAGAAAAGCATAGCACATGGGAAGAACAGAAAGGAAGGAAGAGGAAGGGGTACCTTTCAAGGACGATGGGAATTCTGCTGCTGGCATGGAGGAGACCTGGAGAAGCTCTGATCTGTTGAAGAAGCGCTAGAAGCAGCGCCCGCAGGAGGGAGGGAGGCAACAGCCGCCGCCGCCGCCGCAGCAGCTGCTAGGGTTCGCTCTCTGCTGGTTCGTGTCCCTCTTTCCTTCTCTCTGATTGTGTTCCTTCTCTCTGATTGCGAAGGCCCACGGCGTCGCTATTTCTTTCCCTCTACGAGCGCGCGCTAGAAGTTCCCGTGCGTCCTCTGTTTCCCGCGCGCGGGGCTGCGCCCGTGGCCCGCACACGATTTTCCCTCCACATGGCGTCCTTCTCAGGTAGTTGAGCGTCGCAGCAACGCTTTTGGGCGCCTAGGCGACACCTTCCCACGAAAAGCGGACGCCAATCATGCGGGAGAGAAGGCAGGCTTGATGCTCTGTTTTTTTGTCGCCTAGCCGCCTAGGCGACGCATTCAAAACACTGCACAGGAGGAGAGGAAAAGCAACCGAATTGTCCCTCCGTCTAACTTATTGGATAGAACAGAACATGGGAAGTTGTATTCTGTCCTTTTTATGCATGAAGACATCTCCAAGGAGAGTTCTTCGATCCCAGGTTTGATAACATTGATAAACCATTTGTCAATAACAGCTGCACTTATGTTTGGACAGGTGAACAGTTGAAGTTTAAGCACTTCCACCCCAATGCCAGAGTGGTTCTTAATAATATGGTCAATTTTACTGACAGCATAACTTTCCATGTCATTCATTTTAAGCGCTGGCTCATACAAAGGCACATCTTCTGCATACAAACTGAGTTTTCTCTTAATCAAACCTATTGTTTTGTTATTTAATATAAGGATTGGATAGCTTCTCCAGCAATGTAGAAATCAATGTGAAACACAAGCAGCACGAGCAGCATCTTTCAATGGCATAAGAGAATATATACGATGCAAGATATCCTGGAAAAACATGTTTGAAAAAGTCAGCATTCAGAAGATAATAGTAGGCAGACTTCACTTGGAACAAACAGAAGGACCAGCTGCTTAGTAGATATGTTTAAACTGTTACCAGTGGATAGTGGCCACTACTAAATACGAACCAAGTGCTATTTCTTAAATTGCCCTATATGCTAGGTACCAAAAGTCCCCTACAAGTTATAAGTGAATATACATTTTACTTCTCAGGACATTTAACCAAACTTCATAACACCTGGTACTCAGCCCTTACATATATCAGCAATCCACAAAAGAGTTAGCATCATGATAGGTAAAGCTCATGTCGGGAGTTAACAAATGAGGTAATGATACAGAAGTAACCTTGTAATAGTTAATTGCCACAACTCCTACATGACCATATTATGTCATCTGGTGATTGATATAAAGAGTACTATAATCCACTATCAACATCAGGCTTGTGGTCCTTTTGCGCTACTACAACTAAGGCCCTTTGAATCAATGCACCTAACCATACCAGCTAGGTGAGAAATCCATAAGTATTTGTGTCAAGAACAAGCGAGACAATGAAATTGTATTAATCAAACAAGAAAATTTTGTGTATTTCACTAACTTGGACACACTTCTCACATATTGCAACTTTTACAACCTCTTATACATTATGTGTGAATTTGCCCCACAATGGCATATGTCAGAAGTGCACTTGTTAGCGGCAAATGTGAGAGGGTACAAAAATTAGTGGTATATATGAAAAGTGGGCATTCACTACTAGTGGGTAGTGGCACAAACGAAATTTTCTCCTTTTCATTATGATATACTAGTGAGTATTAATGAATCAACATGAACAAACTGCATGGCTGCACAGGAAGATCAGTAATAATTCACCCAACCAAGACAAGACAACAACTAGTTTAAATCAACCGGATAGAAGGATTTGTGGTGCAAAGAAATGCAATTTGTTCCGCTAGCAGTATTGTAAAGGTTGTAACAATGATAATTCCGGAGCATCGAGTAGTAGATAATGTGCAGAGGAAGCCAAACATTAAAAAGTAACAGTGCATTAGAATTCAGTTTACACACTAACACTCTGAAAGCTCAGTGAGATAGTTTGCCCAAACATTGTTAATTTGTTGTTTAAATATTGGTTCACCACCAAATTTCTACAATCAATCCCTCAAAGAAAAAAAATCCTAAAATACGAGCACACCAAAACATAGCAGTTTTAACGATAGTAATAAAAAACATTATTAGCGATCCATACCACTGGAAGTTTATCGAGAGGGAGTTCTGGCATTATGCCCGCATAAATATCATCTCGTTGGCGCGATGTGTCAATTATTTTTGCAGATGCGCCCAATTCATCTGGAGATAGAAACCAAATATCAGAGACTGAATTTGTTAATGTAATTCAAGACTTAAAGACAAGAACTACTAATTTGAATAAACCAAAATAAAGGTGAAGATTTGAGCTTAGAACAGAGAAGAAAAGTTAACAATTGCCTTTTGTCTAGATTGCACCTTAAAAAATTTTATAGGTTAGGTGAAGAACCAACCAGGTTAAGAAAGGAGTTTTTTTTGTTCAATCCCCGCCCCACCCACCCCACAAAAAGGAAAACCGTCTCACCCAGGAGAAAAAAGAACAGTTTTTTTGGAAGACATACGGAATGAACCCTAGAAATAGGAAGCATACTTATTTGAAGTTCACGGAGGAGCTGTATCGTTCTGCACTTGGTGGCACGGGTCTCCATGGTTCCGCCCGGCCGCTTCCGCTTGCCGTCCATATACTCCAGACGCGAAGAAAGGAGATCCGGCAGCCGCCGGCGCCGCCGTGCGAGGTTACTCCTAAACGGCAGCAAAAAATTGCCTCCTGTAGTATTTGAGTGTTTGAGAATCAAAATCCAGGGGCGCTCTGTTTGATTTTCTTCTTCTTTTACCTCCTGAGTTGAGAATTTAAAGGAGTTGGCGGTTAATTATAGGCATCTCGCATTCCGATCGGAAACCGACTCGAAAGACGAAGCAATCGGAAGCGGCAAAACTGAAACTGAAAAGGCGAAAATGTCAACAGGGGAAGTGAATTAAAAAGGAGTAAATAAATAAATCTAGACATCCAAGCTCCGGCGCACCCTGTTCTGGAGCTCTCCGGGGAGACATGCGGTGCGGGTCGGCGCGGCGGGGCGGGGCAGGATTTAGGTCGCAGCAGGTCCCAGCGCCGCCCCGGTGGATAACGACGGCAAGCGGCGGCGATAGGAGCGAGGAGGTAAGCTCGATGGGAAGGGGAGGGGAATGTGGGAGTGGGGACAGACACCTCTCGATGGCTCAGATTAAATACATGTTATCCAACGGCCAAGAGCGCAACGTGGCCCTACCCTAGTTCAATGGGCCCTTATGCGGCCGAGGCCCATATGTCCCCATCTGTACGTACTCTCACTCGTCGGAGGCGACGGCCATGGCTTCGCCGGAGCTCGCCGCCGGCGACGGCAGCTACGACT
Source organism: Oryza coarctata (assembly GCA_030770085.1). NCBI lineage: Eukaryota > Viridiplantae > Streptophyta > Magnoliopsida > Poales > Poaceae > Oryza > Oryza coarctata. The sequence goes on from CM061468.1 coordinate 19,890,792, forward strand.
TCCACCTCCGCTCCCTCTCCGCCGCCTCCAGGGACTCCGCCGCGGCCGCCGACCCCGCCTCCGACCCCAACCTCCTCGAATCCGTAAGCGCAACCCCTTCTTCCCCCCTGGCCCTTTCCTTGGTCTTCGAATCAGGGTGGGATGCTCACGTTTGGCTTGTTGAATCGCGTTCCTTCGCCGGCGTGAAGGTGAGGAGGGTGTGCGAGATGTGCAAGGAGGCCAAGGGAGCCAGCGACGAGATGGTGGCGCGGGCGTTCCCGGTGATGAGCAAGCTGTTCCAGCGCTGCGCCGCCGCACCGACGCAATCCGTGGCCTCCAGCGGCGTGCTGCTACTTGTAAGCTCTGCTTCGGTTTACGCAAATGTTGTTTTTCTTACAGGTTAGATGGAGGGTGATATCATTGAAATGTTTTGGTAGTTCCGTGCAATGTTTGCATCTTTAGGGGCGAGCTTGCTCTAATGTTAATGTTTAATCTTATGATCCCCATTTGACCCCTATATAATCATTCTATCTGGAAAATTGTTGGTGGATAGAATCATTTACATTAGATCAGTAATGAACAAACATTTTTAGTTATCATATTCATACTTGAATAACAACTTGTCTAATAATCCATATTGTATTACTATTCCCTGCACAGACCATTCTGCAGTTCTTCCTGGACTTTGGGGAGGCAGTCCTTCATGATGCTGATGGTAGCTTGAGGACCTTCTTCCGCTCTTGCTTAAGTAGGTAATATTTCTCTTGCTGTATTGGTATGTGACCGTTCAATTTCTTCCTGCTTACCCTCAAAATCACTTGGCTATTCTTTCTTGGTAATAGGGAGTTTGCAGATCCTATTGTTGCAGAACGCACACTTGAATTCCTAATAACGAACAAGACAAAGATCCTGAGCTCTTTTCCCACATTAATTCCACAGGTGCCATACCCTATAATGTTATACAGAACTATATACTGTCAGTTAGAATTGTTTTGCATAAATGTAGCTCTAGGCTCCTACTGTCAAGGACCAATGGATCAAGCATATTTCTTCAAAATATCTCAATCCACTTTCTTCCCTTGTTTTTTCATTTCTCTGTTTTGTTATCTTTCTAATTTCCAGATTAGAAATTACTATTTAACAATGCCAATATTTGACCTTGCCTGTATAATGCTGTATATGCACAGTTTTTTCCATTGTTGCTGAAGCTAGTTGCATCAAATGGAGAGAGGTATACCATCTTAATTGCTCAGGAACTCTTCACATATTTGCTTATATTTAACTGTGTAAATATGAAAATTTTCATTCTGCCTCTTTCCTTCAAATGGCATGCTACGTATAACTATATCGTAGAGCTATCCAATTGACCTATCTAACTTGGTTTGCCTTTATTCTAGATTGGAGAGGAAGTTCTTGGAAGTGCTTCCATTAATGATGTCAGAAGGATCTTTTCTCCCTCTCTTCCTGTCCCTTATGGATCTGCCAAGTAAGCCTGCTAATTCCTGACTTTCATAATTTTCCTCTAGCTTCTTTAGATTGTACAAGGCTGTATGCTTCAAGATTTTAGCAGCTAATTATCCAAGCTAAATTAAATGTTATTAAACTGTTGTCTGTTGTATGTGCTAACTGCTGACATCTGATTTGCATCTCTGGCAACATGTGAGATGTGTGCAGTGCATATAGCATGCTTCATCCATAGGATGCTTATCCTGTACTATTATGCTTTTTTTTCACGCATTGGTTTCAATTATTCTATTACTTACTCATGGAACAAAACAGTGTTAGTGGTAGCATTGGAAAAAGTGGAAAGAAGTTCTGGAACTCTCATCGGTAGTAGTATAGCTACTATACAGAAGAGTGCTGCTCCTGAGGTTGATTTTCATAATGATTTGATCTAAAAGCTGTGAATGAAATGCCACCTATCTCAAAACTAATAAACCCAATAATCCTTTTCTATCCTATAGATGCTACTTGCACTAATGGATGAAGCGTACACTGGTTCTGCAATAGAAGATGCCAGTGGTAATCCAGGTTCTGATGATAGTGGTCCTCTAGACCTTGCTGATCCGATGTTCCTCGATCTTCTAAAAGATGAGAATGATGGTATAGCTGTAAGTAGTTCCTCCAGTGAAGTATATGTTTCTCTGTTTTTCATTGAATGCTTAGATCTAGCCTTATCATTTTCTGATGTTTTCCTCAGGCAAAACATTGGACATCCCCTACAATATCTTCAACCTTACAGGCAGCAGTTAACAGTCCACAATCGGACAGATTAAAACAGTCACTGAAAATGGCACCTCGTTTTCTTACTTTATATTTTGCAACAGCATTGCGGGATGCCAATGACTGTAGGTTGCCTATCTTTGTTAATTGTTTTACATGCCGATGACCAACATATTGTTGATTTGGCCCTCTATGTTTGTTTTTCAGCACTCTTATGCGCTCTGATTCCCGTAGTTATGTCAAGATATGCTGCAATGTTCCCTGACAAAGTATACTCTTTTGAGGTAGATAAAGTCGGTCTATTATTTCCTTTTTCCCCTTTTGTCTGATACTGTTGCTTAGTAACCACAGTGCTGCTGTAAGATGTACACAGGGAAATGTTTTGTCATAATAGATACCTGGCATTCCTTACATCTCAGTTTGGATGATTTAACCAAAGTGGTGTCTCAGTTTGGATGATTTAACCAAAGCGGCTACTTGCATAGGAAACTAATTTTTTCATGATTAATTAAGAATCAACAACTCCTCAAGACCTCCATTCAAAATTTGAGGATACACCCATCTATTTTGAAATTCTGCTTATCTAGTTTTTTTAAAGTAAACTTATTAATTGCTAAAGCTATCCTAAAAGTTTAAGGTTTGTGGGACATCTACTGTAATATACATGGAGAACTGATATATTCAGTGATCTACCTTATGTTGGAAGTATTTAATCAAATTTTCTTCACATCATCTGTACCTCCAGTCCAAAAGGATGGTATATGTTCATACAGGGATTTACGTTTGGTTATTTCTCCCATATCATTTTTTAAACAGGTTCCTTGCTATAAAATTTCTGTAGGTCAGGAAAAGACTTTCAGATTTCATATTGGCTGCATTCCAGCGCTCCCCTGACATCATTGCACTGCTAAAGGTACTGGCTATAAATATAACTAGACATACATGTCAATACTCTAAACCTGTATGCCATGTTTGTAGCATTTTTTTTTCTGAGAGAATGTTTGTGGCACGTCTAAGCAACAAAAAAAAAAACACCTTCTATGGTTCCATTAATAATTTTGCATTATAATTTCAAACCATTCTGCAGAAGCCCATTACGGACAGACTTGGGGAGGCTCATGATAATCCTGCAAAGGCAAGTACATCTTTCAAGTACATTTTAATTTTATAAATTCGCTGCACTACTAAATTTTTATCTGCTCTGTTATCCTAGTGCTTATTATCATAAATAACTAATTCTCTTCTCAACTAAACTATCTGATCGAATGTGATTTACACAGACTGAATTAGCGTTACATTTGTGTTGGGCCATTGGTGAGCACGGAGCTGGAGGGAAAAATCGCAAAGATGTTGCTCGTGAATTGTTTGAAAATCTGGAGTTACTGTTATATGAAAACCTGGCCACTAGGTGGGTCCCATTAAACTCTTATTTTCGAAACTTACATTGCAACACTTTTGACTGAACTCTTTTATCTCTTTTTGTGTAGTCGTTTGGGATTAAGTCAGGACACAGGATTTGATCCTATGGGTGCATCTTCTCGAAAGTCATCCCAAGCTAGGCTTCTCTGCTTTGTAGTGACTGCCATTGCAAAGCTAGCAACATTCCATAATGAGTTGCTTCCAAGAGCACGCGTATCATTGGCTAAGGTAGGGCCCTAATCCTTCCGGTTTAAGAAAGGTAAAAAATTAAGGTTCGTTAGATCAGCATCACCCATCATTTGAGCTTGTTACTTGCTTTCCTACAGGTCGCTCGTTCCCGAACCTCAGACAGGAGAGTGTGGCAACGTGCTTGTGACTATTTAGGTCTAATGAATGAACCAGCCATTTGTTTATCTGTACTGGGACCATCCACCGCACAAGGAAATGGTCCTGGCATTGTGAACTGGAGTGAAGGAGGAACAAAGATGGTAGCTCACGTCCCCTTCTACCTTTTAGCTGAACAAAGGGGTAAAAACTCTTTTAGCACTTAAACAGTTAAATGTGGAATGATCATCCTTTTCATGTTCTTTACAGCACAAACATGTTTGCTAGTGTGGTAGTATGTACTTCACTGCATCTTTCTAGGGATAAAATCCATAAGTGATGTGAATCTAGTACTTCTTTAAAACAAAATTCCCATCCTGAGAAAACTATCGCAATTTGATTCTGTTAATAAACCTTATGTGTAAAAGAACACGTCAGTTACTCCAGAACTTAATATGTTTTGCAGGTGCACCGGTTCATGATTTTTCATTTGACGATCTCCTCCCCACAGAATGAAAATACTTTCACAAGTGCCATGGATTGATGCAATGATTCCCTCCCAGACACCATGTGTACTGAGATTTTTTTTTCTTTTGAGAGGATGTGTACTGAGATCTTTGTTGGTCATATCATGATGAAGAACCAAGTGTGGTGCCTTTTATGAGTTTATCCAGTTCATTCTTCAGTCTAAAGTTTAGCTGAGTTGCTTTGACGAGGCCTTTTTAGTTTCTAGGAACTGAAAGGTACATGGGGATGGGGGTGAACAGGCAGATGCACTTCGAGTATGTCAATGTAGCGATTGTCGATTTGTCATATGTATGTACATCTTTTGAAGGGTAAGCCGTGCTGTAAATTAAGATATCTTAGTGCGTACATTTTATTATGGATTAAATATTAGATTTTTGTAAATCGATGTGCTGTTATTTTGGGGATTTGGCGTACATTTTTGTAAATGGAAGTCATCTTACACAGCTCTGCCGCTTTCGAATTGTGACATACTGAAAGTTCTTTGGACACCTATTTAAAAAACAACTGCTGGAAACGAAAAAAATTAACATTGCCTTAATTGAAGCAGCAAGAAAGAACTAATAACATGCACATCACACACATTTTGGATTGAAACATACATCATCAAACACTGAAGGGCTAGAAGTATAAGACTGGGAAGTCTGAATAACAGAAACAAGACATTACAGATCTAATTACGGTTTCTTTTTACTCCAGAAGAACCCTAAATTCATAGGTAGCAGCATCCGAGAGGCGAACATGAAGAGGAAGTCAATACCCGAACCAACCGCCCTTGCGTAGTGGTGACACGTTTTCTTCAGCATTTTGCAAGAACTGAATCACTTGTTGAAGAAATTTTCCCTAATTTGCGGAAACCTAGCGAAAAATAATCCATACTATATATGGGCACCACATGGCAAGGAGAGTCTGAGGTGCGTTCTTGACTTCCCACTGATGAAAGCTTCAAAATTTTGCTGCTCCTGCACAAGATGATCAACCTCGTTAGAATTCATCAGACAAAAAAAATTACAGATCAATCCACATTAATTGATGCATTCTTGCAAGCTCAAACATATTGAAGTAATCTGATGTTACCTCAATTTAAAGCACAAGAAGCTTGTTTGATTCAAGATGCTACTGCGGATTGCTCTTGCCGGAGACGGCCGCCTTGATGCGTTCCACCGTGCAAGCGATGAGGCTGTTCACCGTCGCCACCGACCCCAGTGAGAGCTTCGCCGTGGGGACGGAGTCGACCAGTATCTGGAACGCCACCGTCAGGAGCGACCCGCCCGAGCCGACGCCACCACCCTGCAAGCCGTCGGGCGCCGGCCCGTCTGGCAGGATGGCGAAGCCCGACGGCAGGAGCGCGACGTAGTCCGGGTCGCCGCCGTTGAGCACGACGTTCATCGCCACCACGTCCACCGGAGCGTAGATGACGTAGGACGCCAACGCGTCGGTGCAGCTCTCCTGCAGGATCAGCATGTTGCTCTGGTTCGAGTTCGAGCTCTGCATTGGCACAATGTTACAATGTGATCCATTATCTCATGCAACATATTGATCAACTCAATTGCTATATACTTACGTTGACACGAAGAAGTGAGACGCAGTTGCCTTGATCCCTGCCATTGGCGATGTGAGCCATTTCTTGAACGATGCCGCCATTGGAGAGGATGTCCCACTGCAAATTTATTCACAAAATGTATTAATTAATTAGTTAATAAAATTGTATCATCGATTAGATCGAGATGTGTATTATATATGTACCTCGCTGCGAGAGGATTCTTCGCGGAGGAAGTCGAAGACACGCTTGGGAGGGACGGGGAGCCAGAAGGAGGTGGCGGCGTTGAGGACGATGCCGGGCGGCCTCCCCGGGTCGTCGACGCTCTTCCTCGTCATGACGCGGACGTCCTCGGCGCCGCTTCCGGACAGCGTCGTCCACTGGTGCGCCACCGACGCCGTCACGCCGCCGCAGAAGCTCATCACCATCCTCTCCGCCAGCTTCAGCATGCTCTTCCTCCCCTCCGTGCTCGTGATCACTGCAACAACAAATTAAACACACTCGCTTAGCTAGTGATCGATCAAACACATAACTCAATTTCGTTGGTTACCTCCGATGTCGCAGGTGGGGATGTTGCTGGCCATGACGCTGGCGAGGCGCTCGCACTGCCGGTCCAGCGTGCCGACCCACCGACGGGCGCCGAACGCCAGCCCGGAGTTCACCAGCAGCTTGTAGATGTTGTGCACCGACCTGTCGTCCACCTCCACATGCTCCACCCACGTCACCTGACAATACAATGCATATATATTCAGCTTCAGAACCACAAACACAAGTGCAGATCATAGAACTTCTGATTTCTGAACCAGATAATTAAAGAATTCCAAATACAGTAGTTCATAAGATCGAATTCAGAATTTCAGATATGTAGGGGAAGGCAAGATTTGTGATAAGCTGATCTAGTTACCTTGGAGTAGCCATTGGGCATTTCTTGGATGAGGCAGCCAGACGGCCTGCGGCGGCATTTGAGGACAGGGCTAGGGCGCAGGCTGTCGAGCGAGACATCGACGACGGCCCAGGTTCCATCTGAATTCTGCTTGCAGTATCTCACGAAGTAGCTCTCTCTTGTTGGCACTAGTGGCGACGGCACCTGAAACTCCACTGACATCTGCATTTATCCCATTTCGGTGACGAACATCAGAACATGTGCACGCATATTGGTACTGAATATGCCATATAATTCAGAGAAGAATCGAAATTTAAGCCAAGCATATATGAACATACCACTTGCAATGCACCATTGTAGTTCCCTGCGACGCCGGTGGACAGCACCTCCAGCGTGGCAGCCCTCGACACGATGTTCGAGAACACCGCCGCGTACTGATTCTGCATATTTCAATCGAAATTTGAACAAAATTCAGAACAAGCTCAAAGGATCGCCAAACCTAAAATTCAGACAAAAAAAAAGAATGATGCATCGCGACAGTGATCGCTAGAAGCGTATGCTTACCGCGTCCATGAGGATCTCGACGAGGTTGGCGTGCGTCATGATGACGACGGCGCTGTCGCGGGACGCCTCCGACCGGAGGCCGTACTGCTTGGGGCCGAGGCCGCGGGGGAACATGCGCGCGTACTCCTCCTCGTTGAGCGTCTCCATCGTCGCCGCCGGCGCGTCCAGCCCCGGCGCCGCCACGCTCCAGAGCGGCTCGTCCAGCTGCGCCATGCGGACCAGCTCCTCCATCGCCGCCACGGCCAGCTCCACGATCATCGGCTTGTCCACCTCCGACTGCACCCCGCGCAGCAACTCCTCGGCGCTGGCGCCGCCGCCGAACATGTCCCCCGGCACCACCCCGCCGAGCGGCACCACGGGCAGGTCCAGCGGCGCCGCCCGCGACGCCGCCGCCAGCGGGTTCGACAGCACCGGGAACGGCACCATCGGCTTTCCCACGTACTTCGCCGCGATCGCCGATATCCTGTCAATCTGAACACGACACGGTCCAAGATTTGATGAGATGATCGATTCGATCGCTACGCGATGCAATGGCGGCCATGATTGATGGTTACCTCTTCGCGTAGGCGGGAGTTCTCGATGCGGAGGTGGTGCTCGTCGAAGGACATCTCGCCGAGGGCGGCGGGGCCGCCGCAGTTGGGGCAGGAGGCGCTGCTCAGGGCCTCCTTGTACCGTATGTTCTCGGCGCGGAGCTTCTCGTTCTCCGACCGCAGCTGCGAGTTCTCCTGCCTCTCGTGCTGGTTCTGCACTCCACATCAACACCACAACATCAAATCACACCATTTCTTCACCATTACAAGCTAAAAACTTAATCTTTGAACTGATCATCACGTTTACACACACGATTAGTTGCGACAGATTGATCACGGCAGCGTGTTCGATCGTGCGAACTGTTCATGCACAAGTAAGCATCATTGCGAGCTAGGTGGCAGCAGCACACTGTACACGTATACATCTAGGTCAGCTAGGTAGAGGGGGGTTTGACTATGGAGGACAGACGCGTCGCCGGCCTGCCACATTTTGCAGTGTGCATGCAAAAGCGGACATGGGGGTGCGTGGGCAAGCTTTGTCCAGTTATAGTAATACGCCATGAATGCGTCCTGCAGGAGCTAGGTCAGACGCTTAAATGAAGTGGTTGTGAGACGACGAAGACGACGCTCTCTCTACTCTCTCTCTCTCTCTCTCTCTCTCTCTCTAGCTCAGCAAGCTCGATCACCTTCTTTTCGGCCGAAATTTTCTCAACCTGAATGCAATGCAGACACGGTCTGATTACTCGTACATGTGTTTCCCAAATGTGTACTGCTACTGCAGTTGAAAGAAAGATGAAATGATGAACAAATCAACAATTATTTGGGTGATTAATTAGGTTTTCACCTTCATTTGGGTGCGCTTGTTCTGAAACCAGAACTTCACTTGGAGAGGCTCCAGCCCGAGCTCCCGGCTCAGCTCTTTGCGCTGCTTGTCGTCTGGGTGTGGGCATTCCTTGAAGAATCTGATCAGATTAATCAAATCAGAGAGGTTTAGAAAAGAAAATACGAGATTTGGTTAGTGATCAATTGATTGTACGAACGAATGCATCCAGGAAAATAAATTAAAGGGTAAACAAGAATTGAAATTCAGTTGAGTGTGTGAACGCAATAATCGTAGTACGTTCTTGAATGCTTCGTCTTCCGTTTTGTTTGGGTGGTGTGCAAAAAAACAAAAACGGTTTTGATCGATCAGTCAACTTGTGCAATTCGTCCAGGGGAAATGGACGGCAAGAGAAATCAATTTGACTTCTACGAAAGCTTACATCAGTCCATGAGAAATTAAAGACAGTAACCAGCGGTTTTATTTGTACTCATCTCCTCATTAATTTCAGTAGACTAACGCAGCATTTTATGCGTACTTTTCAGAATTAGGCACTCCTGAATAACATTCCAAGAACAAGCTGGGCAAAACTAAGGAAAAATCATACATTTATGGCATTCAAGGACAGGCAAGCAAAGTATTATGGAATCAAGAACACATAATTAATTTAGAAGTATATTATGATCTGAAGAGTGAATAGTAGAGAATATTACGCTTCCATCTCCTGGATCTGGTGCTGGGTGTGGCGGTGGTAGCGCTTCTTGCGCGGCCGCTGGTTGGGGTCCTGGTCATCGACGGAGACGCCGTCGACGTTCTCGCTGCCGGACTTGCTCTCGAACTCATCGCCACCAAGCGGGTCGGACGCCCGGCTGCGGATCATGTTGTCGTCGCTCTCCGCCGTCGTCGCCGGGATCTGGTCCAGGAGATGCTGCTGCTGCTGGAACGCTTGCTGGAACTGATGATTATCCAGCAAGTTTGGCTGAAAATTTTGGAGCAGAATTAATTAAGGGATTAGTGTGTGCTAACATAAAGAGCGAACTACCAATTTGGTAGATTACGCCTTACAGCAATAGTACCTATCTATTCCGTGCGTTTCATACATCCCATATGCATTAAATATATACTAGACAAAGTGGAGAAGTTTAAAGTTTCAGGAAAATGATAGAACAGAAAATTAATTGTATATATGCACAAACCATATGTATCAGTTTGCCATTTCTGTAAGGAAAAAAAATCTAATGTGTTTAAACACAACACACAAAACATAAATAATTTTTGGGAAGAGTGGCTTCAAATCGGGAAGGGATAGGGAGACAAGTGAAGCAACTTTTTCTTTCATGATTCCTTTTGGTATATGCAGAAGATGTGAAAGCAAGCTTGCAAAGAGGAATAAGAAAGAAAAGGTAGATAGCTAAGTTTCTTCTTCAAGAGTGCCAAAAAGACCCAAAAAGCTTGGAAGAACAAGGAAGCAAGAAACACCAAACCTGTTGATGATCTGCAGGTTTCTCTCTCATCAATATGTGTGCAAGATCAACAACTTGGAAAATCTCCCTCCTCTCCATTGATCCTATCTATTTATCACTCTATCATCTGCATGTTCATCTGCTCCCCTTATATAGGAGTAGAGGAGTAGTAGGCCAGTCTTAAAGAAAGGGGGGCTCATGTATTCTGAATCTTATGAACTAATCTATGTGTGAACAGCAACCACTAAGTACTGGAGATAGCCCTCTTTCTCTCCCCTCTATAGCATCCCTTCTCTTCCCACAACCCTGAAACTTCTCATTTTCCAAGAAAGAGTTACTAATTATCTTCAGAAACATCAGTACTGAATATGTTGCTTTTTTACCTTTTCATCCCAAGTAACACCTTAAATCAAAACATGAAAAATTCTTGAGAGAAAACACACAAAAGGTAAAATTCAAGAACAGCAAGCCGTGAAAAAAGATGTTTTGGAATTTCCAAGAAAGACAAGAGAGCAGCTGGCGAGCCCTTGAAATTTCTTTCCAGCTCAAATTTTCTGACAGAGAATTACCTGACTAAGTGACAGTGCCGATGAGGATCCGTACGCCGCGCTGTGCCGGCTGATCATCGACGGCATGTGCCTCGCCGGGATCATCATTATACTTCTATATCTCAAACCCTAATTCTTGCGTCGCCACTCCTTTCATTTCTACTCATGGATATGCGTACGAGTGTATTCCAAACCCAAAGAACACAAGAGTGCTAGCCCTATATATGTAGAGATAGATATGTATCTTGCTTGCCAAGCAACGCAACACAAGTAGAAACAGATCTAGGACAAGCTATCCCAACGAACCTTGCTGCTGGGAGACAGCTAGTGAGATCCAAGACAAGAACTATATGCAAATATAGAACTGATCTTATCTCTGTTTAGCTGCTAATGATAATAACTTAAAGCCTCAAAGGAAGGTGTTTCACTGGGTGCAACAACAACTTAAAGGTTCAGAGGGCTAGCGAGAGCTAGAGACGGCAAGAGAAGGAGAGATCTTCAGGAGGAGGAGGTAGCCATAGGAGGAGGAGAAGAGGAAGAAGAAGAGAAGAAAGGGGAACACAGGTGGAAGAGAATGTGGAGAGGGGCGAAGGAGTTATTGCCGCGGAGTGTTGAGAGGGTGCAATCGCATTTACGGAGAAGGCGTAGTGTAATTGCTAGGGGAGAGAGAGAGAGACGGGGGGGAGGGACTAGTGGTGCATGGTTTCTATTTTAATTTTTAGTTTTTTTCCTCCATAGAGGATTGGTATATGGAGAAATTAGAGTGTCCTTTTTCTTTTACTTAACACATAATGTCAAATTGACATATAATAGTGTAGACATGTAACAGTGTAGTACGGCATTGGATTTTTGGGGGACCTCGGAGCCAAAAACACAAGATATATAAAGACATTTTTATACATGTCGTAAAACATTTAATTACATATAGATGTATATTTATGTATTATTATTTTTACCAATTTATCACCCTTTTTTTCCGTTTATCTGACCATTAAATTGTTTGGCAATCGTGTACGAACACGTAAGGGCACATGAATATTTACTGTTGCGCCATAATTTATACCAAGAATTAATATAATCCAGCGTAATTATTGATGATTGATGGAGAACTAGCGATGATTTTTCCACTACTGTAATACATTCCTAGTATAGATTCATCGTATAGTGCGGCCCAAAGATAAGAACAAAATAATTGAAAACAGGGGATGTAGTATAGTCTACATAGTATTTTGTGGACTCACTACTGATCACTTACTAGTTTTATTTAGTTTTTGAGTTTTATATAGTACAAAATCCCATTATATTTTTGTAACCTTGTGATTAAATTACATGCATGTACGAGGAACGAGTCAAAAAGTATCCTGTGGAAGACCAGCTTGCTTCTGTTCTACTATGCTGCAAACTGAAGCATGGTACATGGAACGGATGCATTTTGACTCGAGTATTTTACTTATATTTTTGGGACTCGATCGATCAGATTTTCGGGAGCCAAAGCAGGCAGGTGAAGAGACCGATGTGTTTCACTGCTGTGCCCTGGGTACGTACTGTTTTCGAGCCTCGACACGGCACATGCTTGTTGGTGTAGGGGCTGTTTGATGAGAACCACGAGTCGCTGCATCACAACTGAGACATACCGCACCCGCACCGTCTTAGGCTAGCATTTGTTTCGTTACCGTATATTAGCGTGCCGTAAGAAGTTGGGTACGGCCGATGTGTTTTATCACAATAACTTTTATTAAAATTGTGGCCACATATCAACAGAAAAACATCATATTAGTATCATCATTAAGTAAAAAGCTGAAGCAGAGAAATAAGAAAATTCAAGCAAATATCCTCGTTACTCCATTGAAGAATAATAGATGAAGAATAGGAAGGACGAGTGGGACATTAGTGAGAAAAAAATATGGGTCTTGAATCAACCATGAAAATGGAAAACACAGTGGCAGTGGTTTTTGCGAAGGTCCCATGGTCAAAAAAAATGGAGGAAGAAGATGTTTCACTCCGGTTCTTGAGAGTGCTTCCAATCTACATCTGCCCTCGATTAGCATCCGCCCCAGCGAGCCTTCTGCACCGTTACTCACGGGGCAGCCGCACACGTGTGAGAGGGAGCAATCAGAGGAACCAAAGGGAGAGAACCGAGAGGAAAGTAGATGTTGAAGATAACGATGCGGTGGAGAAGTACTATTGATTCTAGTGTAAATGCCTAGTAATAAATATCATTCACATACACATAATTGTCAATTAATCCAACACTAACATACTAGCAAATATTAATTGTTTATCAATTAGCTAATCCATACATTTCACTCTTATTTTTACCTCCAATTTTATTTTCGACAAATTGATTATCATTTTATCACATAACACTGATTACAATTATCACCTATTTCATCCATTATTTTTTTGCTAATGATAATAGTAAATATAAAAATGGGATAGATAATCTTATTTGATAATTAATTCCATTCACCAAACATATGCTGTAGCCCTTTATCAAATTTATATCACGTTTTAAGATAAGCAAGGTCTTGTCTATTTTATTACAGTTACAGCATTCAACCAAACGATTATATTTTGTCACAAAGTTAATTATGCCACACCTTTAACACACGCCAAACTTTAAAACTTGGTAAGTTGAAGCGTCCAACAAAACAGTCCCGTAGTCTTCCGCTCTCTCCGAACGTACTATAGGAAACGGCAGCCTATTTTTTCTTGCTGAGAAATATTATTTTAAGTGACAACTTTTAATAGAGCAGAAGAAACGTGGCCGATGTATGTTACACACATTTATAACTGTATATACATCAGCATTATATCTACTTGAAATTAAGTTAATTTTAAAATGGATACATCTAATCAAGTGAAAATAACCACAATCATTTTTTATAAATAGTATACAATCCACTGAAATAAAAAAATAAAAGATAAAAGAAATCAATGGAAGTGGTATGCTTTAGCGGATTAGAGGTGAAAAACTGGCATGCTGCAAATGGGAGTCATGTCCATCTTGGTTTGACTCAGCGGTGGTTGATTAAGCCACCGCTAATAAGCCTTAAAAATAAACAAAGTAAATTAAAATAATTTATAGATAAAATTTTTATATCAAAATTATTGGCAGCTTAAAAGCAAGGGCTAGAAATATAGGCTGCTGAAAAAAATACACTCTATATTTTAAATTTTAAATTTGTAAAGTGGGCTGATAACTAACAACCATAGAATAGTTGGCCGCAGTCTAAAATCACTTGCGTGCTTAATTAGTCTGAATAGCATCTATGGCTAAGGAAAATATTTGCTGCATGGATACCCTAAATTTGTTTTACTTAAAGAATAAATGTGTTGTTTCAATTGGAAATGCTTATTTATTAGTCATTATGTGATTATAAATTTAATTCAAGAAAAAGAAAAATATATGTCATTATGTGATTTAACTAGGTCAAGAGCTGGTTCTATTTTCCGTTCAAACTAGGAACATCACTATTCCGGCCGGTGGGTGACCATATTTATTATGAGAAAAGGAAATTAACCTTTTAATTTAGAATCCATTATGTTTGTTCATGTAATTAATTTAGTCCACAAATAGATGTTAACATATGATGTTCATATATAGTAGCACATTGATCCCAAATTAGCTGTCCCTGGCTTTCGGATTATTTGATGTTGACGAGATAAGACTTCTACAAATTAAGGTAGAGTAATTAATTATCATCAAAGGTTTTCTGGATAATATAGCATGATTACATGGGAGCGGCTACAAATTAAGTGGTATATATATTTCTTGTTTAGCCAAACTTAAAACAAGGGTCAAGCTTTTGTTTTTCATTTTTGCGATGAAAACAAGGGTCAATCCTAAAATTAAACAAAGTTAATATTATTTCACATGTAAATTATGGTAGAAGCAATTTAATTTGTTTTTCAATCCTCTAGCATGTCAGTTAAAATTTGCAACACAGCATGCTAGCTGTCCCGAAAACAAGGTTTCGCTCTTGAGCTAGCTTAATTCGCACTGGCTGTCTGGCTCATCATCAGTGGTTCAGTACAAAGGACCTCCAATGAAATAAATATGCAACAGGTACCCCGGCCGGAAAACATATTTGGACTTTGGAGTGTCAAAGTAACACACCAGCAAAGTCAAATCGACATGCCACTATTTATGAAACAGAAACCATAATAACGCATATGATCAAGCGCACGCATTATATACCTACCAAGGTCAGCAAACCATTAATATTTTTCCCTTTAGCGTGTTGTCACTTATGATCTTTAGGTGTGTTGCCAACCTGGACTCGTTTGTCTCCTTTAGCATACGGTTCCGATCCATCGATCTTACGTACCAAAAAAATAAACATGTGCGAGAAAAACTTCAATTTTTTTGTACAGACATGGATGCTTAATTCGGTTGCTTTTGTTTCTTTGACATTCACCATATTTAATTATAGTAATTATACTAGGTTGTTCTGTTCTCTGGTGTATGTACACTCAATGCAAGTTCTTGTTCAGTTCTTAGTTCAATAGTTGTGTACAGTAGTCTCAAGTTAATTACAGGTTAGTGTTGGCCTTATGACTGTGCACGTATATACCATGCATAATTCCGATCTTCACTCCATTACATCCCTTCCAGGTGATCGATGACTGTTATAGATGACTCAATCTTCGAATTCCTTTGGAACACATGAATAATTTTATAGGATTTTCGCACGCACTTGCACGACTATTCCTGTCTTCCAATTATTCTCCATTTCAAAGAAGGCATCGGTGTGTGTAGTTGCATTGCTCCTTTGTTGGTGACGCATGCAGTACCACAATGCTGGAGCAGCGCGGAGCTAGCTCGATCTCATGGCAGCATGCACAGAGATGCTTCGATTTTCCTCTCTTTTCTGCTTGTTTCTGAATTCTGAACAGGCGATGAACAACGGATCATCGTCGCTGGTGGTGTGGACGGACGGTTGGGATGGATGGATGGTTGGAGAAGGAGAACGTAACGTACGTCGAGCCCATGCGTGACATGAGCTGGAGCCGCGCTTTCCATGGCCATGGCGTCCTCTAGCTTGCTCAGTCTCTCTCTACATTGAATGGTCTCTGAGCAACACCGCGTGAGGTGGACACCACCCCCATGCAGCAAGCAGCAGCAGCGAGAGAGAAGAGAGAAGAGAGAGAAGTGTAGGCCCGGGCTTAGCTAGCTGCATTTACTATGTTCATGCCTCCCTCGCTTCTCCGGCCCAACGCCGCCACCCACCGCCGGCTCCACCCTACCGCGCCGGGGACGAGTCACGCCCGTGTGGGCCCCACCTGTCAGGGGGGGTGATGACCTGGCAACAGGATTCCGGTGCCCGTGTCCTACGTACGCCGATCGATCGATCGATGGATCGGCGCCCAGCTCGTGCCACTGTTTTCCTTCCAGAGCTGATCGATCCGTCGTCGTCTTCTTTGCCGCATCCGTTGTCTTCTTCGTCGCATCTAATTGTGAGATCATGAAAATTTTTAGAGCCCGGACAAAACCACCATCATCATTATCTGATACCAATAGCCCGAAGAAACCAAGTTGTTCCATTTCATTTTGCCTCTTCATGTAAACCAAACAAGCGGACAACCCATCGTCCCATTCTTCTTCGTCTCAACATCTAAACACTACTTTGTTACTAGATAAAACCCTACGAGTTGTTATAAAAATGGTGTATGACATATTAGGTAAACGTGAGGTACAAATTAAATTTGCTTTGTAGCCAAACAATTTAACTTCATAGGCTTTGTATTATTACATCTATATTAACATGGTATATTTTCATAAGAGAAGAGAGGCAATATATCGGTGATCCAAATGCTAACAATGATAATCGAGGCGGTGTAATGAAAAAGAATATATAAACAATTGAGCTGTTGTGCATGGCTTTACGTGAGAGAAAAAAAGAGAGAAGGGGATAATTTGTATTATAGATGAATAATAAAAAAGCTAAAAAATAATTGCAATAATATAGCTTTATAAGAGGAGAAAATTAGCATCGTCTCACTCTCTTGCCGTGCACCGGCGAGCCTGACAGTGATTCATCCATGGAGATCGATATATAGGAAGGATGATGTACCGTGTAGTGCTCCTGTACTCTAGCTAGGGCGACATGGTCAAGTTGTTCTGATCCATATCTGCCGCTGTTTCTGCTGCCTTTGCCTGCCGATCTCGTAACAGATGCAGGTCAAGCTGCACGGAGAATGCATGCGTGATGACTCGGTCGATTGATCAATCGATCACAATTCACTAGCAGACAGTGCATTGACCATCCATTCAATTTCCTCGTCGCTTTTTCATCTGCTGAATATGATCTGATCGCGAGGTGTGGATTAAATTCCCCATGCTGCGTGCTCGAGCGTTTCGTCGTCCTCCTGACTAGCTCAAAGCTGAAATTAAGGGTCAGGAGAAGCTAGCTAGGGACTGGGGGCGTTGACTTGCCTCTGAAATGGAGGTAGAAGTTGAACAATGAACACAACTTGTTGCAGACTTCCAGTGCGTAGACCTGTAATTAAATTAATACTGGTTAGAAGGGGTCAAAACCATCTCGCATGATCAATGTCTGAATGATGATGCCTTACTTTCTGGACTGCTATCATAAATGCATGGAATTGAATTGACGGAGTAGAAAGGGAGTAGTATTATTACACGATTGAACACTTCAATTTGTTGTTTTCGTGACAGGATTATTAGACTTCTGTGAAGCACACATGCTAATTAACCCCCATCCAAAATTTACACCAAGGCACATACATGTACAGTGTGCAGCACAGGAGTTGTACGTATCATATCAGACCGTACTGGAATACTGTGTCAAATCGAACTTTTAGTTAAGGCAGGATGGTGTTACAGGTAACATCTGGGAAGCCTTACCCTTACCCCTACGACGATGGTCACCTCACCTCTATCTGTCGCTGCATACCGTGCAGCGAGAAGCCGTCGTCTTCCCCACGGAGCACGTCATGCATGCACGCACGCACAGCACCCCAAACTCGGTCAGCCACACACACCATGGACAACAAGGTGGAGACGAGTAGTATGCACCATCTGCAGAAAAGCTGCTTTCGGGTGGCAAATTTTGTTGGCAATCCAAGCTTTGCAGTTGAGAATGGGTAGTAGTACTAGTACTAACCATCTAGAACCTCAGCCCAGCCGGCAGTGCTTAATTTGTTGCAAGATCGGCCAGCCAGAAACCTCCATGCTGCTCTGCGTGTTGGCCTGGCTGCTTCTGCTTCGCTTCGATCCCCCACCATCTCATCTCATGGACGGATGCTGCCTGCCAACGTTTGGCCACTCCCTGTCACATTGCATCAGTCTTGGGGCATGTGTGGATGGCCCCCATGGCCATGAGCTCCTCCCTGACCTAGCTGAACAACAAGACAAGCTCACATTTACATTGGCGGGGCCGGGTACAGCTACGCCACGCCCGTCGTCGAATCGGAGGTCTTTGTTTAAGGCTTCTTCGCCCAATCTTCCCTTCCGAACAAAATAGGAAGAAAAGAAAATATGAGGATGACTAGTAGTAGTAGTAGTACTTGGCATTCTTGTGATCTTAACAATTGAGATAGTACTACATCAAACTACCCAGCCGAAAGGATGTGAATGTTACAGTCAGTTAGTCACAGTAAAAACATAGGGAGGGATCAACGCAATGGCTGGCTGCTCCCTACCTACCAACTTTGGTTCAGGTCCTAACAATGGCTCGGGCATATTTCCTTTTTTTGAATGATAGAGCTCTAGCCTCCGAAAGAAAAGAGAAAAAAGAAAAGGAATTTTGGGTGAGATGACTTTCAAGTTTCAAGTACATGATAAGGCCTTGGGAGTTAGGAACTATCTGATCTCATTACGATGATTTGGATCATATGAAAGCTGCAGGCCACATATGGTTAGTTGCAGGTGAGCTGTCCATAAGAAAGCAGACTGCTCCTATAACCATATAAGACTACCTTTGACAAGAATCAGGAAACCTTCTATACTGGACTCTTTTGCTGTATCACAACTTTAAGGAGAAACTGGTGTGGCAATCCAAGAATATATAGCAAGCAAAGAAACATTATTACCGAGGAATCTTGCTGGTGTTTTGCAGTTTGTTGCTGTACCCTTTCCTTCATTCTCGCTCAGTGTAACAGGACCACGCCTCACCCTTGCCCTTCCTTCGATTTAAGCCTTGATGCAGAGCTCTTACCTATATGCCCTGTCGAAAAGAACGCAGGCCATCATATCATAACAGACATGAGCAGGGCCGTATCTATAAATTATACACAACCTAAAATTAAAAAAACAGTGTAAAGCATACTTAACGATAAAACCTTAGTAATTACCTTTTAGCGTACAAAGAGCATATCAAATATTAATACTATTAAATAGTAAATATTAAGTATTCAAACATTAATCCTTACATTCTATAAAAAGCATAATTCTTTTAATATTCTTTGAAATAAAATCTTCAATTATATCTTTATACTTAATTTTCTTCACGACATCATTTCAAGTGATATTGTCGCCAACCTTTCTTGTGTCATTGTAGATCGCAGGTAGGACTTCAATTTAGAAAAGCTTATTTTGCAGATGCAATAGTTAATAAAATTATGTAGCCAATAACGGCATTTAAAAAACAACCACGTTGTTTCAAATACAAGAGGGTCATAGATTCTTTAACATAGTCTTGGATAAACTTTGACTCCACATACAATTTTTTTCTATTAATATCTGAATGATTTCCAAGTTTAACACAGGAAGCAAACAAACTCTTAGACCACAGATTGTTTGAAGTAAACAAGAAACCAAAAGTATAACTTCTGCTACCGTTTAAATCTCCTAGCAAGTGAAGATATTGCTTGATCAATAACAGGTATAAAATAATTGACCCTAAACAAATCTTGGACAGATTGTGAAGCAACAGATGCATCATCAAGGTCTCATCAAATTGTCTTTTCCTTTTGATTTTACGCTTGGTGTGGAAATTTGGATTGATTTCTTTTTCAACTGTAATTTCTTTTGCAACTTCCAGTGCTTCTAAAAAACCTGTCTCTATACTTATTGAAGTAGGATATTAGCTCCCGAACATTCTTAATGGCAGTATCATTAACCACATCCTTTATTTGTAGCTTCTTGCTAACCAAATTAATAGTGGATAATATTTATTACCAGATGATTATTGCCACTAAAAATTCAAAGCTACCAAGTTCATTCTCTGCTAAGGATTTAGATTCACTACTTGTTAATGGATCATCATCATTTTTAGCCACTTGCAATAAAGCATCTCTTATTTTCTACTAAAACCTTATAGCCTTAACACTATTGACACGACTCTTCCAAGTAGATGACAATAGCTTTAGTGTCAATCTTGTTATATTATCATAGGAATTTTCCATTTTTTTAGTGGATTTATTGAATGTTGTATAGATATGTTGTATGAATAAAAAAATATTTTGCTTTACCACAAGACTTGGCCACATCACATAATATTAAATTGAGACTATGATAACCACATGCTGAATAAAAAACTCTAGGATTTATATCCAAAAGTTTTTTTTATCCTTGATGTTTTCCTTTTATTTTTGACGTATTATCATATCCCTATCCCTCACATTATCTACATCAAGTTCAAGATTCTTTAGTTCATTTTGTAGAATATCAAACAATCCTTGTCCAGTTGTATCATTTAGCTCTAAAAATCCTTAAAAGGATTCTTCAATGTAAATAAAGTCTAAAGACATGTCAACACATCTTATGACGAAAGGCATCAGGAGTACAATTAAGTAAAATCAAGTACAATTAAGTAAAATTGAGAAGTACTTTGCTTCTTTTATTTTTCTAATGATTTCAAACCTTATTGCACTAGCAAGCAAATTTATTAATTCATTCTAGATGCCATGACCTAGATAATAAACATGAATTTCTTTATTCGTGATGCGGTGGACATGCTCTTGGAGTTATCATTGTTGTCTTGGTATAATCTGTTGTTAGTGCCACGAAATGCTAGATTATGTACTGCAAGAAATTTGACAATCAAGATAATTCTAAACAAAACCTTTCTCCAATGCTCTCTTTCTTTTTGAATTTCTCTTTGGATAACTTTATCAATTATTTGATTATTTTGCAATCTGAGGCGTAAGTCATACCAATAAGCCATATTCAAAACATATTTTAAACTAGCTTCATGCTCTTTGAGTCTAATGCCAAGATAATTCCAATCACTAAAGCCCTCATTTGCTAACTAGTCTTTACCATGACCCTTTCTCAATAATTTGCAACAAAAGTAAAATACTCTATCAAGAGGTTTGTAATATACAAGCCATTCTCTGTCACAAGTTTTGCCATTTGATAAAACCCTGGTGTAAAATTTTGCAGAAAATATTCTAAAAAAATCTATCTTTAGGACCTTTAAGAATAGACAAGTCTCTCCTAGGACCCTTTTGCACCAAAATATCAACCGATTTACGATCAAGTGAACCCCAATATCTTGGATCATACTTATATCAGGATGAAAAGAATTATTTTCATCACTATTACTTTCAGTACTTTATATCAGGATGAAAAGAATTATCTTCATCACTATTACTTTCAATACTTGGTGATTCATCCAAACTAGCATGAGCTTCATTAACATGCCCACTAACTTCATTATTAATTTCAATAGTTTTAGCTTCAACTTCTACTGTGTTGCTAGCATCTTCACTATGACTCTTGTCAATATTAGCATCAATGGTTTGGTTTTCAGAAGTAAACTAAGACTCTTTCCCAACATATCTATCAAAGGCACTCCTTTGAGTTTGAGCCGCTGCTTCTAATCTTTGTTTCTTCTTACATTTTTTATGACTAGAATTATACCTCCTTTCTAGAAGACATGATAAGGACCGATGACTCTTCTGATTATAACATGAATTTTTATACTCTTTGATAATTAATACTCTATGCAACAAAACATGATTTATTTATAAAAATTAGAGATGAGGAATGGGGAGAGATACATGTGATGCTTAGGATAGGATACCTTCCTGGCCGATTGACGAATTGCTAGTGATCTAGTCCATGTCCATGGATAATCAATTAATCGGCTCTCGTAACAGCGCGGTCATGGCAATCGACAATAGCAAGTAGCGAAAGACAGTTGAAGAATAGGGATTAGAGATTACGGAGTTCTAGTATGGTAAGTTGCTTGCGGCTAGAGCCAGGTGGCATAGACAAACAACAACGGTGGATACGATACAAAGCGTCAATACATGGGATTGGACTATTAAACCTTCTAACTTTCTGGGCTTATCTTCTTTTCTGTTTATGGGCTATAGTCATTTAATTAGCTGCTAATCAAGTATACACAATTAGTACTGAGAGTAGATTTTGGGGCCTAATTTTTTGGGGGTCTGAACACATGCCCATGTTGCTCCTGCTGTTGTATGGCTCTATACATGAGCAGCATGGTTGATGAATTTTTTTAAAAAAACTGCAACAACTTAAAAAAAGACACCGCATTGACTGCACATTAGGAAATTGCATTCTACTGAAAGAAATCAGAAGTAAAACTGATGGGAGAGTGTTAATTTCAGAGAAAATTGTCATTCGGCCAGCAAGAGGATGTGTTCAATTTGAGGACAGGCTGAGTCCAATGAAAATATGACTCCATATCTAATTTAAACACATGTCAAATCTAATAAAGGTAGATACCGATACATTTTTATGAACAAGATAATCTTATTTATAAATATCTTTTTATAAGTAGAAATATTCACTTTTATTTTTTAAAAAAGTTTTATCCAATACGATTGTTTATAACCACATCAAACTCTTTATAATCCAGATATAAATACAAACACAGGCCTATAATATATCAATTAGATCAATATAATAAATTTGACGAATCGCCTCATCTAGGAGTAGAAGTATTGTAGTTTCTAATAAGACGGGTTAGACTATATCGGTTAGGTTGGATCTTTAGCAAGTGCTAAGTCTCATCATATAATAAACGTATCAGTTTGGTTAAAACTTTTTCAGTTTGGTCTAATATGTTAGTTAAGTTTATATATTGTATTCAGTTATATCTAAACTTATATTAATTTGATCTCTAAGTCTGATATGGTGCATCCATCATACTGATAGGTTATCGATTTATTATGTTTATCTTATTATTGATAATATTGTACTATAAATCCAATCTATTATATTAATTTAACTAAGATAAATCTTAATAATTTAATAAGTTTTATTCAACGTTTTATTGAAATTCTATCTGATAAATTATCTTTATACTGATTTTTTACTCTTATATTATCTTAGTCTGATTTATCAATTAATCTATAATATATAATCAATTACCTAACATTAGATATAATCTTATATTATCTTAATTTAGTCTGATTTATCAAAATTGAGCTAGAAAGACGATAGTCGAGTCCATATCAGTCTGCATTAATCTCTGTAAATTAATTACAGGCTCTTTTCAATCTGATAGCTGAACCTATTGAACAATTAACTTATTGATCTAATTTTTCTATTCGACTTATCAACTACATATTAATTTGACTGTCACACTCTAATTTAAGAATCTGTACACCTCAATACAGATATTGGAAGATTTTCACATCTAAAGCGAGCTGCAGGAACCTGGAAGCACCCGAGTGCACGTAACTGCTAGATAATTGGCGTCAGTACCCATCAATCAGTATTAAGTAATAATCCACACTGTTTGCTAGATATACCTTCGACTCAGGTAGTAGCTTGCATGACTCACCCAAGCTGTAGCCCATACAGGAGACCCAGCCTGCAAACATGTAGAATCTTAAAAAGGTACACATATGAATAGAAGGGAAAAAAGACACTGTTTCTTTAACAAATGAACAATCAAGCATATGAGAAATAACGTCTTCCTTTGTCAATGGCACTACTTATATGTGCAAGGAAGTTAAACATCTGTTTATGATAAAGAAAGTGAGTATCTCCTTTTAAGGAAAGTTTTTATTAATGGTTAAAGTGCCTACAAGCATGCATTTTCTACTTTTCAATTTTTCATACATTTGTCAGCCACACTTCATTATCATAATTATCTTTGTTAAGCAATTTCTTCTTCCCAGACCAAAATTTCTCTGATATATCCATGATTAATAAGGACATTTTCGAAGAGAACAAAGGGTTTCGATCGATATCCACAGTGAGCGCTGAAAACAAGTTTTATGAATTCAATTCTCTCAAACTTATTTGGTCCTTTCATTTTCGACTTTGATCGCTCTATATGCTTGATAGTTTACATCTTTGCGCTCGTTTCGTAACTTAACAGACCTCTTAAATCCATCTATGTCCAATCAATATGACAAACTCAGGAGACGATTTACATGTACACTTATGATTTACTACACGAAATTTACTCATATATACATCATTCTCACTCAAATGTATGTTTGATGGCTCTTATCTATGTCACAGCATCCAGGTGTAACTACAAATTCAGTTTATTAACACAAAAAATGCTTGCAGCATATTAAGCTTAGATTCATGGTATCACCCAAGAAGGTAAAAACTGTAGGTTAGAATAAAATTAAATTTTAGCACAATACCCTGTGAGCCTCACTAATAACCACATATGTACATGAACAAGCAAAAAACAACTACCTATGAATAACAAAAAACACACAAATACACAATCTTGCCTCCAATTGGCCAAAACTCACAGATGTTAGTATTATACAACCTAAATGTAAACAATCTCGTCTCCTTCAATTGGCTGGCATGTTACTTTGTTTCTCTATTTTTTGGGTTTAATTACAGGCAAACCTAAGTAGTTGGTGACATTATTTTCCCAAGCATCAACGGAAAATTCCAGACGAGCGTTTGCTTAATTCTGTGGTAGGCTAGGCATGACAATCTTTTAGAAAGAGAAATCTCTAACCAACCGCAGAATTACACCATGATGATGGTGATATCCAGTCTTCAGGAGAAACCAACTTGCTCCACTGGGTAAGTTTCTTTCTTTCAAGAATTGACGTAATCTATGATGCAGAATAATTATTAATCGAGAAAGTGAAACTAGCCTTTGTTTTCTTCATCTTCCTTTCCATTGGATAATCCGCGGATATAGTGCATGACAAGTATCTCCATATCATTGGTGCACATCCTCCTTTCTTTTATGATGGACAACACAAGACATGGCTACCTTCCTTGCCTAACATGGCCGTTGTGGACCCCACAAATAGGAACCGGTATTAGTCTTAATATTTACTTACAAGTTCTTTTTACTTTGTATAGAGACAGCGTTCCTTAGCTTGCCTGTGTCAAAATGAAACTGTGCACAAAAGGATTGTAGCGATCATGGGGAAAAGGGCAAAAAAAAACTACCACTGTAACCTTAGCACCATAAGTTTGTAAAATGAACTTTGATTAAAAGTGTGTTGTCATTTAAGCAACCTTTTGATGGTGTCATCTCATCATGGATAATAAAGATAAAATAATGCAAGCACTGTTTCCAAGTCATACAAATTATGTTAGTATAATCAATAACGCCCATTGACGTTGACATGTGGGACTCGACCTTGTATTATTGTGCTGGTTGAAGCATAATTGCCGATTTCAAATTTTTGTGATGTAAACAACCAGCCTTAAAGCAGAATGGTATCGACATCCGAGTGCTTGCAGTTATTATAGTATGCCCTAGAGAGAGGACGTGCTGGCAGCACTACATTATGGCTTATGCCCCATGTCTCAGTCCTGAGACTTTTGGGGGGATCAAGCACTTAGCTGTGCCTTTTCACATTCGTATGGGTATTAATAAGACCTTGTGTGTGTGCGTTTATTTGTTCCTTTAAGGAATGGTATAGGATTTCGAGTCTGTGATTAAATATTGATGTGGTCAAATACAACAATCTTTAAGGAAAGAGTCCTAACAAGAGGCAGGCATGATGAACAATTTCACTTGGCAATATTTACAAGGGTTGGGCCCTTGCATATTCTCTTAAGCACAATCAGGCAAACAGAGAAGAATTTCCCCTTTTAGGCCATGCTTAAAGCTAAATCAGCATGGTGCTTGAATTCTAGCAAACATTAGTTTTAATGTCATAAATATACTCTAGGCATCATTGTCATATTCCTTCTACTCCAGTGTTTAATAAAACCAGCCCATAACTCCAAATACTGTTTCAGCTCTCGAAAAAGAAAGAACTATGCCAATTAATTGGGAGCTTTATCTGAATGGCAAATCATACCTTTCCAGTATAATAGCGGTAGTCTTTCAATGACAATTTAGTGCAAATAGTAAGTTTATACACAAATGTGAAGCTACAAGTAGTAAGCTGAACTTGGAAGTCGAAGCAGCTAGGTTGGAACTTGAAACTTGAAAGGGAAGAAAAACAAGTTCATATGCTAACCTGTTAGAACTTGTCTATATTTGGATCTTCAGGCCTCCTTCTCAATGCAATTAGTTGTCTTTCTCCTTCCATCACAATTATTAAACATAACTAAGATTTATGTCCTGAAAAACAGTACTAATTATAGGAACAAACCAAATCCATCTCCTGAGATATGAAGAGAAAACTAATGAAAGAATTATCTTTGAAAATTGAAGACTGATAAACCAAAAAGATCGCTCCATTTGATATCACTCTCTCAAGTCTCCACATCCAATACTCCCTCAATTTCGTGGTACTACTTTTTCATAAAGTTATTATACATTTTTTAGGAAACTTATCTATAACTCAGTCTTTCCACGTCCAATGGCCCTTCAGTTAATAGAATAGCATGTTGATAATTAATGCTACGTAATGTGTCAAACTATCCTGTTTGACCTCGACAATTTACCACCCTTATTGATTCTTGTAGAATGCAAACCGGAGGCTTATCTCCACAATTGAGAAACATGAGGATTATAAACTGAACAGAAAACAAAGATCACCAACAAGATAGTAACAAGCTATGAACACTAGAGGACAATCACAATCTTATGTCAGATAATGACATGAGCATTTCAACTCAACTGTATTGGACCAGATCCTAATTGAATTCCAGCCACGGGTCAGAATTTTCATTTAGAAAAAAGAACAAGTATCTCAGATCTGGGCTAGGCCTGATCGTTTGCAATATAATGATGATTTTCGACCTCGATCCATTGTGCGCATATTACACTCTAGCATCCTCTAGATTGGGGCCTAGAGAGAAGGTAACAACCAAACAAAATAAAGCAAAAGAACAGTGTGCATTTATGTAGTATTGGTGGCTTGGTGCTGGACTGGAAAGTGGCTTTATACCTTGTCTTGAATAGTGGGCCAGCTACTTCCAGCATGGGGTCAGATAGCACCTCCAATGGTCCCTGGGGACTTATTAGTGCAGCATTCAGTGCTCCCTTGTCACAGCCTGCACCTGTGTAGTACCATAGTTAACACAGGCCAGCCTAGTATATTGAATGTAAAGTATGCCAGATTGTTCGACTTGCTATCAGCAAAGTGATGCTAGTCATGACCAATAGCCAAGTAAGAGAGAATCTCAGATGGAAATAAAAATTTAACTTCATTTTTAGATATTGCAGCCAAGTAATATATGTTATTTTTCCGTACAAGACATACCATTGCAAGATTTAACTCCAACCATGGACAAATACCCCCCCCCCCCCCCTCTCTCTCTCTCTCTCAAAATTAGCTTTTATTACAATCTAGAGGGAACGACATGGTTGGAGAATGAAATCACTCATAATGGCCATACTGATCTTACATATTTTCATATACAAAACAAAGCAGCAAATTATTTGTACAACTAAGAGAAGCATATGATGGTTTGCCCAGAACGATAGATAACTGATGAGAATAATGCTAGTAGCTTGCAGAAATTCGAAGCAGGTAAATAATAATACATGAAAGTTCAAAGCAGGGACTAGAATTTAATTAGTTGTTGATGGACATATGAGGTAGCTACTGTGCATTACTTTCCAGATTCAACGAAAAACATTACTGGTTAGTGAAATTATCTTCTATTTCACATTACAAAGAAAAAAACCAGTCTACTATTCAAGTTCAAAGTAGTGCTTGATCATACTTCGCGTCTGAAATCAGTGTGAACATCAGTTTAGGTTTATAAGATAAGTACTACACAAGCATAATAGAATGAATGAGTTATACAAGGACAAAAGGAAAACTTCGATACTGTTGCCAGAAAATGTAGAAGAACCGAATGTGGTACACAGAATGCAAAAGATTGATGCCTGAAACAGCTTTAATATGGTACAGAGCACAGACAATCTAATTTCAATATACGGTATACAGAAGTCAGAAGTATTGATAAAATTGACAAACCAAGCTACTTCCCCAAGAAGATCTGGGGTCCATATTTATAAACATAACAGCTAGAATCTTTTCCGGCAGGCATGACTGAATGGAAGTATAAAACAATACAACAGTATTGTCACACCATTATGCCTATGCGTGCAAAATATGATGCCATATTGGTAACAAGTCATAAGTCAGAGATTCAGATGACCGCAGTACCACATCCTAATTAGTTGATGAGCCTGGATCCCATTCTCACAAGCAATTTACTAATTCGTTCCAATGGCAACACACTATATATGCAACTGTTTCTATAGTCCCCCTTTTGTTCTTCTAAATTCTCCAAATAAAAATCTGCAAGATAAACACTGGTTTATATATAGTAAATGAAAGTTTCAGTACACCTAGCATTGATTTGGTTCTTCATTGTACTTGTTGGATGATTTTCATAACTAAAATTTAGATGAAAAATATCATTTCATCCTATAGGATTTTTTTCATCTTCATACCAAACATTTGAGACTTCCATAGGTGGCAAATTTCTAGAGAAGCCAACATACTTGTTCCATTCTGCAGTGCATCCTAACTTATTCATGAGAATTACAGACAAGTAAATTCAAATAGGAAGGAGGAACAGCAACCAGCAAACGTATACCAGAAAAAATAGTTAGTTTAGATCAAACATGGTTGCAAGTTTACGTTGCAGTAGCCAGCACACCCAAAAATGAACTAATAGTAAGCCACTTGAAACTATTCTGCCTGTAAAGAAAAATGTGTAAGCTGTATCATTGTACACAATTCTAGGTAAACATAATTATCTGTACATAATCTACCTTGGTCAATACATGAGATGCACGGATGTTCCAATTTGAATGTGTGCAGAGAAATCACTCCTAAACCAGCAATAGGTTACCTGATTGTGTAAAAAGATTTATCCAGATTCAGTCAATATTTCCTTCAGACAAAATTGGTTAAAATTTCCTCGATTTGATTTTCCCCCACTTGAAATTTCTCAGGTGAATACACAACTCATGATCATTTACTCTACAGTTTCTAAACTGATTAGGGAACATAATAATCCACCACCAAGCAGCATATATGCATGAATGCATCAGATTCATGTATGTTATGTTAGCAAAAGGAACCGGCACACATATTCAAATGGCGAGTGCATTGTTAATTTCCAAAACAAAGTGTCACAAAATTTCACCATCAGAAGTTGCTCCAACGGATTCATATGAATGGAGAGGAATTATAATGATACAGCCAAATCCTTGACCTCACATCAACGCACAAGATCAACCAATGTTTTCCTCCGAGGGAACCTTTGCGGAAGCCGGAGCAACATGGCATCCTCAATCTCAATAGGCAAATGCGTGGCGACGAACACGATACCACCCTTCTTGCGGTGCTCCGCTATGATGTACTCCAGCAGCTTAACACCCTCGGCATCCAACGCGACAGACGGCTCATCCAGGAGCCAGATCGGGCGATCGATGGCGAGCAGCCTGGCCAGCTGAAGCCTCTTCCTCTGGCCCATGGAGAGCATCCTCGCCTTCTCGTTCATGAGCCTGCCGAGCCCCATGAGCTCGATGGCCGGGGCCGACTTGCCGTGCTTCCCTTCGAGGAGCTCGAACCACTGCACGTTCTCCAGCACGGTGAGCTTCTCCTTGACGGCGTCCTTGAGCGACATCCAGTTGAGCTGCAGCTTGTACTGCTGGAACACGCCCGGGGAGGTGATGTCGTGGCCGTTCCAGAGGACCTCCCCGGCCGAGGGGCGGGAGAAGCCGGCGAGCATCCGGAGGAAGGTGCTCTTCCCGGATCCGTTGGCGCCCGTGAGGACCAGCGCCGTCCCGTCGTGGACGCTGGCGTTGATGTCGCGGAGCACCGTCTGCGCGTTCCGCATGCAGGAGACGCCGTTGAGGAGGAGCCGCGGCGGCGGGGGCTTCAGCGGCGGCATTCCCACTGTTGACGCGGGCGGGGGGAGCGATGCGGCGCGCGGTGGTTGGGGCGGGGTGGGGATTGGTGGGTTGTGGCTTGGTGAGCCGCGCCGAGGCGGAGACGACGAAGCGGGGAGAGACCGCGAGAGGCGGCGGTGATTCGGCCGTGTCGTGGCGACTGGTTTACTGGCCTTTTTTATTTTCTCCTTTTTCTTTTATTTCGGAGCGTTTAGTGGGCTTTAGAAGCGGGGATCTGAATGGGCTTGCTGATTTGATAACAACGGCCTGACCCTTCATGCTCGCTTTTTTTTTTTTGTTTTTGTAGAATTCGTGTTTTTTTCTCTTTTTTTTTTCTCAAGGGGAATTTAACTGTAGATTGAAATTGCATTAGTGGCACTCCCTCGGCAGCGTATGTTTGTGCCTGGCACATGGTGTGGCTCTCTCTCTCTCTCTCTCTTTTTTCTAATTGATTATAGTCTTTCAATATCCAAGTTTATAGCCTTATAATTTCCTTCTGCTTTATATTATCAATATAGAACTTCGTAGTACCATCCAGTGTGGTTCATTTCGAAATTGCATTAGCGGCTTGTATCTATAGCATTTGATTTGAAGCCTTGTATTTTCTGATCGAACGGTGGAGATTGGTCCTCACGCATGGCAATGTAGGTCCTGTGCATTGTGAGTTTGACCTTCAAATCTTCAATGTAGAGGATCCATTTCCAGCAGCATAGGTTGGGCATATGGTTGAGAATTCACTGATAGCTCTAGTGTAATTTATTTTTAATTTCACATGTCTTTTTTTTCACAACTTGACATTCATTACCGTGATGACTAATAAGTTTTAGTTGGCGATAATTCAACACTTTTTTGGCTGACTCAACTAACTGGCTACTGTCCATTCGATCACCTTAAATTAAAACTCGCTAAATTGGTTATAAACAAATAAAATATCTTACTAGCTACATCGTCTTTCATTTCTGAAAAAAAAAAACAACTTAGCTATTACCGTATTGAGAGGGTTGAGCAGACAGCAGTTTATACGTATCGAGTATCCACGATATGATCCTCTCGTTTGCCGTGTGTTCGTTAGCAAGTCATGTCGATCGTTGTCGCTACGATCTATTATCTCCATTCGTCCACGGTGACGTCAAGATCGAAAGGCCCATCGATATCGCCTCATCGACTAACACATGGCTTGCCGCTAATAGGCTGTATCAGAATTTAAGGATTTAACGTAAGTGTATTAGTAATTCCTAGACACCAACAAGTTGCACTATATATAACCAAGGGTGTATACAACTATATACTAGTATATGCTTTCATTGCACTATATATATATATATATATATGTATGTATGTATGTATACGTGTGTATGTATGCATGCTTGTGAGAAAAAACGAGCACATCGATGAGTTTTCTAATCTACGGTTGAGGTTACGCCGAGTGTACAAGAAGTTTGTTAAATTGGTATAGCTGCTATAGCTAGCTAGTTAATTTAATTATAAGAGCAAGTTTAATAATATAGCAAACCATTAACTCTAAATATTAATATATAAAAATATATACTACATTATTAATTAAAATATAGCACATCTATATAAATATAACATCAATTCGTTTTTCCTTCTCTTTTCTCTCTCTCCTCCGTCTAATTATAAATTAGATAAAAGTTACTTATATCACTTACAAATTAATCAAACTACTATTCACGCATTGACCCCGCCGTTCGTTCTGTCTGGATTTCGCGCGCGACCAACCAACCAACTCAGGATCCGATACGCGCCAGATGACGTCACGCAGTAGTACCTAGTCTGCTTCACTGACATGTGGCCCATGCACACGCCATAAGCTACCCTTGCATGGCCATCGCTCACATGGCACGAGCACAGAACAGAGTGGAAGAGCTGTACTGTATTTTTTTTTTCAGCTCGATTTTGATTTTGATTTGACCAACTTGCTTATTGGTTGCATTATTACAGTTTGCAACGTTGCATGGATTAATTTTGTTAAGCATGCATGCAAGCATGTGCAAATTGTATATATTATCACAGCGCCGTATGATCATCTCATACACCTGTCAAATTGTCTCAGAAAAGTTTGCTTAGTTGCTTGCTTTGAGTAGTTTCCGAGATGAAGTTAATTAAACTATGGTTTCCCCGAGATATGGTCTTGCATGCATGGTGTTCTCTTCTGCTCAAGATCGTGTCGTTTCGTGTGAGAGGTAATCAGCCGCAAGATCGCAATTACGTGAGACTTCTGATTACGTGCCTGAAGAGCAATGGACCACTGCCGATTTGGTCTTTGCGCCCAATTGCCCGGTACGATCAGAATGGATCAGCGAAATACAGCGTATCTTAATCACTTTCTGAATCCTGTTTGGTCTTCCCAGCCACTACTGCATGCAACTTTTTGCCATTATTACTAGAGAACTCGTCAAGAAAAGCTTAGTATTGCAACAGGGGTACGTAGCTAGCTGTTCACCGTATAAAAGTTATAACAAATGGAGATTTATTATTAGCACTGCATTTTCAGTTCACATATATTTCTTAGCTTTGCATTATATATATTATTCAGTTCAGTTCAAATTTAAGGCTAAGAAGAGTCCAAGACAGTTGTAATTAGAGATACACGAAGTAGTAGTATAAGACACAGTGAATTGGTAAGAGAAGCTGCAAGCAGTAGGTGAAGTGGAGCTCTCATTGAGGATCATTGGATGATGTATGTCCCAACAGCTTCGGCCTAATCACTTTGACAATATAAAATCCATCGCCACAATAATCATACTTGTATACTACTGTAGAATAATTCTCCATCGCAAGATAAACAAATGCAACGAGAAGATTCCCATGGAGGCATTAGTTTTTCAGTGCTGGCCTCAGTCTCTCTCTGACAGGCAGTTCATTCTCATGTACTTCTGGCTATTCATATCCATTCTCTGCAGGCCTGCAGCTATATATAAATGCACCATTCCAGCTCTACCTAGCACAACATCTCTCTCCTGACCTAGCTAAGGCTAGCTACACACTGCTACTACTGCCTATAGCTAGCAAGAAGCAGAGAGAAACAGATCGATCGAGCTAGCAGAATTTCTGAATTTCACATGGAGAACACATCACACTACTCTTCATGCTTTAGCCCAGCAGAGACGTCGTCCATGTCAACTGGAGAGAGCAGCTGGGCGATGCACATTGCGAATTGCCTGGCATCACCATACAACAGTCAAGAGCAGATGAGCCAGGAACCAGTGATCTCGGGCAGCAGCAACTTCTATGGCTTCTCTTCTTCGTTTGCTTCCTACGGCGACGACGACGACGACGCATCGTTCATCACTTCGGAGATGATGTGCGACGACGACGAGGTTGATGATTCCTTGCAGGACACTGCCTGTTCATCTGTAGTTGGCCCTAAGGTTAGAAAAGATTTTGCCTGCCCATCTGCCTGTTTGTTTATACATATATAGCTTGTGTTCTTACATAGGTACCATCTGCTGTTGTTTTACAGTTAACTAGCAGCTTGAACAATGTTGATATGAATTCAATGGTGACCATGGAGGCAAAAGAGATCAACATCTCACAACTGGTATGTTTGAGAAACAATCTATCTCTGTCTATCTTTCTTTCTTGAGAATTCAGATGCTAGTTAAGTATCCACGTATGTTTCCTGACAAGTTGAATTAATATTGCAGGCCAAGTATTTTGTCGATGCCAGTTCACGACAGCCGGCGGCTGATGTGGTTCAAGAAACAGTCAGTGTTGATGCTAACAACGAGAAGGCACTGTATGAGTGTAATGAGTTGAGGAAGAAAGGGCTCTGCTTGGTCCCTCTATCCATCTTAATAAATTACCTCGGATGATTATTGTACTGTTCATGTGTACCTTGTCAATATTCAGTTTAATTGTATACAATGATAGTTCATATATCACTCTCTTGTGTCAGCTGATCAGAAACATAATTCCTATCATAACGTTGAGCTGTCTGATCGTACCATTCACTTAGAAAAACAAGTAATCAACTATTGGAGAACGATAAACAAGTAACAAAAGATAATCTAGCCAGCTAATGCATACGCTAGTGAGGAAATTTGATTTATACGTATACAATTATTCAAATTCAAGTTTAGGCAAACCTTCAGTACAATTCATCATTAGTTTGCAAGTTGAAAACATTTAGTCATTTATCTATGTACACTGCATACCTTAATTATTTCATCATAGTACTTTGTAAAATTTTGACGCTGCATTCATTCTTCTGAAATGCAGGTATTGACGTGTAAATCAATTACTAGAAGATAGGAGTGTTAAGTACAATGTGTAGATATTAAATTCTCAAACTTTAATACCAAAATGTATAATCATTAATCAACTAGTTCAGTCAGTTCACATTCTCAGTTTGCCAATCAATAGTTAAATGGTTGCTCTTACGCCTGTATACACGTCAGTGATGTGATCGCTCACTAGGTAGAAGCAAGCTGTAAAACTGATTATGATACAAGAAGCTAATCTTTTTTTAGTGACTAGAAAGTGCCACTTGACTCTGCTTAATCAGTCAGAATAAGTAGAAGGGGTATCTCTGACCTTCCCAAAAATACGAAAACAGCATGTACCATTTGTCTGATTGAATAATTTCAGTTCAGTAGAATATACACATCTTGCAGAGGTAGCAGGTAGCAAATTATTTATCACAACACAATAAGAAAATTCCCATGTGCCATCACAAGGATGCAGCTAGCACCCAGTGGACCATGAATTCTTGACAATGCTAAGCACATACATGGATCCCTCCTAAATAGTACAAAGTGTAGTAGCATTTTACAGGGCATAGGATGTCCGACCCTCCTAGGCATGTGATTCTCACACAACTGGTTTGAATTTGCAGGAACCTTTCCAATTTTATTGTGTATTTTGTTTTAAAGACTTCCAAACATTATTATTGAGCATGATCCCTTGAGGCTTCTTTGAAATGCTGATTTTTTTTCTTCTAATTCCTAGCTGAAATGAACTACTTACTGTGAAATTCTTGCGAATTTCATGTGAAATTCCTTCGCTCGGGAGATGGAATATGGAGCATATATAGCATGGTGCATTTCTATTTGTATATGATATATGTCTAGGCCCCCAGCTGTTTGTACTTTATACATCAGATTAGTTGGCTAGAAAAGGTCACACTTATGTTACTCAGTAAGTTACAGACTACTTTCTTTCCATGACACTCCTACATTTCTAACTCTGTTGGGAAAATCTCTTTACGTAGAGTGGATAAGTCTTGCTCCTTAAAAAATGCCACTTGACAGGTCTGACTGTTATCCATATTCCTTAGTACCCATGTTAATGTGCTAAACTTTTCAATGACAACTTGGAAGTTGTAAACTGTAGGATAAAAAGGTTGTTAGAAAGTACCTTAGGATACTCTGTCATTTTAAGACATTCATGACAATGATGACTAGCAGAGCAATGGAGTAAAAATCATCTACAGTCTGAAATTCAGAGTTTGAATCAGGTGGTACTCATGGAGACATTGAAGAACAAAATGTACTATTCAAGATATATTTTGAAGTTAGAATCATCTGGCACAAGAATCTTCTCTAGCTAAGAATATTTTGCAGTCAGTCAGGGCTGGGTTAGGGAACAGTACAAGTACTATACAATCTCTGAAATGATCACTGCAACAAACGTAGTACCATCTATGCATAAACAGAGATTTAATATTGACCTTCAGGGATACTAAAAGTCTTAATAACTTTAGAATGCAGCAATGGCAGACCTGCAACAATGTCAACTTGCTACTCATCATTCATCATCAGAGCGAAAGGTGCACCTAAAATCCCTGTGTTCTTGATTCAGTTGGCAACGAACCAAAATAATCACTATCTAAAATACAAACCAAAATGATATTCCAGTTAATGAAGAGGCCAGAAGCAGGACGGATTCAGAGAATGCAGTGACGATGGCATCTTATCCAACCAATCAAGTGAATGAACCAAGGCATCTCGGCATCGGCATCGGCAGTTGTTCATCAGCTCCGGAAGAGACAAGCAGCAGCCACTCTAGTTGGGTTGGAACTAGGATTCTTGGAACATAACTGCATATTAATCATATGCATAAATTAAAACAGTGAAGCATATATAAAAATGTCCACCATTGGTAGGAATCTTTCTACTGCATTGTTTGAACGAATCTTAGTCTCACTGGCTTGCTCGACTTGTTCTGTAGCGGTTTGGAATACGCATTGCTGGAGGCTGGAGAGCCGGCACTGAGATGCCACACGGGTAGTTTTGATATCAGTTTATCCAAAATGCAACATGCTTTTTTTTGCAGATTTATCAGAGTGTCTTGGCTCTTCAGCAATCTTTTAGTCACTCCCTTACTCATCTCATCATGAGTGATCTTTATTAGTTTGATATTTGGTTTACAAGAAGACAAACTAACGCCACAAGATATGATACTTCTGGTAGGAAAAGTTCTCTAAAAAAATGTTCTTTTCTGTAGAACAAGAGGAAAATACTTGGTCAGTAGTCCGCAGGCCAGAAAGAATAGTGCAGATCCAAGCGGCCGGGCTTATTCTGTTTTACATTTTCATCGAAATCCCTAATAATCTTTGAATTAATCACAACCAAACACGTGAACAAATGGCGATCAAATTTCCAGTTTTTTTGTATGATCGCCTTATATGCATCTGCACTCCAAACCAGTAAATGTACAATTGGTACAAAGTATACTGTACACAGCACTGCCTACGCAAGTCGCACACCTGGATCAGTACTGGACTTCACGTTGCAGTTGGATCTTGCATGGCATTGGCACCAATGGCTTCAGAAGTTGGCGCCATGGTGGAGTCGCTGCTGGGTCTCGACGAAGAAGAAGGCACCGGACAGTCGCTCGTGGACCTCCTCTTCCGCCTCGTTTTCCTCGCTACCGGCGGGCGTGGTATGTCAGGTAGTGGTGCCGTGTCTTGCTGCAGGCTGGTGGTCTCTGACGGTGTGGCAAAGGATGATGAGTCTCGAGGCTGGTCGAAATCTGTCCGATAGTCGCAGCAGAGCAGCGTGTAAGTGCCAAGAAAATGTTAGGATCGATAAGGTTGATTGCTGAAGCTGTACAATAACTGCATTGTTGTAGAAGCGTTTAACTGAATATGTTAAGTGATCATGCAAAGTTTCAGTCATTCTGCGGCCATTAGCGTTGTCTAACAGACAGCAACGGTTTCTGACAATGGGAATCTTACCGTGCTTGTGCCTTGGGAAGGGCCTTTTATGCATGGGTGGACAATGGACAACATGTTCTTATCGAATTCAAATCCTGTCCTGCCGTCCGAGTTCACAAAAACATTTTTTGCTAGTTTATTAGCCAGACCACGTCTTGGGTTCACTCTGTTTTGCAGTCTAAACTATAAATGATACAGTTATGCTTTTTAGTGAAGAAACAATTATGTGTTCTGTTCTTTGTTAAACATTGTTATCTCTGAACTTCTGCAGACTTACTAATCTCTTAATAAATTTGGATGCTAATGGTTCTACCATCAATCACATAATGATTGAAGAGGATTACCAGAGGCTTAAATGATTTTATCAGCCACCAATTTTCTTTCCAAAGGTTCAGTAACCATGTGTACACACAAATCCATTGGATACCAATAAACAACCAAAAGATGCTGCTGGTAGTTCGGAAATCAAGGTACGGATTTGTTTTATCAGCGTGTGCCCTGTAACTCCGGATCCCAGATCAAAAACCTAAAATGAAATTGCCCAACATGCAGACGTGCCCATGATTGTAGGATTAAATTATAGCAACTTGCCAAGTTTGCATGCTTATCCATACATGCAACTCATAAGACAGATCAAAGCCTTTCCCAAAGAAGGCACAATCATCTGAAGCAATCACACCAAACAGAGAAAATCTTCTATAGTGAAACAAATAAGTTCTTGCTATATACCTTGAGAAGCCCAAGATGTCCCTGCATATGGTGCAAAGTTACCTAAAGACACAAGTTCAGATGATGCCCTGATATCATTCATCTAAAAACAAATGAGAGAAATCAGACAGTTGACACAAGAAATTGATTGCATCATTGCACTGAATTCAGGTATATTTACCCAGCTTGGAGAAGCATTCCCTGTCAGGCCATCCCAACCGATGTGCGTGACATGCTTCACATCTATCGGACTATCAATCTGCATCTCATGCTCCTTCACTACTGCAAGAATGATTCAGAGAGACAGAGAAACCAAGAAAGAAGACTGTCAGTAGAAAATGAGAAAGGTTAGCAAGTAAGAAAGGATATTATATGCAGAGGAAAATGAAGATAGATCAAAACACAATAATTAAATTTATCAGAGGGATGAATAATAAGATTATTAAAAACCAAATCATTTTATGGAATAAAAAAATATCTCTAATCTAGATAAAGTTTCAACGATATCTCTAGATGTCGCTAGTCCAACCATCTCCTTATCGGTGATCCGACTGGCATGCTGTCAGCGCTTTAAGTACCTTAATACAGCTGATCCGACCATAGTCTTGCTATCGGATTGATCGTCCATAAATAAAAAAATATAACTTAATAAAACTATTGAAACTAGATTAACATATATCCTATAAAATGTATAGGAAGCACTTCTCTCTTAAAACTAAACCATAGCTTTCCTTTATTAAAAAGTTATAACTCTAGTACTCAACCACTCTTCTATTTATAACTAAAAATTCTATTTTCATATGATTCAAACTCTCGAACTCCAACTTAAATATAATAACTCAAATTCGAAATCCTCTCATAAAATATGAATCCAAACCTGCTACAATAACCCACACTGGTACGATGCCCGTGCCGCTACATTATCCACGTGTAAACAGTCCCTGTATGTTGTCACACTCCGCCCTGATACCACTTACAATGATATCAGAGAGGGTGCATTGTAGAAAAAGGGTATGGACCGACTCCTATAGAACCACAATACTGATACCAGTCTCAGGATACAATGCTAATATCCACGACCAACTGAGATATATTATTATAACTAAAAATAGATATAATAAAAAAGTCATATCTTCATAAAAGCTCTAAACTTGTAATCGACAAACAAAGAAGCAACAGCAAAATTTAGCGTAGCTATAACCCAATCCACAAATAATGGCTTAGGACTAGAAAAGAAACCCTAATCTTCGACTTTACCTTTCTAAAGAAGAGAAAGACAACAATTGAGTACTAGCGTATTCAACAAGTCATCAAGAAAATGTGAGCATGAAGGCTACAAAGGAGGGGTGGGTTTGTTTCAAAAATGTTTTAAACACTTTCCAAAACACTATGTGTGGGATCATTCATAATGTGAGCGAAAGGAAGCTCTCACATCGATCCTATCCACAAATTGATTTTAAACAACTTAACCAGATGGAACAATTTTTAGTTAATCTACGTGGCCAGTTACTCTTCTCATGTCATCGACACACATTCTCATGCCCTTAGGTAGTTTCCAACTCATTTCTTTTTTTTCACCTTCCAACTATTGGGCATTAGCCTATCTTATCGCACCATCTCTTTTACTCCTAGAGTCATCCATATTCTCCATCACACTATGCTTTCATCCTATAAGCCTAGTCTGTGATGTTGAGCGACATCACGATCCACACATGATCATTTTCGACCAGTTAGGTTATTCATCGATCATCAAGACCGATTCTAATAATGATTACTAATCTCACAAACCATTTTTATAAAGCACTGGCAAACAAATCTATGTTAGAAAAATCACCTCATATTCATTCTTAACCGTGGACATGGCTGTTCGAACAGTTCACTAACTTATGTAGAAGGTACACGCTTTACTTACATGACGCGAGCTTACTCCCACACTGGCTAAGAGGGGAGGTTCACGACAAAGTTGTTTTGAAGCATCCCAAGGATAGTCAGTCGTCAACTAAATGGGTTGCAGTCCAAGCACCGAGTAAGTCACAGACTTTCCTTACTTAGGATCCTGTAGGTGCATCCTAGATATCACCTCGGTGACTCTATGTTTAAAGATTTTTGCACTCATTCAAGGTTCGCTAATTACTTAAATAGGAGTGTCCCATTTCATCCATACGGTCGCACTGTGACATACTCAGATGTAATTTCCTAGAAACTGTCCTTGTGTGCGAATACAAAGCATCATCACACGAGCAATCACTTTGCATCACAGGTTTTTACAAACTACTTTTATTGTTCAAAATACACCAACACCACATGCCAGGTTTTCAAATGTTTCGCAAACCCATTTTCCAAAACAGACTGTTGGAACCTATGCCAAAGGCACGGGTGCCGAGGTGCAACGGGGTGGAGCGAAAAGGGATAAATGTATCAATAATAGATATAATGTAATTACTAGGCTGGTCCGTCGGTCTATCATACAAACCGAGACTAGTTAAGTTATTTATGCGCACTAACAATACAATTTATAAACAAAATGTTTTATAAACTATGAGTAATATGATCAAACATTGACTTGCCTTATGTCTCTACCTTTGAATCTTCGCAAAGTCCAACATCCAATAATTTTCCTGAACATCGACTATGCGCGAAAAGAGAGGAAAATATATAAAACCCTAAAAATAAAATACTATTATTAATAATTAAGAGTGCCATTAGCTAGATCTTAGTTTTTTTAAAAAAAATAGAGACTTATACGAGGTCAATTAGAGTTACAGCGGAGGAGATATGAATTTTCAAAGATTAAATTATTTTCTAGATTATAGAAAAATGAGTTAAATATTTTCTAAAAACTAAAAGATTAGGAATATAGATTGATGGGGCCAAGGGTGAGGGAGGTAATGTGGACTTCTTTTTACTAGTTGAATAAGGTTGTGGGCTGCTTAATGGGTTTTGGTACATAGGAATAAGAGAGGTTGAGGGAGAAAAAGTAAACTTGGGAGAGAAGCTGGTGGGCTGCAGTCTATTGGGCTGGTCCAAGGCTTCAGCCAAATGAAGAGCTAAGGAGGGATAATGGCCTATGTGCTGGTGGTGATGACCCAATGGGATGAGAAATGACGTGGCACGCGTGGGGCCTAGCCAACTGATGGGGCACCGATGTGGCTGCCATGTCAAACCAGAGGGAAGGCGCTGGAGCTGATCAAATGGTCAGTGGTGTGTGATGGATTTTGGCGAATAGCCGATAGCCTAAGTGAAAGGGATACAGCAGAAAGACGAGTGAGGGACGGAGAGAAACTTGAGATAATCGGATTACGGGATAGAGGAGTGACGGTGGCCGGCGGCAAGAGGCAAAAGGCGATGGTGAGAGATAGTTGTAGTGTGACAAATGGTCACCAACGGTTAAGCTAGGGACGGTTGTGGGGTTTGGGATCGGCTCAATTAGGATGGAAAAACAAGAGAAGGGAAGGGGGGAAGAAGTAGGAAGAAAAAGAGGAGAGAGCTCATCGAGAAGAGAATAGCGAAGGTGACAGCAGATTGCAAGCCAAGAAGGAAGTTGCCGTGACCCGGAGAAGAAAAAACAGTGAAGGTCTGTGGCCATTTATAGCCACGGGGGCATGCAAGGCGACAATGGAGATAGGCAGTGCGGCACAATGTCGCGTAAAATATTTCTCGTAGATGACAAAAGCAAGGGTGGGCTGGCATGGACAGTGCAATGCGGGTTGCGGCAGGTAGTGGTAGCTAGCAACAGCAATAGGCAGAGGGCGAGGTAGTGGGATGGGCCTGTTGATCAGGGAGAAGAAAGGAAAGGGGTGGCGAAGGTTGCATGGCGTAGGGGAAGCTGGCACAACGCCGTTGGTATGGACGATAGCAGGAAAGAGAGAAGCAGCGACATGACTAGGGTTTGTAGTAGGGCGATAGGCGACGAGGATAGTTGTTCACATGAGGCGATGGCGGTTGTGCAGCAGCACATGCAAAAGTGACAGGGAGAAGGGGTGTGTGCGTGACGACCAATAAGCAGTGAGAGGAGGAGACATACCGGATAGTTGGGGCCCATGCTGTTGGCTTGATAGGTAGGACCATCCTGTCGACTACCGCACATCGCATGTGCGAGTAGGCTGGCATGGTGCGTGTGCAAGCAAGGTGGGGGCCATTGGGAGGAAAAAAAAGGAAAGAGAGTGGCAGGCTGCTGAGGGCTAGCAGACCAGGGCGCGGGAAGGTGGAGGAAGAGGAGAGGGAAGGCCGAGGATGGACCGATGGAAAAGAAAAGTAAGGAGATGACCCAAAAAAATGAAAACCTTTATTTTTTTTCTTGAAATTTTTATTTGAGCGACGTTTAGTATAT
Source organism: Oryza coarctata (assembly GCA_030770085.1). Lineage (NCBI taxonomy): Eukaryota > Viridiplantae > Streptophyta > Magnoliopsida > Poales > Poaceae > Oryza > Oryza coarctata. The sequence continues at coordinate 19,933,024 of CM061468.1, forward strand.
TTGAAGGAATATTTGACCTATATTTGAGATTTGAAATCATAAGAAGTTCGACCAAAAGTCTTTTGACTGGGATTTTTTTAACATATTTAGAAATTCGGTTGGATTTTTGTCATGAATTTAAGAAAAAGAAAGGGATAGAGAAAGGAGAGGGATTCTAAGAACTTTTAAAATTTAAAATTTGAACCAATGATTAAGATAAAGATATTTTGGTGGATCTAGAGTGGTTGTAGAGGATTGGATTGATTTGAAAAGTGGAGTGAAAGGGACTTTGGAGCGAGAATTTTAGTTATAAATTTTGAATACTGAGGATTGAGTCCTCAATGAAAATTTTCGGTTTAAGATTGTTGGGCTTGGATTAATTAAGATCTTTGGTATTTAGATCCTTACCTTAGAGTCACAAAGAGATCTAATTTTTTTTTTGTAAATAGAGTTTTTAATAAAATAGTTTTTAGCGTTCTGAAAAACAGGGTATTACACATGTGCTACAGTACATGCATATTTCCTCTTCTATATTGCCTTTGACTTTCTCTATAATTTTTTTGTCGTTTGCACTTTTTGATTTTAACCTCTATCTAAAACTAACTCTATTTTCCATATGCGTATAATTTCTCTCATATACCATATGAAATCTTTAGCTCCGCAATATCACAGCATGATCCACATATATCATATACACTCACATCAATATCACAAATATTTCTAAACTAATTTTTATTAATTAAATTATTTGTAAAGTTGATTATTTATTATAAATATTATTAATCATGATAGTGATTCAACAGTAGAGCCCAAACATTAGACTTACCGAATATCTGAGAGATGAGCTTGGGGGCTTGAAGATCCCTTTCATCTTGTAGGTCATTGGAATGTTACTTACAAATAAGCTCTTCAAAACAATAAGAACACAAAAAAGAAATCTTACAAGGAAAGACAAGCAATATGGAGAAGCTTCAAAGGCTTTTTCATCCCTGAAAAAGATGTGTCAACCAGATATTGTCATTCTGTGCAGAGTGAAATATCCCTGATGATATAGCTAAAGGGTTGATCTGCTAACCTCAGAGGGTAGTTGCTGATGTTGATGTCCCTCCTTAGTTCTTTCTATTGAAAGTTTCTAGCACCACAGATCATTCTTTTAGGTTGGCTTTGGAGCTATTTAGTAGGCTATATTTTGTCAGGACTTACAAAATTAATATTTCAGCTGGAATAACATAAAGAGGTAAAAGGTTACTATATATATTTCACTATTGCGGCAGTGACCATGGATGTCCTTTTATATATTAGAAGTCAGTGGTCATGGATAGTTGCCAGAAAATGTCACTGGAACAGGCTTTTCTTATATATATATATATATATATTGTTTTTTTGGATTATGCATATATAATTTTTAATCTGTTATACGTTGGAATTTTGTGAACACTTACTTCTTTTTGCGAATAGTGAACGGTTACTTTTGTGAACTATACAAATTGGGTTTTCGTAGTTCAGAAACCATCCTCTCGTTTTTAGAGTAAACAAGACACTTAGATCATGTATCATGAAACAAATATCATACCATTGTGATGCAAAAGGTATATGTTTAAGGTAATCAACAAAAGAAAGTGTATATAATATTTATTGAACCAGATCAACATGTCAAATGAAAAAAAAGAATAAGTATGCATTATAATTATTAGTTTCTACGCATCAGAGTTCCAAAGAAAGTGCGGCACTAAATTCAAATCGTTATGAAAATTCAGACATATTTTATCTGACTTCCAACCCAAAGTCATATTCAATGTACACAACACAGCTAGGGGCAGATCCGATGTACAATGTCAAATGACCCCAACACAATCTAGCATAGGGTTAGTATACCGCGGCTGTGTTGTGCGTATTTTAAGTTGCTGTAAAAACGTAAAACTACCATCATCACAGTTTGTTTTCTAAAGGTTAATTAAACACAATATATTTTTCAAATGCTATGTCTCTCTAAATTTTATATTTCCAAGAGAACATATATTGTGTAATTAAGTTTTCCGTACATACCAACTAACAAATATCACCAGCAATTTTTAAAAAATGTACATCTAGTTTCAAATTCATTATACCAAGACATCTAAAACCAATTGCTCCAAACGATATTATGATAATCCATACCTTGATGGCAAAATGGAACCTTAGTCAATTTGTAAAAACTATGACAGAACACAGCGGCAAATTTATAATAAATCATGCTATGTGTTGGTTTTTTTTTTCAATTTTGTCCAATACTTATCAGAACCATATCTTTCAATATTTAAGATTTTTGTCATCACGAAAAAAATCATCTGTGCCAGAATTTACATACCTTTGTTGAAAAGGTCTGTAATGGATATATAGAAGTTCAGAGCATCAAAACATAAATATTCAGAGAACAGTAAGCAAGCAAGATATACTTAAAAGTTTCCATTGACACCAATAAGAAAAAGGAGTATGATCCTTAACATGATCGACCTGATGACTGCAAGCCATTACAGCAGACACGACACAATGCTAAACTGAAGCAAAACCTACTAATCAATCTGACAACTGAACTCAACTCAACTAAGCACTACTATCAACTCTCAGACTCGAGACTAAACCCCAATTAAACCCAAGTGATCTCTCTAGAATCCGTGGACTTTGATGCTGTCCTTGTGCACCATGCCGGCCTTGGCGAGGAACTCGCAGACGTTGTTCCGATGGTCACCCTGCAGCTGGATGATCTTGCCGAGCTCCTTGTCCTCCACGACGGTGCCGTTGCAGCAGAGCACCCTCTTGAGGTCCCGGAGCACCTTGCCGTAGTTGTAGTCGTCGCTGAGCCCCTGCACGGTGGTCAGCGTCTTCCAGCCATTGCGCTGCTGCACGCGGATGTGCACGTAGTCGTTGCCGACGGCGGCAGCGTCCTCCCCCTGCGCGTCGGCGAACGGGTCGAAGGTGCCCGCGGGCAGGCCGAGCTGATCCGGCGCCCCGGAGGACATCAACTTGTTGCCGCCCTCCTCCTCCTCGCCGCCGCGGGAGAGCAGGTACTTGTTCTTGGACGGCAAGCGGCCCTTGGCGGCGGCGGCGGCGCCACTCGTTGGACGACGGCGACGGACTCTTCCCCCTCCTCGTCCGACGACGAGGCGGCGGCCCACAGTGCGGACGCCTGCAGCGGCGACACCTTGGCGCCCTTGTTGCTGTCCAACTTCGACGAAGACGTTGACGACACGACGGCGGTGGGCTTCCTTGCGCTCGAGATCGCCGGAGGATTCGTCTGCTTCGCGTTCGTTTTTTGCATGATACGATTCGGGGGTGCCCCCCTCGCGTGGATTTATAGGCGCAGGCGCAAGGGGAGTCCATGTCGTGGGAGTGAGTCCGCGACGGGGAAGTTTCTTACGCGTGGCGCGATCCCAACCGTCCGATGGCACATCTACGGTGCCAGATCGCGAGTAGAATCCTTCTCGTACGGTGCCCAACTTGGCTCTCACGGTTTCTGTCCGCGTACGTGGGCGGCACAAAGTAGGAAAATTGCGTCGAAGATTGGATGCCAAGGTAATCGTGCCGGTTACAATTTCTGAATGTATTTTCCTTTCAGGTTACGGCCATATGCGGTGCAGTTGCTGAAAAAAAAGAGATCAAACAAGTGAGATAATGACAGGTTAAACTCATCGACACAGATTTACCAGCGAAGTATTCATTCATTCAATGTACCATAATGTATTCATACAGAGGCAAGATTACTTAAACAGAAACATCAGCCGTACATGGGGTAAGTGAATGTTCAACTTCAAATAATGCGTAGAAACTTCATCATCCATTCATTTATCTCTAGTTATCAGCCAATGTGGCTGGAATTATTGGCACAGCAAAATTGAAGGAGCCTAAGTAACAATCTGTACACAGATTGCAGCTTCAAGAATGTGACTGTAGGGCTTACAATACAGCAAGTGATACATTCCTCTGTGATGTTGCACACCATTTGTTGCAGCTTGCAACAAGGCGTCTCTACATGGTTAACTTATAACAAAACTGCCTATAAGGTGTCAAGGTAATGTGAGCAAGTTTACAAAAAACAATGGCAACCCTTGATGTTACAGTAGTCAAGCAGAACAGGAGAAGACCAAACAGCACGCTCCTAAAGCCCTTCCACCCATATTGCTGTCAAATAATGGAGGAGGAACGAATGAATGGACACAAAGTAATTGCTCTGAATACTTAACAATGAATTAGCATGAAGGTAGTTGCCCACAGAAACAGTTTTCCCTTGTTATCTGAGATTCTCACTCCGACCAATACTAATTGTGTTAGTTTTGAGTTCTGACATTCAGAATTCTGATAACATACAGTCTTCAAAGAACGCCTTCAGCAAAATCACAACATTTGTAACCTTGGAGTCTCTGTATTAGTCTTTTGATGTTTGATCTGTGCAATTCCTGCATAGCACCATGCACTGATCTAATTAGGTAATCAACTCCTTAGATCCCCTGCCTCATTTAATTGGCGGTGCTAGGCCTTGTGCCTTCATCATGCAATGGTATTTTGGGGGTGCTCTTGCACCCACTTGCATACAAAGCTCAGTGACTGCAGGTGCATGGCCATAATAATCTCTCCCACTGTCCACCAGAACAGGTGGGTCATGAGGTCGCTGATGCCAAACAATCTTTGGAGGAACTAAGTCATCCACAGCAGCCTTCTTCCACTTGTGTTTACCACGCCAGCCCTCGAACTTGAATACTCCACACATTCTGGCCTTGTGCCCTGATAGCCCAATATGCACTTCAGAGCATTGCTCACACACTTTGGATGGGTAGACCAATAGGAGTTTTGTCACACCTAATCTGAGCCTTTCCCATGCTTCTACTGTTCTCTGACCTACAAATCTAAGCTCTTCTGGCAAAAAAACAGAAGGTATTTCATCGTTTCCTCTGACTGTTGCAGACAACGTGCCACTCGTATGCCAAACTTCATCAGGTATATCTGCACCTGACTGATGGCAGAGCTCGAGTACAGCTGGGACACGAGGGAAATCAAACCTCTGGTCATGCTTTATCTCATCCTGGAACGTGTTTTCCAGGTGGAAGGATTCAACAGGCACAAGGATATCATTCAAGCACCCTGGTCCCCATTTATGCAGCTGGTTCTTGACCATACGCTTGAAACCATGGCACGAATTCATCTGATGCCCTACTGCTCCAATATGAACTTCGGGACAAAACCTTCAGTTAGAGTAGACACACAAGGTGTTAGACAGATTCAATAATAGTGCAGACATATTTAGGACAAGAATCAAGAAAATTGATATCTAACATGCACATCAGAGAGAAATGCTCTTAACTTGGTATGAGCAGAAAGTAAACATGGTTATGCAATCAAGGTATACAATAACAACGGTAATCTATAGAGTAGTGGTAATCTTGTAATGTTGTGCAATTTCTCGAGATTCTGGAACATTTTCAGTGTATACTCCTACCTAAATCGAAGTTACTCTACTGCAAATAAAGCACATTCTTAGCAATATATATTCCCAAGAGTTAAGACAATTACATAGAAATTCTACATTTCTTGCCCTTACTTGCATGAATGTATGGGAACAACTTGGAGCAGCGTCGAGACACCTTTGGTGACAATATCTCTAGCCTTAACCACATCCTCTGCTACTGGAATCATGCGCTTGATTGGATAATCCTTCGCCCGGTTCTTTATCCTCTTGAGGATCATAGGCCGCAGTTGCTTCCAGTCCACCCTTGAAGAGTACAGCCTCTGATTCATAACCGAGCCACACAGCTCCAAGCAAATGTAGCTCCCGACTCTCCGCCGCACCAACGCCATTGCAACACACACAGAGCACGTCTGCAAGTTCAAATCTTGCATTAGAGCAAGAAACGAACCACAACCATATTCACAGGGGATGTAACGAACAGGTTGTCAGTTACGCAGCAAAACTCTTAGTTGACAGCCGCTGTCGATTAGAGCGACGAATCCCTACTGGATCAGTGGGAAACACTTACTTGACAGAAGGAGGAGGCGGGGGGCGAGGGGGGGTGGGGAGCGATCTGACGAGCCGCCACCGGCCCCGACCCAAGGCCGAGGCCGACGAAGCGCCGGCGAGAAGGGCGCGGCGGGCTCGCCCGAGCCGCTGCACGTAGTAGGGACAGGCTGCGGTGCTGGGCATGCGCGCAGCGGGTTCGGCGGCGCGGCGAGCGAGCACGGCGGCGTGGACGCGACTCCGATCGGTGCTAGTCGAGTGCGTGAGTTGGGCTTTGCCAATTAGGGATCAATAATGGGCCGTTGATCTTATGGGCCGACGTGTTGTTTGGCCCAATAGGCCATTGATTTCGGGTTTATTCCCTTTGCCGCTATTTTAATTTTGGCATTATCAAATTTGTTAAGACAACAAACTAAACTAGTCGCCAATATTAAAATTACACTTAGTATTATAATTATAATGTTTTATAATATAAGAGAGTTCGATTAAAAATTGATAATTTTAAATTTTGTAATTGAATTAATAAGATGCTAAATGAGTCTAAGATGGGTTTAACTTTAAATTAATTAATTTCGATTTTTTTAATTTATATTGGTTATTTATTGAATTATAGTGCATTATATTAAACGATAGCCCATGCCAATTACTACTTATTATTAGTTTTAAATTTTAGAATTAGATCAATGAGATACTCCAGTTAATAGTCAAGATGGATATAACTTTATTTGTTAATTCTGAATTTATCAAATTATAAACTAAGAGTAAATAGTATTTCCAATAACATGTTTTATTAAACTTAAACTATTAATACAATATATAGTCATATTAATTCGATATATTTAATCATTCTGTTTAACATGAAAACTCTTAGAAAATATGTAATTAAGTATAGGTATAAATAGATATTATTATCAACACAACCTTGCAAATTTTTTTTAATTTAGGAACATTCCACTCTTAAAACTTCTATCAATATTACCAAAATATGATAATTGCCAAAATTTGGTAGACTTTTTTTTTTAAGGAAACGAACAAGCCCACACACTGCTCGGTTCACGTTACGGGCTTCTCCTGGTCGTTAGATGGAAAGGCACGGTTGAGATCAGGGAAAGCCGACTTCGTCAAGAGAGTCGGCATGACCTGACGCGGAGTCGGTTCTGGACACCGCTTGGTGAGCGTACCAGTGCCTGACACGCCGAACGTGTCGCGCTGCTATTGGGCCGCACGCGTGGCGGTGACCGCACCGGATGCTGCCTTGGACACGCTGTATATAGTGAGGCTTTCTCTCCGTTAATCGCATAGGAATCGCATCGACCGCAGGGGAAGGGAAGGGAAGGGAACCGAAGCTTGTGGGTTCTCTAATCGCCTCATCAAGGTAACCAATCCCCGTCTACTCCTCTAATCATCTCTCGTGATGCTCGTCTAATCGAGGAGTCATGGTTTCGTGCGATTTGGGGCTGATCCTCTTAATCTAGTTAGGGATCTGTGTGATTTGGATTGATCTAATAGATGGATTGGTTTTGAGATTATTCTGTCAGATGGGATTGTTTCTGATATTACTCTGATCTGTCATCTGTGTGATCTAGATTGATCTAATAGATGGATTGACCGATAGGACTGTTCCGATTTTACTCTAATGGATGGATAGCTCATAGTTATGTTTTACTCTCACCAGATAGTTGAGTTTTGTGACAAGTCATATTTAGTTTTCCTTCAATTATTGTCCCAATTGATGGATATTGTTAATAGTTTGTAGTTCTGTTAGAATATGGCAATTGTTGAGTTATAAACACTTAGTTTTAGTTTTCCTTCGATTTGTGCTTAGTGTGGAGCTATGTTAGATAGTATGTCTGTATTGAGTGCGCCCTGTTTTGCTGGTACGTACGTGTTTGCCCTGTCAATTAATCTGTATCATCTTTGGCTTTTTGTCTACTTGAACTGTAGAACTGATGCTGTACTGTGTGTTTGCCTATTTTATTTGCTTCCCTCGTGAAAATCGTGAATCTGGGATGCTAGATTAGCTGTCTCTGTTATGTTTGTTTTTCTTACATGGATCTGCCTGGGGTCCTTGAATATTAATCACAACCTTTTTTGGTAGTCGCTTGTTCATGAGATGTGAGCACATCTATTATGATTCATGCACCTATTTTGGTGTAGTACAAAGTGATAGTTCTATTATAAGCTGACAGTTGATACTATTATAGGCTAACAGTTGATATATCGTAGGATCTGTTGCAAAGTTATGCTTCAGCTGCATTATTTTTACCTTGGTGTTGATTCTAATCCTTTGTTACCTCTTCCAGATGCAGATATTCGTTAAGACCCTCACCGGCAAGACCATCACCTTGGAGGTTGAGTCTTGCGATACGATTGATAATGTGAAGGCTAAGATTCAGGACAAGGAGGGCATCCCTCCTGACCAGCAGCGCCTTATCTTCGCTGGCAAGCAGCTTGAGGATGGCCGAACTCTTGCGGATTACAACATCCAAAAGGAGTCCACCTTGCACCTTGTCCTCCGCCTTCGTGGAGGCATGCAAATCTTCGTGAAGACCCTCACTGGCAAGACCATCACCTTGGAGGTTGAGTCTTCTGATACAATTGACAATGTGAAGGCCAAGATCCAGGATAAGGAGGGCATCCCTCCAGACCAGCAGCGGCTCATATTCGCTGGCAAGCAGCTTGAGGATGGTCGCACCCTTGCTGACTATAACATCCAGAAAGAGTCCACCCTGCACCTTGTCCTTCGCCTTCGTGGAGGCATGCAGATCTTTGTGAAGACCCTCACTGGTAAGACAATCACCCTGGAGGTCGAGTCGTCTGACACTATTGACAATGTGAAGGCCAAGATCCAGGACAAGGAGGGCATCCCCCCGGACCAGCAGCGCCTCATCTTCGCTGGCAAGCAGCTGGAGGATGGTCGCACCCTTGCTGACTATAACATCCAGAAGGAGTCCACCTTGCATCTTGTCCTGCGCCTCCGTGGTGGTCTGTGAGCTTTGCTGCGATGCAGCAATTGTCGTTATACTTCTCGTCTGTCCTATCGTCATGTCATGGTTTGAGTTCTGGTTAATGTGTTGTGCCAAGTCCCTAAGTTGACAGTATGCACCATATGTGTAAAGGCCATAAGGCCTATGAAGTTTGAATGCCGTTCTGGACTATTATCCCATGCTAGTACCATTTGATTTGCTTAATTGTGCTTTGTGCACTGATCAATTGATGCTATTGTCTTTGCACTTCTGTGAATTTCGTATCGTTCTGGTCTTATCCCATGATAGTACCATTTACTTTGCTTAATTGTGCACTGATCAATTGACGCTATTATCCTTGCAGTTCTGTGAATGTTCTGAGATGTTTGATTAGAGATGTAATTCTGTTTGTGCATTGCTTGGCCGCTGCCTTGCGTGATCTGTTGGCATTCCACGGCTTCTGAGGCTATCCTGCCGCGAAGTGCGAAGTGATCACCTCCTATTGCATTTCCGGAGCCTGCATGGCTGCAAGGATGCAATTGATTTGCAGGTTCTGGTGATCGTTCGTATTAAGGCGCTGGCCAAGCATGGCGACCGCCGTACGTGGCACGTACAGTGCACCGCAGCCGAGACGCTCGCGGCTCGCCGGAGAACGCCGGCGGCGGCAGAGGAGGCTGCGCCAGCCACCACGCCAGCAGGAAATGGGCAGGTTCACCTTTGGGCCGCTGCGAGCCATAGTTAAATGGACGTTTTGCAATTGAACACAGCAATGTATTGCTGGGGGGATTTTCGCACGTCCGATCAAACTCAAACGGTTCAGATTGATCGTAAACAGACACGCGTATTGCATCGCTACCATTGGTAGCTATCCATTTGTGCTTATGTGCACCGTAAGATCACAATTGAGCGGACTTGATTGGTCTAAGTGAAAGAGCTGAGGGATATCTTTCACATATGCCCTTGTGGTTAACTATATTATCGGCTAACCATTGAACCGCGGGCCACGCCGCGCCGGCACCGCCACACACCGTGTTCGCACGGCGCCTCCATGCGGCCGCTCGGCGGCGACGCCGTCAATGCTGGTCTGTGGCTGGTGACGTCAAATGGCCAATCCTGCTCCGACCAAAAGCTTCTCTGCAATGGTAATCTATTGAATTTCTGATCCTCGGGGAGGGGGAGCGCTCAAATGGCGTTCCTAATGGGGGCGAAATCCACCGGCGGCGCATTCTACTCTTCTCTGCTTCAGAGCTGCATCAGATCCGGCGCATTCCGGCAAGGCAAGTCCGTCCACGGCAGGATCGTCATCTCGTCCGCATCGCCTCCGGACCTGCACCTAAGCACCAAGCTCATCATATTCTACGCGCGGTTCGGCGACGTCTCCGCCGCCGCCCGCAAGGTGTTCGACGGAATGCTGCACAGGAGCATCGTGTCCTGGACGGCCATGGTCTCCGGCTACGCCAGGAATGGGCATCCGTCGGAGGCGCTGGAGTTGTTCGCGCTCATGCGCGCGTCGGGGGCCCGGGCTAACCAGTTCACGTACGGGAGCGCGGCCAGCGCGTGTGCAGGGGCCGGGTGCGTCAAGAGCGGGGAGCAGGTGCACGCGTGCGCTGCCAAGGGGAGGTTCGCGGGGGACATGTTCGTGCAGAGCGCGCTCATGGACATGCACCTGAGGTGCGGGTCGGTGGAGGATGCACGGCAACTGTTCGCGGAGATGGGGAAGAAGGATGTGGTGTCCTGGAATTCCCTTATCAGGGGGTTTGTGGAACGCAGACATCACAGTGATGCGCTTGGATTGTTCTCTTCAATGCTGAAAGACGGTATGCCGTTTCTCCTTTAGTGTAATCATGCTACGTAGTACGTACTGCCATGAAATCCCCGAACTGTATAGACACTTCAATACACACCTTGTTATATGTTGAGAAAAATAGAGAAGTTACAAAGCATCAATATGTGATGCCAAACTGGTATTACTAGTCCCAAAATTATAATAAGGTATGCAGTGTTGGTATACAATAAGCACCTTGCCAGTTCCCCAGTCCATTTAAGAAAAAAAAACATGCAATTGCAACGTAGTTTTTGCTGCTGGTATTGGCATTAGAATTGAAAATGTCTTTTTTACATCAAAATAATTCACAGCGATGCTGCCTGATCATTTCACACTTGGAAGCATTCTAAAAGCCTGCGGAGTAGTCGGTGTGCCTGTCAATGTTGAGCTAATTCACACTTGCATCATCAAATTGGGTTACTGTGGCGAAAAGGTTGTCATTGGGTCACTTATCAACTCGTATGCAAAATGTCAGAGTATGAGCAGCGCAAGAGTGATATATGACTCCATCTCTGAACCTGATCTCGTATCATCCACTGCACTGATCGGTGGGTACACCATGGATAGAAACCACAGTGCAGATGCAATAGAGCTCTTCTGTAAAATTCATCGCAAGGGTTTATTGATCGATGGTGTTTTGTTAAGCTCTTTGCTTTGCTGTTGTGCAAGTGTTGCATCTGCAAGATTTGGGACACAAATTCATGCGTATATATGCAAGAAGCAGCCTATGGGTGATGTTGCATTAGATAATGCTCTAGTTGACATGTATGCAAAGGCAGGAGAATTTTCAGATGCTAGGCATGCTTTTGATGAAATGCCCTACCGGAATGTGATATCTTGGACGTCACTTATTACTGCTTGTGGAAGAAATGGCTCTGGAGAAGATGCTGTGACTCTTTTTAATAGGATGGTGGAAGATGGCGTGAGGCCAAACGATGTGACATTCCTTGCTCTTCTATCTGCATGTGGCCACTGTGGTTTGATGAGCAAAGGGATGGAGTATTTCGTTTCCATGATGAACAAGTATGGTATTGATCCAAGAGCTGAGCATTACAGCTCTGCTATTGACCTTCTTTCTCGTGGAGGCCAGTTAGAAGATGCATGGAAGCTTGTTCAGAAGACAAACTTTAAACCCAACTCATCAATGCTGGGTGCAATGCTTGGAGCCTGTAAATTGCATGGAAACATGCTTCTTGGAGAAACCGCAGCTGAGAACCTTTTCAGTATAGATCCTGGGAGTTCTGTAAACTATGCTGTTCTTGCAAACATGTATGCAGAATCTAGTCTATGGGAGGATGCACAGAGGACGAGAGAAATAATATATGAAACATCTGATGGAAAGGAAGTTGGTTTCAGTGTCATCTGAAGATTATTTATGAAGGAAGCATCTCCACTGAAAGAAATTTTTGTCACGGTTGTTAGCCACTGATAGATGCATCAGATGATTGTGTATTTCTGGGTCACTTTCACAAGCCCAACACACTTAGACTCCACACTTAACCAATTTCTGCCTGTTCAGTCCAACAGTGAGTTGCTCATGACTTATATATAACCAACTCACCAGCCATCATGTTCATTCAGTACTTCAGTGTAAGTTTTTTGTTCTGACTTCTGTGGGTTACTTTCCTTGATAAATAATTTCCTGAACATTCACTGTGCCTTAATTTGTCCCATAATTGCTTCAGGACTGTAGATGTGCTTTTGCTAGTTAACAACCTTAATTATACAGACAAAATTATGGGATATTAATCCTTCTCTTTTGAAAACAATTTTGATGCCTTATAAGAATATCACAGAAAATATGTATTAACCATACTGTTAGTTGCCGTGGCACATGACTAAAGGGATGAAATTCTGTTTTTATATGTGAATGGACATATGGACAGGTTTGTGCATGGTATGAAGTGAAAATTACTCCGTAATTCCATATGGATAGGGCCGAACTTGTCAATGTTCACCATTGGTGAACAACTTCAGGGTCAAAACTGTCTCACATTCCCTTATTGGTATTAAGAATATAATTATGAGAAATCAATCATCAAACATTGACGATTAAAATATGCCCTGTAAAAATTGACAGAAATAGTAACATCTAAAAAAAAATTAAAGTATACATATATGTATTCCTTTATATTTGGTGTTAACCTGCAAGCAGCGCCCGAGGAGAATAGGAGCAATTTTCTCGAACTTCTATGTTCTGTTGATACATCACATAATTGATTTTGATCTAAATGCATCCATCAGCACTAGAGGTTGCAACTAATATCGGAAAAACAATGTTGAAGTTGCCATAATCAGTTGTATAGTTTGACCAATGGACAGGGTTTATTTACACAAATTCACATAGAGAATCTGTTTTTGTAACTGGCTCATGTTCTCATCTTTCTTGAGTGTCTATATGCTTGATCAGACCTAAAATTTACTTCAAAATGACGTAGCTGCACACTGCAGATTCACCTGCTTGACATTCAATAATCAGCTAGCAGTGATCGTATGCTGATTGTATTGTTTTTTCTCCTTGACTTGCTTCTTTGACACAAGCACACTTATCATTCAACCTTTCTTTCTTAACTTAATTCGGAAGAAAAGAAGATTGATTTCATCAATGGGTTGTTGCCTCGATATTATTTACATTAATTGCCTTGTGCCAATTAAGAATTATTATGGCAGCTCCTTTAGTGTTCTAACTAGTAGTGATAATGTTATGGTGTGGCAACCATATTTTGTTCCCGGGTTCCCTTAAATAGTAATAAAACAAGAAATGGATTTTTTTCTTTCTTTTCAGTTTGCAGCAGATGCCTGATTTCCTTTGGAACAAACAAGGGATAGAATGATATTACTTATATCTTTCAATCCATCTGAACTTCTTTACCATAACAAATTCCCCCTATATAATATTTGAAATAAGAATCAAAACAGCTAGCAACTTACACTTCAAGTCTTTGATGTGTCACCTTTCAGCAACATACCGTGACATCAATCCAAGAGTCTGTATTACACAGAAGTGCATGAACCACAAAGAATGACCACCACTCAACTAATTCCTATATGCAATATTACCAGCTAATACTTTCGAGATGCATGATCCAAGACTTAATATTCTTCAATTGAAGTACATGCACACAACTCATTGGGCATCTGCCTGTTGCATTAAGTCTTAGGCCATCTGCCTGTTGCATTAGAAAAAAAAATAGTGTGAAGCTGTAGGACTAAGTATAGTAGCCACTAAACTAAGATTGAACAAAATGGCTTATGTCACTTGTTTACTACAGTACAATCTAAGCAACTGAGCTATAAAGCGGGCTGCAACTTCTAATTTGCCTCAACAATCATAGAAGGTAACTCTTTCATCATGGGCAATGGTTCTAGATTAGTCATGCACAACATGCCTTACAGACTCCTCTTTGGATTTGTCCTTTCTCTTGTCCTACAATTCTCCTTAGTATTATCTGATCAACCAGGGCTGAAGATTGGTTTTAACCAATACACATGCCCAAATGCAGAGGCCATTGTTCGTGATGAGATGACCAAGATCATATCCCAGGCCCCAAGTCTTGCAGGCCCTCTACTTCACATGCATTTCCATGACTGTTTGTGAATGTGTGCGTGATATTTTTACTCTGTTCTGAACTGTTTCGATTTTGCGTTTAGTTTGTTACTAAACTTTATGCATGTATGTGCTTTGCAGGGTTGCGATGCCTCTATACTTCTGAATAGCACACCAGGATTGCCTTCTGAAAAGGAATCAATACCAAACCTTAGCCTGCGAGGTTTCGGCACAATAGACCGTGTCAAAGCTAAGCTGGAGCAAGCCTGCCCTGGAGTTGTGTCCTGTGCTGATATCCTTGCTCTGGTAGCCAGAGATGTTGTTGTCTTGGTAAGAACTAGCAGCCGTGTTCATTAATCATGGTTCATTCTTTAGTAAGAAAAGTTAGCATAGTTTGTTATGTGGTGGGAATTGGCTGTTTCAGGCCACAGTTTCGACTTTGACCATATTTTTCGTGGATATTTGTTTACTTGCTGCTTACAGTAACTAAAACTATAGCTGAGACAAGTTCCTTTTCCCTCCTTTGTGCAACAGACCAAAGGGCCTCACTGGGATGTTCCAACGGGCGGAGGGATGGAACAAGATCAGTGAAGGATGATGCTCTGAACAACCTCCCTCCCCCCTTCTTCTATGCTACTCGGAACTTGTATCAGTTCTTCATCCCAAAGGGCTTTGATGCAAAGGATCAGGTGGTTCTGCTAGGTATATACTACTATTCTTCAGCAAATAACCTCAATGTATTATCTTTATAAACCAGCTACCTAAGATGATTGATACTACTGCAAGTTGCAACTCTCCTGGTTTTGTTGCCTATGCTCCTTTTCGTTATAACTTTGACACTATGCGGATCCCGATAGATCCTAGTAACATTCTCCAATAAAGGTGATCACTTAAATAACTACTGTACAACTTGTTAATAAAGAAAGGTATCTTATGCACATACCGAGTCAAGAGAAATGGGAAATGCAAAACTATGTGGTTCTTAGTTCTAATCACATGGCATAGTACAGAACCAAGAGAAGAGACCACTTTATCCTCAAACGAAGCATAATTTCTTTTTTCGAGAAGTCGAACATCGTCTCCTGTTCAGCACCATACTCACTTATACACTTGCAAAATTGCTATCCGAACTTCTTTACCATGAACTCATCACAAATTTGCATATGCAATTTGGAAAGTGACACAATGTCACAAATTGTTCGTTCATAACAGGTGGGCACACTCTTGGAACCTCCCATTGTTCATCCTTCTCCGGCCGGCTCTACAACTGCAGCGGCACGAGGATGCCCGACCCGACGCTGGACAAGTACTACGTCCCGAGCCTGAAGAGCAAGTGCCAGCCCGGCGACAAGACGACGCTGGTGGAGATGGACCCCGGGAGCTTCAGGACGTTCGACACCAGCTACTACAGGCACATCGCCAAGGGCAGGGCGCTCGTCACCTCCGACGAGACGCTCATGCTCGACCCCTTCACCAGGGACTACATCCTGTGCCAGGCCAACGCCGCCGGCTACCCGGCGGAGTTCTTCGCCGATTTCGCGGCGTCCATGGTGAAGATGGGAACATGCAGGTGCTCACCGGCTTTCAGGGGGAGATCAGGAGGCACCTACGCCTTTGTGAATTAGATTCTATATATATATATATATATACAACTCCATTTATCTGGCGTGTTAGCAGTTGATTGCTTGATATGTGTAGAATTATTGTGTCACGTCTTGTCTTCAGGTTTGTATTATGATGTAATCAAAGTAAACTATTTGCTTAATTCAAAGAAATAAAACCGTTGCGTAATGGCTTTGGTGTTACATGTTGACATGATGTTTGTACGTCTATGGGTGTAGCCGAAATCAATCGGAACTGAAAGTTCAATTGGATGACTGAAATGGAGAACCAAAAAAGCATTGGGCTTCCTGTCATAGTGCGATCCTGTCATTTTAAGCAGTATCGGGATAACGAGAGAAAAGGACATGTCGGCTACTCGGCTGCAGAAGAAACTTGAGGCCGAAATATGCTCGCCGACCATTTTGTGAGCTGGATATTCGTAGAGTGACCCTAGCTAGCGGAAGAAGCATAACAAGTCCTAAAGCTAGCTTCACATGGTACATACAGTGGCCATATCCACTCAGTCAACTTCTCTAACTTAATTCTGACTTCTTGATCACTTTCCAGCCTTGTGCCATACTGTCAACATTTCCAGTAAGAACTCAACATATACATCCAAATGTAACAATGATGCGCTTGAAATTACCAAGTAATTGTAATCAAGTAGTGTGACAGTCTATCAAGTATATTGCAGAGAACGTCCTTATTAACCTGACCTTTCCCTTTCAAACAAAATTTTTTTTTCCAAAATCTTTTCAGGAGTTCTACCTATTCAATTAAAGGATGAACAGAAATGTTATATAAAGTTAATAATACTCTCTTCGTTTTAAATATACGACGATATTGGCTTTTAAATAAAAAAAATTCTAACACAAATATTTAAAAAATATAAGTACCATTATTAATAAAAATAAGTCATAATAAAATAAATATAGTTTTTTATTAAAAAATATAAATAGTTAAACTTTATATTTAAAAATCAATAATATTATATATTTAAAAGGGGTAGTACAAGGTTAGAACGGTAGTAAGCTCCTAAGGTGATTCAATACCTCAAGAATCCCCATCACTAGGCTAAGAAAGAAAAAAAATACTGACATGAAACCTTTCGAATAAAAAAAGCAGAGAAATTAATGAGCCAAAACAATCAAGAAAACTAGCCGCTGCTAGCTTTGGGCGGTTTGTCCCCATCTGTTCCTTGCTATCTCCTCAAAGAATCTACCATGTACGCGCGCCAAAAGAAACCAAAAGCCTACGCGGCATGCAACCTACGTACGCGCGTACACACCTCCTTAACCACTCCCACTTCAACATCTCTGGTGATGCTTTACAAGGCTTGCACCGACGAGTTCCCAACCACGCGCACACAGCTCGCCGCCTCACGTACGCCGCCGCCACACATGCCGTCGCAGCAGCCGACGCCCACCACGAGCCTATTCACCGGCCTCTTCCGGCCGCTGCCGAAGGAGCGGCCGCACCTGAGACGCTGCACCAAGCTGCTGTGCTCGTGGTTCGTCTCCCTGCTCCTCATCGCCGGCGTGCTCCTCTTCGTCGCCTACCTGGTGGTCCGGCCGCACCGGCCGCGGTTCCACGTCGCCGGCTTCTCCGCCGCCGGCGTCCAGGGCGGCGGAGCGGTGGTCCTCTCCGGCCAGCTGACGATCCACAACCCGAACCACGACCTCGCCTTCTTCTTCGACCGGATCTACATGACGGTGCAGTACCGCGACGGCGATGTCGTGGAGGGCAAGGACCTGACCGGCGGGCCCCTGAACGAGCCGCCCAAGAGCACGTCGCCCGTCGGGTTCGAGGGCGTCGCCGTGCCGGCGGGCGCCTCCACCGACATGATGGCGAGGGACGCGGCGGCAGCGGGCGGCGGCCACGTGGCGTTCACGGTGAAGGTCTGGTCGAGGATACGTGTGCGCGTGGCGTTCTGGGGGTCGCACTGGCACCCCGTACACGCCACCTGCGACGTGGAGGTCGGCCCCGACGGGCAGATGCTGCCGGAGTTCAAGCAAAAGCGATGCGGCGTTGACTTCTTCTAGCCTAGAAATTTTAGGGTATGAAAATTATTTGAGCTACACTAATGGAACGCGCGTGAATTCATTTGTCCTACTGCGATGCGATCGATCGATGTGACAAGGTGGTTTTTTTAAACTAGCCTCAACGGCGACCGGCGGCGGCCCGGCGCCCATCCCGCCATGGCGTTTTTGTGATAGCGGGCGGGCCGCCACGGAAGCGGGCGCGCAACAGCGGATGCCACGATCTGTCGTGCTGCCCTGTAGGCTCTTCGACGGCAGGCTCCGCCGGCATGGAGGAAGACGGGATGGTCCCAACAAATAGGAATGGATTTTAATTTTGCATGTTTTTCAACTACTCCATCCGTCGAAAAAAATACAAGCACATAAAATATTCATACCCCCTGTTTTTGAACAGAGACAGTAGTAATGAAAAAAAATAAAAATTTTGATAAAATTGATTAATATGTAATATTCTCTCAGTCTTAAAATTCTAGAATTCAATTTTTTCTCAAAATACAACTAATTCTCTGTATTTTTCTTATCTTAACCAATCACAATCTCCTCCTATTTAATTTCTCTACCTACTTTTTTTCTCTCTTAGTCAATCATAATCTCTTGTCATCCCTATGACGGATGAAGTATATCATGACGTTTTAAAAAAGAAATAAACTCTATATACATATTTACTATCATTTTTTTTTCAACTTGTAGATGTAAGTGAGATATCACATATTATTTTATTTTATTTTAAATATATAACTATTTAAATGACATTAAAAAAAGAATATTCCACTTCCCCCGACAAATGACCCGATAAGCCGTGCACAAATCTGTAACCGGAACGAAAATGTGGCCGACTTACCGGCCCATCTCTCCAAAAAGCACCGGTCCGGTGTGACTGACCAGTGGGCCAGCACCATCCTCGGCCATGGCATGCTAGCTGGTAGTGGTAGTTGGGACATAGGCCTTCCCGTGGAAGTAGGGACCCAACGGAATCGTGGGCTACGTGCCGGCCCATCCGAGAAAGAAGGCTCTGGTGTAGCTGACGAGTGGACCAGCCTTACCCTGAGCAACGCATCATTACCTCCGGTAAAACAATTCAGAGAAGCAGGTAAACAAGGCCGCACATACATAACAGTTCATAACAAAGCATATGTGCATAATCTCCACCTTGCAACTCCTAGTTCCTACTACTACTTAACCTAGGCTCAGCTTCTGGGCTACATATACCCCATCACTTCATGTCTTCGTCAGGCCCATCGTACATCAAATCTGAACTCGGCTAAGGAAAGCCATACATTTGCACTACACCAGGCAAATGCATGGGGTGATGGGAGTAACATCTATATACACATCTCCGCTGAAAAGGAGGCAACAGCTACCAAATGCCTGATACACCCTGTTGGGGGCTCGATCATCAGAGGGACTGCCTGAATACACTGCCTGAAATCTTCCCCGCGCGAAAGCTGCACGCAACCCATCTCAAGAGTTAACCGCGGCATAGCGTTTAAACTGGAATGATGATTTTTCAAGCAATTGCACATGATCAACTTGGATAAGGAAATACCAGAACTGCATTGACTTAATAAGTGAAATTGCAACAGGACCTTCTTTGTCATGTAACAGTTATAAGCAAAGATGAGAGGAATCAAGTTCCTAATGAGAAGTCAACATGATCACATGCAACACAAAGTATAATGCGCAAATTCATTAAGCGATCCAAAGCATGCAGTCGCAGAACAAGAAATTCAATATTGTCAATGGGATCAAAATGCTTCAATTAACAAATTATAAGAATGACCTAAAACAGCCTAAAGTGATGAAAGCTGCTAAGATTGCACATCGACATGTAAGATTCTGATATGTACTTCCATACTAACATTGTAGGTCATAGTCTTTTGGTTTGAAAACTGAGGGGCATTCATCTGATTATATGAAGAATTAGCATGGCTCCAATACAGAAAAACAAGGAAACAAATAAGAAAACATGGACTAAATCACAATGCATTCACACTGCCAAACTACGAAGATAGGATGCAGCAGAGTAACAGTGTATAGGATCTTACCAGTTTTATCTCATCCAATCTTGCGTACAAACAAGTGCCTCAATTGTTCTGATATTTAATGTACTCTGGTGCTTTGGAATTACTGGTCCACTGCTACTGAAAGCTGCTTCAGATTGAACAGCAGATGCTGGCATCGCCAAGATGTCCCGTGCAATACTTGCAAGTGTAGGGTACTTAGTAGTATGAGTCATCCACCAGTTTAAAATATCAAAATCATCCTTTCTAGGAACTAGACCATCTTCAAGGTAGTCATCAAGCTCTGAAGATAGCTGACTACTTGCTTGTTCATGGAGATGATGATCCCAATCTTCCAATGAATCACTATCATCTGCACCCAATGCTTCACTGTTTGAAACAATAGCACTCACCTGATTCAAAGAACTGCAGTATTCATTGAAGAGTTCCCTGACTGTTTCCCGTATTATAGATAGGTAGCTTGCTGAATCTGTTCCAAATGCTCGTTTCAGACGAAACTCAATGAAACTGAATTTGAATCTAGGGTCTAGCACAACAGGTATGGCCAACCACAAGTATGAACTTTGCCAATACTCATTGAATGCTTCCTGCATCACCATAACCACTGTAGCTATTTCTCTGTGATCATTTAATGCTTCTTCTTGCAAAACTGTCCTGACTTTCCATATCTCATTAAAATATGTATTTGCTGTCAGAGAGCTAGGACTGGAAATAACTTCAATGACACGATAAAATGTCCTCAAAATCTTGCAAACGGACTCGGCAATTTTTGTATCTTCTAGGGGCACCCTTTCTTCAGAAGGAAACAACTTATTGAAATGCAAAAGAACTTCAAGTCTAAAGTAAAGTTTGTACCACCACTTAGCATCTTCTTGTGGACACTTTAGACCCATCTGTGCAATAACTTCCAGAAGTTGCTCTTGGGTCAATGACACTAAAAAATCCATTACTATGTCACCAACAAGACGAAGTATATCTGATTGTACTTTGAAAACAATACTGTTAAGGACATGGTCCACACAAGCAATATTGTATAGCTCCCCTCCAATAGGAAGACATTTCTTCTCTATAAGCATTTCCTTCAGCAATGAAGTATTGGTGTCATCCCTAACTTCACCAACAGAAGTCAAGCTTAAAAGCTTCTGATCAAGATTCCAATCTCTAATGGCATCCCATATGACATTATATGATCCGCTTTCAGACTCTGGGACACAAGCTTCCATACAGTGTACCATCCTTTCCAAATCAGCAGGCGCAGACCAGAACATTCCAAATTTTATTATTATCCTTTGAACCTTCCAGTCTTCATCAATATAATGTGCTGTCAAACAGAGGTAATTTACTGTTGGCTCAGATCCATCAGGAGTCCAGATGCTTGCTGACAGAGAGACACGCTGGGAAGAATGTGCAATTTTACCCTTCATATTTTCCTTTTCCTTATGAAATAGTGTCAAGCAATGTTCTTCCATACCATTGCAAGAGACTAAATTTACCACAGGATTGAGTTTCTTTACAAATCTCATCATTTCTTCGTGCTCCACAATGGACAAAGGATAACCATGCAAAGCTATCATCCTGGCTAGCTCTGGATCAGATGTTTCTTGACCAGCTGGAGTGGTCAGGAATGAGGTCCTCTGTTTCTTCAGGCTTGTACAATCTAGTGTTGACAGGGGATGCTGCACTGGTACCATTCGAATGGGCTTAGGGGTGGAGTCACCAGAGCTACTTGTCCTCAGAAGCTTGCTAGAGTATTCTGCGATCTGAACCTTCCCATTTGTCAAGGCAGGCGAGAGCTCATCTTGCATCCTGGACTTCAAACTAGGCATCCTAGAAGGATAAAATAAACCCTTATGAATTTGGCCCCTTTCATGTCGTCCTGCACAGGTTATAAGATGTCGATTCAGATGGCTTCTCCCTCCAAACTTATTCGCACTGAGGCGCTTGTGGCAGTGAATGCAATCTGCAGCCTGGAGTTTCCCCTCAACATAGATAGGCGTAAACTCCTTCCACACCTTTGATGTGAATCTGCTGGCGCTGGGTGTTACTGACTTTATGTCAGTAAGCGTCTCTGTAATAATCTCATTGACCGGATCATGTGGTGAAACCGGATCGTTCTGATTCACCAAAACTGTAAATAAAATATGGATACATTATTTACATGCCATGGCTAAATTACCTTTATAAAGGAATATCTACATCATTAGATCCTAAATCACACCAATATTAACTTATATACACTATTAGGTAATGAATAAAGTACCCTGAATAGGCAAGAATGGATATATATACCACATGGGAAGTAGGAATCCTGCAGTCGCCTCTGTGCCGCTTCCTCCTTGCCAGGGCAGATTTTCTGATGACGCCATAGATGGCTTGTCCCATTGGAATCTTTGCAGCTGAGTCGATTATGGCAGTACAGGCACTCTGCGAACTGGACCTTTCCATTCAGAAAGATGGGCTTGTACTCCTCCCAGACCTTGGACCTTTTCTTGTGCCTGAATCGGAACGGGCTATGATCTCCATCAAATGCCACCTCCACTTTCATGCTGCTATCATCCTCATGCTCCTCCCCAGGAAGAGGACGGTGCTCCATAGGGTTTTGGAGTAAAGCATGATCCATCACCGGACACAACAATATTTAACCCTTCAAAGGGCGGAGTTAGGGGATAACAATGTGCTCTACACCCACACCTTCACTTCAGAAGATCATCTGTGCCTAGATCTACATAAACACAAAACTGAACTCAATAAGAGAAATGAATTACTTCAGTTGGTTAATTCGGTTTACGCTGTAGAGCTCATAGTACCTCCTCCATGTACAAGCTCTAAGCAGCACTGCAATTAACAAGGGCAATCACACTCCCAAACAGTAACTAAACAGGCAGATATAACAACCAAGCGGTCGATCTCCTGAAAGCTCAGCGACGGCGAGCCTGGAGAAGGGAGCCTGTCGCCTGGTCGAGCGGAGACGCGGCGGCGTCCAGCAGCGGCGACTGGATCCTGGAGCTGAGCGGACGGCACCCGATGGCCGGAACTGGAGCTAAGCTGTGCTGCGGCGGCTTGCGGCTAGGCAGGTTTGCCGGCGGCGCGGCGAGGTGGCGAGGACGTGGGGATCGGGACTCGGGCTAGGGCTAGGCCGGGACTCGAGCCCTGTGCGGCAGCTAGGGATCGGATCGGTTGGTCGAGGCGACGACGACGGTGAATCGGTGGATCGCACGGGGTGAAGTGGGCCATATGGGCCTGCATAGTTTGGGCCGTAGTGAATGGGGGAGTATATTCTGTTTGGACGGGCCCTGGCCCTTTGCCTGCTAAGGTCCTATTTTAGATTTAAGACACGTGGAAGCACAAATCTTCAAGCACTTCCCTTCCCCTATCGTTCTTTTGAGCTTAATCTTATGGAGTTATGGGTAGGATTAGAACTGGGTAACTCGATCTCATTAGTATTGGAATCATTTGACCCTATGCAAACTTTCGTTTAGATCGAAAATTAAGGATGTGCCTGACATTTGAACCAAGAGTGTAAATCCTCTTTGTAAACAAAAAATGGTGTGTAATCCTCAGTTACAATCTAAAGGGTATATGACCAAATTTTACATGTACTACAAAACATGACAGCTGACAAAAATAAACGTTCACTGCTTATGTGAATACGAAAGCAGGATTTAGTCCGCAACACAAGAGTTAAGACTTTACATATGTTTTCAAAACGAAAAACTAATACTATGCAGCTATCATACATTAGTTACATACATACAGAAGATAAAGACCGTTGTTCCTAATGACTACATTTGATCACAACGCTACATCTCGTTCCAGTTACAAAAATTTCTATTTGCTGCGTATCAGCTCATTATTCCAGACATCCACCTGTATACACCTCAAGAAACATATAAACTGCTTAAAAAAATATAATGGTGATGATAAATTTATTTATCAGATCAATGGCTCGTATGATCCGTCCTGCAGATCGAAGGGTTCTCAGCGATAGCAGGATACTGTTTGAGCGAAATAGAATGGGCTTAAAAATGTATAATTAACTTTCTGCTATTCACGTTTAATTTTTGCCATCCTATGTATCTATTCTGGTCCTACATGCAGGAAAGTTAAACGTCTTAAATGAAAAAAAAAAAGAGAGAGAGAGAGGCGGCTTCCCTTCCCATCGCCCGACCAATCCCCCACACCTCTACTACGGAACTCCATCGCCGCCTCCCCTCTTTCTCTGGTCAACCCTCGCGCTGACGGCGGCCACCCCGGGCCAGTGCGCCGCCTCCCCTCCCCCTCCGCATCGCGCCGTCTCCGCGTTCCTCCCGCATCGCACATCGCGCCGTCTCCACGGCGACCCCGGCACCCGCTCGTTCGCTCTACCGCGACGCCGCTCCATCGCCTCCCACCCGCTTTCCTCCTCCATCTCTCCCCGCGCCGCCCCCACTGCTCCAACCCTAAGCTCGTTCTTCTGTCCAGCGCACGGCCGCCTCTCATCCCGTCTCGTTCATCTCTGCCTGCACTGCCCCACTGCTCCAACCCTAAGATCGGAAAGGGGGAGGAGGGAAGACCCCACCGTCGCTCCGCCGCCCGGCACCACAATCTTCCAGCTGCCAACCGACCGACGCACTCGTCTAGGCCGACGGCTCTGTTCACTCCGGCCACCGCTGCATCCTCCCTCCCCCTCTCTATCCGCAGGTTGTAGGAGGATGGAGGTGTGGCGGCTGAGATCAAAAGGAGCTGCACAAAAGGGGCAGGGGAGGTGTTTGACGAAATGTGCGAATGGGGGAGAGCAGAACGAGGGGCAAGGGTGCTTGCCGCGACGTCTGATGCCCATCTTCTCAACTTGCAAGATCATCAGCGCTGCGCCTGCGAGGTGAACACCGTCGGTTGTAATCTTGATAGCATGCAAAATAGTAAGTAATTGATTCGTTGATTTGTGATTTTCTTGGTAATTATTCTCATGCCCACGCTATCAGATCCATCACCTCCATGCCTCCGGCGCCGGATCCAGAAGATCGACGGTTAGGGGACACAGGAACGTCTTCATGCTCGCGCTCCCCACCACCGTCGGTTCCCTCACCGTTGGCGGCGTCCAACTTTGTCGACATTTCACACTACATAACACAGGTAATGAGGCTGGCAACTTCACCTCCTTCGTCTTTGGTCTTTGGTTGTACTAGAGCTCACTCATGTAGCTTTCCTCCAATGCAATCAACAAAAGCCGATCCACTTTTCTTGCTTAAAGTTCCCCCAAATCACTCACCCATATGCACCATGCCATTTCTTCCTCAATCGATCTCTCACCACGCCCGCCAGGCCTCCACCATTGTCTTTGCAGCCTGGCCGCACTCAACTCACGTTGTGTCCTCCACCACCACCGCTCCCGCTTATCGAGGTGCCTCAGGCGCTCTGGAACCAGTCGTTGCAAACCCCAATACAGTGGATAAAAATGTAGGTGATTGATAAAAGAATTATCTACCACCTAATTAAAGTGTTAAATAAACTTTTTAAAAAATTCTACTGTGTCAACAATAATGCATTGATGAGAGATACTTTTCTTCATGACTGCTGCAAGTGCATATTACTGGATCCACGTGGCAAGGGAGATGGGAGGCAAGCCACTACTGATTTTTTGTGCTTCTTTGTCCTAATTGAGCTCCTTTTCTTAATTTTGTGTCCTTGTGTGCAGGAGTGGACCACTATGACCGACAGCATCTAGCAAATCACTATTTGATTCATAAGAAGCACCACATCAGTCTGGTTCTTGTGGCAAGCTATTTGTTATTTTGGATCGTAATTTCTTATGCTGGTTCTACTACTTCATGTCAAAAACAGAGATGAAGGATTTGTATATTGTTTCTTGTATTTTTACTTTATGTACCATATAATATATAACTGCCAGGCCTTGCCTGGTAATGCTTTCCATAACAAAACACAGATGAAAAGAGGCAGATAAATTCATTTTGAGTTATTTTATTTTAAAAAATATCTCCTCTCACTTGGTTGCTTCTAGATGTGCACCGAGACCTTTCTTATTGGCTACAGTGTCATTGTTCATGCTTATTGTGTAGGTCGATGTGGCTTGTAGTACTTTAATTGTAGGTGGTTCTAGGTACCTTCTCTGAGATCTGGTATCTATGTCTGCCAGCTCACCATTGGGAACCCAGGCTCACACTCATGAGACATTTGGTTAGTTGGATTGGTTTTCTTGAAAATGCTAACTAGAAAATGATTTAGGGATTTCATCATCTCAAACCAAATTATCTAAGCTGAAAAATGATTATTTTGGTTGGTTATTTTATATGCTATTATTCACTAAAATATATTGTTTCCATTTTTGGCCATCAACTTAATTATTGACTTTGCTCGGGCTGATAGTGTCAGGGTAGCTATCGGTGGTGCGTGGAACAAATGAGAGCAGGTCAACTGACCCTTTTCACAAAGAGATGGAATTAGGTGGAGCAGCAAGAGCCTCACAGGTATGCAGGAAATAACCAGTTTTTTTCTTCAACAACACTTGATATTTCATTAGGGCGCAAAATTAACATACTTATATGGGTCAAGGATGGTCTTATATAATTCTTTACTTAGTCCCAGATTGTACTGAAATATTCCTCTTTTTTCACTTGATTAATATTTTAGTTCCTTGGTATTTACAGTGTGATTTGAAAATTTGAAGAAATGAAGAGGTTAATAGTCTGAAATGCTTTGCATGAACATTACTTTGGGCTTCAGACATTTTTGTTTGAAGTTCTGTCTTGTTTGTGCAGAGATTCAAATTTTAGTTCTGTCTTGATACGAATATATGAAGCCACTGACTCATTGAGTTCTTGCAGGGGTTAGGTGTGGGCGGCGTAGAGCTGGCATGGAAAAGGTGCGGGCGGCGTAGAGCTGGCATGGAAAGAAAATGAGGGTGTTGAGCAAGACTCACCATAGAGGGCAAGTTCCAAACACCAAACTTCTTCCATAACAACCCTGTCTTCCATGAGAAGCATTGTTATTTGTTCTGTTATGGAATGAGAACCATTGAATAGACTTTTTTAAATAACTTTAACGATTGCTCCTTTGCATGCAAATGCATATTCATTCCTTTGCAACAAGGATCAAGTGTCATTGTAGTTTTTTTTTACACATAAGATTAGCAACCGTCTTATAAATTAAATGCAGAGACTTAGTTATTCAGTGCATCAGCTAGGTATTTGGCCATCTTCGAATTCCCCAATTACTCATTTGTACAAAGCGAAAATAATTTATTTATAATGGCTTTCCATTATTATTATTTATGTTTGTGCATTTTAGTTTTGAGTGTGCACAATTTGGTTTTTCTCTGTCATGACAGGACATGAACATAGAAAGATTTGCATTCCTTCTTAATATTTGGTAAATAGATCCAGTTGCTTTGATGAAAGCGTAAGTAGGAATATGGTTTTTATAGCATATGCTTTGCATGCCATGGACTGTTCTTCTGTTCCTTTTTTCTTTGCTGTTAATGGTAATATATATGCTTTGCACATGATTGCAAGTACCAAAATACCCTTGGTAATAAGAGGGTTCTTTTTTATACTGATGATCAAGAGACTAAGAATGGCATTTAAATGACTTCAAGTGAAACTTGGCTGTTATTACTTTTTAGAACGGTTATGATAGATGCACATGTATCATATACACATAAAAATCTTTCATACACTTCTTCTGGACCCATTGGATCACGAAGATGCTTGTAATCCTCTAATTTCTTAATAGGACAATCTCATGCCATCATAAGCATAAAATTGAGGTCATCTGGATGTATTAGCTCAGGTATTATTCAAAAAAATAAACCTAGAAGTTTCAGTATCATTTATTTAACAGCCACTGCAATGTACAGGTAAATGAATCTCTAATTGAAGGGCAAGTGAAGATCGGAGATAGGACCCTTAGGTGTTCTAATATGCAAAATGTTATTGTTAATTGCTGAGGATGGGAAAACGCCTGTTTGTTTCTTTTTTTGAGAGAAGGAAAAAGAACCTGTTTATTGTTGTATAGTAATGCCAATTGCGAAGCAATATTTTTCTTCCAAATTGTAGCAAATCATGAAGACAAGTTGAAGCCAAACATAATTATTCCAAATTTTAGCCAAGCATTCTCAAGGGTCATGTGGATGTATTTTAATAAGAGTAAGTAGCCGAGTCTATCTGGCCTCGGTCTCAATTTTCAGTTGTAATTGAATTGCACCTGACACTGAGTGGAAATCTTTCTGAATTCTGACAACTAAACTATATTACATCCGGTCTATATTTTTCTCTGCAAATGGAAATTATATTGTTATGGATCATAAGATTGTCGTGTGTACATATCAGACCTGCAAGTGTGAAATATTCTTTAGAAATTTGAAGGCCATACTGACACTGTCGATCATCTCATTTTCCTGTTGTTCTGTCTAACATAAACAATTTAAATATGGTTATCAGTGAGAACTGAGTTCTGAAATTGACTGTCCCCTATAAGTACTGAATTATTAATATTTTTTTATTTTTTTCAATGTTGGATCGGAACATAATCTATTTTGTAATGGTACAATGATCACTTGTAGCTATTTGTATCTCAATATTTTTAGCCTCCGTTGCATACTGCACCTACATGTGAGTTAAGGCTATTTGTATCTCAATGTTTTTAGCCTCCGTTGCCTACTGCACCAACATGTGAGTTGAGGAAAAAATAAATTGAAGTTTGATGGTGATTAATTTATTAGTTTTTATGCTAATTCATTATTTACAAACGTTTAGCGTAGGCTCAACAATGAGCTTCGTGTCTCCAAGAGCAGTACAAGGGATGGCAGTGCAGAGAAGAATATGCAAATATTTTATTCTAAGAAGATTGTAGCTGAATGATTGCTAGATGTACATAATTCAGTATTTTGTGTCGCCTTACCTATTTTCATAATACTTGTAATCTCATGAAACTTGTCACGTGTGATTATACACCGGAACCTTATTGGTGCTAGAGTATTCGTGATGACATTTTAAGCCATTTGATGTCATCTGAATAGTGTTAGTTATGGTTAGCGTTAGTTTTTTCACATTTTAAGCCATTTGATGTCATCTGAATAGGGTTAGTTATGGTTAGCGTTAGTTTTTTTCGTTACAAAGCACGGGCACCCAACTAGTGTACACAAAAAGAATAATCCGAGAGGAAGGACAGCATTACCCACTTCCAAGTTTTGGACTGCACGAACCTGTACACAAAAAAATATGTACAATTTAGATCAGAGTTCTCAATTTTGATACCAAGGATTGCATGCCCTCTAGCTTGTCATTCAGCTGCCTGATGTCTTCGGCACATTTCTGATCTTCAACGTTGCTCGCCTGGGAAACGAGGGCTGTGCATTTGGCCTTGGATTCTAAGATTTCGATTTGTAATGAAGCAACTGTTGCTTCCAGAACCTCTTTTGATCCTGCATCTGTGATTGAGTGCAGATTAGGGGTCCTCGGAGTGCCTATGCTGCCAAAACTGTTCTGCCTGCTCAACTTCCTGGGTGAGAAGATATTGTCCATTCCTCCACTTCCTGGGATAGCACAATTTCATAAGACAAAAATTGCTAGCAGGCAATCTAAAAGAAAATAATTCAGGGTACATGTAGGGAACTCATACCTAGGTTCCTGAGTTGTTCTATAGTCCCCTGACCAAGAGACTTATCAAGCTTAAGCACACGGAGGATTCCTGCAGTGATCCTCCCCATTGCGTCAGCTTCAGATCTACAAAGCATCATGAGATGCTCTAATTCTTCTTTTGTTGCAACTGCCTCAATCTTCCCACTCAAACAAATAGGACTAGTTCAGGTAAATTCTCGAAAGGTTTGGACAAATATTTAAAAGGTGTTCGTACCGGTTCTTTTACAGAAAACTTGACATTATCCATTGTCCACTTGGGACCTTCAATCTCATCTTTGCCAATGACCATGGTAGCTTCAACATCGACACCTTGGTCACCAATGCTACTTGTGTTATCAAAAACACTGCCTGTTTGAAGATTATTTGATGTTCCATTTACAATTAGTTGGTCTCTCAGGCGAGGCTTTATTGCCTGTAAACCTTCAATTCCAGCCTGCAAGTGCCTCAATGTCTCCAGATTGAACTACATAAAAGTGCCAAATTGAAATGCAAAAGTATGGATATAATCCATGAGGTCATGACTTACCGTAAAACGTTCTACTGGATGGGACCTTTTGTGAGCCACCTTCTCTGCAGATCCAGGCCAATCACTACTTCTGCCTGACACATGTAGATTCTTGAATGTGGTATGCCAACATTTCTCTTCTCTACTGATATGATTGCTGCCATGAGGGGATAACCAATTCCCTACTTCTTCTATTCCTTCAAGTGCGAACAGCCAGTTTCTTAGCTCAATTGACACATCAAGATCATCTGGCACCCCCAGGTCAAACTTTGAGCTGTTGTCATCATCTTTGGAATTTGACCTTCCATCTGCAATTCAAGGGCAAAGACGAAGAATCCATGAATATTACAAGCAAAAACAGCAAAAAAACATCTCACAACTGAGCAGAAGCAATCAAGATGCATGCATACCAATAAAATCTCCAGCATGAACTAACTAAATTAAATGGCAAAGACAGAAAATTCATTACCTTCCTTGTCGGTGAGGTGAGATGGCGTGAATAGTTTTGCAAGTGGACCAGAAGATAAATCCTTCAGTCCCCTCAAGAGACCTTGCCCTGGACCACCATCAGGCCCAAGGATACCAAATTGATGCAGTAAAGACTCGGTGTAACTCATCCCACCACCAAGACGAACACCAAATACCTTAGCTGATACACTCAAGCTATGGCACTCCATATCCCGCATGTCATAAGGCATTACATGAATGATGTTTATGTCAATCAATTGAGCTTCTTTAGACTGATTCTTACTCCGATGGTCAACCCAAAACACTGCTCTCATCTTGGGATGCCCATTTTCACGCAACAAAATATTAGGTTCACCAGTTACTGCAGTGCCATTCTCATGAAATGTAGCACTTTCTCCTTCCAAACAGTTAATTGAGACAGCTTTCCATGTCAAGTTAGTTGTAACTGCAAAGGCACCACCAAGAGTGCGATGAGAAACTTTCAGGTACAGATCCTCACCACCAAACTGAACCAGGGGCAAATGTAAGTCCCTTGATGACAAAGATTCCAAGAAATTGAGTTGGAGGTTATTCATAGTTAGGCTCACTGCCGTGTCACTAGGCAGTTTTCTCTCAAGTTTGTCAGATGATGCCTTTGTCCCAGAGCGGTTACCTTTGCTAACCTTTGAAACTCGTTCTCCAATCTGGCCAAAATAAGTGTAGAGACCTAAGACGAAAAACAACTGCTCCACTGAAGTGTTGGACGTAAACTGTTGAAAAGCAACACCAATTCTCACAACACCCTCCGGGGGTGGCACATCCAACAAAGGGCTGCCATCAGCTGTCACCATAGCTGCCTCAAACCGGATGTCATCTAGTTCAACACATTTCCACAAACTTGCAGAGGAGCCCCTAATGGTTCTCTGTCCAGTTAAGGTGCTAGAGGTTTCAAGTGAGAGGCTTAGATGAGAAACTTGAGTAGCCCACTTTTGCTGACTTGCATCAACAGGTTGGTATCCCCACAGAAGGAAGCAAGCTGGATCTCTTTCAAGGTTTAGCAGCAGACACTTTTCTGATGGTGACTGGCAGAAGTATAGGTTTTCCACATGAAGTCTTGCCCCTGTAAATGATGATTGGGGGCAAACGTTCTTAGTTCCACTGCACCTCGTAATTTCCTCGGCATCTAATGGAATAGAGAGATCAAATTCTTTAAGATAAAAGGACATGCTGTTGATTGATGAATCAGGCAATATGTCACTGCAGTTGGCCACGGCTCCATCTGCCAAGAATGATGCAATTCTTAAACAGGATTGCTCCTGGAGGGTTACCTAGGAATGCAGATGTACAGGCAATGTTTAGTAAGCATAAAAGGGGGAGCATTATTCACTCTTATGTTAAAGAGACATACCATAAGAGGTTCACATGTGATGACAGTTTTTGAAGCAAACTTAGGAGGTATTGGGGAAGGAGTGAGATGAAGACAATAGAGGGAAAATAAAGGAATTCTGGATGTGAATTCGGATAGTTGATTTTCAAATGGATAGATAGGAGGACAAAAATTTTGACCTGGTAAATTCAATCGAAGACATTAGACTTGACTGATTCATTTATCTCTAATTAGATATAAAAATGTCATAAAGCAAAGGTATCATAAAGTCTTACCAAAGTCAGGCACAGGGGGAGGTTCTTGTGGAACAGATTGCATGGAGGGTTGTACCAATGTGCATGGTGGGCGAGAAAATGTGTCCCTGAAGAAATAAAATATCAGCATATGATGAACAGAGGTTCTTCAATTGCTTTGATAGCTCGAATAAAAACTCTAGCACAGGTAGAACACAAATTCCCTTACTTACGAAAAGTTAAACTGTTAATGTATCATTATATTCTAGTTTGTGCCCTATGCATCTTTAGTAACCTAGCAGTGCACTCAACTCAATTCTATTGGGCTTAACAGGTGATATTTATAGACATGAAGAGTCATAATGCACTGATTTTAGCATGTAGTGTAACCGAGCAATTGAATTCCTGCATATAATCTACAGTATAAGAAAAATTCAAGAAATATAATTGACATGCGTCTTATTTCGAAGAATGCCATCAACAAACACAACTTTTAGAAATGTCACCATACAAGGCCACTTCTCTAAGAAATGCCATCACCGTCACAATTCCATTAGTAGTACTCCATTAGATGTTGTATAAAGACCATTTTGCCCTTGTTAAGTATTGAAAATATATATGTAAACTGAGACTTAGTAACTTGGTACTGTTGCAAGAAATATATTTAAGACAGTATAATAACTTGGTAATTCTGATATTTCAACACAAGTAATTTTTTTCCTAGAATTGAAAATGAGACTTATTGTGATATTTTCAAATTTCACACACAAGTACTATTAAAACAATTTACTTCCAATTCTCCTAGCAAATATAATTCTTGCGACAGTATTAGACAAAGTCTTAGTTTGCATTATGTAGACTTAACAAGGGTAAAATGGTCTTTATATAGTGTCTAACGAAGTACTACTAACAGAGTTGTGACGGCAATGGCATTTTTTAGAAAAGTGGCCTTGTACGGTGACATTCCTAGAAGTTGCATTTATCGATGATATTTCTTGGAATAGGGTGCTTGTTAATGGCAGACTTATGGATGCAGTAAACATAGTACCTCAGAAAGAGCCCACCAATCTTTATGCAAGATAGGTTTTTCGAAATCTCCCCATCAGAAACACTTGCCTTCAACAAATGAAAAAAAAATTGTCATGACATCCATACAACAAGATAAATTAAATAGCCTAAATCAATCATACCATCAGCAGACAATATTCAGTGAAAAACACATACAAGATAACAGATTGACAAGTAAAGAAATTACCCGTGAGAAGAATAAAGACTGCATCAGAAATTCAAGTTGAAACTCTGTTGATAAAATGGTTTAAAGTCAGTATAGCATAGTAAGCATGGCATATTTGAAGTTTTTTGGAGTCGGTACATACCAGCATCCTTAATGCAGAGGAATATGTGATCTACAATAATGGATACCAAGGAAGATCCTGCAGCTTCTGCATGCTGGTCAAAAAAGAATAGCAGAAAATAAAAATAAGGGCACAAACAAAACCCATAAACATCCTAGTTCTGTACTGCAAGCAATGCAATAGTTAAAATGCACAAAGGAAAAGGCAAACCTGTTGAGCTTTTGGATCCACATCACCCCTGTTTAGGCACACAGATACCCCGGTCATGAACCGAAGAAAAGCCCGCAAACCTGATCAGAATAGCATTCAAGCTCAAATACTTCAAACAAGATTCAGAAAAAGAAAGGGTCAAGCATCATGAAAAAGTAACCAAATACCAGGTTCACTTAAGGCAGGACAGAGAGCTTCAGTAATATGCAGCTGAACTTCAAGCCCAAGAGGGTTGTTTTGCTCTGTTCGTTGGACTGTGATCTGATGTTCAAAGAAATGAGTAAGCCAAGCAACAAAAAAGGAAGTTCAACACCAACTGAAAAGAAAAACACCGAGTTCCATATGATATATTCCAAGGTTCAAAAGCACTAACATTGGCCTCCCCAGATATTCCTTCCAAAAATCTTTCACCACCAAAAAACATTCTTTTCGCACCATCATCATCTCGTTTGTCATCTTCACTGCCAGAAGAGTTAAACTGAGCATCCGTGAACATGTCAGGATGAGGTAACAGATCAATTGACAGTGATTGCCATTCTAATTTCTGTGCATTTAAAAGAAGAAATGTGTGAGGTCATAAATCCTTTCAAGTTTAGCCAGTCCATTATGATTTCAAAAGAATAGTTAGCAACAAAAGTAGACATTAATCTTCTGGGGAGAAAATTAGAGTACCAAACCTTGAAAACATAAATGAATCCTTTATTGTTGGAAAAATCCCTTGCTTCTTTCAAATTTACAACCTATATAAAAAGGCATTCTAATCAGGCACTGAAGTGCAATAATTTATTAGATTTAATGCAACTCAAATCTGCTAGAGTACCTGCCATTTTTCATTTGTAGTGTACAGTACAAGATCACGAAATGTGATAGCTGCTAAAGGTGGTGACCTGAAAAAGAAAGATGAAATGAATACTCTTGTTTGTAGAAAAACATTGCAGGGAAATCTACATTCTGAAAACAAATATTAATAAGAGAAATGAAAAACAACATATGCAGCTAAGCCATAAGAAAAAGGGCCAAAAGTCATTCAAACAAAGATGAATACCAAGCTGTGCCTCCTTGACAACGTGGACCACCGTGTGTTTCTAATAGAAGGTTCACAATACCGACTTGGACCGTCATCCCATCTGCAATCTAACCCCAGAATAGCATATTAAACCCTATCCATAGTTCAATTTTCTGCAAGTATGTTTTGCTTCAAAATTTTATATATTTTATATAACAGGACAATAGTCATAAAAGAGAAGAGAATTGCTTTTCAGAATATCAGACATGATCACACAAGACTATAGAAGAATTATCAAACCAGATAGCAAAATAGGTACATCAGATGCAACCATCATGGATAACTGGAAATGGCAATTTTTATCTTTAGATAGCATACTTACCACATTGAACTGTTTACAGAGTAAATGTTTGAAATGTATTTGTGTTGAACATAAAGCTCACAGAAACAAACCTTATCAGCATATCCATATCCACTGCTTTTAGTTGATGATGGCAATGAAACACTGCTAACCAGAACAAAATGACAGAAAAAACTGAACTTAGTAAATGGCCATGCTCATTCAACCGTATGAGATCACACTCAGAAGAATGAACTTGCCTGCTAGGGCTCAAAAGATCTTCAGAATTTTCCTTCTCAACAAGCACGAGGTCAAGCTTATCAATGTTCACCACAATAGGCTCCACTTGCACATTTGACACTGATGGAAGCTGTAGAAAGAAAACAAAATAAGCTCATCATCAAAAGTAGCAACTACTCAATGGCTATTCAATGATTGCCTAAAGCTTTGAGATCTATGCTAACAGAGTATAAATCTCAAGTCTCCAAATTTACCTGAGATGACCACCCAACCAAAATTTGCAAAATAAAATGCACAAGGAATACCAAGGCCAACATTCGCTCTCTAGATTTCAGAGTTATGTCTACATGACAGAAAACTAGCAATAATCCAAATTTAATGGTAATGCCAAGCAGGGTGCAAATAGCTTCTTACTAATTATCATTTAACCTTAATCCTTAGCATCCCGCACTAGCTTTTAAAACACGGAGCTATAATTTATCACATGGGTTCCGAAATCACAACTTCATCACAAATTTCTATCACGCACAAGCACAGGTAGGGTGCAACACAATGTTCTCCCGGAAACATCTAAATTTGGAAACTTGGCAGTAAGGCAAAAACCAATTTACATGCTCCATGCGCCCCTTAAGCCTTCAGGGGAGAAGCAGAGAAGAGTAAGCACACTGACATACACAAAGGTAACGGCCCAGGGTTCGCGCCATTACCGTGATCTGGAGCTTCCCGACTCGCGCGGTCTCGACGGCAAGCGCCGGAGGCAGCCCCAGGCTCGCGTGCAACGCGTCGCCATTGATATCTGCACCCCCAAATCACACCAAGGGAACTTTGTTAGCACCGGAGGCGACAGACCGGCACCAAATTGGCATCCCCGCGGAGAAGGTTTTAGCGGGCGAAGCTGATCCCACCGAGATTAGAGAGCTGCGCGGTGCGGCCCTGCAGCTTGAACTGGTCGCGGGAGAAGGACTTGAGCCAGTACTTGAGCGTGTACTCCAGCGCCCGCGCTATGATCGACTCCATCCCTTCCCCGCCTTCTAGAACGTTCTCGAATGCTCCGTGCCGGTGGCGCGGGTGGCGGAAGGGCCCTTGTCGGTGTCGGTGGCGGCGTGCCGCCGGATCGGAGGTGAGATTCCGGCGAGATGGAGGGGGGGGGGGGGGGGGGAGAGCAGGGACGTGGAGCGGGTTGAAGAGAGGTGAAAGAAAATGTGGGCCCTTTTAGGTCTGAGACTTCCTTTTGGCTCAAGCCTTTTTTATCTTTTACTTTTTTTTTTATTTGCAAGCTGTATTTTGACAGGTTCAGATTCGCATTGTTTGTCGATGCTCGTGGGATCCATCTTCGAGTTTGGTACTTAGTTTTAACCCCAATTTGAAGTTTCTTAAAAAAAAGGTTTAATCTGAATAACAATGGGCGTGTAAGAGAAGTACTTAATTGTGCAAGACAGTAACTAAATGGTTTGTAGTTAGTGCAGTTCAATTGCATTTGAGTGCAAATTAAACATACTTGAATTTGGACATGTTAAAGTATGACTATTTAGCCCTTGTGTTTTCCTCTCTTGTTACAAGCTCCAACTTAGTCAATCGATTGGTTTTGCTTTTCCTCGTTTGCAGTTGTGACAGAAGTAGATACAACCGACACACGCCTTACTGTTCACAGCTTGGTTGTACCTTAATCATTTTTTTCACATGGTAATCCTTCCCAATTGTTCTAATTAGTTCAGTAGTGCCCTGCAAAAGTGATTACCAAACCATGTTACTACACTCCAAAATCTGACTGTCGAGTGTGCACAAAAGTTAACCGAAACCTTCAACAAAAAGCAAGTTAGTATTGAAGCAATTACAGGGCATCACACTATACTACACACTGTCAATCACTGTCTCTTGCTAGACGAAGCTTCATCTCGTGGTAAAGCTACTTGCCTCGGAATCCACAAAGCCAAGCAGCATCATCTCTATCTCTCGATGTTGATTAAGGACAGAATAGGTAAACAAAATTTACTGCTTAAGACAGTTAATTACCTAGGTTAGCTTACTGCCCCTGTCACTGTGAAGCGACACAGATCGATAGATCTGAACTTTTGTTCCTTCCTTACCGTCAGTGGGAGCCCATTGTTGGATGGGGCCAAGAACTGTGGCACGTGAGAAAGGGAGAAGATCTGCACGGGCAAACCAGCAAAGTTTATTATTCCCTCTCATCCAACTCTCCAAGCAGAGAATAAATTACAGAGAATCATAATGATTATTAACCTATGCCAAAGGAAGGTAGCGAGCGGGTCTCTGCCTGTCTGTCCCTACATGTCACCTCTTTTATACAGAAAAAGTTAAGATTTTTTAATACTTTTTATGGTTAAGGACCATCAGGTTGGTGCTATCTAGGACACTGCAGCCAGTAGCATCTCTGAAGTCTGAACTGAGAACATTGCAAAATTTTGTAGCGGGTGCGATAGTATCATCAGAATTTGGCAATTGGTTCTCTGAGTTGATGAGTTCATGATAGCATGTAGGCCATCCTATAAGTCTGCACCATTAGCTCTCACTGTCCTTGCTTGCCCATGCTACAGTACATGCATATAATCCATCATGTCAATCCAATCATCCAGAGTTTCAGACCACTGAATGGGCAAGAAAGTTTTTCAACTTCAATCTTCTGGGGTCTCCAGAATTGAGCCAGCAGTCACCTTCACCATCCTGCTGAAGCCATAAAAGCGAGGAAGAAATAACAGAGAACAACGGCTGTCATCTTTCAGACTAGAGCGTTTGTCGTTTGTCCGGTTGTTTTCAGAATTCAGACATGAATTCCGGAGGTCAGAAACCACCTGCCCGTCTGCTTGCTTCGTCACCACTTCGTTTTGATATCTTCATGGAGTCATCAGCACACAAAGAGAGCGGCATCCCTTCCCAAGTTGACATGTGCTCTCCCTCCATGTGAGCTCGTTGTCGCTTTGAGCTAAAGCGGTGTGGAGAAGACGACCTGACATGTGAGCTTTCACTTTTTTTGTAGGTGTGGCTCTTCAGATGATCTGATAGTTTTTGTCCATGAACTGTGTTCAGTGATAAACTTCTTCTGGGAGACAGTGAAGTAGTTGATCCTGACCTACATTCGGTGCTTGGGAAACAGTGAATTCGTTCCAGCTGAAAAGTATAAATTTGTGACTTATGGTTTCTGAATGTTTGGGCATGCACATCTGAAGATCTTCAGAAAACAATAGGGCTTGTCAGGCCTGAATCTCTAGTAACACCACTAGCCCATGAAAGAATAAAACCATCCGATTTGGATCACACTTTGGCCCAACGATAATACAGTTTCACTAGGCCGTACACCCACAAGTCCAAATCTGATCAAGAAAACTTTGAAGTCGCACGACTAATAGGCTAATAAGTGAAGTCAAAGATTTTTTTTTCTGACTGGTAGAAGAGTTTGTAAGCAAAATCTTTCTGATAACTCAAAGTTCAGTCAACAATAAACACATATTTAAAGGTACGAGAGTTGCTCCAATACCCTTAGATGAGGAGTTACTAAAACTAATCGTCCAAGTTAAAAAAGGATCAGAAATTCATTTTTTCTATCTGTTATTGAGTTTTTATCCAATTTTTATCCAATCTATTGGTATTAAGTGTTAGTCGGGATGTACTACATACCTCCACGGAGAGGTATACGAGATATCTCTTGGCTAATACTATGAGGTATACATACCTCTATACCTCCTAAATATAAGAAAAATCTTGGCATCGTCAATCGTTGATCACTTCCGTTACGATCGGTTCAGCCAGTTTATTTTTTTTTACCTTTTAAGTGTACAATTTTTAAGGAGAAATTTTACACTAGAATTCTGTAGGTCAAGAATGGGAGAGGATGAGGATCCTGGGCAGCAGCCAGTGGCTACCACTCCCTAAAACCATTTTGGATCATAATTTGGCACCGTATGCCGACAAAACTGGAAAATAGGGGAGAATAATCCGACGACGTCCTGGAGCTGTCTGAGTCGAAAACGATGAAGAAAAATGGCAAAAGAATTCGCGACCCTATCCATTCCAATTCCATCCATGATCCATCCCGAGTTTCGTGAACCCTACCGGCGAGAAAGCTCCACCAGTCGCCGCGCACTTCATCGGACGGCCACGGCCCCACCACCGCCTCATCCTCCACCGTCCGTTCCCGCAGCTAAGCCCTCTCCAAGCAAAAAAGGGCGCCAAGGCGAAGCAGCAGCTACAGCTAGGTAGCTAACACGGGCCACTCTCCACTCGACGATGCCGTGCATGGCCATGGACGCCACCACGGCGGCGGGCGACGAGGTGTTGCGGCAGAAGACAGCGCAGGCGCCGGTGCCGCCGGAGCTGGACATGGTGGTGCGCGCGATGCAGCGGCTGGTGGCGCGGAACGACGCGGTGGAGGCGTTGAGCGTTGGCGGAAGGGAGGTGGGGGTGGGGATGGCGGCGTTCGAGGCGGCGAGCGGGGCGCCGGCGGCGCGCATCGGGGTGGCGCAGTACCTGGAGCGGGTGCACCGGTACGCCGGTCTGGAGCCGGAGTGCTACGTGGTGGCGTACGCGTACGTCGACATGGCGGCGCACCGCCGCCCCGCCGCCGCCGTCGCCTCCAAGAACGTGCACCGCCTGCTCCTCGCCTGCCTCCTCGTCGCCTCCAAGGTTCTCGACGACTTGTAAGTATAATCTTCACTTAACCCTCTAATTAGCAAGTAAAATCTTCGTATGAACCGTGTAAAAAACTTCATTTTTTTAGGATATGTGAAGAACAAACACAGAATCTTATGCATGTTCCCGGAAAAAAGAGAACAAACACAGAGATCACTCCTGTCTGTATTAATCTCAGTAAAAGTGTTCTTGCTGTCTTGTACCTAAAAGGAAAGATTTCTACCACTTTGTCTGTGTATTAATCTCAGTAAAATATTCTTGCACCTTGAAGGGAAAAAACACACACTGCCAGTTCTTATCATGAACACTTAGAAGCATAACCACAAATCAGCAATCAGTCGTGAATGAACAGTCAATGGGTAGAGTGAGACCCAAGTACCCAACCATGACCACAATTAAACGAATTAATTGATGGGTAATTATAAAATGGACTAGACTTTCCAAGGCTGGAATGGAGGTTATCCATTCTTTTCTGGATGCTCCATAAATCCAAGGTCTATCAGATCCGTAGGCAGTTGAGCTACGTATTCTTGCGATAATGACAGGCGTGCAAATACAGCTAAACGTCATTTCGTGGGAGTAATTAAGCATTAGTGATAGTGCCATGTATCATCATTCTATTAGTAGTTAGTTGCATTTATTCATCGATTAGTTGCTTCTTTAATTGCACTGTAACAGTAATCCTCTTGGGTTTAATTACAATGGATCAGTTAGTTAATTACCATGTGTGGATATGCGCAGCCACCACAGCAACGCCTTCTTCGCGCGCGTCGGCGGCGTGAGCAACGCGGAGATGAACAAGCTGGAGCTGGAGCTGCTCGCCGTGCTGGACTTCGAGGTCATGCTCAGCGACCGCGTCTACCAGCTCTACCGCGCGCACCTCGAGAAGGAGGCGCAGAGGGACGGCGGCGGGGTGCTCGCCTGCGCGGCCGGCGCTAAGGTGGGGAGAATGGCGGCCATCGCGCCGTCGTCCAAGTTGCTGGAGCGCTCGGTGGCGAACGTCGCCGTGCACGACTGGAGGAGCCTAGGGACGACGGCTAACGGCGTGCGGCTGCACACGTCGTCGTCGTCACGGTATTCGTTCGATTGCTAGCTAGCGAACGTTGCTAAGAATGCGTTCGATGTGTATATCAAACCGAGAGTATTTGAGACTCTAAAAAATAAGACAGATTACCTGCCAATTAGTAAATGTTTACCATACATGAACACGCGTTGCCTGTTCATCACTGGAAATCTGGAATGGTCATGCATTGCAGAGTTTCTTGATTGACGTATTCTTTTTTGTGCATTTTTTTTCTTAAGAACTATAAGATGATGCATACACTCGAACACAGCGGCATCTTTCATCTTTGTTGTAAAAACAGCAACTAATTCTTCCAAAAAAGAAAAAGATAATAGCATCTCCTCTTCATCATAATATAATATATATGTTTAAATTTGTAATAGAAATAAATATATTTTAAGACCGATGGAGTAATTAGATGCTGAATCCAGTTGTTTGTTGAATCATGGTCGAAGGGAAAAAAAGTTCATGCAAAGCTCACACGTTGTATAAATTAGACCAACCATGGAACACCAACTCAAAAGTTTGAGCAGTTAGTCCGTTCAACCAACAAGACTGTGACTGTCTCTCTCTCTCTCTCTCTCTTTCTGAGCCTTGACAAATTATGGCTAGGAAAACTAAAATCACAATCAGGTCCATAAACACTAAGATATGTCCTTCTATAAAAATACATACACTCCGGAAGGACCTAACTGAAAAATGAGCGTCTCCTACGCCGGAACGAGATTACGAGGCGCGACAAAAACAACGGGAGGCGCGGCCGCCTCCCTCTCCCCGTCCTCATTCCCTCCGACCTGTCGCAGTCCACCCCCTCGTAGAACACCCCAATTTTCACTTCGCCCCCTCCAATCTCCGCCCGCCGCCCGCCGTGGTCCTCCTTCCCCTCCGCTCCCCGTCTGGTCGGTGGTGGTCAGCGGGGCGATGTCGTCGTCGGGGCCTGCGGCGTCCGCTTCGTCCCCTGCGGTGGCGGGGGCGGGGACCGCGGCGGCGGTCGGGGCCGGCGGGAAGGACGAGGAGCTGGCTGATCTGATGCGGCGCCTAGTGGAAGCCCTCGCGCGCTACTCCGATCGCCTCCCCTTCGACCTCGATCGCCAGGTTTCCGCTTTCGATCTGTGATCCCCCCGTTTTGTGTTTTAACGCTGTTTCAATCTCTAGGTGCCTCACTGCTTAGGGATTTGTGGTCGTCCGGGTGTAAAGGTGACATCTTGTTTGATTGTCTGTGGGGAAGCCAAGTTTTTTTTTTACTATATTTTGGTCTGGCCATTCTACTATTTTGTAGCTGTTATTACGTATGATTTCGAAGCATCGATTTGGTAATTTGTTCTTAGCTGCTGTACAAGCTTGGACCTATATATTTGCTAGGTTTGGATTTGCGGGTATTCACGGTTCGCTAATGATATGACTCCGTTTCGATAAATGTGGTCATATTTGGAGAACGATTATTGGGTCGTCGTAGTACTTGACAGATTTTGATGTCTCCTTTAGGTTAGTAATAGCGCTGTGAGAATTAGTTACTATGTAGAATTATTGGTTGGCCAGAAAGATGCAAACTTTTACGATGGCTTGCTTTATGTGATATCAACAAATGAACTGCCTCTATAGTCAGTTAATGAATCACTAAATAATTGCTTAATGGCAAATGAACTGCCTCTATAGTCAGTTAATGAATCACTAAATAATTGCTTAATGGTATGTTGTTTTTTTATGTTTCTTGACTGTAATGTTATACCATGCTATATCAAAGAACTCGGTAGTAATACAATGTGCAGATCCTAGTCTAGTAATGGATGCAAGCACAGCTATGTGCACAACGGTGCAGTCTGTGGCAACTATGTTGCAACTTGCAACAGCATGAGCATTCATATTATTCCACAAAAGAGTGCACTTGGTGTCATTT
This sequence comes from Oryza coarctata, assembly GCA_030770085.1. NCBI lineage: Eukaryota > Viridiplantae > Streptophyta > Magnoliopsida > Poales > Poaceae > Oryza > Oryza coarctata. Next base: position 19,975,951 of record CM061468.1, read on the forward strand.
TCAATCCCTTCTTATATCTTTGTTGAGGTTTGGATGAGTGAATTGGTGTCAATGTTTGTGATTTCTTGCAAAGTCTGATTTTTTTTTAGTTCTTGCTAAAAGAATTATTGAATTACTTCAATCTTCTATTTTAGAAACTTCGCTCACTTACCACACTTGCCGCAATTACAATCACGCTTATCTTTGCCTGGAAACTGTTGAGAGCTCCTCAAGAGCAACCTCGGAGGCAACGTAGATGGGTTGCTCCATCACCTAGCAACACCAGCAGTAGATCACGGCCAGGTGCTTTGAACTCAACAGATGCTTGTTCATCTTCAGCAGATTCAAGAGCACAGGAAGCAATCAACCAGCTTTTCCAGCCAGTAAACGTATTGCTTGTTTTCCTTTCTGAATACTGATATGATGTATCTGATCTTAGGATCCTTGGACTGATAATTGCTTACTTTCTTCTCCAGCTGACTCTTGAGCACCTTGTCAGGCATAAACTGAGTGAAGGACGAAGGGTATTTTGCAAACAACCGTTTTCACACTTCCATCATGAAACTTAAATTTGTCTCATACCAATGCATGTTTTTTCCCATGCGGGAACTATAATTTTAGGTTACATGCCGGTTACTTGGTGTGATTTTGGAGGAAACAACTCCAGAGGAGCTCCAGGTGTGCAAAAGAACTGCTGCAATGTTTTTTTCCTGAATTTTATTAACGAATTAATTTAATGGATTTATTACCTTTTTTGCAGAACCAGGTCACAGTGAGACCTTCTGTCCTGGAGGTTCTTCTAGAAATTGCAAAATTCTGTGATGTCTATCTGATGGAACGCATTCTTGACAATGAAAGCGGAGTAAGTCATAAGGACCCTGCATTTTTTTTTCTGTTGCTTTTATAAGCATTTAAAAGTATACTCAAGTATTGATATGTCAATAAATACATTGATATCATCATATGCACGTGAAATAAAACAGTAACCAATTTACTGTTGATATTGGAACAATATGATGAATAAACAACTACCTGGCCTGCTATTTGATTTCATTATGTTTAGGAGTTTCTTTAAAAAGCAGAATAGTGTTTTGGAATCATTATTGAAAATGAGGGCTACACATTTCCTAGTATGAACTTTGAACAAGCTATTATAACTTGACTCAGCACACCTGAATAACGATGCAGGAAAAGGTGTTATCTGCTCTGAGTGAAGCTGGTCTTTTTACTAACGGTGCTTTGATAAAAGACAAGGTAAGTTGCATCATGAGGTCACTTTGGAAATAAAATTGATTGATCATTATTTTTGTGTTTGCCTATAGCCATTGAATGTTTGCAATGGAACTTCTGTAACGATTCTTCAAATGGCAGGTTCTCTTCTGTAGTACAGAAAATGGCCGCACCTCTTTTGTGCGGCAACTGGAACCTGATTGGCACATTGATACAAGTCCAGAAATCGTTCATCAACTAGCTGTAAGTTACAGTTACAACAATTCAGTGTCGTACTTCTAGAAGCAGGGTTTTGAGTTGCTATGCTCTCTTGCAGAGGTTTATCAAATATCAACTACATATTTCTCCACAACGAGCAGAAAGAGTAGCATCCAATGTTTTCAGCTCTACAAGCTTGGAACAATTCTTTGGAGGCCTTGATCAGAGATGATAATGAGGTAGAGCAAGAGAGAGAATTTATTACTTGGCATGTGTATCGGCGTGTTTGGCAGCTGCACTGTATATTATCACCAAATTTGACACAAAATCTGTATGCTAACGACTGGAAGACATGACTGACTGAATGAATGTAGTTAACGATTATACCCACGGTTTCTCTAATTTATATTGTTTTATCTATATACCTGCAGGTCGAACTCCAGCGAACAATGGCATAGTGAGAACTGAGACGAACATCATTGTTCTTTTATTTCCTTGAGTGATGGAACTCGATTTTCTTGTACCATGTGTAAAGGTCTTGTGTCATGTACTAAACTGGTTCTGAACTTCCCATAAGCTATGGAAAGAGAGAGCATCTGTAGCATACTCCATGTATCAGTTGTGTTCCTGTATAACCGAAATACTAAAAAAAATGTCATCCAGTTATTTGTTCAGCTATTCATCCCAGGAATGTGTTATTTTTTCACGTAAGCACTTGCTATCTGCGGTATTTAAATTCAAAAGGTAAAATCTCAATCGAATAGTATGAACACAGATTTTCTGCAGAATATCTATCTAACACAGCAAAATTCAGCATCCACTCAAATAAGAACGTATTATCTCATTCATTCTGCATATCCGATCCTAAGCTTTCGGAGTTTTCAAAACTTCAATAGCATAATGCTGAGCAAAAAAATTCAAGAACGTTCAAACTGTGGATCTCGTGCAATTGGGCTTTTCTTCTTGGCACCTAGGGCAACTGCATATGAATCCATAATCTGCAAGCTGCGCCTGCCTCTCCTCGTATGGAACATCCTCATCGATGTAGGAGATGGTAATCTACAATTTTCATAATTAGTAGGTTGCAAAATAACGTTGTCAATGTCTTTTTTTCAATGGTAGCATAAGAAAGATGATTTAACATATTGTTTAGCAACTAAGTACCTCATCGTCCTTTCTGATAGGCTTCAGAGCAACTATCACTGCATGGCCATCAGTATCCTGCAAGGGCAGTTCAACGGCTGTCGGATTGCTGACTAGCAATTTGGTGGGAAAATGCGCGAATCAGCAGGAAGAAATATAGATTACCTCATCTCTTTTATATGCTTTAGCATTTGGACAACAAGAATGATTCATACAGCTTTGCAAAGGAAAGAATGCCGTCCCTGCCAATGAGAAAGTTCACAAGAGAACGAATATATACTGCTGGATAAATAGCAAATGGCAGTACTATTGGGAGATAAATAGGAAGAAGCTGCACAAACCCTCGCAAGGAGCTGCATAGTCTTCACCTAAAGCATCTAGAAATGGCCTTGTAACCTTTTCAGCTTCCTCCTATGATACAACGCCTTTCAGAACAACGCCACTAGTTAAAAATTAAGCCAACCAGTGAACAGACCTTCTCATCATCTGGAAGATCATCAATATGTATGAAATAGTCTTCAACAGGAGACGCAACAACCAAACCACTGGAATAAAAGACGGAAATATATTGAGGCTATTACATCAAATGCAGTACTAAAACTTATTTCTGTAGCAGGTGATGGAGAGAAAACAATGACAGAGTATGTGAATGCACATGCACAAATGAAAAATAATTGGATTTACTTACAGATTGTTCAGCTCAAACATGCCAATTATATGGCCATACACCTCAAGAGAGAATACTAGAAAAAATGTCAAGGTTGCCCTTTTTTATGAGTTGATGAAACTTGATTACTTGAATGTGAAATGAACCTACTTATATATATGAAACTAGTCTTGTATATAACAAAAAGGATACAGGATGCACACTCAGAATCAAAAATAGCATCCTTGAGAAGCTGCAATGACTGCAAAATACAGAAGACATGATTGCCCATTAGAGCATTGTTATCTGGGACATCTTTCAATCAGAAGAGTAACCACTTTTTGTGTGCCATTTTTATATTTTAACTGATGAGCTAGTGAATAGACCTTTGTTCCAGAACACTGTAAATATAATATCAACCAATAGTTTCACACGAATGAAAGATGTGCTGGCATAATTACCGTAAAAGCTAGATCCCTAATTTGCTGCCTAAATGAATCTTCGTTACAAGAATCAACATCCTCAGGCAAAGCAACAGAGTCCCACCACCTGCAACCAGTTTTTTTTTCATTTGTGACAAATTAGGGTGGAAGGACAATTCAAACAACACAAAGGATCTTCTAGAGCTAGAGCAAGGTAATGAAAGCCAAGCTGAGCTGAAAATAACATCGTGCTAGCAAGGCCCAAACAGAGAACAGAACATGCAACCATGCAATAGAGATCATACTGATTGTTATAAAAGGGAGAAGAGTGGAAATATACTAGAAGCATTGAGTTCTTAGTAATATACTTGATGTAGGAACCTTCAATTGTGCGATAAAATAACACTGTCGATTAGTACCATACTAGGAACTACTATATCATAGAGGATTAATTACAAGTTCATGACTGTACCTCTTTTTGAAGCCCATTGAAAGTGGTTTCCATGCTTCCATAAGCAAAGAAAAGTTTGATTCATCTGTGTTTTTTTGAAATTCAGGCTGCATTTTGAGTTTCTTGTACCTCAGCAGAGTGAAAGTAATAGCCTGACATGTAAAATTGTACTGAGCTCATGCATCACAATCATGAAATATTAAATTGGTTGCAATTGGTAGCCATAAGGAAATTGCACTTGAATCCTAAGTCTTTTAACAGCCATTAGCAATAACAATATCAACTCAGGTGCCATGCCTGAATGATTTTGCATTAGGAATGGCAACGTTCTAGTACCCCCATAAAGCTTTTGGAGAATATTAGAAACTGAGCTGAGCACATAACATGATGTTTGATGCTTAGTAAACAAAACATCAATAGATATTCCTATGGCATACCTTGGCAGCAACCAGAAAAATATCATTGGACCCTGAAAACAAAGATTGTTAAGAATCAGATAACAGCCTGAGATCCTCAACCACAAGCATCACTAATCATGAACTAATTGATTTAGGCATGATACATTTAATGAACAGTGAACATATCATAATGATGGTATATAATGATCACTGCATACTGCTAGCTTACCATTTGCGTGCTCTACAAATTTCTGAAGAGCAGATCTCCGGGATGGTTCAGTCTTAGATCCAGCACACAGCAAGGCGTGATAAGTTTCCCAGTCAGAATCAGCACATGATTGGCTAAACAAAAATGCAGAATCAACAAGTTACATTTTTTCCCCTCAAGATTACATTTCTATCCAGAGGACAGCACAAACAAGTTACGTGTTCTGATAAGACAGTTAGGTTTGAAGTTTTAACATGACTGACTACTATAACTTATGATGGAAAACGAATATCAGATCACCAAAACATTTATGCCTCAATAATATTCCTAATACCTTTGGGTATAGCAATCAAAAGAAAGGGTGAACTGTAAAATGGTTAGCAACTCAAACCTGCAGTAGCGTTCTTCCTCACATCCACGACAAGTAACAACTCGAGGCAAACCAAAATGCTCTGTGAAAGGCAGTGACAGGTCACCAGTAGTAAGTGATACTAAGACCTCTTTTGGCAAAGTATTAGTGTTTTCCTTTGTTGCACAAGAAGAACTGGCACTCGATCCCACATCACTCTCATGGCAATGTCTCCTATTAGTGCAGTCACTGCTTGAACCAATGCTTTGCCAATACAGCCTTCGTCCAATCTGGAACTCTATAGAACCAATGAATCGGAAGCAATAACTGCACACAGCGCAATCAATCTGCAACAGAACAACAAATGGATACCATACTTCAGGGAGGAACAGTTCACACAAAAAAAAACTTAAGGAAACAAATACCTAGGATCAGTTGGGAAGCAAACAAACCTTGTTAAGACTGTGCTGAGCACCAACCAATATTTGATCCTTTAGAATAAGGTCCCCTTCCACAAAGTCCTTGTTCGCACAAACACCTGAAGGAACCAACCGGATAAATGGCCTGGCTTTCACCTGGAACCAACTTTATACAAGCATGCATGTTTGCCAGATCACATTCGCATGATGTGTAAGTACTACTATTCAGTAACCAGTACCTTTCCCATGCTTGCTGCTGGAGTTCACTCTTATACCATCATGTTTCTTAGACTGTAAGAGCCCATCGTAGTATTCCTGAAACAAAAGTAGCATATTTGTGTGTCAGATGGGAGCTATAGATCATCAGCAAAACATGAAGTAAAGTAACCAAGGAGGGAGCAAAAAAGCCATAAAACGTAGCAAAAGATTTACCACTGCAATTTTACTGGATTCGTGGAATAAACAGTATGTAACTTCAACACAGCAAGAACACAAAAGATTGCTTCCATCCTGTCGTACTAACACCTGAATCGAGCTGCATTCACTACACAGTACTCACTACTGAGAATTGGTTGGATACCACAACACTCCCCCCCCCCCCAAAAAAAAAAACTCTCAGTAAATATTAAACCACACTGTTACAGTGTAAACCAAACAATTCGCTTCTCATCTCACGAACCTAAAAAAAAACCATTCATGCGGACCAAAATGAAATCCTCCTTTCTCAGCAAGGTATCACCACCCAGACTGCTCCCTCCCATCGTAGTGTCACTTTCTCATAACGAAATTTCCGACAATGATTACCATGAAAAGCCCTAAAAACCCAACCTTTCCACAGAAAAAACAATTATCGCAACACAAGTTATTCAAATCAAAGGAATTTTTCCTTCTATAAAAGAATTCCCAATCAAATGGATGAGGGCCAGAGGATGGATGGGTAGGGGAGGTAAGGAAAAAAATACCTGCGCGGATTGGAGCGGAGGGGTGGCGAGGAGCTGGGCGATCTGGGGCGCGAATTCCCTGTCCAGATCGCACGGGCTTGCGCTGCTCCCACCCATGCTGCCGGTGCGAACTGCTTCCTCTGGCGGCTGCTCTTCCGCCGCTTGCCGCCTTGGGTTTTGGGGTTTTGTTCACGAGCCCTGTCTCGTCTCGTGCTAGGTGGAGCAGCGCAGATTCGGATATACGCGTTGAGGCTACGAAGGCGGAATAAAATACGCATTATAGCGTTGAAAACGTAGTCAAAGGACAGCCGGCGTATTCTACCACCGGGATGATAAGTAAACGCAAACTCGACTGCTCAATCCCTGTTTAAAACCTCCGAATATTTTATATTTTTATATTATTTGATTTTTGCGATAGCTATTTAAGGATACGAATGAATAAATTAACTACTGTAAAATTAAAATTTTGGTTTAGAAAAGTCAGATAAGAAAATTTTATATTAAAATTTTTTATACGAAACACACCTTAAATGCTTAAAAAACATGTAAAAAAATCCAAAATCTCCAAAGGAAAATAACAAGTCCGAAGTCCCCTTGTATATATAGCACAACTGCACAAATATGGCATATGTGAATATTATGACTTGTCTGCTCCAATCAAGTGATCAACAAACCTTGTCATGCCCTGATGGAGTCATGGAGAGATGCTCATGCAAGACTTCTTCCAAGGATGCAGATGCAATAAACCTATCTAATTAAAGAGTATTAGCCATATCATGGGCATAGTGTTGCCAATCAGCTGGTGCATGTGTGCAACTTGATAAGTTCACCGCAGCTGCGTCATTCACTGGGACTATATGTAGCTTGATAGTAGAGTATTATTCTACAACTCTGCATCGGCAAACACCTCCGTACGCCTAGCAGTCCAGTAGCTTAATTGTGCGAGAATGTCGTCCGCGCTGAAGGTGTTGGTGGTCTTCATGGGCGCCATGGCCACCGTCGCCGAGCTCGCCGCCGCTGGCAAGACATACACGATCAAGTGGGCCGTCAGCAGGAACTACGGCGACTGGTCGTCCACGAACACCGTCCTCGTCGGCGACACCGTCGGTGAGCACTCTTCACCACCCGTGTTACTGTCTGTTAACTTGGCAATGGCATGCATGCATTGATCGACCGGTGATGGCACGTGCACGGGGCGGGGCACACCGTCGACGTGCTGTCGGAGGCGGACTACGCGGCGAGCAGCTTCGCCGAGCCGGTGTGGTCGGACCGGAGCGGCAACACCACCGTCACGTTCGACGCGGCCGGCACGAGGTACTTCGCGTGCGCGGGCGCGGCCGGGTGGCACTGCAGCCAGGGACAGAAGGTGGCCGTCACGGTCGTCGCCGACTCGACGGCGGCGGCGCCGACGTCGTCGAAGGGTGACTCCTCACCGCCAAAGAGAAAATTGTATGGTGGGCCGAGCTACGCGTTACGCGTGCCGGGCACGCCGTGATGAAGTTGGTGGTGGCAGGCCTCGCCGTGGCCATGCTCGCCGCGATCTGATCGAACTTGAATCCGTGCCCAAAACTACTGTGCTTCAGTTGGACCGTACTCGATCTCGCAGGTCGCGGCATTTGCGTCGTTGATCGTTGTGTATGCGGTATGCCCAATGAGGATGTGATATATTTGGCGGTGTTCCTCTGTATGAGTGTATCGTGTGCAGCACTGAGTTCCCTAGTGTTCATCTTTGTTGTTGTTTGCAGTTCTTCTTCTCATTGTTTAAATGCGATTGTACCATAATATCACTTTTTTAATCAGTTTTTTTAGAGAAAAAACATTATTGAATTTAGTGCCATAACCATACTGATAACAAGATCATAAGATCAACCTTTCAAGGAACCTTCGGCCATGTGTTTTGACTTCTGCGTCATGGTTCATGACATCTGGTTCAATCGCAATGTAGTCTGCATGGCAGACCAGCACACATTTTAGGCCTTATTTTGGGAGCCCATAGCACGAGAGGGATCCCTGCCCAATCTTCGACAGAGATTCATTTTCTAATTAATGCATTGAACTGTCCTGCTCTGCATTGAGACCTCTAACAGAGGATCTGAACATTAGGGTAAGTAAATATGCAACTACAGCATTAGGGTGAACATTCTTTATTTTTCGGCTTAATTTTGTTCTATTTATTTAGTTTTCTAACAATTGAACTGCAATTACTGACGGGAAACCAAAACCGCACTGAGAAATAAAAACAATTTAGTCTAGATGTGTATTTCTAATTTTCTAAACGGTATATTTTTTATTAAAAGAAACTTGTCATCTGCATTTTCATAGAAAACATTTTAAAATTAACTTATCAACTTTGTAATATTTTATTAACTCGTTTTGTCCTTAGTTTTGTAACAACGTGAACCACATTTACCGACGGGAAACCAAAACCGCACTGAGAAACGAAAACAATTTAGTCTGAGTGTGTATTTCTAATTTTCTAAACGGTATATTTTTTATTAAAAGAAACTTGTCATATGCATTTTCATACAAAACATTTTAAAATTAACTTATCAACTTTCTAATATTTAATTAACTCGTTTTGTCCTAGCATAAACTTAGATTCATCCGTAATCCATAATCTATAATCTGTAGTCTTGATATTGTTGTCAAAATGGATGCAGTAGTATGTGATGTTTTTTCAAAACAAAGTCTTATATAATCCTTCTCTAAGGATGAGGATTTATTAGGGTTAATGTATATTTAGAGATATAAGAGAGAATATACATGGTGGTATAAATGGACTAAGCCAACTAGCTAGCATTCTCATATTGATACACATGTCCCAGTCCGAAGATAATTTAGCCAAAAGCTCGTCCTCCTTAGACCTAGGCCTGCTCATCGAACGCCCATAGGCTAGAGGGTTTTCAGATCACTATCTAGCCTAAGTTGTGAAAGATGGGTTAGTGCTATCCAACAGATGCATAGAAAGATTGGGACATGATTCTAGTAGGTGCAGTAGTTTTTATTCTGAGTTTATACCCTTTTATTTTTTATTATTGATTATGGATTATCATGATATGCTTTCTAAACTTCTAACGATATATTTTGTGCAAAAATTTTATATCTAAAAAATTCTTATCTGATATTTTTAAAGTATTTTTTTCAAATTTGTAGTAGTTAATTTAGTCGTTTATATTTTTAAATAACTATTATAAAATCAAATAATCTAGAAAATCTAAAAATCTCATAAGAAAAAAACACCACCATATCTTCGCGCCATGTCTAAGTCAACATCCAGCCTTCAAGTAACCAGGACGCAGGACGCACATTGAGATTGCTTTCGATGGAAATGGAATACATCGTCAAACATACTCTTGATGATCATTTCAATAATGCAAGACACTGTTAATTATAAGTGTTAGATACACCAGATACAGCAGAAAAAAACCTCCCTAGTTCCTAATACACACAGACCGCCTCTTCGTATACGATCGGAAGGATTCATAGTTACTGTACACATTCTACATGGTATCAGAGCGAGTCTAGACATCCCGGCGCGCTAGCTTCTCCCTTCGGCGAGCCAACCCTTTCCTCCTCCTCGTCGACGTCTTCTTCCCGTCGCCGACTCTCTTCCCGGTACTCTCCTCGCTCTCTCGTCTCCATTTCTTCTTCTCCCCGTCTCTCCCGTAGTCACCTTTTCTCCGCCCCACCTCCGCGCGACCAGGCGACAGTCTCGATCCGCCTCCTCGTCCCGCCTCGCACCCATCTCCGCTCTTCCTCTTGTTTGGTGCATCTCTCCTTCTCTGACGCCGGCGCACCTCCGCGCTCGTCGTCTCCATCGGCTGAAAACCTCTCTCGGTTCTCGCCCTTTCCGACACGCTCAACGGCTCTCGGATGTGAACCTTCTCCCCTCACGTCCAAGCCAGTCCACGTGTCCACGGACACGAATCCCTACCTCCCGGACGCGAACATATTCTCTTCGCGTCCACCACTACCTGCCTTTTTCGCGTCCGCCCCACTCCTTGGCCTCCACGACTCTGTCCTCGACCTCACCATGGACGATACCGACCCCACCGCCCGGGACCTCTGGGTGGCCATCGAGCGGATCTTCCTGGCCAACAAGTAGCCTCGCGCCATATTCCTCCTCAACAAGTTCCACTCCATGGTACAAGGCGACTCCTCTGTCTCCTCGTACTGTCAGCGCCTCAAAGTCAAGGCTGCTGCTCTCCGGGACGTCGGCCACCCTGTGGCCGACTCTCAACTCGTCCTCGCCTTTCTGCGAGGCCTCAATCCCCGCTTCTCCAACACCACCGATGACATCGCCAACGCCACACCTCTTCCATTGTTCGCCCGGGCTCATGACATGCTAGTTCTTAAAGAACTTTGTCTGGCCAATGATAAGAAGATAGTGGCCCACATCGCTCTTCTTGCCACAGCCGATAATGGCTGCCGAGCTTCTTGCGCTGCCCCTTCCTCCCACGGTCCTGGTGGCCATGGCTCCGGCCACAGCAACACAGCCCGCACCGGGAAAGGCAAGGGCAAAGGCAAAGGCAGGACCTGGCAGGGTCCGACGCCACCACGACCTACCTCGGTCTCTACCCACCCTGCCGGTCCCACGGGTCTGTGGCTCTGCTACAACCCCTGGGCGCCCTAGCCCCAGCCACGCAGCCCCATCGGCTGGCAACCCGGAGTTCTCGGCGCCCATCCCTAGGCTCACCTGGCATCGGCTCCCGTTCTACCGCCTCAGCCGTTGCTACCGACCCCAACCACCCAGTCGATTTCCTCTTGGAACCAAGCTGACCTCGTCGCTGCCCTCAACCAGATGACACTCCAACCACAACACCCTTGGGTGCTAGACTCTGGGGCATCTTCACACATGGCATCATCGACCGGTATACTTCACTCCTGTCATCCCTCTTCCTCCCCTTTTGTCACCATCGGCAATGGTCACTCTCTTCCTGTCCAATATCGCGGTGACTCCTCTCTGTCTACATCCACCACTAACCTCCCCCTACGCAATGTTCTTATCGTCCCTTCTCTTATTCACAATTTTATATCTGTTCGCCAATTCACACGAGACAACCACTGCTCCATTGAATTTGATGCTTCTGGTTTCTCTATGAAGGATATCCCAACCCGACGATAGATCCTTCGCTGCAATAGTGGCGGAGACCTCTACACCATTCCCGCTGCGCCGTCCACCCCACACGCCAGCGTCGCCCTCTCCACCAACCTTTGGCACCTTCGCCTCGGCCACCCCGGCCCCGACGCTGTCGCCATCCTCCGTCGCAGCGCCTCCATCCGATGTACTCACAGCAGCTCCACAGTTTGTCACTCATGTCAACTTGGCAAACATGTGCGTCTGCCCTTTTCTAGTGCTCTCTCCTGTACCTTGCGTCCATTTGAACTTATACATTATGATGTATAGACGTCCCCAGTTAAAAGTGTCTCTGGTAATCAGTATTATCTCGCTATACTTGACGATTACACACACTATTGCTGGACCTTCCCGCTCATCCACAAATCCAAGGTCGCCTCTCACCTTACTCACTTCGTCACGTACGTATCCACTCAGTTCAACCTCCCTATCAAGGCTTAAAAGCCGATAATGGTACGAAATTCGTCAACCATACCGTTACAAACCTCCTCACCTCACAGGGCATCCATCTCTGGCTCTCCTGCCCCTACACCTCTCCTCAGAATGGCAAAACCGAGCGCCTCCTTCGCACCCTCAACAACATCAGTCGCACCATGCTACTTCACGCCCACCTACCCACCACTTATTGGGCCGAAGCTCTGGCTACTGTGACGTACCTTCTCAATCGGCGCCCATGCTCCTCTGTTCATAACAACGTTCCCTATGCCCTTCTCTACCGCACGGCGCCCGACTACTCCCACCTTCGCGTTTTCGGGTGCCTCTGCTACCCAAATCTCACCGCCACAGCTTCCCACAAACTCGCTCCCCGCTCCACCGCCTGTATTCTCCTCGGCTATTCCACCTCTCACAAGGGATACCGATGTCTCGACCTTTCCACCCGACGGGTCCTCGTCTCTCGTCACGTCATTTTTGACAAGACATGTTTTCCCTTCGGTCTCCTTCATCCGAGCTCCTCCTTTAGTGATCTCGACTTCCTCCTCACCAACACCGTGCTGACCAGGTCTCCCCCACTGCCCTCTCCATCGGCCCCCTCATTGGCCGCTGCTGAGGATTTACCCGTCACATCTCCCACCACTACTCGGTCCGATGTCCCCACCATCGGACCCCCATCGGACCCACCTTTATCGGTCGATACCGATCCTTTTTATCCTTCAACAGATACCGTTCCCTCTCCATCGGACACCCCACTTCCATCGGCTCCTCACTTTCCATCGGCTCCTCCCACCCTATCGGCTGATCCATCTCTATCGGACCGATCGGAATACTCGGCCCACCCGACCTCATCGGCTCAGGCCGATCTAATTCCTCCTTTTCCTCTTGTCTACAGTCGCCGACTCGGAGTCGATGACGCCCCCACCCGACCAGTTCTTCCCATTACTCCCTCACCCCCATCGACTCCAGTTCCCTCCACCTCTCACATGGTCACCCGCTCCCAGACCGGGTCTCTCCGCCCCACTCCGCGCTACGGTCTCTTCGCCATCCACAGCTCTATCTCGCCCATCCCGACGACTTCTCGCTCAGCCCTGGCCGACCCTCAGTGGCGCGCGGCCATAGCCGACGAATACAAGACCCTAATGGACAACGAGACCTGGCGCCTCGTTTCCCGACCTCCCGGCGCCAATATTATGATCGGTAAGTGGATTTTTAAACACAAATTCCACGCCGATGGCTCCCTTGCCCGTCACAAGGCTTACTGGGTAGTCCGGGGTTTCTCCCAACGATCCGGTGTCGACTACGATGAGACCTTTAGTCCCGTTGTCAAACCTGCCACCATCCGAGTCGTCCTCACCTTGGCTGCCTCTCGCTCCTGGCCGATCCATCAACTAGACGTGAAGAACGCCTTTCTTCACGGCCACCTGACGAAACAGTCTACTGCTAGCAGCCCCTAGGCTTCGTCGACCCTTCTTGGCCCGACGACGTTTGTCTCCTTCAACGCTCTCTCTACGGCCTCAAACAAGCCCCTCGTGCCTGATACCAGCGCTTTGCTGCCTATCTTCGGCACATCGGCTTCGTGGCCTCTGCGTCCGATAGTTCCCTGTTCACTTTCCATATCGGCTCTGCCACGACCTATCTACTTCTCTATGTCGATGACATTGTCCTCACAGCGTCTTCGACATCTCTACTCGACCAGATCATGGCCCGACTCCACTCTGAGTTCGCCATGACCGATCTTGGTCCTCTCCACCATTTCTTTGGCATCTCCGTAACCCGTTCCATCCACGGTCTCTTCCTTTCCCAATGCCAGTATGCCATCGACCTCCTCCAGCGTGCGGGCATGGCCGACTGTCACCTCACGGCCATCCCAGTCGACACTCGAGCCAAACTCTCCGTCGCCGATGGGGCCCTCGTTGTCGATCCCTCTCACTATCGGAGTCTTGCCGGGGCTCTCCAATACCTCACACTCACCCGACCCGACCTCACGTACGCTGTCCAGCAAGTGTGCCTCTTCATGCACGCTCCGCGCGAACCTCACCTCGCGCTGCCCAAGCGCATCCTACACTACGTGAAGGGCACCCTCTCCAGCGGGCTGCATCTCAGCTCCAGCCCCATCGACTCCCTCACCGCGTACTCCGACGCGGACTGGGCAGGCTGCTCCGACTCTCGACGCTCTACGTCCGGCTACTGCGTTTACCTCGGTGACACTCTCGTATCCTGGTCCTCAAAACACCAGACTATAGTGTCCCGCTCCAGCGCTGAAGCCGAGTACCGCGTCGTCGCCCATGCCATCGCCGAGTGCTGCTGGCTTCGCCAGCTTCTCCAGGATCTCCGTGCACCCCTCTCCACCGCGATCGTCATATACTGCGACAATGTTAGTGCCGTCTACATGACCGTCAACCCGGTCCATCACCGACGCACCAAGCACATCGAGATCGATATCCATTTTGTCCGTGACAAGGTTACATTAGGACAAGTTCGGGTGCTCCATGTACCATCGGCACATCAGTTTGACGATATAATGACCAAAGGCCTGTCCACGCCTTTGTTCACCAGTTTTCGGTCTACTTTCTACGTCCGTTCCCCTCCCGCTGCGACTGCGGCGTGTTAGATAGACCACTGGCCTGTGCTGTATATATATAGATCCGACCCCCTCGTATACGCTCGTGGGGATTCATAGTCACTGTACACATTCTACGCAAAGCAAAATCTATATCCCATTTTCTTAATTTCTATTATATTTTTTAAGATGGTGCCTATTTATCTACCGCTTTCTGACAAGTGAAAGCCAGCTCGATCGACTAATTCCCACTAGATACATAGCAGCATAGTATACCTGAATGGCTGAATATGATACTTTGTCAACTCCTTTGATCCAATCAATCAACTCTGGCATGACCATGATCAGTATGAACTCGCCTAGATATGCAATTAATCCAACTAGTACCTGAATTACTTATATATTAGCCATATCATTGTCATAATGCTGTCAACCTGTAAATTCGTTAGCTGAGGCGCAAATTAAATGGGACATGGCGCGAGCAGGTACCAATACAAAATTTTCATCGTCATCCACGATCCAACCACCAGATGGTGCAAACCAGCAGCTTGATAAATTCGCACAGCAGCTGCGCCATTGCTGGTATTACTGGTAGCTGGCTCCTCTGCAGTCTCTTCCCTAGCTTGTGCAAGTGGGCAACAATGTCGTCGACGTTGAAGTCTTTGGTGGCGTTCATGGCCGTGGCCACCGTCGCCCAGCTCGCCGCCGCAAGACGTACACGATAAAGTGGGCCGCCGGCGGGAACTACGGCGAAGGGTCGTCCAACAACGCGGTCGCCCTCAGCTACAACGTCGGTGAGCTCCCTCCACCACCTCTGTACTACTGACTTGTTCTCCATTTCTTGACAATGGCAATATGGCATGTATTGATTGATTGATCGGTCGGTGCAATGTTCACGTACGGGCCGCCGCACACCGTCGACGAGCTGTCGGCGGCGGACCACAAGTCGTGCAGCTTTGCCAGCCCGGTGTCGTCGGACACCAGCGGCAGCACCACCGTACCTTCGACGCGGCCGGCACGAGGTACTTCGCGTGCACGTCCGGGTCGCACTGTAGCCAAGGCCAGAAGGTGGCCATCAAGGTCTCCAACTCGACGGCGGCACCGTCGTCCAAGGGTGGCTCGCCATCGCCGTATGGTGCGGCGGCTGGCGGCGCCGAGCTCGCCTCGAAGCTGGTGGTGGGCCTCGCCGTCGGCGCGGGTGCCATGCTCGCCCCGCTCTGAGCCTGAACCCGTCTCTGAAACTCTGAATTCTTTCAGTGTTCCTCTGTGTCATGGTGCAGTAATTCCTTTTGTCATGGTCTTGTTTGTTGTATGAGATTCTTCTTGAATGAATGAAGTAATTTTGCATGATTACACACAAAAATAGAGCTTGCCTAAGGCCTAAGGTAGCATCGATCGCCAGCAAGAACATTTTAAAATGCTCGTTTGGAACACAGAAATTTAAACGATTTTCACATGAATTAGTTTGATTCCTCCAAAAATCCTGCAAATTCCTTTGTTCAAAAGGATGAAAGGACCAAAATGGCAAAATATGTGGAAAATGGAAACCAAACTTGTAAACTTTTTAATAGAAGTTTTTTAAAAAATTGACACATATAGAAAAGATATAAATATACAACTATGCAAAGTTTATAAAAACAAGCTCACCTTCGTATGTGAGATATAAAATAACAAATTACAAATATAAAACACTATTATTATTTTTCTTTCTTTTTTTTGCTATTTGTTAATTTTGTATCTTATAAATGAAGTTAAATTTGTTCTTGATACTTTACATGGTTTAATAATATTGTCCTAGCTATTTGTAAGATTTTTTTTCAAAATTTTGAAAACTTTTATATTGGTTTCTATGCTTTACACCTAGACGTAGTTTCCAGCGTATATTTACCAAACTAACATAGAGGTCGGCATGTTGAGTGCATAAAATTAACTGATGAGAAGACAGTCAGTCAATCACAATCATGCAGTAACAGTTGGCAATGTATTCCTCAGCGGCAAGAGGCAAATGAAGGAATCAACATAAAAAAAATTAACACGCCATATATACACACACACACACACACACAAAAGAGCTTTTCCTGTTGATGTGAGACCTCCTAACAGCCTAGTTTGGCGACGACGAGACATAATCTAATTACAAAAGCTACCGAACCCTTTCTCCAATGATCAGAGCAATTCAAAAAACTTGTCTCGAAGCATCAACCATGGTGAGGGATATCGGGTGCATAATTAATGGTTCCAAGACTTGTCATCAACTATAGCTGATATGTCAGTCTTGTTACTAAAAAAAATCACCAGCCCTACGAAAGATGACAAGTTTCCTCATATTCCAAATAGATATTGGAGATCGTCTATGGTGAGCCGAGTTGCATTGCCACCAGGTTTGTCCTCACCGAAAGCAGATTGGACCATCTTTCTCTTTTTGTCCTGGCAACAGAAACATAAACGTTGTGTTGACAAAAATGAAGACATACACATGCAGAAACTGTCTAAAATGAATTTATCACCAGTATCTATTCCAAAGCATGTCCAATTACTTGAACAGACCTTAGTACAGTAAAGAGAATCTCAAAAAGAAAAAAAGGTGCATCAAATTTGATTTCAGATACTTTGTAAAAAACTAAACATCATATTGGTGTCAAGAAAGACTACACGCTTTCCCGTGTACAAGATTGGAAAACTTAAATATAAGTGAGAAAGACCCATATTGTATATAGGATTAATCATAGATTATAGGTTACAAGTATATATAGATATGGGCTTTTGTGAACACTAAACTAGAAAGTCTTAGATATAATTAATACACATTAAGCAGCATAAGTGTCTAGACCGGCGTATGGCTGTAGCCAGAGTCCAAGACGTAGGCACAAGAGTTTAGGAGATAAACATAACTTGCTAACTCCCCTGCAGTCTGAGCATCGGTGCAACGGACGTTCAGATAGGTTCTAAACTCAGCGAAGAGCGACGATGATAGTCCTTTGATGAAGATGTCGGCATACTGAGAGTTTGTTGGAACATAGAGAACACGAACAGCACCAAAAGCAATACACTCCAAATCAAAGTGGATGTCAATATCGATGTGTTTGGTGTGTTGATGCTAGACCGGGTTGACGGACATGTAGACGACGTTGATGTTGTCGCAGTAGACCAGCGCGCTACAAGGAGGACTGTAACTCACTGAGAATTTGACGCAGGCAGAAAGCCTTAGCAACGGCGTTGGCAACGTCTCGATATTTAGCTTCGGCACTGGATCAGGACATAGCCTCCTCCATGCGGGCGAGGACGGCACAGCGGGCCTCGGCCGCGGTGGTACGGTGGGCCTTGACCGCGACGGTACGAGCGTCCTCCAGCCGCTTACGCTCGACGTTGTCGCCAGCAGCAGAGGGGTAGAGAGAGCCAGCCATGGAGGGAAGAGAGGGGCGGTGCAGGGGCAGCAGGTCGGAAGGGGGTGGCACTAGAAGCAACACACCAGAGATACGGATGAAGAAGAATCGGGTGGAACCCAAACTCGTGAAACCATGTCCTTCATGACGATCGTCCCCTGAACTCACTTGATTGGGAGCATATGGATTGCGTCGTCCGTTCTTGGATCTACGGCACCTTCTCCGACAACCTCCTCGACATTATCAAGAGCCACGACGACCAAGACGTCACTGCCCGTACCACCTGGCTTGCCATCGAGAGCCAATTTCTCGGCAACCGGGAGTCACGGGCCCTCATCCTCAACGCCAAACTCCGTACGCTCGTCCAGGGGGACCTCTCTGTCACCGACTTTTGCAAGCTCATCAAGACCACCGCCAACAACCTCACCGATCTTGGTGAACCAGTCAGTGACCGCTCTCTCGTCCTCAACCTCATCCGAGGCTTGAATGAGCCATTTGCTTCTGTTGGCCGTCATCTCCGACATGGTCGTCCCTTCCCTTCCTTCTTACAGGCCTACGATGAGTTCATACTCGAGGAGCTTACGATGGGGCCCTTGACCCCGTCTCCCCCTACAGCTCTCGTCATCAACACAGGTAGCGGATCCTCGTCCTCTCGTCCCACCACCCAACAACTCTCTAGGAATCCCACCACCGGCCCAGGGTGATAAAGGGGGCGGTCTTGGTGGTAAAGGCAGCGACCGCGACGCCCACGGCAGAGGCGACAAAGGTGGCCACAGGGGCGACAAAGGCGACGGCTCAAGCACGCCTGTTCTACCCAACCAGGGGGCGAGTGGGCCTTGGCCCACGTCCTACAACCCGTAGCTCATCATCCTCGGGTCGCGCCCCCCGCCTCACGCTTCGCCCGCCCAACCACCATACCAGCAGGCGCTGCTAGCCCAATAGGAGGCCTTCTCGGCCTCACAACAACTCCCGTCGGCGTCGTTTCAGTAGTACCTGCAGCAGGCCACTCCTGCTGCCTACTACGGTCAGCAGAGTGCCCCTCTGCCTTCCCTCGGTGCCTCGGCTCCTCCCGGCTTCTACAACCCACAGACCGGTCTTCCGACGACCTAGGATCAACACTCCCTTGCTTCAACTTTCAGCACCATGACCCTTCGGTAGCCGCCGAACAACGAATGGTACTTTGACTCAGGTGCCACCTCTCACATGACCTTTGACTCTCGCACTCTTTTGCACCCTACCTCTTCGCAGTATTATTCTCCTTCTTCTATTGTTGTCGGCGATGACTACTTACTCTCTGTCACCACCATTGACGCCACCACTCTCACCAACTCTCTGTTCCTTAATAATATTCTTATTTCCTCACGAATTATTAAGAATCTTATTTCTGTGCACTAGTTCACTACTGACAACAATTGTGCTATTGAATTTGACCTTGCTGGTTGTTCTGTGAAGGATCTGAAGTCTCAAAAGGTGATCATCAGGTGCAATAGCTTCGGGCCCCTCTACCCATTGCACCTTTCCAGCGCCACCGTTCTCGCCGCTGATTCTTCACCTTCACTCTGGCATCGCTGGCTCAACCACCCTGGTCACGACGCCTTGTCCAAAGTCACCTTTGTTATCCCTGGAATTGATTCTTTTTGTCATGCGTGTCAGTTAGGACGCCATACTCACATTCCTTTTTAGTCATCTTCATCTCGGGCATCTAACTTATTTGAGCTCATTCACTGTGATTTGTGAACCTCTCCAGTTGCCAGTTTTTTCGGCTTCAAATACTACTTAATTATACTTGATGATTACTCACACTATATTTAGATGTTTCCTCTTTGTCTCAAATCTGACATGTTTGCCACTCTGACTCATTTCTTTGCCTATATTCACACTCAGTATAGCGTCGCTGTAAAAGCTATCCAGTGCAACAATGGTCGGGGGTTTGATAATTCTACCTCCTGCTCCTTCTTCCTTACCCACGGCATACACCTCCATATGTCCTACTCATATACCTCATCTCAAAATGGGCAGGCTGAGCGCATGATCCGCACCATCAACAATGTGGTTCGCTCTCTTCTCTTTCAGGCCTGCATGCCCCCTTCGTACTGGGTTGAGGCCTTACATGTCGCCACACATGTTCTCAACATCCTACCCCCCAAAACTCCCCAATCCTCCATACCTCACGCTGTCCTATTTGGTGTCCAGCCCAAATACGACCATCTTCGTGTTTTTGGCTGCGCCTGTTATCTTAACCTCTTCACCACAACCACTCACAAACTTGCACCACGCTCCTCCTTGTGTATTTTTCTTGGCTACTCCTCCCATCATAAAGGATACTGCTGCCTTAATCTCCAATCCAATCGTGTTCTCATCTCTCGACACGTTGTGTTTGATGAACACTCTTTTCCTTTCTCACAACAGTTATCTCCTACCGACCCGGCAGCCCTTGATTTTTTAACTGATGATGCTAATCTCGTGCCTAGTTCTATCAATGCACCTCTACCTTTATTTTCTACAGGTGCTCCCATTGGTGTTCCTACATAGCCACGTGCGGCCCCAACTGTCGGCACAACACCAGCACCCAGCGCGGGCTGTCCTCGTGTGGCATCTAGCGCGGGCGCGGCCGTTGAGACAGAGGCTGCCACTCCGGTGCCTGTCACGGCCCCTACGCTGATCTTACCGATCCGACCAGGCGCCCGACAAGACACTCACTTTGCGCCTACTGCTACTGCAGCTCTAGGCACTCCGCCTACCACTTGTTAACGCCAAAATCTGGATGATCCGATGGCGCTAAAGCCGATCATCTGAGAGGTCTGATGAAGGGTTTAATGCAGTCATCGGCCGATGGAGATACTGAGACAAAGCCAATGAAAAACTGTAGAAAAGCCGATCAGATTAGTAGAAGATTGGATCGGCTTGAAGACAGGAGATTGTTCAATCGGGATCAGGTCCGAGAAGCCCAAAGAAAGGAAGGAGAAGGATCAGCTTGACTAAAAGAAGGTCCGATAGTTACAGTAGAAAAGCCAATCAGGTTGCAGCAAAGGAAGACTCAGTTATAAATTGGAAGATTATTCAGATGAAACTAGGTTTGCGGAAGAGCCGTGAACTCCACGGCAGGGTGCTTATTTTTGTAAATTATAACCTTACTCAATTAGGGAGGTTTAGCTGGTTAGTTAACTTCTTTAGGAATATTTTTCTTTGTTTTTACTAGGAAATAATGTCCGATGGTCGTAGACGCGTCGAACTCTGTCTGTAAAACCAGGGTATAAATATATACCCCCTGAAAACATGTAAGATATCTCTCGATCATATACAAATTCGGCGTATCACCACCCTAGTTCATCTAGGTGTTTATCGGTGGGTTCTGGCTCTCGATGCAGGGCTGCATCGGTTAAGTCCGATCTCCGGCGAAGGGGTAAGTCCCGCCACCATCCCGATATGTTATGCTCTGTCTGAGGTTGCATCGGTTAGGTCCGACCTCTTAGGCCGATCGGATGTATCGCATCACGTCCGTACTGGACCTATCGGCCCGTTAAACTCCCTCTGTCGTCGTTAGTTTTGTGCTGCATCGGTTAGGTCCGACCTACGGGGCCGCCGACGGTAGATCAAGCTTCAGGCCTATAGCCTTCTGCACGGCGTATCATCGGAGTGCTAGCCGATGAGTTATCCATGCTCTGTGCTTCACGCAAAGCGCATCGGCCCCTCGGTCGATACGCATCAGCCTTTAGAGGCGTCCCACGACGCGTAACGCCAAACGTATCAGTCTCCCAGCCAATATGCACCCGCCTTTAGAGAGGCGTCCCCTCATCGGCTCAACTAGCTGATGGGTTCGTTCCTATCCTTGCTATAGCATAGCCGATCCGACGTCCTCCGTATCATCGCCGCTGGCCCCGGCCTCCTACTGTCTCGGTTAGGTCCGATCTTCGAGGTTCGGTGTTGATGACGCTGCCACGGCGAGCGATAGGTCTCGTGCTATCATATCCGGAGCGGCATCGGCTTTGCAGCCCGTGCCTTCTTGCGCTAATCATTGCCTAGGCCGCATGCGCACTCATCGGTTTTCCAGCAGATGAATCACTGTTCGGCTGTCCGGAGGAATCCCGTCCGCCTCGCCATCCTCTGAATACACCCTGGTTCCTCCATCGGCTCTACGGTCGATCCCTCGTCGACACCTGTCCACATCGGCTCTCCAGCCGATCGAACAGCATCCCGATCCTATCGGCAGCCAGCCGATAGCAAGCGTCTATATCGGACCCGTTCGTCTCACTTCCTTGTCAATTGCAGGGTCAAATTGACTGGCATGCCCGCGAACCTCGATGCTTAAGGACCTGCACTGGAGATAAGCAGACCTCCCAGGCCTTCGCGTGACCGAGTCGCCGTCCCTCCTCGGTCGCGGGATTTTTTGGCGGCGAGCACCACTACTATTGCTGCAGCCCCCGGCGCCCTGGCTTCCCCTGCTGCTGCAACAGCCCTAGGCAGGCCTCGACCGCTGCTAGTCTACTCACGGCGCCAGGTAGCAGCTCCTCAGCAACCGGCTGTCCCTAGCATACCGACTCTGCCTAAGGGCGCCGTGTCCGTGCAGCTCATCACCAACAACCACTGCATGATGACGCGCGCCAAAGCTAGTCACTGGTTTCCCAGTGTCTGCAACAGTACAACACTGTCACCGTTGCCCCGTACCTTTCGTGGCGTCCTTGCCAATCCTAATTGGCGGGCCGCCATGGAAGAAGAGTTCTCTGCTCTCCTTCAGAACAACACATGGGAGCTTATCCCTCGACCACCTCAAGTCAACATTGTCACTGGCAAATGGATTTTCAAGCACAAGTTTAGACTTGATGGGTCTCTCGAGCGATACAAGGCTCGATGGGTCCTTCGTGGTTTCACTCAGCGTCCTGGCATCGACTTTAATGAGACATTCAGTCTTATTATTAAGCCCTTCATAGTTCAGACAGTGCTGTCACTCGCCCTCTCTCGCGGATGGCCAGTTCACCAGCTCGACGTGAAGAATGCCTTTCTTCACGAGACTCTGTCTGAAACTGTTTTTGCTACACAACCTGCTGGTTTTGAGGATCCCATTTATCCCGGATATGTCTGTCGTCTCAACAAGTCTTTCTATAGCCTCAAATAGGCTCCTCGGGCATGGTACAATTGCTTCACCATCTTTATTCTCTTACTTGGCTTTGTGAATGCGAAGGCAGACATCTTCCTATTTGTCTATCATCATGGCACCGACACAGCATACGTACTACTCTATGTGGACGACATCGTGCTCACTGTCTCATCCACGGTTGTCCTTCATCGCATCATCTCTACTCTACAGTATGAGTTCAACATGAAGGACCTCGGTCAGTTGCATCATTTTCTTAGAATACAAGTTCAACACCGTGATGGATGACTTTTTTTGTCTCAGCAACAATACATGATGGAGATTCTTGGTCGGGCTGGTATGGCTGACTGCAAACCCTACTCTATTACCATATAAGTGAGAAAGATTATGTGTTGTATATATAATTAATTATGGATTACAGGAGCTTATAAGTATATATACAGAAGACTTTAAGAATTTAAGGTGTGAACACTAAACTAGAAAGTCGCAGACCTCATTAATACACATTAAGCAGCATAAGTGTGTAGACCAACGCATGGCTACAGTTAGAGCCTAAAGCATCGATACAAAAGTCTAGAAGACAAATATAACTTGCTAATAGAGCCTAAGACGCAAGCATAAAAGTCTAGTAGACAAACATAACTTAGCTAACAAAAAAATATATTTTTGATCGATGAATTTAAATATTTTCAGTACCATCAAACACGTCCTACATTCAAACGACTAATGAAGTGCATGCGATCTTAAAGAAAAAGGTCATGATTTTGAAATGAAAATGTAACAGCCAAAATGGTACCTGTAGAGCTAAAATGCGATCTTCCACCGTGTCTTTGATAGTAAAGCGGGAAACAGTCACAGGACGGGTCTGACCAATTCTGTGTGCTCTATCAACTGCCTGGTCCTCAGCATAAGGGTTCCACCATGGATCAATCATAATCACACGGCAAGCAGCTACCATGTTTAGACCAAGATTGCCAGACTTAAGTGACATGAGCATTACTCTCACCTGAAGGATGGAAGCAGTTCTATTTGTTGAATATCTACATGTCATATTAAAAAAAAAGGAAGGACGTAAGAAAAGTACCTCTGGATCAGTGTTAAACTCTTTAACTTCTGTTTCTCTTAAGTTGAGAGACATTGCACCATCGAGCCTTCTGAATTTTATACAATAGCTTTTCAGTGAAAGCCCCAGCAAGTCCAGCATGCCAGTCCACTGGGAGAATACTATCGCCTTAGAAGGAGGTACTTCACTTAGACTTGATTCAATAGTATCACTCCCAGTGAGGGAATGTGTACTGACGATTGAGTTAATTATGTCAGTGGCTGCCCGGATCTTCGAGGATATGTAACTGCTTTCACAGATTGATGGGGAGCCATCTGCTGCTTTAGAACTGTTAGTTGTTGCATCAGACTCCAATTTATCAGCTATACAAAACCTTAATACTCCAGGTGAAAAAACTGATTGACCACTTAATTTCTTTCCACAAAAAGGGGAGGGGCAAACACTGTCATCACTTGTTAAGCTCTCATGTACACATTGATAACAGAAAACATGACCACATGTAGTTACAACGGCATCCTCAGGTGGGTCCTGCAAAATGTGGGGAAATTGAATTATCATAGTTATCTAAGTATCCGTGGAGTAACAAACAGCCCAGATAAAACTAAACCACTGATTGTTTAATCACACACGCATGACAACCCTGTTCTAGTTTCCTTACTTTGCTCTTTCATAAAATAAACTATACGAAGATAATATAACAAATTTTTGCTTGTACAATATGTGACTAGATTGCTTACACTGCATCTGGAACAAATTGCATAGCCACCTTCCAGCTTTCCAAGCAAATTTATCACTGTTTCCTTAGGAAGTTGCTTTGCCACTTCTATAGAACTAGTATCAATCAAATCTGATTGTTTCCCCTTCGAAAGAAGAGGATGGTCACAAGCCTGCCGAAGTCGCAGCAGCAATACAAGAATGTTTGCATAATTTTCTTTTATCGTCCCAGCAGCAGCATATTCCTGTAGTATGAACATGGAGTAACAATCAGAAGCATTTTGCACTGAAATTTCTAGATTGCTGAGAAATTTTGAAAAAGAAGTAACCACATGGAATATGGTATAAAGGCATTTCACTCTGAACTTAACTACTAAACCTACTTGTGTCACAAAGATAATGCAAACTGTTGGCTTTCATTTGTCAAAAGGAAAGACCAAAGGTACAAAACAAGTTCTGTGGGGTCAATACAGAAGAAAAAAAACCCCACAGATCAAATGTTTGGAAAGTGTCGATATGATGCTATTCTAAGACCTGGCAGCAATGGCTGAACTGAGTTAATACAATATCAAAACCGAGCATTTCTATGTTCAAACAATGGGTATCCAGGAAGGATGCTACTGAGATCAGACAGTATCAAAGTGCAAACCAGTGGCTTTCATTTCGGATCTAAACAATTAATTTATCTAATAATAATTGCAATTTCTCGATAGGAAAAAAACGGAACTGAAGTGGTCATACCTTGAATTTTTCCCTAGAACCTTCTTCAAGCATCATATAGAAAGTTCGCTCCTCTTTTGTGAAGTCTATTTTGCTCAGCTCAATCGTTTTTGGTGGTATTTTTATGATCAGTTCCCCATCGATTAGTGTTTCTGTATTGGAACAGTCCAAAAAATAGATTAATGAGATAACAACAGAACCAATGAAGATAGCCATACACACAGAAAGCGTGTCTTATAAATTTAAGATATGAGGCAAAATACTGAACGCATTAACTCAAGCAACATACAAAGAAACATAATACTACTCAATATGATTCTGCACAAAAAAGATAGTACTCCTTTCAATTTGTTCCCTACCTTCAGAATTTCCAGATTTTGATATGTATTTCATGACTTCCATAAAATGGGAGAGACACAAGATAAGAGGTTGTTTTTCCAAGTAGAAAGTGAAAGTATTTCATGACACCTGAGAGGTCTGCTTAGCTCCAGTGCAGGTCGGTCGGCTTCTCTCCGTGGCTCAAGGTATGCGCGCCGGGGGCCGTGGGTTTCGCTCGGCTCTGGCACGACGGTGCGGGCGTACGTGTCAATCAATTTGACCCTGCAATTGACAAGTAGGTGAGGCGAGCGGGTTAATCGGACGATGGGCCGATATGAGCCCTCGTTATCGGCCGACTGCCGATAAGATCAGGTTGGTCATCGGCCGCATCCGAATGGCTTCTGCTATCGGCTGATAGCCGATAGGAATCAGGACGCTTTTCCATCGGCTGGGGAGCCAATGAGGGCATAGACAGATATCGACAAAGAATATGATGACCCTGATCCATTAGCCGTAGAGCCGATAGAGGCACAGGAGTGTATTCAAAGAATAGCAAGGCGCACGGGATCCCTCCTGAAAGTCGACGGAAGCTGTAGCGGTCATTCATCGGCTGAAAAGCCGATGAAGGCATATGCGAACTGACAAGGAATCATATAAAAGGTACAGACTGCAAAGCCGATGCCGCTCCGAATATGGCAGCACAAGACCCGTCGCCCGCCGTGACGACGCCGCTAGCGCCGAATCTCAAAGATCGGACCTAACCAAGATAGTACGAGACCGAGGCCAATGGCAACGGGACGGTGGACGCCGGATCAGATGTGCTGAAGTAAGGGCGAAGCGAATCCATCGGCTAGCTAAGCCGATGAGTGGACATCTCTCTGAAGACAGGCGCGCATCGACTGGAAGGCTAATGCGCTTGGCGTGGCGCTCAAGGGATGTTTTTGAAGACTAGTGCGTATCGGCCGAGTAGCCAATACTCTAGGCGTGATGCTTAACTTATAGATAACTCACCGGCTAACACTCCGATGAAACTCCGTACAGAGACCTATAGGCCTAAAACTCATTTCACCGTCGACAGTCTTATAGGTCGAACCTAACCGATGCAGCACGAGACCGACGATGGCGGAGAGAGCTTGATAGGCCGATAGACCCTGCACGGATATGATGCGATACATCCGATCGGCCTAAAAGGTCGAACCTAACTGATACAGCCTTAGACAGAGCAAGACATATCGAGATAGTAGCAGGACTTACCTCTTCGCTGGAGATCGAATTTAACTGATACAGCCCCGCGTCGAGAGCCAGACCCCATCGGTAAAAACCTAGATAGACTAGGGTGACGATGCGCCGAAGTTGTATTGATCCAAGGATTCCGTACATGTTTTTAAGGGGTCTATATTTATATCCTGAGTTTACAAAGTCCGATGTGTTTATAACAACCATCGGACGTTATTTCCTAACAAAGATAAAGTAAAATATTTCTAACGAAGTTAGCCAAACTAACTAAATCTTCCTATCCATATAAGATACGATAGAATACCCTGCCGCGAACCACGGTTTCTCCTCAAACTCGGTCTTATCTAGATTGTCTTCTATTATGGGACCAAATTTTTTATTGCTTTAATCCAATTGGCTCCTTCCCTGTAGCAATCGGACACTTCTTCACTTAAGCCGATCGTCTTTCCAATCTATTGCTGGGCTTTCTAAATTTTGGCGTTAACAATATCATATTATCATCTATTGAATGCTCTAGCTCATACACACATATAATGAATCAATATTTTTTAAATTTTCGTAGTTGTGGATACTACCAACGATTATTGTCAGGAACTAGTAGGTTTTTTAGGCAATAGGATGTGGGTTTTATGTAGTCGATAACCAAAATGTAAAACCTGCAGACATATATATATAGTCATGGTATTTCATTTTACCTTTTGTGCGCCGCAGAAGAACTATCTTCAAGATAGCTTGGAGTTTCTTGTAGCCACGAGTTGCATCTCTAGAAATTTGGCATTTTACCATAGAGCGAAAGGAGCCATACACAGAATATGGTTCATATTTCAAGAAACGGAAATAACTATACAAATCATCGATTGTATTTTGTATAGGAGTTCCTGATAAGCACCATCTCCGTTTTGCTCTCAGTCCACAACAGGCTCTAGCCACTTGAGTACGGTAATTCTTTATTGTTTGAGCTTCATCGAGCACAACTCTGAACCATCGTACCCTGGCAAGTGCTCCACCATCAAGGTCAGCAGCTGAATTTTTAGGTTTCCTTTTCTTCTTTGCTTCGCTATTTTTCTTTCTTTTATTGCCAATAGAAAATGTTGGACATAACCCATACGTTTCACTGTTCTTTTCCTCCATACCCTCATCAGAGTTTTTTTGGGGTACCTCATAGGCTACAATTGTGTATGTGGTGACAACAACATCATATTTTGTCAACTCAGTTGGATCTTTAGTCCTTGAACCTCCATGATAAACCAGAACAGACAATTTAGAACTTTCAGTAACCTTGGCAGCCAACTCATTAGCCCACTGTTTAAGAACGCTGGCCGGACACACCACTAGTGTTCCTGCAGCCGATCTATTAGCAGACCTCGAAGTTGACAAAGACGACGGTCTCACTCTGGTCTTTTTCTTGGGTTCAACTAGGTCAACCTTTACCACAACAGACCCTGATCGACTAGCCCAGGGCTTCAGATCGGCGGCATCACTTGCTGCTTCTAATGATGGAAACAGTGTTGAAGCCAGTGGCTTATTATCTTGTTCACCCTTCAGTTGCTTCTTGTCCATCACTATCACGAAATCATCCTCATCAAGGTTTAGAGCTACAGATTTCATGCTGCCCGAATCAGCATACATGAACTTAGACTGATGAACCCTCTCCTTTTGTATAAGGGCAATAGTTGATATTGTCTTCCCAAGACCCTGCGTCACATCAGGTTATTTTCCCTATAAGAAAGAGGATCCGGTAAAAGAAGTAATGACTATCAAGGTAGAAAATAGAAATAACCTGATCGTCTGCCAAAATTCCACCTGAACAATGTGAACTGTTCTCCTTGGAAACCATCCAAGATAATGCTATTCTCTTTCAATAATAAAGAAAACAACAGTGAACAGGATCAGTAGAATAAATAGGATTATCTCATAGCGGAGATTTTCAAAAGATAAATTTCACCTGGTGCTTAAGGAGTGATACTGACATAACACCTTCAGGCAAATCTTCTTCCATTGTTTCTTGACCTATGTGCTGAATAATATGTTTTGTTTAAAAAGGTATAATCCACAATAAATACAATCAAATTGGATCACCACAAAATTACATTCCATACCTTCAGGGCTTCATCATACACCGCTCTCTCATCACAACCAAAAAGCCTCTTTTCTATATTTAAGTGGCTTTGAGTACCAAGGCCACTAACTCCAAAATTGTTAACAGAATTTGTGTATGACATTGATGGAGGAAAGATTCTATGTGAATTCAGACCTCCATATGCATAGACACCACCTGACAGTTTCAAACAGAGGGGAAAAATTACTAATATCACAACATTTTACACTAGTAAAAATCCTTTTATGTGATCATGCATCAGAATATTTGAGGGAAATATGGTACACAAACATAATCATTATCAGTTTTAACTTTTCGGTTGCTATTAATGGGTAGCTTCCAACCTATTGACATTGCAGATGTAGGCATCTCCATTCCATTGGCTGCACTTGTTTGAAAACCATTATACTTCAAAATGGATTCTTCCTCGATCCTGTTGTCACCTAAAGTTGAATGACTGAATTGAAATTGAGGCAGAACCTCATAGACCTCTGACAGGTTTCAAAAGGGAAAAACTTTAGCTGTACTAATCACAGGTTGCAGCAGTGTACTTTTTGATCATTGCTATTTGTGACAGTTACTCAAGGATAGTTCCACTCACCTTCATCATCATTAGTTGAAAAACCCTGGCCATAACTAGCATATGGCTCGTGGCCACTTGCAGTAGCAGGTGAAGGGAACTCAATTCCATTGTAGTGCACAGTGTTAGGCTTCACAGTGAGGCTTGTACTTTCAATATTGCTACAATCTGTTAGAGAAAATGGATGAGACCTGTAGCTGCTGCTCATCGAGGGATGTAGACGAGTGTATTGCCAGTTACTATTTTGAATGTTTAAGTCAGTATTGACACCACCGCTGCTTTCAATGTCTGATCTATTCTCAGCAGGCCTATAAGAGGATGAAGCGTGAGTGTTGTTTAACCAATCATCATCATCCAACCTGACTAGTTCTGCATTATTATTGCCAAATGCTGTGTTGTGCAAAACAGGGACCTGGCTAACACCATCATTGTGATCGTCAAAATCAAGATCGTCTTCTCTATCTGAGCAAAAACTGACGTTGTCTTCACTGTCTGAGCACAAGTCAATAATATCCATATTGCTTGCAAGCATGTGGATCAAGTCTCTGTTGCCAGATATCTGCGATGCTTAGCTTGACTAATCCCCAAGAATCCTGGCCAAACCACACTATCTTAAGATTA
This sequence comes from Oryza coarctata, assembly GCA_030770085.1. Classification (NCBI taxonomy): domain Eukaryota; kingdom Viridiplantae; phylum Streptophyta; class Magnoliopsida; order Poales; family Poaceae; genus Oryza; species Oryza coarctata. Next base: position 20,006,292 of record CM061468.1, read on the forward strand.
TCTCCAGCACACTATAACCAAATTATCTTGATCAACCCACTTGACTACTATCTTCTGGAAAAAAAAGGTGAATTGGAAGTCAGAAGTCAGAACAAAACGATGCATCAAGTAATTTGCAGCAATACCTGTGGTTTAATTCTTCAAGGAGCACTGAAATAGCCCAGATGGAAAATAAAATGGTTGTAAATAACACCTAAAATATATATATATAACTCTTTTTTACAACAAGAGCAATATTTACCTAAACCAGGGACAATGATGTGCAATAAACTGATATATAAAGCAATTAAGGAAGTTAATAATTCTTCCTAGGCTAAATATATTGGCCAACATGCAGCACCAGATTCAAAGCAATCACAACCGAAAGCTTCACTATTTATCCAAGGACCAAATGTTAAAAGAAGCAGATTTGTCAATACATGAACAAGACTATGTCATCACACAAGCATCGCATTAAACAAGGAAGGGCTAGCCAATCACAGAACAATGAAACAATTAGAAAAAACAAGTTGAGCACCGCCTACGGACTGTTCGACCCTAATCAAGCCCATGATAGCTTAAAACTCCCGAAAACCGCCTAATCGATCAATCCCAAGCCCTATCTAAGCGAAATTTGATCAAAGCCGCCGCCTTTCCGCCGCGAAACGATCCACCGCAATCAAACTTACCCACAAATCGCAACCTCATCCAAAACAACATCTCACAATAGCATTCCATTTTAACCAAACCACTGACCCAAACAAACCACCAAAAAATAATCAATTTTGAGTGAGTTACCTCCTTCGAATCGGCGAGTCCACACGGTCGGTCGATCCCTCGCCGCCGGCGATTATCCGACGGAGGGATCGAAGGCGGGGAGCACGAATCAAATCATCCAAATTTGAGGGAAATCGAATCGGGCGGCGAGGGGATTTAGGGACGAGCCGTTCGTGACGGCGGCGCGGCCGAGTCGGAAGGCGGAGGCGGAGAGGAGACCTGGGACTTATCAAGGCGTTGGTTTCTCCGGTGTTTGTGCCACTGCTCCGTGGGGCCCACATACCGGGCCCCACTTGTCAGTGGGTGCAAGGGAGCGGGAAAGAAAAATATTTCGATTGGCTGGAACTCGAAATCGTTGGAGGTGACTTGCAACGGAAGGAAGAGTGGAACTGCTGGTGAATTTCCTCACGACCTCCTTGGAGAAAAGTATGACGAGACATTGGAAATTCAAATGTCCCCAGCTGTCAGTGAGTCGCAGCAACGGAATTTTCTAACCCTGAAAAGTCAACCAGTACCTTTCAATTCTGAAATTTGAACATTTTTTGCGATAATCGTATATGCAATAATTTGGTATGTTATCTATACACCTTTTTGAAGACAGTAGTAATAGCAATGAGTCTACCTACCAATTTTTATTATAATTTGTAAATTGTCCCTTAAGATTTTTAATATTAAGAAACAAAATCTAAATAAATAGCTACATATAAAATTAAATTAAGATGAATATTCACTATATAAAAAATAATTATTTTTTATTTATTCTAGACAGTACTATAATATATTTATTTATTTTATTTATAGCAAATCACATGCATTTGCCCGGTTTTATAAATATACGGACTAACTTTTGTGCCATATGAACCTATAGTTAACATCGGACGTCCTGATCAGACGGTTAGTGATCGGGTGGTTGAGGACAAAATTATGCCAGATGGTAGTAGCAACGTACCAGATAAACAGCGTTGAGGATTATTAAAACAATTAAAAGGGAGATGATTAGAGTAATATACACACTGACTAGTGCAAGTCTGCAAAGATAACACTTACGAATGAACTGATGAACACTTGAAATCAAATCATTATTTATATCCAACCAAATGATCATCAAACAACAGAAGGCTAGACCAGATTAAACAGCAAAAACTCTAAACTGTAGAAATAATTCATAGTCATATTTAAAATTTCAGAAAAAAACAACAGAAAAAGAAAAAAGGATTATTCAACAACCAACTATAGCTGCTGCTCTCACGCATGGGCCGGCGCGAGGCCCACCGCGAACGGGCTGGGCGGCGCAAGGTACGGCATGCTTGCCGCTGTCGGCGGCGCGGCGGACGAAGCCGAGGCGACCCCGGGGAACGCGGCCACGGCCGGCTCCGTCAGCGGCACGCTGGGCGGCGTGTCGCCGGCGGCGGTGGCCGGGAGCGGGTCGCCGCCGCCGTAGGCCGGCTGCTGAAGCTGGCAGTCGGGCCACCGGCAGTCCGGCTGGACCTTCCGCTCGCCCCACGTCCGGTGGGCCAGCCCGAAGCCCAGGACAAGGCCGACGACGATGAGTGCCGCCGCGAGGCACATGAAGATCTTGGTGGCCTTGCCCACGTAGCAGCACATTGAGAGCTCTTCTTCTTCTTTCTTCTTCCTCTCCGGCGAGCTCGTCCGGCCACCACTCTCTCACAATTCACAAGAACATGCGACACCGCGGCTGCAGCAACAGAGAGCACAGATGGAGCAGAGTCGAGAAGGGAAGAGGCTGGAGAGAGCAATGGCGAGAGGGATCCAGACGAGAGGAGGGAGGGAGCACTACTTCACTTGGCCACCTCGCCTTGCGTTTTGTTGTGGTGCCGGCTGTCGGCTTTGCATTCGTGCGAGACTTCACGTGAAGGGGAAGAGAAAGAGGGATTGAGGTTTGTTAGTATCACGACTTAATCATCATATTATTAAAGTGAAATGATCACCGTTGGTGATTGCATGTTCAGAACATTTTAATCTCTTTGCAGTCAGTGCAGTTCGCTGTTCAGTTAGTCAGTATTGTATGTACAGAGCAGAAAACATATCAGGATGGTTAGTCAGAAATAATGATTATGGCAAGACAGTCTCATCTCTGCAGTGTATTCTAGGTTAGTTTCTGCATCGATCTAACTAACTCAAGATACAAGAATTTCTATAATGCTATACATAAACTTGTCTGCTGTTAGTGATAGGACAGGTCGAGGAGCTGCACTCTGCTGACACATGTAGCGAAAAAGATGACTACTCCCTTTATTCCAAAATATATCAACATATTAGACATTACCGGCTACTATAAATTCATATTTATAGTAGTAGGTAGTATCTAATTATAAAACTAAATTAATATATTTTAAAATAAAAAAGAGGACTGATAAATGGAGCTACGAAGTCAGAAATCAGAATAATGCTACAGTGAGTCTACAGAGCTGGTGCAGGTTTATGGTGAGGGTACATTTTGTTGTGCCAATAATGCACTTACTTTTCTTTCTCGTTTCCCTTTTTTTCTTAGCTTTTCTACTCTGTTTTTGGAGTGTTGAATAGTGGAGCACAGAGAAGAAAGGCCTCAAGACAACCGGTGGCATGCCCATAGTTGGTCACATGTTGCACTGGGCCAAAGACCAGCTTGCAATTTTTGTTCATTCCTAAGACGTAAGGTGTGGTTACGTATGGGCTTTAGATTAGAGCCATTTATGGTGTAAATTCTTTTAAATGCAGAACTTTTGTTAAGCTAATGATTGTTAGTAGTACCCAGCAACAGCAAGCTAGAGATTATACAATTGCTAAATCAGCTGCTCGTGACACTTGCTTACACCTGGGGATGTGCACTTTCTGCAGCGGCTGCAGAGATCATGGCAATTTTATAGCACATCGTCAGAGTACGCTTCGGAACTATGCCATCCATCGTCACGTGAAGTAAAAAAGGCAAAGCACTAGGCATGCCAGATACTGTCAACAAATCTTTTAGTCTGAACTCTGAACCATTCTTTTTTCAACTCAAAACACATGTAAATTCAGATTTAAGAGGTCATGGTAAAGCCACAGCTGCAGGACAAACCACCACAAGGCACAAAACTACCGGTCTAAAGGGACAACATTCAGATTTCAGAGTCACAGGAACAAAGCTAGAATGTACACATCGACAATGCAGACGCATTTTCAGGACCTGACCAAGAAGTACCCACGGTCACAGAGAAGTTTCATCAGATGTTAAGGCAACAGCTATCTATTCCACCACTATATCAGGAGGAGCTGTAGCCCCAAAGGATTCAGCAGAAGCATCCACCATCTTCTTGACCTCATCTGGGTTGGCACCAACAATCTTCTTCACCACCTCCTTGTCCTTGATGAGAAAAAATGTGGGCATGGACTTCACTCCAAGCTTGGACGAAACACTCTGCAAGCACAGTATATGATAGTAGCTTGGCTCAGTGAACTACTAGGCAACTGCATTTTTTTTGGGTGAAAAATGGTTATGCCACAATCTTCAGTAGAAACAATCGAACACCAAATACGAAAGTGCCAAACTCTAAGGACGCTCTCAAGCTAATCCCGTGTCGAATTATCAGTTTAGCTATCTGCTTTCGCCCTATCAGTTTCTTGGAAGATGTACTTTCCGACCAACTCAGAAGAGATGTGACCATGGGAATTATCCTAAAGTACATACATAAACAACAGGCCATGAGACCAGAAGAGAGGAGAATGGTTACCTGGACATCATCAACATCCACATAGAGGAACAATATCTCAGGGTGGGTCTGAGCTAGCTCCTCAAACTTGTAGTTCATGGGCAGCGAAGTCACACACCATGATGCTCCAAAGTGGGCAACAACCTGCATAAAGTGGAGGGGTAATATAACCATCGTTAACTTTTGAGTGAGTAAAAATGAATTTTGGGTGCAACTGGAGCAAATAATTATCACCAGTATAATTTTCCGTCTGTGACTCACTTCGTCGATTACAGTGAGAGGAAACAGGGAAACAGAAAAAAACAGAAAAAAAAGAAGGGAAAAAACATGATTACATAAATCAGCTTCCATAAAAGCATCCATCCCCACAAAACTATTTTATCCATCTCTCGTTCTGAAATGATTCTAATCTATAAACAGTTATTGCAAAAATCCTGGACTGACCCAAATATGATTTCAGAATCCACAACATCAAAAGACATCATTAGAGAATTGAACAGAATCTCATCAGAGACAAACTAGGACGGAGATGGGGGAAGAACAAGGGAAGGAAGGAGAAACCCACAGGGCGACCTTCGTTGCTTGCTTGATTGATGAACAGATCCCATGCCTCTTCCTTCTCAACCTTCACAACTTTGGAATTGCCAACCCCCTTCTGCTGCTGGATCTCCATATGGCCTAAGAAGCAAGAACAGAACCCTCTACCTCTCTCTCCTTGTTCTTGGCCTTCTCCTCCTTAGTCCTTTTCCCAGCAAAAAAAAAAATTATATCACTGACTGCCTACAGGAAAGAGAAGTGGCAATCCATCTGCAGATTAGATAAGCATGGGGATTTATATTCTACAGCTGGTGGGTCCTGGCTTATTTTGGCTGGCAGTTCCTTCTGGAGCTAGTATCCTATGCATTACTTGAAAGGAAATGAGCTTGTGTGAACCACACAAAAGATATGTCCAACGGGAATAAAGATCGCGACGCAGAAAGGGTAACATACTAATAGAGAGCTTATCTCCTAGCGGAAAAGGAATGCTTATCAGGTGGGTACAAATTGATAACGTATGCTCACCACATGAGCATGGCAACAAATTGTGCGATGTCACATAGGAACATATTGGAGATGGTAAAATTCTAGTGTGATGTTTTTGTGTTCCTAGTACCTTGAAATCAGATATATCATAAAGTACCACTGCAATTTTCGTATATCGTTATTACAGTAATCGAATAATCTAGAAAGTACGTTTGTATTCTCCCACTCTAGAGTAAAATGTAAATTGACATTTTCGTTCAAAAAATTTTAAATTGACATTTTCATCAAGAAAAAAATAAATGGACATATCTCATGTTCCAAGAGAGTCTGCATGTGTCAACCAGGCATCCAATCTAAAGCTAAAGCTATCAAGTGAGTAAATGTAGGAGGCGCATACTAAGGTGAAAACGTTGCTTATTTTACTTAAGATCGCACACAGTTCACAGAATCACCTCAAAAACACGGACTTTGGTGTCATTCCTTGGACCCTGCAAAGCAAGTGATAACTAAAAATTTTCATTTTCCAGGCTAACTAAAAATGTAGAGACAAGACCGAGAAATTTAAAAGTGTGAACGGGTTCAAAATTTTCATGAACATCACAGTAACTTCATATCAAATCTCAAGTTTGTAGTACATATCATCGTACCATTTAGTTGAAGACTTAACTTCTTTGATACTCGTTCGAGAGAAAATCGTCACTAGGAGCTTCCCCAAGTTTAATCATTTCAACATGATTCGGAATTTTAGTGCTCTTGCTTATGAAAAAAACAACACCTTTTTTGAGAGAGGAAACAAAGAAGGCCTCCAGAAGTTCCCTTGTTCCTTCAAGCAGGCAACCAGTCCAGGATACTTGAAAAAGAAAGATAACATGACGATTTGATATGATGCGAGTAATAATTGAACTGACAAGCTTAATACCAACAACCCTCTAATGGTGGACCTAATACAAAAAAAATTGCGATGGCAAAACAGTATATGCCAAAAGCAATCATACAGAACAAACTTAACAAAGAGAGGTGTAGAGACACAAAACCTAGAAGCGAAAGGACCGATGAACTGCAAAATCACAAGCAATTTTTCACACTAGTAATACAGAACACTGTGCTCTGCTAAAAAAAATTGAATTGGCGCAAGCTGTGAATCAATTAGACGTTCATAATGTAGCACCATTCTCCTCAAAGTACACACGATTACTCCGATTCGAGCATGGGGAGTAAAGGAGATAAAACCACAGAGGATTAAACTGAGATCCTACCATCAAACCCGATCACTACGGTAGGACGCACGGACGATTGAACTCTTGAAGGCTTCGGCCACTACGGGCTAGGGGCTTAGTTCATACTCGGTGGGGATTCCGGAAGGCGAGCACCGGAGATGAGAAGGCCAGGTGGCGGATCGCCAGAGCCCCCGGAGTGAGGAGCACACGCCGTTCGGTGGACTGAGGCCCGGTTTACTAGAGCTCTAACTAACCCATACATTCTAGCTCTAAAGTCTAACTTCAATAGAAACTAGCTCTTCTAAAAATTAAAGGTGGCTTTAAAAATATTTGACTAATTTGATCAGCTCTACAGATTGTAAAAGTGAGGATAGGAAATAGATAAATAATATTATCCTTATAATTTTTGTTGTTTAATTGATGTAGGATTAATAATTGTTATTTTTTCTTGATAATCATCACAAGTATATAATGTTAAAACATAATGTATAAAATTAATATCAGATTTTGATTTCTTAAGTATTACTTAGATTTTTTCCCATCCATCACCAATCTCATCCAATCACTACCAATTCAAACACCACAAAACCAAATCATATAAGAAGAGAAACACAAATCAAGAAGAAAAAACAGGATATATACAAACAGAAAAACCTAAGAAATTACTGATCAAAAAGATGGGTGGGTAAAAAATCGATAACAAGAAGCAATGGCAAATGGCGGAGCACGTAGTCATCATTTGATCGGACCAAGAAGAGGAGAAGATGGGAAAGTGGACGACTGCTCTAGAGAATAGAGGTAAGATCGTGAAATGTGCGAACATCTACTCCCACAATGAGGAGAAGTGACCACCAAGCCGTTGTCGTGAGCCACCTCAACCGGTCTGCTTATCGTCTGCTGCCATTAGCCACCCAAGACAAGAGATAGAAGAGACAACAGAGGGAAGAGAGGGGGACGAAACCTATGGGCAGACACCACCATTGATCAGAGACGCGCCGTCTGTGAGCCGCCACAGGGAGATGTGTTGACGGACAAGGAAGAGACAGGGTGATGAGGATGTCACAGGAATGGGTGCTAGAGATGTTTGGGTGTGGGATAGGGGGTAATTGGATGGCATCTGCGAGTAATTTCTGTGTAAATAAGTGGATATTTCTAAAATGACGTTAGAGTTGAAGCCGTGAAACCAGTGAAATACTGCTCTATTTTTTATAAAGCTGGACCATTTGGTTGGACTCCAACTAAATCAAAGGTGGATCTAATAGTTGAAGCTATGCCAAATAAAGCCCAATTGGCTTTCGCTCTATAGGCTATTTTCTTTCCTCAGCTATGACAAAGGCCAGTGTATCTCTTTTTTAAAAAAATCAATTTTGCCTTCATCAACTATTTTTTTCAAAATCAAAGGCAAGATTTTTTTTTTCTTATTTTTTTCTCTTGCAGCTTTGCCTATGGGCGTATGTGCTAATAGGCTAGTCATCACGAACGACCTGCAAGATTTGACTCCTATTGCTCTCTATTTTCCTTTTAAAATAATAATATGATGTTAAGCATTACAACAGGTCAATAGGTTTAAAATGTGAATTAAATAACCAATTTTTTTAATTTATTAAGGAAGACAGTGGTCATAGAAAAATATATGTGACAAGAAGATGGAAAGATGGAGTACTATATCTTTTATCTTTTAAGTAGAGAAAATAGAGCATTGAGTAATTTTTAGTCCATTAACCATTGCATCTCGGAATAAATAAAAAAGATAGAATAACCACAGTGAACCTTTGCGGAATATATTCCAAGTTTCCAAATGAAAAAAAAACATTCATGAGTACTGCATTTGTAAGCAGTACAGTTCAGTGGAAACATGAATCCCCATTCCATAACAGAAATATAAAATGAAGGGAAATATGGAGTTACAAACTATTAGTATATGGCACAAATTGATACAGTTCGTAGCTTGCATCTCATAATCATCAATTTGTTGTAGTTACCGGCAGCGAAGTTCTGCCTGGCACAAATCGTACATTTTTGGAACCCATGGTTGCATACAAAGTTACTCCAGAAAATACATTGCAGTGCAGTTAATATTGTTCAAATCAGCTACAACAGAGAGAACATTCATGGCAGGATGCATGTGTATTCCCTTCTGCTCACAGTGCACTAGCGCAGTGCCACTCCCCTTCCTACTGTACATGTTACAAGAAGCAAGTGGCAGCATCAGCTTCAGCCAAATGAGGCCCAAAGCCAATCAGATTATACATCACAATGGCCACAGAAACTTCAGCCATAGCTCAACCTGGAATCGAAGGATCGGGCTTGTGTGTGCCGTCTTGGTATTCCGATCTCGCAAGCGTTTACCCTTGAAGCAAACCTCAAAGAACAAATCGTCTCACCCACAGATGATGCCTCTGGAGAAATGTTGACAAACATCAAGGTTTTTGAATCACCTCCAAGGCAAGGCTGCAATAGAAAGTAAAAATAAGAATGTGTTTCAACGTAGTTTGCAGATTTACAAGTTTTTATATGGTCATACACAAATCACTCACCTGCAAAAGGTAGGTTAGTTTTGAGTTCCTGAATGGCACATGATCATCTCCTTTTGCAATTGCAAAGATAACATCGCTAAGAGCTGATAAGCTTTTATTGATTGCCTAAAACATAAAGAAACCAAACAGATAAGACAATGTGATTATCAAATGAGAACATTGTAAATTTGTGATGACCACACTCACCTGAGTTTCCTTCAAACGATCGCCTGTGGAGCCACTTTTAGCAAGGCGTTCACTACCAGCTAAATCAATCAAGTTAAGGACACCTTGGACTTGTTGCCCTGTGTTCTGAAATAAGATGAAAAGCAAGTTCCAGCACTTGTGTTTGCTTAGCATGAAAAAGAAAAAAAGATCGTGATGCTATTCTTTGATGGACATGACAGATCTTGTCATGACAATTTTGTAAATTTTCAGCACTGTGCTTGATATTCTAAAAGATGGGAGAAGTGAGTTACCTCATTTGATCCAGATATCTTCAGTGTGAAAACAAAATGGCTCCGAGAAGATTGTTCATTCATTTGGGTCCTACCCACAGACCTGGTTCAATGTGGTGCAAAACATTATACTCAATGTTGACATGTAGCCTAAGTGACATCTGAACTCAGATATTAAGTGCCAACTTATAAAAGGTCAACCTCTTATGTTTTTGCTCTCTAAAACATTTGAATCATATATGAGAGAAATCCTCTAAATATATCTGAAGGATTGCTATTGCAAACAATAAAACATTACACTGATAATGGTCAATCCCACAAGAGCAAACAATTACAGGACAGAAGTAAATGTTTAGAAATGAATAAGGTGTATTTACCTGCTCTGGGATGCTTTCACTAGAAGAGAAGTTACGTCGGTGCTACTAAAAACATCGGCAACAGTAAGGTCAGTGACAGTAGTGTTCCCTTGTGGATCATGCTTTATGGTGTATTGTTTACCAGTAGACATTTCAAAGTTGTTAGACCGACCAGGTGCTAACAAATCACGAATTGTTTCATTATATATTTCCAACATCGATGCCTGCACATAGGAAAATTTCTCAGCAACATTGCACATAGTGATACTCTTTACATGCCGCATTGCATTAAGGATATTTACCTGCATACTGTACTTCCATCCTTGAGATTCAAGAAATTGACTAGTCTTAAAAATTTGCTCCAAAGAACGAGGTATGATGCCTTTCTGATCACAACCTGGTTGGCCCATCATTGTATATGTTTTACCGGACCCTGTTTGACCATATGCAAATATGCATACCTGCATTATGCAAAAAATAACTTAAGCTAAACTCACAAGCACTTCAAAATTGACATGAACTAAAAGCATCAGTGAAAGTTTCAAGATGATGGTGTTATAGGTATGTAGAATGTGAATGATATAGCAAGACTCATACATTTGTTGGAAAGATGTTCGCAATTTTTAGCAAGTAAATCTACTTATGCGGTGGCAGTGAAGAGAGAAAATTTAGCGTGCAAAAATAACCTTGACCTGCAAGGCTGTAGTGAAAAATTGATACCTTGTACCCATCGAGTGCACTTTGAACTAGCTGTGACATTTCCACAAACACATCTTCTTGTGAAGCAACATGGTCAAAAACTTTGTCATAGGAGAAGGAAAATTTCTGACCTACACAATACAAAACAATAGGACATAGTCTCTGATTAGCTTTGCTACAGAAAACTTAGTGGGGGAACATAGTCTCTATTTAGCATCACCACTGAGCACAACTTACCTTGGTTCATCAAATCAATACCACGCCCTGCAGATTCAACCGATGTTGGATATGAAATAAAGGCTTCTTCTGCACCACTAGAATCGCTGTCTTGCAAAAGCGGTCGGACCCTACAAAACACTCTAATGTTTCCTTTTAGTTCCTGCAAATAGAAAAGCTAATCAGTAACAAAAACTTCACTTTTTACTCAAAATTTTATTCTACCGATAAAACAGAAATTATTTTAGTAAGAAGTGCTAATATTTTGAAACAATTACCAATATTGTATTGTGCAGTTTCTTTCGTAACTTGTCGGCTTCAACAATTTGAAATTCCGCAGATGCCAAGCGTTCTTCCAGATCTTTTATTTTCACCTTTTGTTCTTCATATCCTGTCATTGCCTCAATCGCCGTAACATCAGCAAGCTGCAAAAGTAAAAAATTAAATCAACTGTCACATAACAGTATCACACATGTAAATCAGCACTGACAAGATATGGTATCCAACCTTCAGCTTCTGTGTGGCAACTGCAAGTTGTTTCTGCAAAGTTTGAATCTGTTCTTGTTGCATACTGCATGTTTCCTGAGCAGAAGTATAATGTTTAGCCAAATGGTTGTACACACAAAGTATTAATCCGGAGAATCTGAAACCACTAACCTCGAAAGCTGACACTCTCACACTCAAGCTTTCACAGTCTTTCGTAGACTTTCCTGCTAGTTCCTTGTAATTAGCAAGTTCAACACTCAAGGTATTTACTTCAGCAACAGAGTGATCACGGTCATCTCTAACTTGCTGCAGCTCGATTCTAAGGCACTCCACGTCTTTCCTAAATTCTTCTTTCACTCTAATAGCCTCTTGCTGAGAAGTCTAAAAGAATTCAAAACAAATAATTATTAAGCGAAACAATAACCATACCGCAAAAAACCTAAATACAACTTTCAGTTCACAACAAACACAACTCACCCTGGAAGAATCCAACTGGTTCTTCATTGAATTGTTAAAATCTTTCAGCGAAGCCATTGTTTCCATCATGGCACTCTTCTCCTTTTGCAGTTTTGAGATGATGTCTCCACTCTTAGTGGCATCAGCTTGAAGATTACTGTTGTATTGCTGCAAGCTGGTGTTGTACTCTTGCAGTCTTTTGTTCGTGTCTTGGACCATTTTTAGCTATTTCACAATTTTCACCCATCAGCAAAGAGATATTATGACTCAAATTCATGAAAGATATCTTAAAACGTTTCAGAACACCTACTTGTTCACTGAACCGTTTTGCCTCATGACTGACCCTTTCCAGGTCTACCGTCAGCAAGTCTCGTGACGTCTCTGCCGATTCTCTTTCCTGCTTCTCCTTCTCATAAGACTCCACAGCAATCTGCCAGTTTAAAGGTTGAGAAAGTCATGGCTGAAACTAATCACACAGGCACACAGCAACAGAACATAATTATGCAGCTCATGCGCTAGGTGAATTCTAACCTGCCTGTTGGCCTTCTCCTTGTTCAATGTCTCCTCCAATGAGTCATATCGTCTCGTCAATTCGAGGTGAATAGCTTTCAGCTCTTCCAGATCACTGCTGAGCTGGGACTCTGGAAGGGCAATACAAAAAGCAACCGAGAGAGGCTCAGAGTCACCATTAGCATGTCACTACGATGAGATGTTATCATGTTACTCCGATGACCAATCAGCACAAATGAATGCTCAAGTACAAAAAGAGAAGAACTATAATACATTACCCAACTCGGCGTGCTGGGCATTCTCTGCATCCATCGTAACACGGAGCTTCTCCTGCTCGGCCAAGTAGCCATCCTCCAACTCAGTATACCACCGGATGCAAGCTCTCAGCTTTTTGATGTACTCGCTCATCTGCTCAGCTCTCCCCTGCACAAAGTTCACCCAATTCAAGAAATCCTCCCTAAAATTACCAACAAAATGAACGCCAAGAAACCCCCAAAGAACCCACCTTGAAGTCGGTCTTGCTCTTCCCCTTCATCTTCTCGGCGAGCAGCCGCTCCACATCCTCCCTCCCGGTGAATTCGATCACAGGCGCCGCCGGCCCGGCCCCACCATCGCCACCGTCCACCGACGCCGTGTCGCTGTTCGCGCCGCCGCCGTTGTTGATTGCCGACAGCACGTTGCGGCGCGGCCCCGGCTTGACCCCCATCCCGCAACGCGCGTTCCCCAAATTCTCCTTCTTCTGCAACAACAACAACAGCCAGCCACACACCCCAAATCGCAAGAACTAAGCTCCCAAGAACCAACGCCCAAAATGCGATTTCTTTCCACAAAATAAAGAGAGAATTACCGGGTAGGGGCTTCGGGGCGTGAAGGAGGAGGCCATGAACGGGAACCAGTGGTAGGATTAGGGGTTATAGTTAGGGTTCTCTCCTCGTCAGTGGTGGCGGTGGGTGGGAGAAGGGGAGCTTTCTTGGGGCCGGATGGAGTGAGCTCGAAGGCAAACAGAATCTCGTGGCTTGGAAGCGCCGACAAACCCGCGCTTTAGCTCCGAAAAACCTCAAGAAAAACTGCGGAGCCGACGAACATGGGGAGGGGTTTGAACCTTTTGAAGCCCACCGAGCGGAGACTATCCTCGAATTTTCATGGATTTCTCTCCTCGCTCGGATCTGCGCGATAAACGTGGGGAGAAGAGAGAGGAGAGAGGAGGGAGAAGAGGCCTTGGCCTCGGCCTCAGCTATTTCGAAATATTTTGAACGCTCACGCATCAGGGGTACCCACCCCAACTTCCAACTTCGATTTATTTGCGTCCACTGCCACTGGCATTAGTTTAAAGCCCAAGCCGGCGGTGACCAAGTCGCGGTGGCGCGCCTGCTGAGGCAGTAGCATTCCCGTAATATCCTTGATTCGTCAGGGATAGTATTGGGATTTCCGTTGATCGGTCAACTTCGATGTCTTGGCCTTCGAGATTCGCGTCGTCTGGGCCTCTTCTTAATGGACCGGGCCGGGCAGTTGCGGCGTTGCTCTCCTCGTTTTCTTGTCCTATTTTGGAGTCAACCGCTTAGAGGTGCCACGTCGTGTTAAGCGAGTACCTTTATCTTCTGAAATCTGAACGAATAGTTAAGCTAGCTTGTCAGCCGCTTCGCCACTGGAACCTGAGGACGATCGGACATTCGACGCGATGCTAATTACCAATTTGGTGTTTGTTAAATTGTGTCTTGTCTCATCAAGTTTGCAGGATTACACCATGATTGCATTTGTGCCTTACCTGTTTAAGATGGGTTAATGTTGGAGATTGGCCAAGGGGGTTCGGTGTAATGATGCTTGGCGTATGTTGTCAGCTAGCCATTTATTTCGGGTGCTTTATTAGTTGGGAGGAGCGTCACTGATGCTGTCTCTTGTGAACTTCCTAAGTTAGTGGCAGAGTTTTTCGCCGGAGAAGCACGTTGCGTCGTTGCCAAACATGGTCCACGAAAGTGCTAGATCCGGATGGGTTAGCAGGTGTTGCTTGAGTAATCTGAGTTGGTATCTGCAAGCTTGATTCTGGGTACAAATGTCACCCTGTTTTGGCTTGTAATCAAGTTTAGGGGTTGTATTATCTTGTACTGCACCATGGCACGACAGTGGCCTAGCGATGCAAGTGACGCGTTATCTTTCACTTTACGTAAAACGTGACAGAGTATGGTGCATAACTTCATATCACACCGCCATACCGAAGTACCTCGTGCCAAGATGCATGTACAGTACCCGTACCAGCTGCTGCTATCCAAACGGACGATTCTGATTAATGACAGATGCCAGAGAAAAAAAAGTTGCAATTGTCAATCGATTATGGCCTCGTTCTTTTCTAAAGATTGGACGGGCTTTCTATCGTAAGTACGCTTCTTAACTCTATAAACAATATGATTTTTGAAATATATATATATATATAAGTTTTTTTAAAAAAAATCAAATAAATTATTTTTTCAACTGTCTAATATTAAAAACTTAAATCAATCCACCTCGTCTGCGTGCGGCTCATCAGCTAGGACTAGCTGATCATCCGAATCGAACGCTGCCTAAGCTACTGATTTCATACGTATACATTTTCAAAGGGCTCGATCAGGCGATCGGTGAGACGTTGACGACGACGTCTGTACAACCTCGCCAGAAAATTACAACAGAAGAACACAGAGAAAATAATGGCGTCCGTCTTGTTTTCAGAAAGCGGCTTGTACGGTTTTCTTATAACGTGTCCGGTGTCCCGGTGAGGGAAGGTGCGGACGGACGACGAGCCGATCGGTCGCGGTGAGGGAAGGTGACGCGGCGCGCGCATGCAAGCTCACCCGTCGGCGTCGCTAGCTGCCGATCGATCGATAGGTCGCCGGGGCAGGGGCAGACACAGACCACTGCTGCGTGATGGCGACGGCGTGACGGCGACCCCGGCCATGATCATCGAGCTTCGATCACTCGTTCACTCGCCACCAAACCTGTCACGGGCGTCGATAGAACCACGCGACCGTGGGCGAGAGCAGAACGAATGAAAATTATGGGGGGGAATGCGTCGCATGCCACCGAATACGACCGCGCAGCCGCCGCCGCTCTGCCGCTGCCGGTGCCGCCCGCGCTCGCGCGGTGGGTGGGAGGAGACGCCGCGCGACGTCGCGCTAGCCTGCGGCTTTGCTTCCCCAGTCACACGGCTGATGTCGTGATTTTTGCGCGATCTCACGGGCACACCGTCGTCTCACGCCGAGGGTTTCGGTGGGCCGGCTAGCGGCGAAAGCAGGGTTTGCGTTTTCGTCGGAAAAACATCGAAAACCGTGAAATTTCACTGAGTTTGACGTGGGACGATAGCAGATTCCAAGTGAAATTTCGAATGGTTTTCGAGAATTCAAATTCAAAACAGTATAACTCAACCGAAATTTGATAGAAATTTGTCCATATTTGGCAAAGAAATGTCGTACCGCTCAGGTCGGGATCCGTCACTCAATCTAGTCCTCGTGGGTTGCAAGGGGAGAGAGCAATATGGGCCTACATGGGCCTGATTAGACAGCCAAATGGGCCTATATGGGCCATATTTAGCAAGATAAATTGGGCCGTACGTGAAATGGATCTAGTAGGCCCAGTCACTGACGTCGTCGACTACCTCTCTCTCTCGTTATCGGTTCTCCCGAGAAGTTTGCGGCGGGCTAGGGTTTTAGCATTCGAGACCTCGGCGGCTGCGGCGGCGGTGGGCACCGGATTCCTATCCCCGATGCCTCGTCAGCACGCGCCGGCGTTCACGCCGGAGTCGGCGTCGGCGTCGGCCACCGGCGGGGCGGGGGAGCGGCAGAGCCTTCCGGCGCTGCAGGCGAAGATGAAGCGCGACCCGGAGGGGTACGAGGAGGAGCTGCGGCAGCTGCGGCGCCACTTCGAGTCCTCAGTGTTCCTCTTCCGGCAGCAGGCGGCACTGGCCTCCACTTCCTCGTCTAGCGGCGGAGGGGTGGTGGCGAAGGAGCTCGGCGACCTCGCGCTGTTCCTCGCCCACGTGGCGCCGTTCTACCCGGAGGACCTCGCCGATTTGCCCGATCAGATTGGGGGGCTGCTTGACACAAACGCGCGCGCGCTGCCGTCGGGGCTCCGCGTGCACCTTGTGCAGGCGCTGATACTACTAGTGAATCGAAAGGTGACTCCTGTTTAATTCATTTCACATTAAATTTTGTTGTTTGAACCGTGTGGGATGAAACGAAATTCACCTATGACTTTAGGGTAAATTCACCTCATATGCATTGTTTTTTAATGTTTAGATTGTTGATCTGGAGGACACAATGGAGTTATTTATGGAGCTTCAAGTTATTGGGGACCGGGCTGTCAAAAAACTAGCATTTTCACATGTTGTACACAGTATCAGGAGAATGAATCAGACACACAAGAATGAAGTCAGGAATCGTAAACTGCAAAACATCCTTTTTACATTCTTACAGGTTTGTGACATACCAGTATACCACACTTACATAAGTTAGTATTATTGGTTTTAACATGGTGGCAGTTAACTATGCATTCACGATTCTCTTCCTACCCCATTTAGTTATGCATCTTGTTTCGCTGTTTCCTAGTGTGAGGAAGAGTCAAGAGCAAAGAGGGCCTTTACTATTCTATGTGATCTTCACCATCGGAGGGTCTGGTTTGATGAACGCACAGCAAATGCTATATGCAATGCTTGTTTCCATGTTTCTTCTAGGTACATACTGCTATCATATACTATATGTTTACCTGTAGATATTCTTCACCTAAAATATTCTAAAATATATCTTTTTCATGCAGAATTATGCTAGCCTCTATTTCATTCCTTCTTGGGTATGAAAACGTTGAGCAAGAAGTTGATAGTGATGCATCAAGCAGTGAAGATGAAGCTCAAAACCCTCAAATTATTCTTAGCAAAGAGGATGTTTACAAGGTTACTTGAATTTTTTAGCATTATTTTGATTTATACTGTTTTACATCCTTTTTTCTGCTGCGTACCTTCTAATATGTAATGCATTTTATTGTCATACTGCTTTCTCAGGCAAATCACAAGGGCACTGCTGCTACTAAGAAAAAGAAGAAAGCTAAATTGCAGCGTGTGATTCGTAGTATGAAAAGGCAACAACGTAAATCCACTGAGGAGACTAGCTCCAATTACTATTCACCACTGACATATTTAAAGGATCCTCAGGTGGGTAATGGTGTAATCACATAATTATTCACAATGTTATCACTTGCACATTGACTGTTATATTGAAACTTTTGTTTTTTGGGCTGACAGGGTTTTGCTGAGAGGCTCTTCTCTCGGCTGCAGAAATGCAATGAGCGGTTTGAGGTTGACTCCGTTCCTTGTTTCTGAAGATTTCTAGCAGACATTCGTTAAAAATTTATATATAGTTACCAAAACTATCATTACTTAGCACTTTTAGCTTTTTGCTGAAGTTTTATGTGAGTGCATATATAGTTGGGAACTAAAATTGAAGTAGGAGAATTGGAACCCAAATGTGCAATAATTTGTTGTTTTTAAACTCAAGTATCGGTTGCTTTTAGTATCCATTGTGAGCAACATATATTCCATCCGATGGTCAAGGATTCCTGTTTTCATTCACCTATTTGGGATTTGTTCTTGTTTGATGTGCTCCCTACAGTATAAATCTTTACATGTGAAATGTGCAATTGAATGTTTCAACAAAGCCGATATTTCTTCTTTTTTATTAAACGAATATAAACATCCATTCAAACTTAAAGAATGTTGTTTGGGCCCTTGCAGGTAAGGATGATGATGTTAAAGGTTATAGCGAGGACCATTGGGCTGCATCACTTGGTTTTGTTGAACTTCTATCCATATCTTCAAAGATACGTTCAAGTATGTTGTTAACTTGGCATATGTTCGTTTTAAAGCAACCTTATGGTAGATGTAACATTAACTTACGCCTACTTTGGTCATAAGTTTGTACCTTTCTGTGATGCAGCCTCATCAACGAGATGTAACAACTTTACTTGCTGCAGCAGTACAGGCTTGCCATGATATGGTAGCAACACTTGTGCTCTTTTCCCATATTTTATAACTAATGATGTCGCTTCTATTGCTTTGTCCAAATTCAGCTAAATTAATATGATTCAATTTCAGGTGCCTCCTGATGCTGTTGAACCACTGTTTAAGCAGATAGTAAATCAATTTGTGCATGATCGCTCTTGCCCAGAGGTTCACATAACACACATCAAATATCTAAAATGTTTGTATATTTTCCAACTAGCTTGGGCATATTTCTAACCAACCTCATTTTAGGCTATTGCTGTTGGCTTGAATGTTGTGCGAGAGATCTGCATGAGAATACCTTTGGTACTTACCTTGCTCAAATCTGTACTCTTGCTTTCTGGCGCTACTGACCAGACACCCCTTAAAATATGTGTGCTGGATTCAAAGTTGTTGTGGTGGTTATGTTTTCTTGTACCTAATTCCTGTGCCCTCAACATTCTCAAGTAGAGAGAACATTAATTGTGATATCACATTTCTTTTAAACTAGTCTTATATGATTGATATTATTAAGTGACGTGTTATGGACCAAAAGGATGTGATAGTTGGTTGCTACAGGTTTTTAAGCATATAAGTGTAACTTAATGAAGAGGTATAAACATGGTTTTACCAGACCACATTTAGTCTTGTGTAGGCCTGACACTTGAGGTACTGTGTGGGTTGTAATATATTTAGGAAGGTATTCTTGGTCTATATATTTTATTAATCTTGCATGCCTCTCTTAATTCTTCTGTTATACCTGCAGTTGATGAATGAAGATCTACTCCAAGATCTTGTTTTATACAAAAAGTCTCACGAAAAAGCTGTTTCCATCGCTGCTCGTTCTCTGATTACTTTATTCCGGGAGGTCAGTTCTTATCCTTTTTGCATATTCAGTGATTTCTTTGATTTCTCACTTCAGCTAAGCCTTCTGTTGGTTTGAATTCAGATCTGTCCTTCTCTGCTAGTCAAGAAAGATCGTGGGCGTCCTGTTGATCCAAAGGCTCGGCCAAAAGCATTTGGGGAAGCAACTGTCGCTACTGATGTGCCTGGAGCTGAGTTGCTAGATGAAAACTTTTCATCAGAAGGGGAAGGCTCAGACGATGAGTCTGATGCTTTTGATTCTAATGATGAGAAAGAGTTACAATCTGCCCCTGGTACTAAACAAAGTTTGGAGGGTTTGTCTGAAGCAAGCAAGCTTGACACAAATGAAGGTATGAAAGAGGAAGATGAATTATCTGGGGATGAAGATGAAGACGATATAGAGGAAGTAGATGAGGATCAAGACATCTCCAACAATGATAGCGAAGAAGACGATAATGAACTAGAATCTGACTCTGATTTGGATGAGGAGAATGATGTGTCTTATGATGATGAGAAACTCAGTGAAAACCTAAATGATTCTGATGAAGTCTCTGATCAGGAGGATGATGACAGTGACCAGGATGATAAGTCAAAAAACAGCAGTTGTAAGGCGAATAAGAGGAAGTTAAGTGATTATATAGGGCAACTTAATGCCGCAGATGCAAGCCTTCGAGCTCTGAAGAAGCTAGCAGGAGCCAAGAAGTCTGAATCTTCGTGTGATGAAGCCAGTAAAATTTTATCTGATGAAGACTTTAAGCGTATCAAGGAGCTCAAGGTATGATTTTTTTTCCAGTTGTAGTTCGTGCTGCAGAATTCTACATTCTTTTGGAAAAAGTGAAGTTTATATATCTGAAATTGTTTTGAGTTTCAGGCAAAAAAGGAAGCAAAATTGGCTCTGTCACAACATGGACTAAGCAAGGGCAGTGACACAAAATCTGTAACCTTTAAAATGCCTTCTTCTGACCAGCTCAGTATGAAACGGGTTGACCCATCTAAGCTTGAGGTGCATTTTCCCTTTTCCCCCACCGCATTTTGCCTGCGCGCATACACATGCTTATATAAACATTTTCCTTTTGTAGGCTCACATTAAGAGAAAGCTTACGAAAGAGGAAAGATTAGAAATGGTGAAAGCTGGAAGAGAGGATAGAGGAAAATACCAAGCAAGAACTGCTGTGAAACAGAAAAAGGTATCTGTCTATAAGATTATCCTTTTTTGTGCTTATTGTAACCCATGTTGTCTACATGGCACAACTTTGTGAAATCTGATCATGAATTGTTTAGTAGCTTTTATTCATTCTCTACTTATATGCGTCTTATTGTGTTTTAGACTGGTGGCCTGAGCAATAGGCAGAAACAACACAAAAAGAGAATGCCTCTCGCTGCAAGCAGAGCAAAGGCAGCACGTTCTCGACAGGAGAAGAAAAAACAGCAAAAGCGCTCGGGGAAGCAATTCAGAGGACGGAAGGCGTGGAAATGAGGGATTTTGTCACTTGCAATTCTTGTGGCCTACTGGCTAAAATTGACTCCTCCAGTTATGATTTTCTTATATCAAATATGGTCCCCTTTTGCATACCGTGTATTTGCCGTAGCATCGATTTTCAAAGTGCTAGTGTGTATTCTTTTATGTGCATGGAAAGAGTGGAGCCAGTGGTTTACGCCTGACCAGCTTCAGCATCACGTGTCCCTCCAGGACCAAGTGTCTGCGTTGCTCTGGACAGCATTAATGATATATTAATGCTGCCTCTGTTTGTGTTTATATGAGATTGGTTCAATTAGGCCAGCAACCTCTCCTCTTCTATATCACCCTCTTAGCACAATCATCAAACCATAACCACGAACAGTGCCTGGGGTTCGATTCGGTGAAGGAATCCTTAGCTTGTTCCGGCGATGTCGACGGTTGAGAGGAAGACAGCGTGCGTGACCGGCGGCAACGGGTACATAGCTTCAGCGCTCATCAAGATGCTCCTGGATAAAGGATATGCTGTCAACACGACAGTCAGAAACCCCGGTGAGATTCTTCTTAAGTTCAGTTCAGTTCATAACTTTGTGCTATAGATTCAGGCAACAGCAGCATTGCCAGCCTACTCGCGCATAGAAGAAAGAAGGTTTTACATTCTTCTGTTCGGTAGCAGATAAATACTGATGGGTGTTTTCGTTTTGAGCTCACATCACATCTCTCAGCGTTACTTGATGTATTACAAGTCGTTAGATCCCAGTACAACCATGCTAAGAATCCAATTTACTAGAACACCAAATAATATTGGTTTTTATTTGGTTCTAACCCCTGAAACTGCCACGCATTGTGATGTCCCCAGATAACACGGTGAAGAACTCCCATTTTGAGGAGTTGCAAGCACTTGTCCCCTGAAAGTCTTCCGCGCCAACTTGGACGAAGAAGGCAGCCAAGACAGAGCCATTGCTGGCTGTGATTATGCCTTCCTCGTCGCCGCTCCGATGAACCTACGACACCTCTTCTAATATGTAAATGAACGTTTCATATGGCGTCTCTTCTAATATGTAAATCTTCTGTAATTAAAAAAGTTTAACCTTTGATATGAAGTCTCTTTTATTCTTATAAGCTACGCCAGGAGCTCTTCCTGACTGTATATATAACACGTAGGCGATACAAGGTCAAGTGCACGTTTTAAGCATTCTGATTATCTCAATAATTCATATGACGAGTAGGGCAGGTATGGAAATCAGTCACATTAGTCATTCTACTGTTATAACCCCTAGGCGTGATCTTTATCTTAATAATGTTCTATATGTTCTCAAGGCCAACAAAAATCTTGTTTCAATTTATCGTCTTACATCTGATAATTCTATATTTATAGAATTTCATCCTGATTTTTTCCTAATTAAAGATCAGGCAATAAAAAAACTTTGCTTAGGGGACACTGTGATCGTGGCCTCTATCCTCTTCCTGCTAGGCGCACAATAAAGTAAGTCTATGGAGCTGTAAAATTTCTTTTGATAGATGACATTCTTGTTTAGGTCATCTGGCTGCTCTGATTATGAAAAAAGTTATCAGCCAATTTAATTTTTCTATTTTAGCATATTCAAATAAACATTCGGTGTGTGATACATGTCAAAAAGCCAAGAGCCGTCAGTTACCTTTTCCTCATTCTAGCTCTATTTCCTAGCATACTTTAGAAATTATTTATTCTGATATGTGGGGTCTTACGCCCAAATCAGTTGGTAGACATAAATATTATGTGAGTTTTATTGATAATTATAGTAAGTTCATCTGGATTTACCTCCTTAAATTCAAATCTGAGGTATTTACCAAATTTTGAGAATTTCAATCTCTTGTTGAGCACTTATTTAATCGTAAGATTATAACAATGCAGATTGACTAGGGGTGAATATCAAAAACTGCATCCTTTTTCGCCCAAGTTGGTATCACACACCATATTTTCTGCCCGCATATACATCAGCAGAACGGGACAACCGAACGCAAGCATTGCCATATCGTCGAAGTTGGTCTAACTCTTCTTGCTCACGCCAAGATGTCACTAAAATTTTGGCCTGATGCCTTTATTTCCGTCACACATTTGATAAATAGAACACCTAGTCGGTTACTATCATATGACACGCCCCTCCAACCAGATTATTCCTCTCTTTGTGTCTTCGAATATGCTTATTGGCATAATCTACGATCCTACAATACCCATAAACTCCAATTTCGCTCCAAGCAATGTATTTTCTTAGGATACAGTTCGTTTCATTAAGGGTTTAAGTGCTTGAATCCTGATTCTGGAACGGTTTATATTTCTCGAGATGTAACTTTTGATGAATCTCTATTTTTCTTTCAATTTCTTGGTCCTAATACTGGTAGTAGGTTTTAAGATGAAATTAATCTTTTACCTACCTATTTGTTAAATCCGACTAGTGGGGTTCGTACCATAAGTGATCATATGGTTGATTCTCTAATTAATCCTAGTAACAATGATTTCCTAGCACATGAAGTCATGTAGGAATTGCCGTCATCATATATGAGGGTATCCGAAACTTCTTTTGTCGAAGCTAACCCCCAAGGCGATTCACCTGTGCATCTAACGACTTCCGCAGGTGTATCTGCCTAGGAGTCCAAGCCTGGTGTATCGTCCCATGACACATCGCCTGAGCCAACGACCACCTCCCTAACGCGTGTAGGCGATTCTACATCCGGCGCACCCAACACGATCAGGGCGCTGAATTCGGAGCCTCCGGTGGCCGTATCCACTCTGGATCCCATGCTAGGATCTTCTACGGCATCTTCGGCTGGGGACGAGATACATCAAAGGCCGAAGACCCGTTTACAAAGTGGTATTCGTAAGGAGATGCGCTATACCGATGGTACGGTTAAATGAGATGCGCTATACCGATGGTACGGTTAAATATTCTTTCTTAACATCAACCGGTGAGCCATAAAATTTATCAAAAGCATTAGAGGATAATAATTGGAAATAGGCAATGGATGCTGAATATGATGCGTTAATGAAAAATAAAACATGGCATTTGGTTCCTCCTCAGAAATGGCGTAATATTATTGACTGTAAGTGGTATATAAAATCAAACGTAAATAAAATGGTAGTTTAGATAGATATAAGGCTCGATTGGTTATAAAAGGTTTTAAGTAACGGTATGGTATTGATTATGAAGATACTTTCAGTCCTGTTGTTAAAGTTGCCACTATTCGAGTTGTTCTCTCTATTGTTGTGTTCAGGGATTGGACTATTAGACAATTGGATGGGTTTCTTGAAGAAGATGTCTATATAAAGCAGCCTCCTCGGTACGAGAATAATTTTAGAAGAAACTATGTCTATAATTTAGATAAGGCACTATTCTAATTGAAGCAGACGCCTAGAGCATGGTTCTCAAGGTTAAGTAAAAAACTTTTTGTCCTTGGTTTTAAACGATCTAAAGTCGATACTTTCTTATTCTATTACAGTAAGTGTGACATCGTTATGTTTATATTAATTTATATTGATGGTATAATTGTAGTTAGTTTTAAACAAGAGGCAGTAGCCGCATTACTTTAGGATCTCTAAAATGATTTTTCATTAAAAAATTTAGGTGACTTACGCTATTTTCTCGGTATCGAAGTTGCCAAGACTAAGCATGAAATTATTTTAACATAAGAAAAATATGTAAATGATCTGTTGAAAAGAACAAATATGGCGGATTGTAAGTCGATAAGCACATCTCTATCCACTAGTGATAAACTCTCAGTTTATGAAGGAGATCCGTTTGTTCCTATAAATGCATTAAGATACAGAGTATTGTAGGAGCCTTATAATATCTTATATTGACAAGACCTGACATTGTTTTCTCAATAAATAAGGTTTGTTAATTTCTTTATGTACCAATAACAGTACATTGGGCGACTGTTAAAAGAATATTGAGATATCTCAATTCATGTGCAAAGTTTGGTCTAAAGATAAACAAGTTATTTCTCTTTTTGGTAAGTGCATATTTAGATGTTGATTAGATTTACTGTCCTAATGATAGAAGATTAACAGGTGGCTTTGCAGTATTTCTAAAAATATTATCTTGTATCATGGTATACAAAGAAATAAGCTACAGTATCAAAGTCAATTACTGAATCTGAGTATAAGGTATTGGTTAATACAACTGCTGAGATTATTTGGATTCAGACTTTATTGAAAGAATTAAAGGTATCCAATCCACCTGTTACACGGTTGTGGGTTGATAACATGGGGGCCAAATATCTTACATCAAATCATGTGTTCCATGCTAAAAATAAACACATTGAAGTTGATTTTACTTTGTAAGAGAACGGGTAAATAGCAAATTATTTTAGATTGATTTTATTCCTTCTGAAGATTAAGTGGCAGATGGTTTCACCAAAAACTTGAGTGTATGAAAGTTAGAAAATTTTAAATACAATCTCAACTTAGTAAAGTTGTGATTAAGGGGAATTGTTAGAAAAGTTAAGAACGTCTCTTCAAATATATAAATCTTCTGTAATTAGAAAAATTAAACCTTCCGTATAATGCATCTTCTAATATGTAATGTAATTAGAAAAAATGAACCTTTTATATAGCGTCTCTTATATTCTTATAATCTACGCAGGCGGTATATGGTCAAGTATATGCTTCAAGCTCACTGATTATCTTTCAACCTTATGTCACAGAATCCTCAGGTTAATTCAGAGCCATCTCCACTAACCTCCGTCATCGATGCTATCATAGCTAGATGATGGTTGACAGGCCGCTATTGATTATTGAAAGCTCAATTACGTCACATTTGTAATCACTTCCTCCATTAAAAAAATGTCTCTTTTGCACTTTAATTAATTCTGTTGCGATGAAACTGATATATAGTAGGAGTTAGTGTTTACTTGCTTGGTGTGTGTGGTAATGGCAAAAAGAACTGGTGGAAGCCGGTGTCCGAGGCACCCTGAACGTGATGAGGTCGTGCGTGAATGCGAGCACGGTGAGGCGCGTGGTCCTGACATCTTCGGCGGCCGCCGTCTTCAGCAGGCCGCTGGAAGGCGACGGACATGTCCTGGACGAGTCGTCCTGGTCCGACGTCGAGTACCTCAGGTCAGGAGCCAACAGGGCGTCTCCTGGAAAGGTACACACAAGATCACACACAGTTTTACATGTTTAGTCAGTGTCAGAGCCCAGGAAATCGGCTGCATCAGCATAGCGCCGTGTGTTGCTGCAATGGCAGGCGTACTCGCTTTCGAAGGTTCTTTCAGAGAAGGAGGCGAGCAAGATGGCGGAGGAGAACGGCATCAGCCTGGTCGCGGTTTGCCCGGTCATCACCGTTGGTCCAGCGCCGGAGATGGAGGCCAAACCGTGCGTCGCCGCCGTCTTCTCCTTGCTCTCCGGTGATGATCCGATCAACCGCTGGATATGAATGGCAGAAGCAGCAAGAAAAGGCAGCTTCTGTGAACTTCTTTCTCTTGCTCTCGTTAATGTTCATCTCTTGATTTTCTTTCAGGCGACGAGAAGATGATCAGCACCGTGAAACTCATGGAGATGGACTCCGGCGGGCTAATGCTGGTCCACGTCGGTGACGTCTGCCGCGCCGAGATATTTCTCGCCGAGAAGGCGTCGGCGTCGGGGAGGTACATCTGCAGCTGCCTCAACACCACCGTCCTGCAGCTCTCCCGCTCCCTTGCCGCCAAATACCCGCACTACAACGTCAACATCGCCGCGTACGTAAGATCGAACTGATCACTGATAGTCATGCGTGTCCACTGCGAGCTCTGAGCCTCTGACGATGGTGAAACATGCATGCAGCCTCGGCGGCGACGTCCCCGAGAAGCCGAGGATCTGCCTCTCGTCGGAGAAGCTGACCCGGGAAGGGTTCGAGTTCAGGTACAAGACGCTGGATGAAATGTACAATGACGGCTTTTTTGGAATACGGCAGAGCCCTTGGGATTCTGCCCTACTGACCATGATGTCGCCCTGCTTCCAATTGGCGATCACAACAAAGGATGCAAATCTCGGCGGTAGCAGAGCAAAGGCGAAGAAAAAACAGCAAAAGCGCTCGGGAAAGCAATTCAGAGGACGGAAGCGCGTGGAAATGAGGGATTTGATTTCGTACTTGCTCCCTTTCTATTCTTGTGGCCTATTGGCCAAAATTTTAACTCCTTCAGCTATGGTTTTCGTATATCAAATATGATTTCACATACCATGTATTTACAGCATCATCGATAATCAAGTGCTAATTTTTTTTGGGGAAAGTGCTAGTGTTGTTCTTTTCTATGCGTGGAAAGAATGGAGCCTATCGTTCTCAGTGGTTTATGAGTGAAGCTTCAGCAGCATGATAAATGCTGTCACTTTCTGCTTTGATGAGACTAATTCGATTAGGCCAGCAATGCCCTCTTAGCACAATCATCAAACCACAAACAGTTGTAACTCCCAACATAACCCCACAGAAGCAACCTCAGTGCTTGGGATTCTATTTGCTAAGGAATCCTCGATCGTTCTCCTCTGCCGTCTGCTAGGAGTTCGAGGCGACTGGCCGGCCATGTCGGCGGTTGAGAGGAAGACGGCGTGCGTGACCGGCGGCAACGGGTACATCGCTTCGGCGCTCATCAAGATGCTCCTGGAGAAGGGGTATGCTGTCAACACGACAGTCAGAAACCCCGGTGAGATTCTTCTTCAGTTCATAATTAGGATCAACCAGCAGCAGTATACTCGTGCATGAAAGATTTTTGCATTCTTGTTTTCGTTTTGAGCTCGCATCACATCTCTCAGGAGCTTATTGCATGAAGTCACAAGTCGTTAGATCCTAGTACAAGCATGCTAAGAATTTACTGGAACACCAATATTGGTTTTGATTTGGTTTTAGCCTCTGAAACTGCTGCGCATAGTAATTTTTTAGTCCCAGATAACATGGAGAAGAACGCATCAGCGAGAACAATTCAAATTAAAAAATTAACTCTATGAAATGCATACTTCATTCAAAAATTAACTATATAGATACATACTTCATTCAAAAATTAACTCTATGAAATACATACTTCGTTCAAAAATCAATTGTATGAAATGTGTTCTCTATCTCTTTATTGGAGCTCTTAGATCAGACTGGTTCGATTACGCGGCAACATTCCTCCAAAGACCAATATACTTTGGCCTACCTTTGTAAATTCGGACATATTTAGCATCAATAATCAGCAAATAGTAATTTGTGAAAATGCAATTATGCACCGGTACATAATCTACCGTTCTTAGTCAATATACTACTCAATATTAAGAGCAATTTGGAATTTTGGTTCATCTGTTGTAGCAACCAGCTACGGCAGACAATCGTAGGACCAGGCATTTGGACCAGATCTACACCATCTAATCTGTTGCCAACGGTTCGGATGAATTGATACGGCCATAGTAGGGGAAAAAGGACACCAACAATAAACAATCGCTATGCTAAAAGCTGGGAGTATAGTATAAGACTCAAGACAGCTGAACCTCTCTTATATTCTTAATTTTAAAATTTAAATTTATTTTAAAATATAGCCACTTCTCCATCTACCTCCTCATCCCAACCAATCATAATTTTTTTCTATTTAATTTTTTTACCTATTTTTTCTCTCCACTCATTACAATCATTCTTCACTTTTTTTATTTTTTCTAAAAAATGATATAACTGTTATATATTATAAGAAAGAGAGAGTAGTACAGTAGTAGTACCATCTTTTCTAAAAGTAGTTGTAGCTCCCTACATGATAGAGAGATCTGTGACTAATGAGACATGACAACCACAACCACAACCCCATCACACCAAAGCAAACTCAGTACGCTCAGCTCAGTGCTTGGGGGTTCGATTTGGTTGGTGAAGTGAAGGAATCCTCGCTCGTTCTCCTCTGCTAGGAGAGGCGAAGTAGCCGGCGATGTCGGTGGTGGAGAGGAAGACGGCGTGCGTCACCGGCGGCAACGGGTACATCGCTTCGGCGCTCATCAAGATGTTGCTGCAGAAGGGATACGCTGTCAACACGACAGTCAGAAACCCCGGTAAGATTCTTCTTGATTCGCAACCAAAATGGTTCGTAGAATGGAAAGTTTAAGCACGTCTGATGTTTTTGGTTCGCGATTTTGATAGATTCAGGCAGTAGCGGCATGTTCTGTGCATTGAAGATTTCACATGTTTTTGTTTGGTAGCAGATGAAATATCTTTGGATGTTTTGATTTTGAGCTCACATCACGTCTCAAGCGTACTCCTGATTTGTTGCGACGTGAACCCAAGATTGCCATTCTGAAAATTCCCAAGAATACCGTTGGTTTTAGCCTCTGAAACTGCTGCCATTGTAATTTTGCGTCCCAGATAACATGGAGAAGAACTCCCATTTCAAGGAGTTGCAAGCACTTGGCCCCTTGAAGATCTTCCGCGCCGACTTAGAAGAAGAAGGCAGCTTCGACGAGGCGGTTGCCGGCTGCGATTATGCCTTCCTCGTCGCCGCTCCGATGAACCTCAAGTCACAGAATCCTGAGGTAAATACAGAGACATCTCCACCAAATTCACTGCCATTGTGGTGCCAAGTGCCACTCGATGATGTTGTCTCTGATCGTAGCCAGGCCACTATTGATTGTTAAAGGTCAATTAAGTCACATTTATTACTGGTTCCTCCCAGAAAAAAATGTCTCTTCGCACTCTAATTACTTCTGTTGCGATGATACTGACATACTGACATGGTAAGAGTTCACTTTTAATTTAATTGGATTGTTTGTTTTTAAGTAAACTTCATAAATGATATATTATAAAATTATAGACGTAGCATTGAATTTATTATCAAACTGTATTACAAAACCATAAACACTCCAACGAACAATAGTATAATAGATTTAAATTCTGAAATACGCAGTTTTGTGATAATGTAATTTTTAAATATATAGTTTTACACTACTTTATTTTAAATCTATAGTTTCGTGATAAATATGATATTAAATCTATACTTTTATGATAATTTGACTAACGTATTTTTAGTTTTATAAAATTTACTTTTTTTTAAGATAATGAAAATGGTTTATTTTCCGTGAACGATATGAAAATGGTAACGGGCCGGCTGAAATAACGGCCTGTCTGGTAATGGCAGAAAGAACTCTTGGAAGCTGGTGTCCAAGGCACCCTGAACGTGATGAGGTCGTGTGTGAAATCGGGCACTGTGAAGCGCGTGATTCTGACATCGTCGGCGGCCGCCGTCTCCAGCAGGCCGCTGCATGGCGACGGCCATGTCCTGGACGAGTCGTCCTGGTCCGACATCGACTACCTCATGTCAGACAACAAGATCTCTCCTACTCAGGTACACACCAAACCCAAAACCGTCACAAAAAAATTTACGTGTTCAGTCAGAGCCCAGTCGAGGACAGTCGCTTGCATGAGTACGTACGGTGCAGTGGTGTTTGCGCTGCAGGCGTACGCGATCTCGAAGGTTCTTTCAGAGAAGGAAGGGAGCAAGCTGGCGGAGGAGAAAGGCATCAGCCTGGTGACGGTGTGTCCGGTCGCCACCGTTGGTGCGGCGCCGGCACCGGCGCCCCACGCTAGCGTCGCCGCCCTGCTCTCCTTGCTGTCCGGTGAGTAGCATTGGATTTGGATGGATGAATCGTGCTCTCGTGAATCCTGATGTTTCATCTCTGTTTGATTTCTTTCAGGTGATGAGAATATTGACACCCTGAAGTTCATAGACAAGGTCTCCGGCGGGATAAAGCTGGTTCACGTCGACGACCTCTGCGCCGCCGAGATATTCGTCGCCGAGAAGGCTTCGGCGTCGGGGAGGTACATCTGCTGCGGCCTCAACACCACCGTCCTGCAGATCGCGCGTTCACTGTCCGCCAAGTACAACGTCGACATCGCCGCGTAAGAGAAACTACGAGATCTCATCTCAGAGCCTCGCCATGCGTGTCCATTGCGATCGAACGAGCTCTGACAGTGGCAAACGTGCGTGCAGCCTCGGCGACGTCCCCGAGAAGCCGAGGGTCCTCTTCTCGTCGGAGAAGCTCACCGGGGAAGGGTTCGAGTTCATGTACAAGACGCTGGATGAGATGTACGACGACGCCTTCGTGGAGTACGGCAGGGCCCTCGGGATTCTGCCCTACTGATGATCACGACGATGTTCCCCTGCTTCTCGGCCGGCGACGGCAACCAAACGGCTCGTGCAAACATTGGTCCACGCTACACTGTAAACCTGTTCCTTCCGTTTATGTGAAAAAACGTGCCGATTGACACGGTGAAACTATACTCTCTGAACCGTGTGCTTGTATCTGCCGAGATCCTGACGATCACACGCGTGACGCGTTCACAGTTTCACACCCACAGGTGGTCCAATTTGCCCCCGGCCCACGACGAGAAGTCGAAAACCTCATCTTCTGCCGAGTGATCGTTTTGTGACCTTTCAACGGCGTGAACGCTGTTCCTTTCTCACTTTTGTTTGCTAGAGAATGGATGCTTTTCCTATCGTTCTCGACGATGAGTTTGTGATAAGTCTGTCACAGTTTTCAGCGTCAGGTGTATGTGATATGTCCCTCGAGAATTCAGCGCCTGCATCGCAGTGAATCGACACGCTAGCGACGCCTAGGTGATCCCGGTCCAGACGTGTTCAGTAATCTGGGAAGATTAGATGACACTCTTTTCCTATAGAGCAAAGGCCTACCTTTCATAAAAGCCACGGGCACATTGAAGATGTGAAGCGTGAGATGTTCATCGACATAATCAATCAGAGCAGGTGTGGTGTATGCATCACGAAAGCATATTTTCTTCCGGCTGTTTGTCTTAGGTCGTAGCTGGATGATTGGAATAATTAGGTATGTTTTTATATGTGTATATGTGTATAGGTATCGGGGCGGTATGTAAATCAATCATATTCACATAATTAGAAAAATATACTAGAAAAACCTATTATAATTATATTATATCGATATAGAAGCAGTAGGTTTTTATACAATTAGAAAAACCTATTATATTTAAAAAAATCTACTATAATTACATTATATTAACACCCCCCATAATCTAATCAGAAACTCGACGAACGCTCAGGTTGGATTAAAACTCATGTAATATAGAGATAGGAAGGCCTTGACGTCGACGTATTAAGATGTCGTGGAAATATAAAGTATCCGAATATGACTGAGGGCGATCCGCTCCCGAATAAAATAGATATCAATCTCAACATGCATGCTAAACTGGGTTGCTGGAGAGATAAACAACACTAATGTTATCACAGTAGATCAAGGTGGCACGGTGAGGTGAGTGGTAAAACTCTATGAGTAGTTGGCGCAGCTAAATAGTTTCAACGACACCATTGGTCACAGCTCGATATTCAGCATCTGTATTCGATCGGGAGATTGTATGCTGACACTTGACACCAAATTATCTTCAAGAAACATTGCATAACCAGAAGTCGATCGACGAGTGTCGGGACAGCCGACCCAGTCGGCATCGGTGTAAACAATAAGCTCAGCAGATGAAGAGCGATGCAGAGTCAAGCCGAAAGAAACAGTATCCTGTAAGTAGCGTAGTATCCGCTTAAGAGCAGTAAGGTGTGGCTCGTGAGGATCATGCATGTAGAGACAAATATATTGAACGGCATAGGCAATGTCTAGATAAATGAATGTTATGTACTGTAATACACCAGGCAAACTGCATTACTCTATGAAGTCGGCAACTAGAGAACATTCCGTAGACAATTTAAAGTGTAGATCAATAGGGGTGCTATAAGACTTGTAAGCACTCATCTCGACATGCTTTAAAATATTAGTCACCGTATTCCCAGTGTTCACCTTGGGCGCGGCGCCGGCGCCCGGTGGCGCATCATCCTCTCCTTGATGTCCGGTGAGAAGCACCATCAGCACCAAAGATGCATGCATCAAATCAAGAAGCTCTGAAGTGATCTGATGTTGTCTGTTTTTTTTTTCAGGCGACGAGGCGCAGCTCGAAATCCTGAAAGCCCTGCAGTCGGTCACCGGCTCCGTGTCGATAGTTCACGTCGACGACCTCTGCCGCGCCGAGATATTCCTCGCGGAGAAGGCATCGGCGTCGGGGAGGTACATCTGCTGCAGCTTCGACACCACCATCCTGCCCCTTGCCCGTTACATGGCGGGAAGGTACCCGCAGTACAACGTCAAAACCGACCGGTACGAATTGGCCACTTCGAAATCCACAACATACAGAGTGCTTGACCAGACGGCCGTGCATTTGATGTGTCTGCATGTTTGCAGCTTCGACGGGATGCCGGAGAAGCCGAGAGTCTGCTGTTCGTCGGAGAGGCTGATCAGGGAAGGG
This sequence comes from Oryza coarctata, assembly GCA_030770085.1. Classification (NCBI taxonomy): domain Eukaryota; kingdom Viridiplantae; phylum Streptophyta; class Magnoliopsida; order Poales; family Poaceae; genus Oryza; species Oryza coarctata. Next base: position 20,039,267 of record CM061468.1, read on the forward strand.
TTCGAGTTCAAGCACGCGAATTGGGAAGAGATATTCGACGACCTTGTCGAGTACGGCAAGGCCCTGGGAATTCTACCGTACTGAACTACTCCATTTTCAACAGGTCATAAGGACCGCGACAATTCGCCTGTGGAATGAATCTGTGTTTTTGAACATCTAAACAAATTAAGTGTTTTAGAATGAAGGCCATAGGGACATTTTGACCAATGTGTAAACTACGAAGTGGACTCGATTGGACCAAATTGTCAGGATCAAATTGACGCGAGGGGGGGTTGCAAATGTACAGTAGAGAACTATGCAAGTCACCGGGCAGCATGACCTGGGCCTAGCAGCTGGAAGAAACTGATGTATTGCCTTGTCCCAAGGGCCTCACGCGATCCAACTTGTCACGGCAGTCGGGCTCTCAGCCCATACGGGCAATCTGACCCCGTCTGGCCACGGTCCACGGGCGTACGTATGCCCACCCCACACGGCCAATCTCGCCCCGACTGAATTGGACGGTGACTTCAAGATACGACTAGGGCATTTTGCGTTTGCAGGCGTATGGTGTCTCCAAGGTGCTTTTGCAGAAGGCAGCTTGCAGATTCGCGCAGGAGAACGACATCGGCCCGGTCACCGTGTTCCCGGTGTCCACCTCGGGTGCAGCGCCGCCGCCGGTGGCCAGAACAAGCGTCCCAACTACGCTCTCCTTGCTATCTCGTATGAAAGCTCTGTATTTCCATTACACACGACCTGGCAAGTACGATGGGCCAATCGATCGATGCTGGTATTCAATTTTCAGGTGATGAGGTGCAGCTTAAAATCCTGAAAGGCCTGGCTGCCACCGGCTCCCTGGCGATAGTTCACGCCGACGACCTCTGCCGCGCCGAGAACGGGGAGGTACATCTGCAGCTGCCTCAACACCACCGTCCTGGCACTCGCACGTTTCGTGGCCGGAAAATACCCCCAGTACAGTGTCCAAACCGACTGGCACGAACCGGTGTATTGAGAGCCTAGTTAAAATTTGAAAAATCGGTAAAAGAAGAGTATTACAGAAAGCATTTGTTTAAGAATAAAAAATTATTCAAGATCGATTTTAAGAAGTAATCGTGACGTGACGGTAGGTTATTTTATTTATATAAATCTTATCTTATAAGAAGATTTAGTTAGTTTAGTTAGAGATATTTCTCTTTTATATTTTTAGGAGATAACGTCTGTGATGATGGTTGTTATAACCGTGTCGGATTATGTAATGACAGGTTATAAATATAGACCTCTAGATATTTCAGCGTATCGTCACCTTAGTTTATCTAAGTTTTTTATCGATGGGGTCTGGCTCTCGACGCGGAGTTGCATTGGTTAACTTTGATCTTCGACGAAAGGGTAAGTTCTGCTACTATCCCGATATGTCTCGCTCTGTCTATGGCTGTATCGTTTAGGTTTGACCTCTTAGACCGATCAGATGTATCGCATCACATCCATGCAGGTATATCGGCATATCAAGCTTTCTCCGCCGTTGTCGATTTCGTGCTACATTAGTTAGGTTCAACCTACAAGGTTACCGACGGTAGATTGAGATTTAGATCTATAGGTCTCTGTACGATGTTTTATCGGAGTGTTAACCGATGAGTTATCTATACATTAAGCAACATACCTAGTGTATCAGCTATTCGGCCAATACGTACCAGTCTTCAGAGACTCCTCTCGAGCACCACGTCAAGCGCATCAGTTGAAAGGCCGATACGCGCCTATCTCTAGAGAGACATCCTCCCATCGGCTCAGTTAATCGATAGGTTTACTTCGTCCTTGTTATATCCGGAGCGGCATCGGCTTTATAGTCGGTGTGTTTTTTATACGATTCTTTGCCACTTCACATATGCCTTCATCGGCTAGAAAGCCGATGAACGATCACTACAGCTTTCGTCGACTACCAGGAGGGATCCTGTGCGCTTTGCTATTCTTTAAATACCCTTCGATGTCTCAATCTGCTCTGTGGCCGATGGATTAGGATCTCGCTTTCACTACACCTAGAACCATCATATCTCTCGTCGACATCTGTCTATATTTTTATTGGCTTTCTAGCCGATGTAAAAATATCCCAATCCCTATTAACGACCAGCCGATAGTAGGAGCCATCCGGACGCAGTCGATGACCATCTCGATCCTATCGGCGACCAGCCGATAGCGAGAACTCGTATCAGCTTATCGTTCGACTGACCTGTTCGCTTCACCTTCTTGTTAATTGCAGGATCAAATTGACTGGCACGTCCACACCTACACCGTTGTGACAGAGCCGAGCGAATCTTATGGTCTCGACACGCGCGTACCTTGAGCCACGGAAAAAAGCCGACTGACTTGTATTGAAGCTAAACAGATCTCTCAGGTATCGACGTGTTCACGCCGGACATGCAATATTCCGCGGGAACACTAACCTGATGCGCGAGCGATCGTCTCCATATGTTTGCAGGTTCGAAGGGTTCCTGAGAAGGCAAAACTCTGCGATTCGTCGCAGAAGCTGATCAGGGAAGGGTTCGAGTTCAAGTACACGAATCTGGACGAGATATTCGACGACCTCGTCGAGTACGGCAAGGTCCTGGGAATTCTACCGCTTTCAACCGGTCATGAAAATCAAACCATCCGTTTTGAGTGATTTTACGATCCTTAAAAGACGGTATTGGGAGATATAAAGTGTACAAATTTAGTATCTCTTGATATCTCGGTATCTTTATGGGTCTTAACATTTCTTTTCGCTTGTGAAATAAATCCGTGTTTTTAAACATCCAAAGAAAAGGCAGTGCTTTAAGGTGAGAATAGGAGCATGTTGAATCAACCATTAAACTAAGAGGACTCCATTAGACTAAATCGTCTGGATAATTCACTCTATTAGTTATGGGCAGGTGTAGTGTATCCTGCCAAAGTGGGTAATCATAGAGACCCATGTGTTCAGGTGGCTGTAGTTATTACCAAGTCCATAATATGCCATGCCTACTCTGGAAATTACGGTGGGCCTGCCTTATAAAAAATAGTTCATTGGCAGCCTCCTGTGACCAAGCTGCCACGAGAAGCTTCCCATATGCAAATAATGGTACAAATAATGTATTACATGTTCTTGTTGCCGGCAATATCACGAAGACCTGGTAGCTATTATTGTCTCTATCCTTAATGCTTCTTACCTGGTTGTAAGGCTGCACTAATTTATTGTCACCTGCTTTTGTTTTAAATTGTGATCGTCCTAATACGTGAAGTGTGTAGCTAGAAGTTTGATTTTTTTTTAATGGGGAGAGTAGGTCCATCAAACACGAGAATGATAGCATAACTACCACAACAACCGAAGCCGAGCTATTGAAAACAAAGAAAACATGTCAGTATCAATCAAAAACCAAAAATTAACGTCGAAAATACAGCACCATAGTCGCAAGCAAGCCACAATATGTTTGACAGCATAGCATTCAGCACTGACAGCACATGAGGCTTATGGTTTGTTCCATTCTGGTAGGCCTTTTGTACCGGGCTGTTTTGCCATTGCTATAGTTCTTTTTAATAATAAAAAAATCCGATGAAAGACGGCATACCAGTAACAATGGGGAGAAAAGACATACACCAATTCAGCAAACCGTTTCGGTTACATCTTACCATTTCCAAACAGTTCCAATACTGGTATGAACATTACAAAATGAAATACGGTACTACTGGAGTAGTACTAGATAGTAGGAACAGGAAATTTGGTATAGTTCTCACCGCTGCTTTTGGAGGAAACTTCAGTGTTTGTCACTCTGTCCTGGGCCCAGGGACCAACTTTTTAGCCATAACATGCTCGACATAGGAGAGATTTCCAGCTCAAAGAAATACGTCTACTGCTCATTGTCCCGGGCCATGTTCATGCCTACCACACTACTCAAGAACCCACAGGCCACAGCCTTACACGGTTCAACTACTCTTGGCTCATACAGCCATACAGGCAACCTCACCCAAGCCGGGGGCGCCGGGCTCCTGGGCGGCTTTGGTAATTTTTTTTCTTTGATGACTTATATTTTTGAATCACGTATTATTTTTAAGATCTGTTTGGACCAGTGTACTCCTGTTAAAATATATGACAAAACGAATCCAATATTGAATATAATCAAATTAAAAGTAATTTACTTAATTTAAAGTAACTTACTTAAATTGTAAAAATAACTTAGTGCTGTAATAGAAGTAATTCTCCATAGCATTAAAAGTAATTATATAATGTATGAGTTGAAATAAGGAACTATGTGAAATATATTCACAAGTAGTATGTAGATAAGATTTTGAAGTAAATGCATAGATTTCTTTATTTGAAGTAACACAGAAAAATGTAGTTTTGCGTCATATCTCTTTACAGTACTATAAGTGTTGCCAGAGGAAGTAACTCTTAAAAAATATATTAGAAGTAACTGTTAGAGAGAGTTGAGAAAAAAATTAAATAATTTGATAGATGTAGTAAATCTGAAGGTTTTGTGAGGCATTGAACCATATAATTTATATGTCCTTGTAGAAGTAACTCTAGATCATAAAAAAGTAAATACATCCAGTCGTAGAAGTAACTTTGCAAAGTAACTAATTGAAGTGTTGGCTCTAAATTTATTTTTATGTGGGCACTAATTTTATCACTACAGAAGATGGTGATTTTTAGCAAACAACTGAAGGTTTTGGGAGGAAAAAAGAATCAAATTATGATGATTTTGTTTTAATTTCATTCAACAGTTACCGGTAAAAATAAAAAAGGATACATTGTTTTACAGTTTCCACGATGCAATTTTATTGTTAGTGCTCTCATCGTTTTGCTTATTGTAAAAATAAATAATTTATAGTTAAATTTTTTATATTCTTAGCGATTTAAAAGTAAATATTCTAAAATATACTTAAAATCCCATAAAATCAACTTTAAATTTAAATTTTGGCTTATAAATAAAAGCATAGACGAAACAATAGTGTAACAGTGATGGGGAAGAAAGGCCATGGTCCAAACAGGAAACGTTGGTTTTTTTGGCTAGGCATCCGCGCAGCACGTTTCAGAGGAAAAGCATGTGAGGCGCCTGTCACCGTTTGGAGCGTCCTTCTAGTTTTGGAAAGGGCATGTTTCAATCGAACAAATTTGCGACTAATAGAAATAAAGGATAGGTCGCTGGTTTAGAGGTTTGAGCGACAGTGCACTTTGTAGTCGCGTTCAGAAGGAAATGGGAAAGGAAAAAAATAAATTGAGAAAAAAAGTGTAAAAATGGTATGAAATCAAACAATTCATGGTCTTGATGGTATTTTATCAAATACATTCGAATTAAGTGACAAAAAAAATTAAACGTCTGCAAATTGATTGATTATTATTAAAATTTTCACACCATTATTATCATCATCATCATCAATCTTTTTAATCCTAAATAAATTAAAAATAAAATCCACGAAAGCCACAGCTATATATTTTTATCATTGGTCGTCATGAATGAGAACTAGTAACTACTAAGAAAATTTCTCCTTAAAGTAACACTAGATATAAATATGATGGACAGTGACCTGAAAAGAAAATATATGGTGATAATGGAAGGGCGGTTACACAACTCTATCATGAATCAATCACCTTTATTATTAGGATAATTCCGTGCATGGTGTGTGTTTATTTAGATAATATTTTTTTTAATTTTTAATACATGACGTTGTTAATTTTTAGTTCACCAGCCTGGTCTCCGTGTTCCCGATGTTCACCCTGGGTGCAGCGCCGGCTCCGGTGGCCAGAACAAGCGTTGCAGATACGCTGTCCTTACTTTCAGGCGAGAGGCATGCGTCAAATTAAGAAGCTCTGTACTTTGAATGTACGATTGGATGGGTCGATTCGATCGATGTTTCTTTTTCAGGTGAAGAGTCCCAGCTAAAATTCATGAAAGGCCTGGCTGCCGCCGGCTTCCTGGCGATCGTTCACGTCGACGACCTCTGCCGCGCTGAGATATTCCTCGCCGTGAAGGAGTCGGCGTCGGGGAGGTACGTCTGCAGCAGTATCAGCACCACCGTCCCGGCAATAGCCCGTTTCGTGGTCGGAAAATACCCTCAGTACAACGTCCAAACCGACTGGTACGAACTGGCACTTTCAGTTTCAAGTCAGCGTCACATCACATGCATTAATGGAGCCAGTGATCGTGTCTCTATGTTGGCAGGTTCGAAGGGTTCCCTGACAAGCCGAGAGCCTGCCATTCGTCGGAGAAGCTGATCAGGGAAGGGATCGAGTTCAAGTTCACGGATCTGGACGAGGTATTCGACGACCTTGTGGTGCTTTTGGAGAAGGCAGCTTGCAGATTCGCGCAGGAGAACGACATCGGCCTGGTCACCGTGTTCCCGGTGTTCACCTTGGGTGCAGCGCCGCCGCCGGTGGCCAGAACAAGCGTCCCAACTACGCTCTCCTTCCATTACGCACGACTTGGGAAGTACTAGTACGATGGGCCAATAGATCGATGCTATCTATAATTTTATTTTCAGGTGATGAGGTGAAGCTTAAAAACCTGAAAGCCCTGGCGGGCACCGGTTCATTGTCGATTGTTCACGTCGACGACCTCTGCCGCGCCGAGAAGGAGTCGGCGTCGGGGAGGTACATCTGCTGCAGCCTCAGGACCACCGTCCTGGCATTCGCCCGTTTCGTGGCAGCAAAATACCCTCGGTACAACGTCCAAACCGATTGGTACGAACTGGCACGTTCAGTTTCAAGCCACCGATGCATGCTTGCGATTCTGAATTTTCTGATGGCGTGCATGCATTGAGAGGCAACTGACGAGCCCGTGATCGTCTTTGTACGTTCGCAGATTTGAAGGGTTCCCTGAGAAGGCAAGAGTCTGCATTTCGTCGGAGAATCTGATCAGGGAAGGGTTCGAGTTCAAGTGCACGAATTTGGACGACATATTTAACGACCTCGTCGAGTATGGCAACGCCATGGGAATTCTACCGCACTGAGCTGTAGCTGCTGTGCTGATGCTCCTTCGACCGATCACGAGAACCGAACAACTCGCTTGTGAAATAAGTAAGTGTTGTGTGTCACTGTAAATCTCTCCATAAATTTCTAAAAGAAATACGGAGTAGAGCATTTGCTCTGCGAATCGCACCTCCAAAAAATGGTTTACCTCGCAACTTTTTCTCCTAGAGTGATGGCAGGAAATGGTTGCAGTGATGGCAGGAAATGGTTGCAGTGATGTGAGCTTACTACTCAAGCCCATAAAAATGAGTGGCCCATCATCAATTCGATAGAGAAGGAGAAGGAAACAATAGGAAAAAGGTTCACATTGGTCCCTCATCTTACGTTCAAGTTGTAATTATGTCCCTTAACTACGAAACCGCAGTAGCATTGAAAAAACAGTTTCAACTAACGTGATGCCTACGTGATAGCTTGATCTGATCTTTAGGTGATGTGGCTTCTACTGGCAATCCAGTGGCATTTTGGTAAAAAAATAATTAAAAATAAAAATGACCCACATGTAAGCCCACATATGACTAATATCTTTCCTCCTCTCCTCTCTCTTTATCGGCTAAGAGGGCCCACCTATGGGGTGGCCCGTTTTTATTCTCTCGCTTCCTACTTTCTCTCTCAAGCTAGAAACGGTTGAGGAGACCGACACCATCGGTCACACCCTCGTCAGACACCTTAGAGGATCTCATGGTGGTGGACCCCGAGTAAGAGCTCGCTGAGACATACAGCCTGCCACGTCCTCGTCGGTCACCTTAGAGGAGCTCACGATAGTGGACCTAAGTAGGAGCTCACCAAGACGTACGGTCGTCGAAGAGCATGCATACCAGATTTTTGACGACTCCAAGGCAGCATGGTGGGGATAGTGTGGTAAACGACCAATCTAGCGGCTGTGGAGGCAGTCCTTCAAGAGTGGGTGAAGGTCGGATCTAGCGCCGTCATCATAGAAGTGCTCAAAGTTAGTGATGGCATGGAAGTGGTCATCTGGGAGGCGGAGCGGCAGAGAAAGATGATGACATTGACTCCTTGTCACTATGGACTGTCGCAACCACCTTCATCGTTAGCCAACTCTTGTGTTGTCATGGGCCAATACTGTCGTCTTCCTCGTTGGCTCCCAATCTCTTTACCAAGGACAGAATGGTGAGCTCAAGCTTGTCGGCTCCCTCTCCTCTATCCTCTGCTTCACCGCTATGGCCCACTCCTTGATGGCTGCCTATCGATGTTGTTGTGAGGAGAGGAGAGGAAGAGAATGGGAGGGGAAAAATATTAGTCACTAATATGTGAGGCCTTAAACATGTGTCCCTTCTATTTTTAATTAATTTTTAAAACAGCTCTTAATGCTGCTAAGAAACTCAATTTACACTGGTTGTTTTAGGAGATGAGATATATATTGAAAAGCTATTAAAACTCGATTCTAACATAGGGGTACAAGTAGACTTATTCTGAACAGCTACCGCTGGAGTACACACGAGGCCCATCCCAACGGTAGTCGTTCCAACTGCAGCCGAGCGCATCTTGATCGCGTCATCTCGTCCGGCCCACCTCGCACACCTCGCGTTCCGTCCGGTCGGCGCCTTCTCCCACGCATTCTCACCACGCGTCCCGCACCGAGCGCGCGTGCAGGTGCCTCCACGCTACCGCCGCACGCCGCCGTTCTGTAACACACGGAACACACAGCGCCGCGCGGCGCGGAAGCGTCGAAGTGAGCGCCCGCTTTCCTTTGGCACCAGGCCGGTCGCATCTTCTGCGCGCGCGCCGCGCGTCCTGCCGATGACGAGCGCGTGACCACGACGAACCGCGCGATCGATGCGTGTAGAATCAACGACCGTGCGTGTTCTCTCCGATCGACGGAGTAGGCGATCATAGGCGGCCGATCGACGATCCAACGCAGGAGTCGTGACATCTTATCCCCGCGCCCACCGCCACACGTACATGTGTTGGGAAGTATAGAAAATCCTTATCGTTAGGGATGTGTAGGCCACGGCCAGCTATGGGTAGGGGTGCACCATTCCGATACATCATCACGTGGCGATCCTTTTCTTTTCAACCGGATAGAGCCTAAATACAAAGTTGAGTCTCAAATCATCTGGTTTTCTGCTCTAAAGAGAAAAAAATGTCATCTGATTTTTCTTGTCCTGTTGCAGCATGTTACGAAAAAATAGAATGAAAAGAACACAAATTTTAACATGAAAATTTTCTTTAATATATAGAGAGAAAAATCATAGAAGATAACATCAACTAATAATAATACTTAGATTACACATATAAAGTGATACGTATTACACTAGGATGGTATTAGAATAGAAATTTGGGTTGAAATCTAACAAACCTCTTCTTAACTCAAAACTCCTATAAATATTTGCTTAAAAAAATATCTCCGAAACCCTGAGGGCTAATTACCATAAATACCTACTAACTCTAAATAATATAATATTTAAACTTAGTATCCAACAGTGATTTTCAGTATGTATGTTCCCATAATAACTTATCCTTGAACAACAATGTCATAAATAAAATAATTTTTGATATCAATATGCTAGGTCTTGGCATGAAACATATTATTTTTATCAAACAAATAGCACTCTGGCAACCATAATAAATAATATTAATATATTCTGCTTCAATAGTAAAAAAATAGTAACATATCGAAGTGAAGCATTTCAATTGATAGCTAAACCACACAAACAATAGATATATCTAGAAATATATATTCTTTTATCAAGATTTCTAGCCTAATCAAAATCAACAATATTATTTATCTTCACTTTATTATTAAAAGTAGATTTCAAATAACAAAGAATCTATTTTATGGCACTCCAATAGATTATGCATAAATATACTAACTACACTAATTGCAGGTTAAATTTGGTCAAGTGTAAATTATAGTATACATGAGATTATCAACGTCACTGGCATAAAAAACATGTGACATATAGTCTTTGTCATCTTTATTAACATGACATTGACTTTAATATAATTTAAATTACAAAATAAAAGGTGTAGAAACGTGCTTATAATTATCAAGTTTAAATTTGTCAAGTAGCTTTTTAATGTCACTTTTTTTTGATATAAACGGTTTATCATGAATTTTTATGTTAAGAATTTTCTTTGCAAGACCAAAATCTTTTATCTCAAATTTATGACTAAGTTGAGCCATCAACTCATCAATTAGTGACTTGCCACGAGAAGTAATGAGTATATCATCGATATAAAATAACAAATAGATAAAAGATGCATTGGAAAATTGTTTGAAATAAACATGACTATTATAATTGCTGTGTAAATATTGTTGTGCAATCATAAAAGAATCAATACGTTTATACAACTGTCTAGGAGCTTGTTTTAGACCATAAACAGATTTCTTCAGATGACAAACTAAATACTCCTTTCTAGGAGCAGTAAAACTTTCAGGTTGTATCATAAAAATCCTCTCTTCTAAATTTTTGTGTAAGAAAACAGATTTAACATCTAGTTGCTCTAATTTCAAGTAAAAAAATTAACAAAAGCAAACATCAGTCATATGGAAGAATGACGTACAATAGAAGAAAAACTCTATTGAAGTCAATACTTTCCCTTTCCTTTGATCATAACCTTTCACCACTAAACTGGTTTTCTGGTTTAACTTCATAAATACATTTCTTCTTCTTATAAATCCATTTTCACCCTTTTTAACCTATTGGAAGCTGTGCTAAATTCCATATGTGATTTTTATTAAGACTCAATTTCTTCATTCATGAATATCAACCATTTAGAAGAATTTTCACATTAGATAGTTTCAGAATAAGAAGAAGATGCAACAGTATCACTCACATCTTGTGTAGAAAGAAGAGTATAACAAGTCATATCATTAGTGCCACGAAATCTAACAGGCAGTTGAATATTTCTTCTAGTTCTATCTCAAATAATATATTGATCATTATTACCAGAAGACGATGAACCATAAACTTATTATGTACTAGTAGTAACTTACTATGTAGCATAAGTAACTAAAGAATTCAAATAGTAGGCGAAATGATATCAAACTTGTATCCCTTGCAACAGTTTCATTAGCTTTAAATTCAATTATGGATAAATTAACACTACTCGAGGAGAGAAAAACATCTTCCTAAAAAGTAACATCATGATTAATGATTAATTTATGAGCATCAAAACACTATAAACGATATCCTTGGACACTAGAACTATAACCAACAAATATGTATTTTTTTCTCTAGGCTTTAATCTTCTAGTGCTAATATGAGCATATGCAGAACAATAAAAAAATTAAATTAGAATAATTAACTGATTTAGCTAACCAAACTTCTTCTAAAATCTAAAAATCAATGGCAAAATTTAGACATCGATTAATTAAATAATAAGCGGTTGAAACAATTTTAGGCTATCAAACACACTTATTCTATAGTCATGTATTTGAAATCATGCAACGAGCTCTTTCTAGAATAATATGATTCATACACTCTGCCACGTCGTTTTATTAAGAAGTTCCTAGAACAGTCAAATATCATACAATTTCATGATTAGCATAAAAATTATTAAACTCACCACTGTAGAATTCTAATCTATTATCAGTCCTAGACTTCTTTAATTTTCTGTCAGTTCGGTTTTTCATCAAAATTTTCCACTTCTGAAACACTGTAATAGCTTCATATTTATATTTCAAGAAATAAAACCAAACTTTGCGAGAAAAATTGACCCTCTTTAATTGCCAAACACTGTAATTGCTTCAACCTGATGAGTAGCAATAGTAAAATTGACCCTCTTTTAATTGCCAAAAACACAATGTTGATATAAATCAAGTTTACCAATATTATTTAAATGACATTTCTTACAAAGAAAATACATATATTTTTCACTCATATGACCCAAGCGCATATGTCAAAGCATAGTGATGTGAGGATCTGATGCAATAGTGGAAATAGCTGTAACACCTGTAAGTGTAAATCCTCGCAAGAAATAAAGAATGCCAATTCTTTTACCCTTTAAAACTACAAGTTTGCTTTTCAAAATCTTAAGAACAACATTGTTACTAACATATTTGTATTCTAAAGATTCAAGTGTCAAAAAATAGGATTTGTTTTCATTATAGGAACATAGCAGACATTTGAAAGATTCATAACAATGCCATTATGTGTCTTGATTTGAATAAAACCAATTATAATACTTTCAAGTGAAGACCCATCACCAACAACAACTTCACCAGTATCAATAGAATCATAAGTAGAAACTACTCTTTATATACATATATAAAGGTGCAAACCGAGTCACTAATCCAAGCAATTTGTTCCTTTATACTAGTGGTGCTAATTAGAACATCTCCTTGAAAATCACTGGTTATGAAACTAGCCTCAGCATATTTTTTTTCCTTTTGAGTTTTACTCTTTTTTCCTTTCTTTTCAATTTGAATAAATCAAAAATATCATGATTTATTCTCTTACAATTAGAGGAAAAAAATATGGATTTAATATATCTTGATCTAGATATGAACTTTGATCTAGAAGAATTAACTTTTTAGGTTGATTTACATCTAACTATTAAACCCTTAGCCTTAACTTCAAGACGAGAATTAATATCAAATTTCTCTTTAGATAATAAATTTGATTTAACATCGTCAAAACTAAGAAAATCATAATTGTTATAAAGCATAATTTCTTTAATGTATTTAAAGTTAATAGGCAAAGAGACAATCAATAAATTAGACGTATCCTCATCATCAATTTTTACATTTAACTTCTAAGATCAATAACGAGAGAATTAAACTTATTAAGATAAGATTGTATAGAGATATCTTCTCTCACACGAATTGTGTGCAGACGTTCATTGAGGCATAGTTTTTTATACGAGACTTTTCTTCATGTATAAGTGTAGGAGTAGGCGTAAGCTATGATAGCATAAAATAAAAATTTTCTACCGTGCATAACAGGACATCATGCGAAAATGGGATCCTGGACCGTTACCACGAGACGCGTATTGTGGCGGATGTTGGGTTGGAGAAGCCGATCCAACCATGCACACGTCGAGATAGTAGACGTAGTTGATTATCGCAATCCTGAAGCCGATCAACACCGCAAAGAGTAGCACCTCTACTAGTATCCACACGTCAGGAGCTAGAACGCTGATTGTGAGTATACTAGAGCACTCGCAAGAGGCTACGGTTCGGCTTGAGAGGTGGCGGCTTGGGTTTTGCTAGAGGTGAACTGAGGTGTCGTACCTCTACCTCTCCGCCATCGTATATATAGGTTTCCTCACTTGAGCCATTAGACCGTAGCCCAATAGGAGTCTACTTGTATCTCTATCCGAATCGACCTCTTATCCGAATCACACTCAAATAAGTGTTCTAACCCATTAGATATGCAACCCTATAGGTTCACGTATATTTGGTCGTGACCCGAAAATGTCTTTACGATCACCCTGTTAATAGTAGTTTTTAACAAGATATATGAAACCCAAACTATACATAAAAATTATATCGGCTGAATCTATAATATTCTCAGGCACGAAATCCTTTGTCTTACGATATCGATCGTACTTAAGGTAAGACTTGTGTCATCCTCTTAATAGCCTAATCATTCTTTTAATTTTACGATGGATTATAAACTTGTGATTGACTCTTTAATTACCTTGCTATGGTCATGCACTTTCATAATCCATTACATCGAGAGATCTAGACATATCTCTCCTATAGAAGAGGTAAATTCTATCTTAATCATTCACATCCTACTACATATTTCACACTAAATCCGAATAGTACTTTTATAACTATCCTGCTATGAAATATCATTTATTAATCTCAAAATAAGATACTATGTATGTTGGGAATTATGATGACCTTCTAAGGACTCCACATAAATATTACTTAGATTATCTAATGACGCATAAAATCTCTCCAGTATCTCATAATGTGTCTATTCAACATATATTTACTAACATATGCCCATATTATCAATTTAATATTTCTATACCATGATTGATGAGATATAATCATCAAATAATACATCTTACAATCATATTTGTTTCTCCTATGATATATAATTAAATATTATTTAGAAATAGTAATATTTAACATTAAGAGTCTTATGAATAAGTCATATACTCATTGATCAGTAATGATAAAGTCTATTTCAAGACACAAATTAATATATTATAAATATTGTATGTGATATATATACAACATATTAAGATTGTCTCTATGACATATTATTAATAATAATGTCTCCAATTTCGTCCACAATAAAAATACAGATGTCTTATTAATAATTTTATGCCCTATTTATCATCTATCATGCCCGTTGGTTTAGCACATAATTCCTTACGAACACTAACTTGTGTAAAAATAACTCTCATCTGCATGTGCCATATACTAATCTTGCAATCGAACTTCTTAATGTAAAATTTAGTAGACGGCATGTTAAAGAATAAATTGCAGATAAAAAATATAATAGGTTCAAAAAGAGAAAGAAAGTTTTCTAGTGCATTTGTGTGGGGACGTAGCAAAAACACAATGTAAAATTGAATTCACATAGACAGAAATTGGAGTGATGCTGGGAAAACTTCCTGGCATGTTGACTTGGGTGTGCTTAGCAATTTCCGTCGAAAAATTCACTTGATGGGAGCCGTCACTGTACGGAATTTTTTCCTTGCCTTGAAAACCATGCCTGCAGTTGATTACCATAGATGTTGCTTAGTCTACGCGCTTTGATGGGACGAGCAAAACTCTCTTGGTGACTTTTTCTCTAGTGCGCGTAGGTAAGAAAGACCGACTCGGAGTAGAATCAACTCCACTTCCGATTTCACAATCTTAGTTTCGTTGAAAATTAATATCGCCACAAGACGAACACACCGATAGCTGCATAGATCAAATATTTAATACTCTGATATCAATTATTAGAGAAAAATAGGATGGAAGAAGATATGATATTAAAATATAACTAGTATTTAAGTCTCTAAAACACTGTAAATGTAAATAGACCAAATACATTGCACACATTTCTCTGCAACACTTAGACGAAATAAACAGCTGAAAATAACCCAATTGCTCGCCTTACGTAAGTACCCCATGACTAACGCAGTATCCATGTCAGCTTGAAAGCCTTGCTGTGATCGATAAGTATCTGTGACAAATAAAACGCATGCGGAGAAAAGTCAGAAGTGCACGCCTAATATAATCGCACAACACCTAATTCTTGTGCCTGGAAGAACAGCAATCTAATTGTGTGATAATTACACGAACTGACTTGCCGAATCTGCAGCGGTGATTATGAAACGGCGGGGCCGACGATCAACAGGGAACCTCAGCGGGCTGTAAGCCTGTAGCACAAAGCATAGTCGAATGTTAACACAAAGCCTAGTTCGCAACTACAACTTCTAAGTTGTCCAAAGATACTTCGTGGATGCTTCGCTAAAATGCATCCAACGATGGT
Organism: Oryza coarctata; assembly: GCA_030770085.1. Taxonomy (NCBI): domain Eukaryota; kingdom Viridiplantae; phylum Streptophyta; class Magnoliopsida; order Poales; family Poaceae; genus Oryza; species Oryza coarctata. Next base: position 20,054,621 of record CM061468.1, read on the forward strand.
AGTCACCATGACAGATGTGACAAATACGCCGTAGATCCAATCCTGGTAGAGCATGTAGTTGTCCATACTGATTTTGTCGCAACTGTTGACAGGAAGCAGAGTAAAAGCGGCGTAAATAACTTCGTAAAAAAATATTAACACGCCCTGATCACATGATTAGCGGCAGACAAACACAGACGACACCGCAGGCAACTCGCTCTCCCTACAAATACCATACACAAGGAGCGAGTAAGAACGCATCTCCCCCACGCCACCGAGGGACACGCCCGCGCGCGCGCCACCCGTGCACCCGTAAGGGCAGCTAACCATGTCGACGGAGCCGCTCCTCGCCGGCGGCGGGGGCGAGGCAAGGCGGCGCGTGAGCATCGACGACGCGCTGGCGTGGCACGCGGGGGAGTTCGGGCGGTGGCAGCTGCGGCACTTCGTGCTGGTGTCGTCGGCGTGGCTGCTGGAGGCGCTGCACACCATGGTCATCATCTTCGCCGACCGCGAGCCGGCCATGGTGTGCACCGCGGGGGACGGCCGGTGCGGCGACCGCTGCGCCGGGGACTCCGCGGGAGGGTGGGAGTGGGCCGGCGGGCGCGCCTCGTCGACGGTGGCCGAGTGGGGGCTCGTCTGCGGCGAGCGGTACAAGGTCGGCCTCGTCCAGGCCATCTTCTTCGCCGGATGCATGATTGGTCAGTACTCAGTGCTTGTGCATACGCCTTCCTTTCCAATCTTGTCTCCATCGTGTTAGCTCTGACGAACTACGCAACACAATGAAAAAAATGGTACGATTATGATTAGACCCTTGCCTTAATCATGGCATCGGTGTGTAGAATTCGGACTTCACCGAGAGGGACAGTATGTAATATGAGGACAAACCCTTCAAAAATAGCATTTCGAATTAGATGGACGATGCATTGCAGACCATGAGCGTGGCGTTACGGGAGATTTCGTGGTGGTGCATTCTTCCAGCCCGGAATTGTACGTTTGGCTCCAGCTAGTTTGGCTGCTTACGGCCGCACGTGGGAGCTAGCCAGCCGCAGCAGGCATCCCAGAGTGTATTTCATTGTCCCGTCCGTTAAATTTCCAACAGATAAGGTCCGATTTACAACGGGACAATTGCATTACTCTGCGCATTCGACATCACTCACTACTGAAACTGGATTAAAGTAGATGCACTGGTTAGCCATTTCAAAGCTAGTTTTATTACACGAGTCAGTGTTTTTGCCAGCTAAACATCGACAGTAGTATGTTATCAGTTATTAACTTGATCCACAATAATATCGCCACCATAATACTAACATTATCTCACGCTCCACTAGTAGTATACTCTCCATAAAAAACGAATTTTTAGCTATCAAGAAGCTCCGTGTTCATGCCTCTTCTTATCTTTGCGGAGGTACTGGCGGCTGGGAGATTAATTAATTAGGATCACGACAGTTCAGTGTTCAGCATTTGTTTGACTCGTGTATCCTCTTTTACTTATTTCATTATCTAAAAAAATCCTTTACTTATTCAAATTCTAAAAAGCGGCCTAGCCCAACCTGTCACTATTGTTACCTGTCACTATTGTTAACCTGCCGGTATTACATACGTGCCGATGTGCGACAAGCAGACAAGCTCACCGGCGCTGGTCACGTCTCTTGTCGCAGACGGTGGAACGCCGCGTTGATGGCCAGATGGTCCCAGCTGCATAGGCTAGTTATTGGGTAGGATTAAGCCCTATATCTCATGAAGTTGATAGCTTTTTTTTTTATTTGATTGGTAATATGTTCGTCAAAGTCCATAAGATTATGCTTGGTTGGGAACGTATAAAACCAGGACCCGCGAGACGGAATGAATATAGCGCGATTAGCTCTGATCATATTAAAATTTTATCTATTAAAAAAATAACTACCAACAATCACTGGTTGTAACTATGAAAAAACAGATTGGTTTCCTCCTATAAGTTTTTATATCCAAGTTATGTTATGATGCCCATCATAATGAACTAAAATCTCACAAAAGCTTCATGCAAATAGTGAAAAAGAGCTATTTCAACTTTTTGGTTTTTCCTCTAAGCGTAATATAGTTAGTGATTGACTCCCTTTTTATTATAAGAAAAAATAGGATTTAAAAGAATTAGAGAAAAAAAGAAACTCACACTACAAAACAATTAAAAGGAGAGAAGCAATACCCGAAATTTAAATTACGGTTCTAAAATTTAAATTATGAAATTTAAATTATAGAATCTAAATATAAAATTTAAATGGTAGAATCTGTAACAAGAAAATTAATTCTAAAACAATCATAATTTCATTGATTAAAATATATTTATAAAGCTTACAAAATTCTCTCACTCTAAAACTCTACTAATTTCTTCTCTTTTTTTCCTGACTTCAACTTTCTATACAACTCTTCTAAACTCTCACAAAAAAATTTTAAAGATATAAAGCCTAGAGCTTTTATAGCGACGACTGGTTGCCTCTAACACAATATTCTAATTGCCCTAAAGTTCTCGTGTACAATCTCAGTCTAATTTTTAAAAGCCAAAGAGACCACCTAGATGTATGACACGTCACTCGACACATGGATGCCATGGTGACAAACCTCCGGCCACACAGGATCCCGCCGTAATGGGCGCGCACCCATCTTCAGTCGACATGTGTCCCTAGGATCTTTTGTGCACGGGCCCACACATATGCCCCTGCCTCAACCACATACTGTTCCCACCGAGCCGTTCTCCTGAGGGAACCCATTTATCCGTTGAATGCCGCATGCGAGCAAGCTATCTCTACTTGGCCCATCTTGTGCATACTTTGACTCTGTGACACTTTGCGAAGACATTCACACGTCTGTTATCATCTTATATCTAAAATTATCTATCGATCCAAACCTTAATTGTTCTTTAAATTTAGTACTAATCTAATTAATCTCTAATGACACTGACTTCAGTCCCAATGACATCACAATCGTGTTAGAGCTCTAGAAGTTTAACCTCTGTTATCTATACATCAAACTAATAATTGTGTCTCGATATTAATATTGTAATCTGACATATACGGACTATCGCTAACTTTTTAAACTAAATTTTACAGACTAACTCATGACTCTAATTTTGTTTGCCATTTTTTTTAACATATAAACCATCTTATGATTTTATAGAACGTAGAGATATTACCGTTGTTACGCATGCGTGGAAGTCAGCAGAAGGCAGAAGCGTTGCGCGCGGTGAAAAAGAGAAGGGCGCGTGTTAAGATGAGAGAGGACGGACGCCTACGTTTTCTAGAGTAAAGTTAAGACAAGACTTGGGGATTTACGTGTTGTTTCGGCAGGCGCCGGCGTGTTCGGGCACCTATCGGACTCGTTCCTCGGGAGGAAGGGCTCGCTGCAGGTGGTGTGCGTCCTCAATGGCGTCTTCGGCATCCTCACCGCGTTGGCACCCAACTACTGGGCCTACGCCGCGTTGCGCCTCCTCACCGGCTTCAGCGCCGGCAGCGTCGGCCTCTGCTCCTTCGTCCTCGCCACCGAGCCCGTCGGTCCCTCCCGCCGCGGCGCCGCGGGGATGTCCACCTTCTACTTCTTCTCGGGCGGGATCGCCGCGCTCTCCGGCATCGCGGCGCTGTTCCCGTCGTCCTGGAGGATGCTCTACGTGGTCACGTCCATCCCGTCGCTCGTCCTCGTCGTCGCCGTGCTGCCGTTCGTATCAGAGTCCCCCAGATGGTACCTCGTCCGCCGCCGTGCCGACGACGCGTTGCGCGTCGTGCGCGCCATCGCGTCCAGCAACGGGAGGAGCATCCCGGGCGACATCACACTCAAGCTCGATGACGAGGTAGACGACGACGCCGGCGGCGGCAAGGACGTCGACTCGTCGGCGTCGGCGTCGGCGTCGGGTTCCATCATAGACGTGTTCCGGTCGCGGACGACGAGGTTCAGGCTGCTGCTCTCGGTGGTGATCAACTTCCTGGCCTCGGTGGTGTACTACGGGCTCAGCCTCAACGTCGTCAACCTCAAGGCCAACCTCTACGTCAGCGTACTGGTGAACTCGCTCGCTGAGATTCCCGCTTACCTGCTCACCGCGCTACTCCTCGACCGCTTCGGCCGGAAGCCTCTCGGCATCGGCACGATGCTTCTCAGTGGCGTCTTCTGCACCGCCGGCAGCTTCATCGCCGGAGCTGGCGCCATTAGGTAATCTCTAATCAACCATGCAAATTCAGATTGTTCATTGTTGCGCATTAAACATTCGATGATCTAACGGACAGTGGAGTGCAGGGTGGCGAGGTTGGCGTGCGGGGTGGTGGGGATCTTCGGGATGGCGGCGACGTACAACCTGCTGTTCATCTACACGGCGGAGCTGTTCCCAACGGCGGTGAGGAACGCGGCGCTGGGTTGCACGTCGCAGGCGTCGCAGATGGGGGCCATACTGGCGCCGCTGGTGGTGGTGCTCGGGGAACGCGTGCCGTTCGCGCTGTTCGGCGTGTCGGGCCTCATCGGTGGATTCCTGGTGTTCTGCCTGCCGGAGACGATGAACAAGCCCATGTATGACACCATGGCCGGCCTGGAGGAAGGGGAGAAGAGCCTCCTTAAATGATCGGCCGAAATCTTGATTCGTGCTACAAGAGTTGATGGAACAAGTGATTGATTCAGCTCGTAATCAGCTTTTAGGCTGAGCTTTGGTGACCGTAGGCTATAGCCCCGTGACCATGGGTACACTGTCCACCACCCCAACTAGTCTATTACTGTACAAGACAGTACAGCAGCTGCAGCTACAAAAAAATTTCTTTCGAAATCCTGTCTACACTTGCTGTGTTGCTCTGTTCTCGTCTTAATTTCTTTCTTTCTCATTCAGGATCTAGTAATAAAAACGCTGAACCGATCAGCCTCCATCAAACGTACTTCGTACCAGTAACTACTAGGCCTACTACATGCCTGATGGAAATTCATTGTCGTCTGAATGAGTAGTTAATTGGGCCACCAGCCGTATTTACTCATGAAACAAACTCAAACAAGCAGGAGCAGAGCCGCTGTTGGCTGTACCAGTAAAAGACAGTAAAGCGCCGTCTACTTCAGAATAACGAGGTATACTTCCTGTGAGATTTTGTATTTTAAATACGTCCAAATATAAAGGATTTTATGATTACAAGAGAATACTTTATTTCGTATCTATCAAATTCTATATTAGTTTATATCTCACTTTACGACTTTATTCTCCTAACTATATTATATTTGGTGGTATGACTTTTACTTCTACTATTTCCTTAATTTTTATAAAAAACCAGAATAATCACTTATATTATGAGGGAAGAAGAGTATAATCTTGTCGCCTGTTTCTTTTCTCTTCTTCGACTTCTATAGAGCACATTTACATCATCTTATACTTCCTCGTGAGAATGTACTACTACTACTAAGTTGAGTAATAGTGGTAAGAGGCTAATGTACAACTTGAGCGGTTTTAAGGTGCTCGTGAAAAAATACTACTCGGAGTATGCTATTTTTGCACAAATTAAGAAAGTAGTAAAATTAGATCAAGTTTAATAGTATAACCCGCTATCGGCTAAAAAATCTGCAATGTCAACTTATACACAAGTTTACTATAGATACATATTAAATTATTAATACATTGACCATCACATTCTCTTGCAGAGCTCTTAGAGATTGTGTTTTAGTTGACTATAAATCTATATCTCTCTTTTTTTTATCATTTTTTCTTCAACTCACAGTAAATTTGAGTTGGTGTTGACGGGTGATAACTGTATTTGTATTTCTAGACATATGATTCGGTTAATTGACAAGTTATTTATAAAATAGTAGTGACAAAAAGACACAACGACATATTTATATATGTTCGGCCTCTTAATATAAGTAATAAATCTATTTTTATTTATATATATTCAACAATATGAATCATAGAGATTATAAGATAGGAGCAATCTATTTTATTTAATCTATTCAACTACTCTATAACAACCTAGGTGGGAGATGTAGTCATTACATAGTAGTGATTTATTTTCTTAGAACTTGCCTTGATATAGTTTGTGTTAAGCTTTAGATTCAAATCTGATGTCCTCCTATTGTATTTATACTGATACACATCTACTTCTTAAACAAGAACTCTTTTAGCAATATGATTGATTAAATTGATTCGTTCGTAGATTGTGCTTAACAGTCCTACCTTAAAATTAGACATGATTTTTTAGTCGTATATATTTTTATGTTTAAGACACATATTTATATATACGTATTTATATGATATTTTTAAAGATGTTTTAGTCCCAGTAGATGTGTCAGAACGCTAAATAGTTGGTAACTATATGCTATTACAAGTTATATTATAAAATATAGTAGTTGAGAGAATAAAATAGTATAAAAGTTGTTAGATGAAAAATAAACTAGTAAAAAATAATAGATGAAAAACAAAATACTGTCATATGATTTTGAAATCTCTTATATTTGAGATAAAGTTGGCGGACAAAATCTATCATGGCACGGAGTAATACTACTAGGGGTGGTTATTGTGCTCCACTGAATGCCATTGGCACTTTGGCAGTTACAGCGTAGGCGGGCATGCAGCTCGTGTACTGAACCGGATGCGTCCCGAGTGCAATGGGACAAGCCGAGCTACTCCTGGAGTAGAGTTTCTAGAATATTTTAAAAAATTTAAAAATGAAAAAAAAACTGTAAAGCGAAGCGTTGTTATGGATAAAATAAAGAGAAATTTAAATAGAAGCTGATTAGTAGAACAAGTATAGTTATTGAATAAAATTTAAAGTCTAGAATCCGTCCACATCCGATTCATAGCTCGCTTTCTGTGAACAGCAACGCAGGGGTAAAAACGAAGAAAATTCCATCGAGACGAGGTAAAAAAGGGGACCCGATTGTATGGGCTGAAAAACTGCAATGTCCAGAGCTGGCATTTCTGTCGCTTCGATTGGACGGCTCACACAGTTACATTGTGGAATGCACGGTACTGTACGGTTAGCTGTATAATACGGTGACCGTATATGTACGTACGAGCACATTCATTTGTCATACATACAGCTGGTAGCCCACTACCGTACATAAGGAAAACATTTAGCGGCAGTGTTATATGGTTCACAAGAACTACAGTTGCTACTACGTCTAAACGTTGTCTCTACCATCAACGGCACTATTTTTAAATTTGAAAGCAAAAACCATGTGTTGAGCCTGGCAGCTGCCGAGGTTTCCTGACCCTGGAGCGGTTGCGGTTTTCACTTCGAAAAGTTGTGCGTTGAAAAGATGAGTCCAAACTCCGAGTACTTTTGCTTTTCCACGGATTTACTCTCAATTGTACAAGTACTTTACTAAAGAGAAAAGCATAATTACTGCAGGTTCAGTGGGTGATGTCACTATTCTCCGTTGTAAAGGCCGTGGCCCCATATGTCTGCAAAATATTTGCTAAAACTTCATAAAGGTTATTCGGAATTAAAAAACTGACTCCTGCCAAGTCTGAATGGGTGTTGTAGTGCAGGTACACAACCAGAAGCATCTTTCTCAATTCTCATCTTCGAGCTTTTGTGTCACTTTCAACAATATAAAAATTTGTCAAATTTTAGTCTATTTTGGCGTTACTAAACCTTAGTTGTGTTGAAATGCAATTGCTGTCACTTTCAACAATTAAAAAATTTGTTAAATTTTAGTCTATTTTGCGTTACTAAAATTTAAGTTGCCTTGGAATGCAATTATTTTGTGGTATTACCGAAATTTGGCAATGCTTTTAAGCGTGAAATTTCTCGAAATTACTATAAATTTTGATAGGGTGGCATTGGCTATATTATGTTCAGTTTATTACTCCACCCAAACTTTGGTTGGGTTAAAAATTACTATAAACTGAACGTGCCCTTTCTCCGCCTTCCATCCTCCATTTTCCATTTCCTTTCCCTTGCCCATCTCCGTAAGTATATCACATGATCTTCCCCAACCAATCACCTCTCCCAACTGTATCTTCCCTGAAGAACAATGCAGGTTTGCAGAGGCTGAAAAGCTTAAAAAACTAATGGAAGATTAGCGTACGATTAAACTCTGATGGCGCGGTAAAACGGCAATGTTAACACGGGTGGTTTGTGTGAGCCAGTCGACAGGGACAAAAGATCATGCGCCTCGGTATAGGCATCGCGAAAGCGAAAAGACGAGGGAACCCGCGAAAGGGCGATGCGTTATGAGTTTTGTTCTCTGCAGAGAAAAACGACAGGGCAGGAGGCATCATCGTGCTTTGCACCCAAACTCATGCCATCGATCGCAGCATCTCTTCTTCTTTTTTTTTTTCATTTTACAATCGAGGTCGCTTTTGATAAAGGAAGGAAGGAGATGGCGGCCCACTCAGTCACAGCTGGAGCCTACGCCTCTCTGCTCCCTCCTGGGGAACTGTTCCTAATCTGTGTGATTAGCTGTAACCAAACTCACTAATGAGCTAATCTCGTGGATTGACGACCCCAAATAGGGTGTTACTGCTAGGCTTCGACGTCACCGCCTGATCCTTGAGTGTTTTTTACCGCTCGTATAGTTGCTGCAGCTGAGATTCCATTTCTAATCTAAGACTGACTGATTGGGTACTTCTACTTAATCCAAGACTTGACTATTACCCACACGGGTCACTTACTTTGTGTCCCCTAGATCCGCTTCAGGTTTTTGAATACTCCTTCCGTGGCAAGCCATGCCGCAGACAGACCTTGCAAGCTTCTCCATCAAGCCGTGCTAACTGTGCAATTGCAAGCAGGTTACCAACAGACGGCGCAGTACTTTTACTCGGCACTGTGGTCAACAGAGTATGCAGATTTTATCGGTTAGTAGGCTCAACTGCTATTTCGTATGAATTTTTTTATATAAAATATCATATATATATATATATATCTAAATTTATAATAATTAAAATTTAATTAATTATATGCTAATAGTCTTTTCACTTTACGTGTCCTAATTTTATCTTCATCTTCGTTTATTTCCATTAGAAACGAATCATTTGTGTGATGCGGCCGCGCTAGTATTACTCCTCTCCTACTGCAGTACAGCACCAGCCAGTAGAACGGAGTTACTACTACTCACACTATTCACTGCACGATGGCGTTTGGGCCCAAGCTTTTTTTACTCCATGTCACCTTTCTCTCTTTACCGTGTCACGTACATACGGACCCACCTGCCAGCTGTGAGCAACTTGGGTACTGTGGCACGTACGGCTGGTGAGCACGCAACCGAGCGAGTGAGGAGGCAGAAACAATTCTTTCCCCGACTGGTCACTGGTGCTTGACCAATGGCCGCGTAGCTGAGCGAGAAAGGTCGCTGTGATTGGGAACAAAGCCGCGGAAGTTGGAGGAAACCACAGCGATGAGCTGTGTCTGTGCACGGAGACTGAAGAGTAGAGGCTAGACTGAGTACTGGTCCCTACTGGCTACTACTGACCCGTGGGGCCCTGGTGCCCAACGGCTAGCCTGGATTCCGACGTGGCGCCCTCGTGTCACGTGCCGCCCTTCCACCGTAAGCCAACCCTTCCGGCCCATATAAACCGAGCCGAGCCGAGCTCCCGGGCCGACAGCAGTGGTAGTAGTAGGAAGAAGAGAGGTGTGGTAAGCTCAGATCGCGGCAATGGCGTCTCTGGCCGTCGTCGCGGTGGCGGTGATTGCGATGCTGTCCGCCGCCGGAGTGACGGTTGTGGCGGCGGGCAAGTTCGACGAGGTGGTGGAGCCGAGCTGGGCGAACGACCACGTCGTGTACGAGGGCGACCTCCTCAAGCTCCGCCTGGACAGCTCGTCAGGTATACGTTCATTTCGGCATCGAGTTTTTGTGGTGAATGGGGTGGTGTTGTTCTCTGCATTTGCGGTGATTTGACCAAATGTTGTGTTGTGGATTCAGGCGGTGGTTTCGCGTCGAAGAACAAGTTCCTGTACGGCAAGGCGAGCGCCGACCTGAAGCTCGTGCCGGGGGACTCCGCCGGAGTGGTCACTGCTTTCTATGTGAGTGAGTGCAGCAGGCTGTGCTTCGCTTCGCTCCATGTGCATCGAACTTGCCATTCTTGATTCTTCGTCCTGCATTAGGAAATGGAATGTAACATTTCAGTATATAATAAACTTCCAGTTAGCATAATCAAGACTAACTGGGGAAATGACACTACTGGCACGTAGGAGTAGTCCTATACTGTGGGAAATGCAGAGCAAGGTGTTTTAAGGAAGTGTTGGGGACATGCTGGTCATGTCTGTCGGGGGTAGCTTCCAAGAACCAATTTACGCAGAACATCGGCACGTGAACTCGTGCAGCAATAGGACAACTTTCTTTCAAGATGGCCGCTTTACACAAATCACCCGATTAATTACTTGTGGTTGCAACATTCAAGTTTTAACTGGAGTTAAAACTAAATTTAGCTGTGATTGAATTTGTCATGCAGCTCTCGTCCGCCGGGGACAAGCACAACGAGTTCGACTTCGAGTTCCTGGGCAACGTCACCGGCGAGCCGTACCTGGTTCAGACCAACCTCTACATCGACGGCGTCGGCAACCGGGAGCAGCGTATCGACCTGTGGTTCGACCCCACCACCGACTTCCACACCTACGCCGTCCTCTGGAACCCGAGCCAGGTCGTCTTCCTCGTCGACGACACCCCGATCCGTGTCTACGAGAACAAGAACGGCACCGCCGTCAAGGGCCACCACCGCCACGCCAATGGCACCAACACCAACAACGCCACGGCGGCATCCTCCGTGCCGCTGTTTCCGTCGCCGCAGCCGATGGCGGTGTACAGCTCCATCTGGAACGCGGACGACTGGGCGACGCAGGGCGGGCGCGTGAAGACGGACTGGTCGCACGCGCCGTTCGTGGCCACGTTCCAAGACGTGCGGGTGGAGGGGTGCGCGTGGGCGGCCAACGCCAGCGACTGGGACGCCGGCGAGGTGGCCCGCTGCACGGGGAGCTCGTGGGGCAAGGAGGGGAGGTACTGGTGGAAGGAGAAGGACATGGAGGAGCTCACCGTGCACCAGAGCCACCAGCTCGTCTGGGCTCGCGCGCACCACCTCGTCTACGACTACTGCGTCGACATCGACCGCTTCCCCGTTCAGCCGCCGGAGTGCGCTGGCCAGTGATCATCGATCGCGTCGAAATTTAGGATGCGCCTATGGGTGGATTGTGGATGGATGGAACTGCTGGTTTCTTGGTTTGCAAATGGCCATTAGCTCTCTCTGAACTTGGTGGCAGTTCAACGTATATCTGTAGCTCGGTGGGGGTGTTCCTGTAAAAAATGTGACTGGGAAATCCACATTTCCACTGCTGTCTGTTTCAGAACTCTCATTTCTTCTGCTGCATTTCTTCATTCTTTCTAGGACGATGCTCCCACAATACCACTAACTTAGATAAAAGATTACCTAGTATAAACGATAAAATTATCTGTAATAAAGTTTAAAAAATTATTTTAAAATTATTTTAGAAATATAATATGAAAAACTTTTGTGTAAAAATATTTTTATAAAAAATATAATAGTTTTAAAAATATAATATTTTAGAATCAATTTTTCATCTAGAAGCGTTCACCAACGCAACCTCACACATTGGCAACATTCATATCGAAATGCAAATGTGCAATGCATCAGTTGACCTTCCCAAATGGTGAAAAATCAATACGTGCGGAAGCATATTGAGCGAGTACATTATTACAGATCTCACTGTTTGGGAGCAGGACGAGTCCGAAGAGATAAGGCATACGATCGGTCCTGACCAGGCTTTTGCCCTTGCCACTCGTCACAAGCCAATAGCATCAGATTCAGAATACAAAACAACTGAGGCCACGAGCTGAGGCCATGCCCAACACTTCACTCTGGCTAGTGGTCTCGAGCCACTACATCGGAGCCGAGCTGGCAGCCAAGGACGTGGTTTGGTGAAGCCGTGCGCAACCTCTGCAGGCCACGTGGCTTGGGCGTGGCTCACGCTCGGGGTGCTGTGGAGCTCTGGCTTGGGTGAATCTGAAGCCCCAGTAAGCCCTTGCTTTTGGGAATGAAGAGAAACAATGGAGGAAAGGAGAGGAGAGCCTATCGACAGTGATTAAGTAGATCTACCGTCGGTGAGCTCATACGCACTAACGTTGACCAGATCGACCATCAACAAGCTCGTCCATGGCATCGAGCTCCTTCGTGTCACGAGCTCCTCAGCATCACACGCCACGAGCTTTATAGGACGGCAAGGGTAGGAGAGCTTGCCTTGCTCACCGTCGTGTTGTCCTCCTCGATCATCGCCACCGCTCCAATTTGGAATTTCAAAGAAAGCAGGAAAGAGGGTGGCATCGATAGTTATATATGAAGGGTTGACAAAAAAATCAGGAACTAAAACACAAAAAAATCCTAATCAGTAGTTTGTAAGTGATGTGACCTTTATACGGCCTTAGCCCACATGAGACCACTAAGCTGGACATGCCGTGAGAGCTGAGATGCTAACGAGTTGATGCTATGTTCCCTCGTTTACCTGCTCACTTTGTTCAGAAGGGACCTGCCCAGCGTTTTCGGCCTTTCGGACTAGAAGCCAGTCACCAACTTGCGACGAGTACTGCGAGCTCTCTTGGCTTGTCTATCTTTTGCCAGCTACACGGCTGGACAGATAGCAGTAGTACTATACGTATGTCGGTAGAGTGGTAGACCGTAGAGGGAATGCGGAAAGCGAGCGAATCAGTGAATGATTGGTACGTTTCTGTACAAAAGTATACCGTATGCCACCGAAAATACAGATGCAGATGCACTGCAACTTGGACGCATAATAATACCTTGCTCTCTTGCTTTTGAATACTAGTGCGAGATCACCAATAACTGTATGTGGCCACGCATTTCAGGGTGTACCCAAAGGCCTGGGTTTATTTTAAGCAGTACATGGCCAGACAGTACAGAGCCTAGGAGAGCGTCTGATTTGCGAAACATAGCCTGCCCAATCACGACCTTACTGCCAAATCTAATTTCAGTGCTTGCCTCCTACACATACTTCATCCATCTCAGAATATAAAAATCTAATATAAAATTAGACATATCATAATATTAGAAATCTGAATAAAAATACTACTAAGTTTAAACATTTAGGCTTCATTTGGATGGTTAAAAAATACTAGGATCACGCCCTATTTTCTAGCCTCGGAGAGAGAGAGAGTCCACCATGAGGGGTAGTTCAAAAACGCATTTGGCTCAGTCTAAAAAGATGGGTTTCTCCGCCCAATATCCCCTAAGCCCAAGAGAAATCCTTCCATGACCCTAGCCACGAAACTCTACCACATGACAAGTGTCTCTTCTCGTAGAGAACACCACCGTCGCCACTACCTTTTTGCGAACGTCAGTGCCTCTCACCTTCTCTGCTGGTGCCATCGTCTCCTGTCGCATCCGCCAGAGCTACTGCTTCCTCTGACGCTTTGAACTTTGTTAGCCATAAAGTACGAGAGTGTATAACTTAATTATCAATAAATACTATACTACTCCTAAGATACACAAGCTGATCCATACAAAATAATTATGGAGTTAAAAATAATTAGTTTTTATTATATTACTAGAGATAGTCTTTACATAATTTATCATTATGAATAGATCTGAGATGAGCAGTATAGCATAGGAGGTAAAAGTAACAACGAAATACAATTTAAGTGACTAAGCACTAGGTACAATACTTAGAAAACTAATTTATTTTATAGGGATCGTTTTAAAACTAGGCCTAAAACCCTATAAGTCATTATCTCTGTCTACTCCAAAAGTAAGAATAAATACTTTATGTCTTCATACTCTGTTTTCTCTAGACTCTCTTTATATATAAAAGTAAGAGTAAAAGTAAGAGTAAGTACCTTTATGTGCTCACTAAGCCAGAGAAAAAGATCTTATACTTAACAAGGGAGGCTAAATTTTTTATTTGCAAAAATAACCTTTTCTTTAAATGAGTAATTTTGCAAAATACTAGTGAGTCAAAATTTTAATTATCAGAAAAAGCCTCATACGTCAATTCATTACACAAGTTGCTTTACAATAACTTATCATCATGCTTACAAGTGATAGTAATATTCAATATTTTCTCAATTTTTTCCTTTATTAGCTCCTTTTTGATTTCTCAGTAATTAACATATAATTAAATATCATATCTTAATTATTATAGTTAATAAGCTTTCATAGTATAAGTTTTGTCTTTTTGGCACTATAAAACTATGGTATCAATAGATACTCTAGGTCTCACAAACTTGTTTTCAACCATAAAGGTTGACCGTCTACTACATAGGTGGATTATGTAAATGGTTACCATCTCAATATTCGTGTTTATAAATTTTTGGAAAAAATAAAACTACGCTATAATAAACACCTTACATCCTCCCATAAATACGGCCACGACTATTTAAATAGTTCAGCTAAACTATATAGGTTGCACGCTTTATGCACATATTGTGAACTTCATAACACATGTTAATCAAACACGATTGGCAAAAGATAGCTCACAACAAGGCTTTTCTAAGACTATCACATAAATACCCCATATTACATAGTTGAATCGAATATCTTAAAACTGAGAATTAGACAAGTCTCATTCCCTTATTTAATCAAGACACACTAGAGATGTCTTATACACCTAATCAACCATCTAAAAATAGGCTAGAATAACTATTGACATATAAGATTTTTATGTGATATTTAGCCAGGAGTATCTCATAACACTCGTGTGGTCACATTGTAGTATATTTGAATTAATTTTCTAAAGAAATTGCCCTTAATGATAATATGTAGCTAAGCCACGAATACACTGACTCCGCACCATATAAGTAGTACAAAATATTTTTATTTTACAAAGAAGCCAACATATATAAAATTTTTAACTAAATATTTAGAAGTTCTAAATTCGCATACAATATTACAATCATAAACGGGCTAAGCAACTATCTTGTTAATTGCAACCGAGAGATGATGATACTGGCAAATATTTTTTGAAGTTAACAATAATGGGATCATCAATATCCTATATAATAAAAGTATAACTAATGGATATGTCCGTCAGTTTCACGCAAACCAGGGCAAATTATGATTAAAGTGTAATATACCCAATGTATTTTTATAAACAAAATAATTTATGATCAAGAGTGATCAAAGAATAGCTTGCCTTTGCACCGTAGAACTTGGTGCGATAAAATTCGGCGCGAACATTCCTTTGTTCGCAACATTTACACGTAAAAAATACAAATATTAAATGGAGTACTATTAAATCTAATAAAATATAGAGAATAATAGTGTCATTACGTAGAAGAGGATTTAAAAAAAATTTGAGATTGGAATAAGGTCTAATATAAATTTTTGAAGTTTAAAAGATTTTTCAAAAAATAAAAAGATTCTAAAAAAATATTTCTGAGAATATTATTTGGATGGACACGTGGGACCGAACATTACTGAGAGAGAGTATGATCTACAGTAAACTAATTTCATAGGATCTGCTGGAAAGGATGAAGCACATAGGTCCACTTACTTTCTCTTTCTATTTTCTTTTTCTCTATTTTTTCCCTCGTCTTAGTTCTCTCTCGTTTCTTCTTTCTTGCGTTGGAGCCTGCTCAGCGTGACGTGGTGAGAACGGCGGCAGTGCTTCGGGGGTAGCCAGCACGGCAGGCGACGGTGAGCGCTCGGAGCGTCTGGCTCGACTGGGCGCGACGGTTCGGGGAGCGGAGCGGCCCACTTGTATAATTTAATAACATGCAACTATACATTATGTACCCATGAAACTAAAAATATAAAATTTGCATGATTTTAAACTATCCAAATTTCTCAAAATCAGTGGTCAAAAATACAATTTTTTGACTTAGAAGAAAGTTAGAGCAAGAACTAATTTGAAAACGATGGGAGTATAAGATTTCAACAATGACTTTATAGAGTTTTAACGACGTGATGGCTACGATGGAGTATACGCTGAAGTGTAGCAAAAAACATTCATAATGGGCCATGAGGCATAGTAGGACATGCATCAGTAGTATGGGCCGCCCCATTAAGCGATAACAGTACAACAAAGAGCACTATTAATACCACCTCGACTATTTATGTGTAGAGAAGCTTGTTTAAAAGTGTTGTCCCAATACTTCACACCACGATCTTAGTCGAACAGGATCTGTTCTATAGGCTCGTACCGTTGCATCCTTTACTAGTAATGAGGCAAAAACTTAAGCTTAGTTGATAACACATAACCTGTGGGCCAGAGCGTGATTAACGGCTCGGATCTTTGCCCCTGATGGTTCTACTCCTTAGGAGTAGAGGATCGTTTTTGCTAGGCTCTCCGCCCAGCTGGGATGGCCCCTTGGTTGTCTGACAGGCTCCCTTTTTTTTGAACTTTTGTCCATCGCATGGACCATGTTCAGAACTTCGAAACATTTGCATTGCGTTTTCTCCATCTCTCATGCAGCGCGTTCAGAAGTACTTAGCTGTACTTCACTTGTTTACAGTGAAGCTAGTGAATACACACTAGTGACACGCTGACCTGCTAGTACCGTCGTACGGCACGGAGCTGCTGAGATCCAAGTCCTAGCCAGGCGGGATGCTCCATTGAACATCTAACCGATCGACCTCACATGGCCTATCCTTGGACGAGACAGTCAGCCACCAATTCGTGCAAACCAGCAGAACGCTGACGCCCTTATGGGGGGCGAAAGGAGTATGGATGCATGCGGACCTAATGGTCAGTAACGAGTATCAGCGTTGTTGCTGCGGGGACACAGCGTTATGGAGCTGATTGAGCCATATGTCTCGCTGCAAAGCCTTCCTCCTTTCGGTGGTTAGCCCAGAGCTCCCAGACCAGCAGTGCCTGCTCCGATCGAATCCCTTTTATCGACTAAATTCGCATAGGCTGTAGCGCACACATGGCACCAACAGTCCGGGCCAATTCGCCATGTCCCGGGGATCCCTCTGACACCTTCCTTGAGATTCCTTTGCAAGTTGCATCGTTTGCAACACATTTATCTTCACTTCTGAAGGATGACGTGTCATCGTGTGATGATCTTTCCTTTTCTTTTGAAGAAAGTCTTCTGAATTATCTTATGAGCTCTCTGACTATCTGAACGCTGCCTAATAATAATTCACATAAAGCTCGGGCGCCAGTTCACAGTTTTCATACCTGGAGTAGTACCAGTGCTAGCTAGCAGCTGATATGGCATCCAATTTAAGTTGGGTGCTCACCTGGTCGGTCCATACATGAACCTGACGCACTCGTGCTGTGCTGACTTCTACGTTTTCATCACCGAAAAATATTGCAGTCCCACACGCTCTCTAGGTTAAGGAGCAACTGGCGGCTTGGTGCATAGTCGTCTCAGTGAAAGACCCAAGTAGTACGTACTATAGCAGGTGCTGTGCACAATGATGTGATGCAAATGCTTTGTCAACGTTGTACACAAATGCGCGTCGAACGAATCATTTCAAGAATGATTCAATGCCATTGTGTCCAAGGATCAAACAGCTGCCCCATGAAATGCACAGAAAGATTAACAATATGTACACACCTCATTGTGCAGCAACTGATCATCACGAAACAAAATTGTACAGGGAAACAATTTATATATGGAAGTGCCCCTTCTGTTCATGCTGCCGGTAGTGCCTAATAAGCTAAGCATCAGGTCGGCTGGTATATATCATTAGGTAGGGACATCGAAGCTAGCTTCTTGGCCCCGGCCGGCGATCATCACGGCCGGGATATCGGACACCGCCCGCTCGCCTCTAATGGCGTTAATCCTCCCCTCTTCGGATGATCTATTAATTGCGCGTAAGTACTCTTTGCTCCTGACAGATCATTGCGTGCCATGAAGCCATGGACGACAATGCAGAGAAAATTTCACTGGTTGCTAAATGCCTAGCTAAATGTCTAAGTCTAACAGAAAATGGAGATTGTACACTAAGTTTTGCATAATTAATTCTTCTTGTTGCTATCTACGCAATGGTTTCGTCAGCGAAGAGGGAAGAATGCCCACAGGAACTGATGCAATCGGAAGGTGACTCGACAAGAAATTTTTTTTGCAAGCCAAAAGGAAAAGTGAAACGAAAACGATCGAAGTGTAGTCGGAGGTCAAAAAGGGTTTGACCCGCCCACCCAGGCTGTGAATGCGATAGACACTGGCTTGAAGGCCCATCTGGCCCAGTATACCTAACACAATCACGATGGGGGTTAGGGGGCCCATCTTGTCAGTGAGATAACTCGGGCGAATCTGCGGGCCTTTGGGCTCTCGTCAGAGCCCACCTGAACTGTTGGCATGTGCAGCAGCTTTTTGGGGTCCATGAGTGTTGACCCTGCCGAAGAAAGCGTAGCTAACAGATGGTGAGTTTTCACTGGTTTCACACGCAGAGAGTACATCACTAAAGCAAGTGATTTCACTATACATAAATGCATTCAATTGCTCACCATCAGAAAACCTGATGTTTTAATTTCCTTTTAATAATGAACAGTATAATGCTGTTTTGTTCGTGACGTAGCAAGCGCACAGCACACCGTCACTAGACAGTGGGTTTCGTTAGGTAAGTGCTAAGAACGTAGCTCGTCATTAAGGGCTCAAGACATAATTAAACCCAGCCAGCGTATACATGTTTTTGTCTCAATAGCATGTGTTCCCACTGCGATCAGATCAGTCTCGTGAAACAAGCCACCACATGTATTAGGCGCAGGCTCTGAAAGATGGGAACTCGTCAGGTTTCATGCGGTTGACCTTTTGCTTGGATGGGTTACCTGCCCTAATCACGTGTGTTAGGCGCAGAGATCACAAGGCTAGCAAGATCTCGAAGCCTCGCCCTATTATACAGTTACGCTGAAACTAAAACACAAGAGGCCTGATCTGATCAGTCAACCAACTCAGCTAGGCTCCAAACGAGCTGTGCCCAACCGTCCCCGGCAGCTGTCCGGAGAAACCGAATAGACTCCGATCGAAAGTCGGAGCACCCTTTGACGACCCACTGCGACCCAGGAATAAGAACAGCTAGGAAACTAGCATTGGTCTCAGCCTACAATGGCCTAAAGATGCCCTCATGTCCGTCCTAGCTCCCCCGTGCCGTGCCAACGCCCGGCCTAACCCCGCTAAAGCCGCGCGGGGCCAGCCGGCATCGCGTCGCCGGCCAACACGCCAACGATGGATCGGCGTGTGCTTTTCCTGACGCGACGGATGCCGGCGCTCGCTCGCTCCTACCCCTCCGAAACCGACGCGCTCGCGCGGGGTTGGGTTGGGTTGGGTTGGGTCAGCGTCGACGTCGTTGCCCCGTCGGTTAGTTTCGGGGAGACGCGCGTAATACCGCTGTGAGGCGCGCGGACGCACCTGCGCGATGTTGCGGTGCGCACTAGCTCGTAGCCAGCCGCGCGGCGCCGTGTCCACGCTGCCCCGCGATCACGCCGCCGTGTTTCGCACACCACCACCAGTGAGAGGCCCATTCTGGCTGGCTGGCTCCGTCGACGTCGTCGAGGGCGCGGCAGGTCGGTCGGGAGACTGGCTGGGAGGGGGATGGGTGCCCTGGGTGGCACGGCAGAGGCAGGGACGGCAGCGTAGCTTGCCATCTACGACTGGATGACCCTACCACCAACAAAATATTAGACTGTAAGAATTAGATTTGGATATATGTTTGTGGCTAGCAAACATGCTTTAATTCGAGTAGAAAATTACAGGCAGGACAAGTGTTCGCTGAGGAAATTGATTGCAGCACAAATCATTCATACACGGGTCAATCTACCATCCCACCCTGTGCTAATAACCAATCTTTCAACGAAAGTGCATCCAAGCTAGAGATCGATCGAGAGTACTACTGTCATGATCCCCAGGTTCTGCAAAGTGCAAATTGCTGGTGAAGGATCACTACTACTCAAGGTCACAAGTCAGGCAGAGGAGGAAAGTGATCTGAACATAAACTAGTAATTTCACCTCTGACAAAAACTAGCACTCGATCATCTGAACGTAAGCGAGTACTTTCACCTCTGAAAAAAAAAAACCAGCACCCGATCGCTCGCGTTCTCCGTTCTCGCAACTAGGGGGAAAAAAAACGGAATGAACGAAAAGTTGACCTCCCCAAACCCCAATCATTCCTCCCACTGGATCGATCGAGCGGGCGTGCCTGGTCAAAGCTTTGTCGATACGTGGCAGCGACGATGGCCTGGCCGGGACACGGTGGTGTGTCGCGGGACTACGCCGCGATTCAGATTCAGAAGAGGCGCTTGGATGCTGTCCCTGTCGCCCTTTTGACCCGGCGTCCCGATCGATCGAACCAGTGGGGTGCCGTGCGTTCAGAGTTGCAGGTGCATGCGTGCGATCGAGCGAGAGAGAATGGTGTGCGGTGCGTGGCGTGGCGTGGCCGTGGCTGTGGCGGGATGGGGTGGTGAGTGGGCGGCTGGCTTTTCCCGGGCACGCGTGACACCCCCTCGGGCCCCGCGCTTTTGACGCCTTGGTTCGCCGCCGCGAGTCATAAGCGTGACGTCAACGGCCGTGGTCTTCGATCGTTCGCAGTGGCGCTAAACTGGCTATGGGTAAATTGGCTAGCGACTGCCGCCGCCCGCCGTGTGTTGTAGCCTTAGGCCGGCCGCCGTCTGCCGGTCTGCTAGCTGGCTCATCTTCCAGACCAAATTCTGGTTCTTCGAAACAATTACGATTCTGGTTGGTTAAGACACGACTTAGCGGTAGAGATAGAAATATGGACGAAACAACAATACTAAAAATGATTCCTCTATTTCCTTTTTAATTATTACCATTAACTTAGTACTGTTACAATTTTAACCACCAATAATTTTAAAATAATTACGTTATAATAAATAAAAGTTTAATATTTATGTTTAGTACACATCTATTATTTAAAACTCTTTTGTAAAAAATAGGAATAGTTAAAGTTTAAATATGAATAGTGATTAGTGAAAAAAAGTATAAAAAAGAGGAAAGGAATAGTTTATATGTAAAATTTTTATATCTATATTATTCATCATTTAAAAATTTTGTACAGCTTAAAAAGGAAACCCATTACTAACTGCCAATTACACAGGGTTGCATTGTTCATCACAAATAGAATAGCCCGGACAGTCGCTGGAGAGAAATATGACATCTACTTTGAAGTCTAGTCAGCAACTAGTAGTACATAAGTATGCACCTGTATTACCAAAATTTTAGTCAGAAAAATATAATTTAATCTCTGAACTAACTAAGAACATCCGTCTATATGCTAATGCTACCCGTGAATACGACGGTTTCCAGATCGACCATAAGTAGAAGAAAAATGTGTTGACCATGCATGATGGGCAGACGCACGCTTAATTTGGCCATATTGCACTGTGCCATCTAGCTTAGCTAACGTCTTGATTGGATGTATACGTATATGTGCCAGTGCGGCGAGTAAAAACAAATTTGTCGTAAGAGTACAAATACGCACTGACTTTCGGCCTGGTCTGAACTCTGGAGAGAATATAATACATGAACAAAAATCCAAAAAGGAAAAAGGCAGAATCATAAGAATCCAAGACAAATCGCCCGATGCATGCCTAACGCGACATGAGGGGTTCTTGTTTTTCTATCACAATCTACTTTCCAAACGAAACTGATATGAGTACGTATAGGATTATTTTTAGTTCATTAGTTAAGTTTGTAATTAATTTGTGAAATATTATTATACTTCGGACAGAGGAATTGTTCTTTGATTTATTTTGAGACAAATAATAGTATATCGCCTTGTATATGTAAACATTATACTCCCTTAGAACTAGTGACATATATAAGCATGTTTTCAGCCAAATAATAGTATCTTGTATGTATGTGTAATTCCTGTGTTGTTAAGTTTCGAGAAAAACTATTTAAATAAAAATATATTTATAAAACTTAGATCTTTTTAAATTTTTTGAAGTACGTGACAAAATTCTTTTAATGATTGTTTGTTACCTAGAAAATATTTTGTCTTCAAAAATTTATATCTTTTTAATCGTAGCTATATTTGAGTCTATTCTAACTCTTAATTTTTTTTTAAAAATTAGATTTATTTTTAGATCTTGCCGTCACCAACACCAAGCAACCGATTGAGGATTTCGAAGAAACTCAATAACCAGAGTGACAAGTCACTTTTGATCATATTTATCTTATATTTTAAATTAAAAAATAGTTATTTATAAACCATGCATGTTTAGGTACATGTTATTAGGCACGGTTTGCAAGTCGATCCGATAGCCTTATTGTTTGTTGATGAGCTTACATCCTTCCTTGTACTATTATTCATGCTCATTGAGCACCAATACCGATGTCATCTTTTATCACTTAAAACTTGACGATACAATAAAACAGGTTTTGCAAATGGTTTAAAATGTTGACACTTATGATTGAAAGCATTATGAAATAAAATAACTTTGTAAAACTTGGTCATAAGTAGTCACAGATATGTGGAATGACTTTCACATGGTATATAAGGACAGTTCTCTCAAGAAGTTTCATCGATCTTATTAAAGTGCGAACACATGGATGAAATGAAACATCTTTGACTAAGTAATTAGTGGACCCTAGATGTGTATGGAAATCATTAGACATGGAGTCGTCGAGGTGGCATCTAGGATGCACCTGTGGGATTCTAAGTATAGAAAGTATACAACTTACTCGATACTTGGTCTAAGTCCTATTCAGTTAACAACTGGCTATCATGTAAATACTTTGAAAGGTTTGGTCGCAAATCTCTTTTCACCAACTGTATCTGATCAATACACGTCGAAAGTCTAGAGTAAGTTCACGTCATGTGGGTAAAGTGTGCACCTTTTTTAAATTTATAATCTGTTCGAACAACCGTGTCTACGGTCGCAGTCAAATGTGAAGTGATTACTTTAATGTAGTTTTTTATTTGAAAAGCTTTGTGTAAAATTGGTTGTGGTTTAGGAATCGCTACTAGAACTAGCTTATATGGTCAGTGAAAAACCTGAGTGGCTTGAAACGGGGCTAT
Organism: Oryza coarctata; assembly: GCA_030770085.1. Lineage (NCBI taxonomy): Eukaryota > Viridiplantae > Streptophyta > Magnoliopsida > Poales > Poaceae > Oryza > Oryza coarctata. Next base: position 20,077,473 of record CM061468.1, read on the forward strand.
GTGAATGTGGTTTTGCATGGCATCGGTGTTGAAGTTGAGGTATAAAAGAAAAACAAAGTGAAATCACATAAAATAGAGGTATCGTCTAATATAGTACACTTTAAATTGGAATCATGACAAGTCATTGCTAATCAACTTGTAGAATGGGTTGAGATGCGAGTCTCTTTTCGATGTTTATGGTAGGTTGTTACAAGGTACTTACGGAATAGATTGTGGTGTAAGCCTCTTTTCGATAATTTAAATAGTACACTTAAATATTTTCTAAATAATTTAAATCACACTATTTGCAAAATAGAAATAAACCCTACTTTGATAGTCCTTACATACCTTAATATTTATCGTGACTTATTGAGTCTCGTGTACTCATCCTTATTATTATTATTATTCTTTACTTAGAAGTATATGAAGACAAAGATCTAAACGTTGAAGAGTTCCTCTAGGTGAAAAGTATGCGTGAAGATTTTAGTGTTTTAGTTTAGGTCCCAAGTTGTGCTTGTGGGTTTAGTTTGCTTTTACTGCTGTCTTTTGCTATGTGTGGCATTGCATGTCCGAGCTCTATATATGGCTATAACTTATGGAAGAGACTTTGCTTTGTGTGGTATGTCCGAGCTAAAACTTATGGAAGAGACTTTATTAAATAAATAAAAACATGTTTGGTGATGATCTATTGGTGTTCTGTCTGTAGCAGCTGGATTTCTAAAACTGGTATAGATATGTAAAGATATTGTTAGACTTTATATTAGTTAATGGAAAAGCAACATTACATGCATGATTTAATTAGTCATTTAGTCTTACAATATATCGAAAAGTATATATGCATATAATTCTGCATGCCACTCAACGACTACATGATTTAATTAGCGCAACATCAAACTACAATGACAGCAGGCGTGCAATAAAATACAATTTGTGCAGAGGTTAGATGTGTAATTTGCGTTTAGATCGTGACGTTGAGTTTATCTTCTAGTGGTCGGAAATGCTGGACAATAAAATAAATTAATTTTATCTATATGTCTTTTAAACTATATATGTTTTTTAAAAAGTTTATAAAAAATTTTGTTTTAAAAAATCATATTAATAGATATATTTTAATTTTTAACTAATACTTAATTAATCAATTAGTCATGCATTAATCGCAGTCTCGTTTCCGTGCAGAGTGGGAAGAGGTTTCCAACCTTTACCAGCTAACGCAGCCTAACAATACTTACCAACGAGAAAGTAATTCGCTAGAATTAGATTAGAGCGATTGGTGAAGACTATGGTACACACAAACAAGACTTCTTGGTACCGGATTAGGTGCAGCAGCTCATTACCCCATTACGGTTTGGTGATATCATCAAACGTTCCCTCTAATTGCTCTAATTTTTAATTTATTTCTGTTGCTATGTATGTTTGAGGTTTAGTTCCGTCAGCATATGATTAAGTAAATATCATTAAAAAAACTTAAACAATAAATTAATATAATTTTTAAAGCAACTTTACTATACAAATTTTTAATAAAAAATACACCGTTTACTTAGTTTAGGATACACGTTTACGAAAAATGAGTGAGCATAAGATAGAAAATGAGTAACAGACACACCCTAAGACTTCTTTCAGAGATCAACACCCTATATTTGATTACATAGAATTTATTCCCTGGTCTTTCATTGGTTGTTTTATTTGCAAAAAAGATAGTAAGATATATTAGATTTAAACTTAGACATATTTACCCTGATTCTAACATGAAAAACATGCATGCTGGTATCAATCAATCAATTATTGTAGTCATATTTGTACCCCAATATTAATACAAGAATCTTAAAATTGCTGACAATTAAAATGTCTAGCTAGTGTGCTACCACTCCTGGAACATCGATCATAAAAGAGAAAAATTAGATGATATGAATTTCTAGACAGTGCAACAGTAGTTAGATGTGATATGTTTGGCACAGAGAGACGGAATTTCTTTGTTTAATCCGTTTTTATTTTTCTAAGGACAATCCATATTCCTATATGAATACATGTATCCATATTCCATATCTTATTTAATAGAAATGATTTATACGTACAGAAGCACCAATAGTATGGTGGTAGAGTCTTGAGTATATACCTCTACTGTCTGTAAATATTACACATATACAAGTGTTTTTTCAATAATAACTTAGTAAGATCATAGATATATTTTTATTTTCCATATTTTGAACATGTCCTAGTGGTGCATTCACAGGTATATAAGTATATGTTATAAGTGCGCATTTACCATGTAAGTGAAAAAAAGTTTACATATCCAGCCTCTACCATCGAGCATGGCCAAAGTTTTTTTATTGAAAAAAAAATAAAAGGACATGGGTGATGGGGGCAAATTAACTACTCTCTAAATGCTCATGACTATAAAAAAAAAGCTACTCTTCCGTTTTAAAATATAAAGATAACTATATTTTTAAATAGAGAAGTAGATTCTAGCAAGCATCCATATTACTACGTTTTGTACACGGTCGTTAGTTTTTTGAAATTAGGGAACGATCATAATTTACTTACCAAACAACACACCAGCAGATTTTAACAGTACACAAGCTAGCTAGGTCGCCATGCACGTGAAAACCCTAAGACTACCCAAGACTAAGTATACATTCATGCATGCATGCATAGTACACAGCCCTAGGGGGAATTAAGCTCTTCTAATCCATAGTGCAGTAGTAGTACTGAACTCTCTGGGTTGTTGAACAACCGCTGGATCATGATCAGTTGCACCAGAATAACCTGACGCAAAGCCGGATGACCGGCAACGACTCCGGCCGGTTTAGCCGATCCGGTCAGCGAGCCAAAATTCTCTTCTCCTTCGTTCCAAACGGTTTATATATACACTAGCCGCACATCCCCATCTTTTCCCCTACTTCTCAGCTTGCTAATTCTCCTGAGCTGATCCCTCGCTTTCCCTTCACTGTAACTTGCCCACCCACACACCTAGCAAGCACTCACTCTCTAGCTAGCTCTCTCTCGATCTCTCCACCACAAGAACAAACCAGCAGCCAAGAAACGGAGGATAGAGGTGCAGGATTGAGGACGCATCGACCATGGGGGATCATCAGATGATGCATGATGCTCCGGCGGCCATGTACAACGGCGGAGGCGGCGGCGGCGGCGGCAGTGGTAACTCTCATGGCGTATGGTGGAATAACGCGGTGCCGGCGGCGACGTGCCCGACGACGAAGCTTTCTGGGTACACAGCCTGGTCGTCGGCTCTGGCTGCAAGCTATGATGTCATGGCGGCTGACAACGGCGGCAAGGCGAAGAGCACCACCACGGCGTCTTCGGAGTCGCCCGGCAACAACAGCTCGATAACCTTCCAAGAACTGACGAGCATCCCCGACCCGAACGCCGTCGCCGCCGTGCCACAGCCGGCGCTGGCAGCTGGTTTCACCGACTGGACCCAGCCTTTCATGTAAGCTATATATAGTAACTAGCTAGCTAGCCATGAATGAACTCGTACTATCACCATACGCTGCCCGGCTGCTGTAGTATCACATGGAGCTCTAGCAAGCTGAGATCTTTACATGTTTGCGATTTTGTGTTCGAACAGGAACAACGGTAATGGTCTGCATGAGTTTCTGCAAGATGGACACCATGACATGAGTGCATCAAGCTTGATGAACCCCTCATCAAATAACCTAGCGCTGCAGCAAGCAGGCCACCACGAGAAGGCGGCCGATCACCACCAGCTGTTGTCCAGCTTCGAATCAGACCTGTTCTTGTCGCCGACCTCACCGTACGGGTTCCAGTCCTCGCTGCTGAGGAGCCTCATGGAGCCGACGGTGGCGAAGCAACCGGCTTTGGCTGGACTTCAGCAGTATCAGTACCAGCAGCAGATGGGCCATACACCGGCTGCTGCCAAGTTCGCGCAGGCAGTTGGGGCCAGGGATTCACTCCAGTTCACCAACGACGCGGCGTTCTGGAACCCTTCTGCCGGCTTCGGCATGGCGGTGGTGGCGTCGGCGGCGCCTGATCAAGCTAGCTCACGTTCGATCAAGAGATCGTCGCCGGCGCCACCGCGTGCGGCAACTCTTGCATTAAAGGTTTGTACATATAGCGAGTTCTCAACTTGTCATTAGCTATTTTTAGGGCATAGTGATTAATGTTTTGTTATGTATATGTGTGTAGACTGCTTTGGAAGGAGTAGGGGACTCTGGCGCAGTGATCGCCAAGAAGGCGAACGGCGAGCCGGCTTTCAAGAAACCGAGACTTGAGACACCGTCGCCATTGCCGACCTTCAAGGTAGATACATACAAAGCATATATCTGCTATGCATCATGGGTTGAACTCAATTTGGTTTTCTAATATGGTTGGCATTATTTGATGTTACAATATAGATGATGCAATCTGAGATCATAGATGCATCTTTACTAAAGTTGTTCATATGTGCGATATATTTCAGGTTAGGAAGGAGAAGCTAGGGGACAGGATCACAGCACTCCAACAACTAGTCTCTCCTTTTGGAAAGGTGAGGGAGGCTTTTGATGGCCAATGTGCACTATATTACAAACAAGAGTGCTTGGAACCATACATCAACATCTTCTGTGCAAAGAGTTCTTCCTTTTTGATCTCTCCTTCCTCCTTCGAGATCTAACATATATGCAAACAAACAACACAATCTTATTTCTTCTCGATATGCGCGCATGCAGACTGATACCGCATCGGTGCTCCATGAGACCATCGAGTACATCAAGTTCCTGCACGACCAAGTTGGTGTAAGTATGCAAGCACACCATGATTCCCCACCTTTAATTATAGCATCTGGAGCACGAACTCGCACGTTTCTTCAGATGAATCATACATCAGAATCAGAAGAGAGACTGATCAGTGTTACCTGCTCATTGTCTTGTGTTTGTTTTTCTGCAGGCCCTTAGTGCTCCATACTTGAAGAACGGCGCCCATCAAGTGCCCCACTTGAAGGTATAGCCAGTGTTGGCTGCTGCATGCTTGCTCTCCTTTTCAGCATTCTGATCGATCACTGTACTTATGATCTGTGTCATCTCTGTTCAAGCTAGTGCTGATGGCTTTGCCTGCATCTGTGCAATTGATTTGTTTCATTTCAGAACTCAAGTCCTGACAAGTCCCAGCACGGCGAGGTATCACTGAAGGGACGGGGGCTCTGCCTGGTGCCGATGTCGAGCACGTTCGCCGTGGCCAGCGAGGTTCCCGTCGAGCTGTGGACTCCATTTGGTGCCAACTTTATTAGGTAGAAGAACAAAGCTGCAACTGAAGAACTCTGGTCAGAAGCGTCAAATTAACGATCGAGTGGCTAGTTGCTAGTAGCCGCGTAGCTAGCACAAATCGAGATTTGATGTTTCTTGATTGTATCTACTAGTTGTATGATGATAATTTCGTAACCGTAGTAGTACTGATGCTGTGACTGTAATCAGCATAGCACTGAGCTAGCTAGCTAGATGAACCTTTGGAATGAGTGCTTGAAGACTTGGATTCATTCTTCAGGTTCATCAGAGAATAAGGGTATCAGCTAGTTGAGAGGGGACAGAATTATGTACTGATCATCATCAGGTTCTTATGATTGGTTATTAGGTTGCCACATATCATTGAGTAGTTGCGGAAGAATTTGTTAAAGCATTTCTGGTTCGACTTAATGGTGGATCAAAGTAATGTAGCAGGTTTCTCTCTGTTGATTGTACCAAATAAAAGTGTCATCTCTTTGATTAGTGATACCTTTTGATTGCTTCTCTTTTAAATCTGACCGCATGTTTTGCTATTAAGTAGGGCTTCAAGAATTTGTGCATGTGTTTCTTTTACTTAATTATTTCCAGAACTTTCAGGTTAACAATTCCATTTTTGTGTAGTGGATATCAGCATGCGCAACACTTCTGCTTGGGCATATTCTACTGCATTTTATTATATCAACATAGATAGAAAAAAAATGCAAATTGATCCATTAAAAAATCATTTTAGGAAGATATTTTGATATGCTTTCAAGCTCCCATATTTTTGGTATTCAATATATCAAAGAATGATTTGATTTTTCATATGGAAAATGTAACCATTAGATATTTGCAATGAAAAAAAATGTTTTCTCAGTATAGTAATTCTATAATTACTAGTACTATTTTGTAACTTGACTGCTGACTCCGGTATTTCCGTAGTATCTTTTATACCCAATGACCCCTTATTAGGGTTGCTAACTTCTGAATGATTGACTGGTCTATATATGCTGGTATGCTTATGTTGGTAGCATTGCACCATATTCAACACTTTAGGTCTTGTTGAGTCCATATGAAGGGATTAGTAGTGTTGATAAATTGAAATTACATCAGCAAAATCTTACCTTTTTACAGAGAAAATTGAACATTTATGTCACACAAATACTCTTCAAAAGAAATTCAACGCACCACGTCCAAGACAATTCTAGGTCCTATTGAGTGTATTGAATAGCATGAGTAAAACATTAGCTTTTTCCCCAAAACGAACTTTTTGCCAAGATACATAGTTGGTACAATGTCAAAATTCAACAGAAGCGCTCTTCAAAAGAAATTCAGTGCCAAAAAGTAGAGGGAGATGTGTCAAATGGTTGGCCTTCATCCAATCCATTAATATTTGTACCGCAGAATATAATCTACCTGCTAATTGAACCCTTTGTTTCTTAGAACTGAGTAAACCTTCATGTACCTGTCACAGAATTTGATTCTAGTTTCACTTGTATGAGAGCTACAACCATACATGCATGCGGTTTAACAACTATTTTCCTTAGTGAAATGGTAAACCAAATGCGACGAACTCCTAAAGCTATAGCAGAAAAGAACAATTCAACATCATGCACAAAAACACAATAATAGAATTCAATCCTTCTTCTTGGTGCAGCACTATGTACATCTAGAAGACATATACTATAAAAAAGTATTTTCTAAAAGTTTACCAGTCAATCAATAAGGAGCTTTACCTTTTTTTTTCTCTTTATTTACCAACAAACCTTGAGCTCGACATCTGCCTTGTATCCACCAGCGGTTTCCCCGTTTTGCCATTGCCCTGAATGGTCAGCTCAGAGACTCACATGGCTGCATGGGTGCTCTGCTCAAGTGATCAAGTCTGTTAGAACATTTACATAACTAGCCATCAGAATGCAAAATATAGCCGGCGCCTCATGGCGAGAGTACCTGACAGTGACAAGAGAAGGCTGCAGACTCATCTCAGTCTCGGCCACCTGTTAACTGAACCAAGCAGACCTAACAAAGATCAGCAAGAGATGGTTAGTAGCTGGTAGATGGTACCATTGCTGAAGTACATTTTTTGCCTGCTGAATGTTCCAGTGATGAAATGTGGTTTGGGCTGAGTTAGGCTGCAATGTTGAAAGCAGATTTTCTGAAATCTTAAAGGTCATGGTCACCTCAAAGGGCTTTTCTACCTTCCTGATACTGAGAGATCCGCAAAAGCCTCAGTTGCTGACATTGCCATTTAGGCTGAAAGTCAATTCCTGTAGTTCCATCGGTTTCTATCAGTGAAGTTGGGAACACACAGCTCCATCTCAAAACCGACTGCCCACAGCTGTAAAATTGATCACTTTCTCTGAATGTCTGATGAAAGTCAAGCCAATGCCTTCACGTCAGATCTGCTTGGACCTTGTTGCCTTCGTCCTCGCTTGCTTTGAGATATCATCGAGCTATAGTCAACCCTGAATGCTGAGAAACGGGTTGGTTGCCGTCAGTTGTAGCCTTCGACGGGATTACCAGCGGCGGAGGCGACTGGGGCTGACCCTAGGTATCGAGCAGGGATCTCGTCAGCGACGGCCCGCGGCTGAGTGTTGGAACTTTTAACTTTAATCTTAAATTTAGCTTATAAATGCTCACATAAACATTATATAAAATTCACTGATTGCTTAAACTTGATGTCATTATAACCGTCACGGTAGTTATCAGGATCACTGGTGTCGGAATAGTGGTGCACTGACGTTGGAGTAAAGGTGCGCGGTGTGAGTGACGTTGTCCTTCTGCCCACCATCTGCACTAGCTAGGAGTGGTAATTGATGGAGATCGCCCTTCATTCTCCTTCTTGCACACGAGAGGATGGAGAGTTATTAGAGTTTATTGGAAGTGGCTTACTGCATGTAAATCGTCACCTACGTATGCTAGTCTCTCCCTTTTAATATGGCGCTAGAGGAGATTGGGGGTGAGTTCGTTAAAGAACGGCGTGCATCTAATCGTCGCGCATGGATGAGGAGCGTGCTCATTGGAGACTCATACAACTTGCTCATAGTTGTTAGTCGTGCATGGGTGTGGGTGGGCCACGCCCATGATGTTTCTCTTTAGCTCATTGCCGAGAGATCAATAGTGAGACGACACCCTGGTGGTGCCAAGATTCACAGGTGGAGGCAGTGGTGGGCAGCATAGCAGAGCACGAATGTGAGACGTGGGAGTGGCAGGAAGGGGCTGGCCGTCAAGAAGGATGTGAGCGTTGCTAACAAGGCATCGGTCGTGGCTATTGGAGGCGGAAGCAGAAAAGATGGAGGACGTGCCAGCAAAGAGCAAGCCACCGGCGGCGAGCACACCGCCGAGCAGTGCTTCGAGGAAGAGCCGGCGATGGCAAGGGATTCGACAAGTTTTAGCCAATGGGAAGATTGCAGAAGTAGGCTCATATTAGCTATACGTAAACGGGATTTCGATTCTATGTGACCAATAATAGTATTGGGACTTACATGCGCATGGATTTCAACTTACGTGTGGCTTATATTTATTGGGTCCTAACGGGGTTCAGACTTAGGTGCGGCCGTAAGTTTAAGAGCCTGATGATTAATAATAAATCTAATTATATGAGAATAATGTTTTTATGATATTTTCTTTGAATAATCTTATTTGATATGAAAATAAAAATGATGAGCTGTATGTTTTTATGAGGTTCACATATTTTAAATTGGTTTCTCTTGTAGATCTAAAATATAGCATGAACTATCTTTTTGATTTTAGTTGATTATGTATATATGTTATGCATATCTTGAGGAGAGCTCATTTTATATTTTATTTATTATGCATTCTAGGGTGATGGCCTTTAATCACAATAAAGATGAAATACTTCAAGACCAAGCGATATGTACACTTCTTATCTCCTACTTTTTTTTAGATAATATATGTTATTTTTATATTATTGATATATATATATAGTGTGGGTTGTGTTAGGTATGTAAAGAGTCAAAAGTCCAAGTAGTACATGAGCCTTTAGGGCTACGGGGTTGTATGACTCCCAGACTACGCCGTTCGACTGCAACCGATCGATCTCTAGCACACGAAGTCTAAGTAGTACCTCATGACCTGTGAGTTGGCCCATTGTCGCTGTAGAGCACAATAGAAAGTGTCAAGTAGTCATTTTTTAGGTATGAATACTAAATTAACACATTACGTACCTAACGACAATACCACACTGTCCTCCTCATGGAAAAGTTCTCGAGCGGTCTCTATGTACACATGTCATTGTCGTAACGCTGTGGTACACCACTAGTCGACCGATTGCTAATCTCTTGGCCACCTAGAGCTACAGAAGTAGTGGACAGTTAGTGATCGATGAACCTGGATTGGTCTTTGTGCATGCATCACAAAGACACAGGTATGTCGTTGCGAGGAAAGCAGATCCCCAACTCCACTGAGGTACACTCCCATACTCAGCATCGGTGATTGTGCGAGCGTAGTGGATAAGCCTCTTGTCCACAGTATGGCTCATTGTGTTGGTGAATATTATCCAGTCAAAGAGCCATAGCGGGTATGTCTTGAAGTTCTATCGCACTGAGTAGTCGTCGACCTCAGGATGGAGCTAATCAGCCTTCATAGGGAGAATGTTATTTTTATAAGTAATTAATTAGGCTTAAATACATACACAACATTGTAGCAACTAATTTTCGAATTTAAGTAGCCACGTCAAGGTAGGGCCACTCGTGATGTAGTGAGGGAGTGTGGTCGGAGCAACAAGGCCAAGCATGCGCTAAACATGAGTGAAACGCACCTAGATATCATCACGCTATCCCTGAAATTCATCAACTAGACCTACTGCATCCCTATAAGGGGAAGATCTAGAAGGTATGAGATGTCCTAAAACGTAATGTCCATCTCCCCGCACAGCAGGTGGAACTTGTGCGTCTCTATCCTCCAGCGGTCCAGAAGTACTACATTAAGAGACCAGTCTACTAATCATCGCTTCACTGGGCCCTTCACGTGTGTTGCAGCCTTAACTAGTCTACCCAACAGAAGGACACCGACTTCATGGAACCTAAAAAAGGCGATGTATGTATTATCGGATAGAAATCATATTTAAATGTACGATAAACAATAAAGATATATCTGGTATGAAAACAAGGGTTCATGAGAAATAGGTAACACAAAGGGCGTGTACGAAGGGTGGTTAGCACATCTTTCTTGATCTCTAATAGGTAGGAGCAGTCTGACCGATCGACGATACAGTCTAACAGCTTCAGTGTCTGGTACACTATACTTGTATTAAAAAAGAAAGTTATCACGATTATTAAAATAAAAACATAATATATAGTCATAAGCGATAAATTTTTTTTAGAGAAAATAAACAATAGTTACCAATACTACAATGTAAAAGCATACAACATTATAAGTTTATACAACATAGAAAAATTGTTTATGACTATTTAAACTACGGTTACTTCCCATTTACCATGATATAACCAAAATACACCATTACTATAAGGCTAAGCTATGATATTCTATAACATATGAATCATATAAAAAAATAAATTAAGTAAGAAATTAATCGTCACATTTATACCACGCATTCAATATTTCAATACCGATATATCTTTAAATATTACAAATGATTTAGAAATAAAACTAATAAACCATGCATCTAGAAATAAAATTATTTATGAATATAGAACAATACCATATATACTATTTTATTTTATCACTAAAAATATTATAAAGTATATAAATCTTTTACCTCTATATCGTTTTTCTTCGCCTCCCTTCAACCTTCCCTTCTCTTTTTTATTTTTTTAAGACAGATGAGAGACAAAAGATGACTCCCTAGAGAAAAACATCTTAGCAAAACAAAGGGCGAGAACCGGCTACAATGGTAGGCCTCCTCCTCCCTCACGCGTCTTGCATAGTATTTTACAGTGCAATGGGATAAAATACATTCAACCGTATGTAAATTTTTTAGACTCTCACTAACTAAAAAAAAGACGTTTTTCATGTCGAATTTAATAATCTCTGGGAGGATATTTTAAAAAAAGACAGATGGTATAGTTTGTAAATTTTTCAAACAAAAATATATTGTTAAAATATTTAAATAAAATATATAAATAAAAAATTCATCTGAGCCGTGCATATTGGGCAGGAAATTTTTTAGATCTGTTTGTTTTCTAATATGGCGGCCCAGCAAATCCATCCGACCCGTACGTCTCTTTGCAGATTAAATTTGTATATTGGCCGTGTCTCCGACCGCTATCACGGGTAGCGTTGCAATATTTTTTTTATTAGCCCCTGTTTAGGTCAGGTGATAAGCAAAATAGCCCTTCATGTATCTCAGCCTCAGCTCTGTTCGCCCCCCGCTTCTCATGCGTCCTCCTGATTGCCATGGCTACTCCTCCTTCCATCCGCAATGCAGTTGGCCACCTTCTTGACCATACACCCACCATTGCCCTTATAAAACCGTGGTGCTCCTCTCTCATTAACTAATAAATTAGTCAACTGAAATAAGATGCTTATACATGTATACATATTGATACTATTTTCAGAAATTTAGTTGAACCTAATCATCATTAAACCTTATTTTATATATTAATAAAGTCCAATACATATGTTACAATCGTAAATAGTTCTCGAACTTACAACGCTACACCAAACAAAAGACGACAGTAGAAGCAAAACTAGACTTAAACCTATAAACACGGTTTGGATTCTAGATTGAAACCTAAAAGTATTCATACGTCACTTACTTCTGAATGAACTCTCTAAGGTTGGGTCTTCATTGTATCGCTTTTTTAATATGAGATAATAATAGTAAGGTGAGTACATGAGATATTTAAGAAGTAACAGTAATTAATGTGGCATGCAAAGTTATCAAAAGGAGTTTAATTTTGTTTTGCAAATTCTAAGTATGCTCTTTGAGTTATCAAAAAGAGGATCATAGCACAATCCATTCCGTGAGTTGTTTGACAAAAACTCATCACATTTATCAAGAAGAGACTCGCGTTTCAATTTATTCCATAAGTTGTTTCGCAACAATTTGTCTCGATTCTGATTCGGAGTGTATGGTCCTAAATGGTACCTCTATTTCTATGCTTTCAATTTCTTTTTCTTTCTCGATCACAACTTAATTTCATCTTATCCAATCTCTATTTCTAGTGCTAAGCGACACTTCGAGTCATACAGTCTCGTTTCAGACCATAAGTCTTCCACCGGTTACGTAGGTTGGTTCTAGTAATGATTCTCATACTATAATCAAATTTTGCACAAAATTTTTCTAAATACAAGACTATGCTAAAGGGGTCACTTCTTATCCACCCATAACTATAAGCACGACTGTTTGAACAGATTATAATTTTTACAAATGGTGTACGTTTTACCCATATGACGTGAGCTTACCCCAAACAATCAGTACGTATTGATCAGATACGTATGGTAAGCGGAGGTTCATAGCAAGGACTTTTCGAAGTATTCCTAGGATAGCCGGTTGTCAATTGAATGGGTTGCAGACCAAGTACCGGGTAAGTCCCAGATTTTCCTTACTTAGGGTACCATAGACGCATCCCAGACGTCACCTTGACAACTCCATGTCCATTAACTTCCATATACATCTAAGGTTCACTAATTAATTGGTCAAGGACGTCTTATTCCATCCATATGGTCGTGAAACCTCTCAAGAAATCGGTTCTTATATGTCATGTGGAAGTTAGGCCATATAGGCGATGACTACCCATGATCAGGTTTTATAAAGCCACTTTATTTCGTAAAGCTCCTAACCACAAGTGTCGGTATTTCAAATAATTTTTAAAACCTATTTTATCCCATCAAAAAGTTTTAAGTGGTAGGGGTGTCATTGATACTCGCACTTTGCTGAGCACAAGCATCAGGACGATAAAAGGATGATAAGGTTATAAGGTCATCAACAAACAAGAAGGATATGTGTAATAAGTAGTTTCAAGGACTATTAGATCGACTAGTGATTCATGGCTGGTATCGTGTACCTAAGCATGTATGGTTCACAAACAAACTAATTTTGAATTTAAAAAATATGAGATCAAAATATAAAAGGGTGACTTGTCTTGGTCTTGATCATCTTTGATGAACTCCTCGACTGGCAGCTCCTCGACGCCGACTACTACGTGGTATAAAACATCAACATATATAAAGAACTAAATTATAACCTTATATATATATAACTAATAGTAATATTAGATGGATCTCATTTTTAGAAAAAAAATTGAGAGTGGAATGGACTCAAACGAAGCTTCATTTAAAAATATATGAATTTTAGAAGATTAAATTATTTTCTAGATTATAAAAAATGAATTAACTATTTTCTAGAAAAGAAAAGTTTTAAAACAAAGGCTAACAGGTGGGCCGAGGTGAAGCACATAAAGTAGACTTTTATTTCTCTAGCGGGTAGGCTAACGGGTTCATATGAGTGTTGTTAGACTATAAAAATGAGTAGAGGACTTTCGGTTTCGCAAGCTAGCCCAAAACTTTGTTGGGTCGAGACGGGCATGGCGCGTCAACACGATAGACTTGTGGTCATCTGACATGGCTACCGCGTGGTGATCATGTGGTCGCTGACCGAGGGGAGGAGACTAGAGGAGAAATCGACGGTCGGCGGAGCTCGACGCTCGACGACATTCGGTAGAACGATAGCGATTCTTAACGAACTATGATCACCGAAAGCATCGAGTGAAGGATGAGGAGGAATGTGGATGGTTCGGATTTGGTCTATGGGGATGGGAGGTGGCTAAGGATGAGCGGCGGTGGACTCCAGTGGAAGTGTGTCATTTGGTTGCTGGTGGTGACCAAATGTGCGGTGAAGGTGGGCTAGGTTTAGGTTCGGTTGGAGGTTGTGTAAAGATAGGAAGAGAGCGAGAGAGAAAACTAGATGCGCTACCTTAGAGAACGAGAATAGGGGCAATGACAATGATGCCCAATGGAGAAAGGGAAAGAGAAAAGGAAGGTGGTGGCGGTGTGGGAGGTCGAAGGGAGTTCAGATGATACGAGGCGAGGCAGAGGGCTCCATGGTCTTTTATAGGCGCGGGGTATGGAATGCGACAACGGAGACATGCTGTGCAGCATAGTGTAGCGCGCGGGCGTCGAGTGACCGTGTGGCGTGGCGTGAGGGGACGAGCATAACGCAACACCATGATGGCAATGGTCGGAGTAAGAGGGAAGAGAGAATGTGGTTGACACAGCGGCTGAGATGGGATAAGACGGAATGGAGAGAGTGTGCATGCTCATTGGGGCTCAAACCAAATGCGGTGACGTTGCACCAAGGTTAGGCAGCGATGAGTGCAATGTGTCAATTCCTAGGGAGACAACAGCATAATGTCCACGTGCGTGGCGCAGGCAAGGGCGGAGTGTTGGTGGGCATTGTCAACACGACAGAGAGGCCTGGTTCCACGCCGCAAAAGACAGCGCATTTGACCGAGCGCTCAGCGCTTGGGGCAGCTCTAGAGGTAAGGGACGGTCACGACATAGCATGTCGGGCTGCTGTTTACAGCATGGGTGGCTGATAGGCTCAACCTGTTGGTTAGTAAGCTAAGGCGTGAGCGCGTGCGACGGCAGCAAGTGAGCAGGCAGCGTGGGAGTAAGGAGACAGGCCGTGGGCTATGGAGCTAGGCTGTGCAAAAAGAAAAACATGTCAAATGAGAAAGAAGGCAATGTGGGCCGAGAAAGGGAGAAAAGAGGTAAAAGTGGCCTAGCAGTAGTTTTTATGAGTTTCTAAACATATTTTAGAAATAAAAATTTAAATATTTGAATTTAAATTCAAATTTAATATTCTAACAGAATTTTAGAAAATCGGGATTTCAAGGTAGGTTAGAAGAGAATTTAAGATTTATATGTTAGAAAATTTTCTAAAAATTCAAAAAAGATTTAAATTTTATGAATAGGTTTTATTTAAATATATTTTCTCGATTTTATAAATAGATTTTTATTTAAATATTTTTTCTCGGGCTTAAAAACACAAGCGTTACAGAAAACCTAATGCCACGCCTTACATTCCCATTCGATAGACATAGCACTACTCTGTGTAACTGTATTCTTTTTCTTCCTCATCTCAACGGAGTCCAGCAGGACGGCGGCGGCTCCGGTGGCGAAGTTGTTCGCCGTCGTCCAAACTACAAACAGTCGGCATCCATGTGTACTGAGCTAATCATTCATCATCAGGCTACAGAATAAGATGACAGCATTTCACTGACATAGTGACATAGTATCTAGGATCTACAATAAGAAGTCGGTACAACTATCCGTCTTCCATTTGGCAAGGGATACATAATAGTTGAAATTGAAAATGGATTCTATTGCTTCAAAATAGAAGCAATAAAACATACAGTCAGGCCAGCAAGGATAAAACAAATATTAACGCTCAACGCCCCTCCAAGGCTGTTATGCTCACGCCATTCGCAGAATTTTCCATGTTTTCTCTTGCATCTTCAGTTGCCCGATTCTTCTGCGCAAAATACATGGGTTGCTCTGGTTGAGGAAGTGGTGCTGTACTGTTCTCTAACAAGAACACAACAGATGACATGAGTGGCCTATCATCTGGGTGATCTTGAATACACAACAGCGCTATATGGATACATCTCAAAACCTCATGGAGTGGACAACTCTCCACAATGGCCGAGTCCACCAAATCCCTTGCATTTCCATCCTTCCATAAGCTCCAAGACTACACCAACAGAATTTAAGAATCAGCTATGAACGTATGCATTGATTGAGCTGAAGAAAATAAGCATTCTGCTATTCTTACATAAGCTATAAGGTTTGGAAAGCCTGCTATGAGATGGGGTGAGCTGATCCTGAAGCCACTTATAATCTCCAGTAGTAGAATACCAAAGCTATATATGTCAGACTTGACAGAAAAGACCCCTTCCATTGCATATTCAGGAGACATGTAACCACTGTTTGACAAGCGGCAAAAGAATGCACCATTTGAATCAGTAAACATGCAAAATTCGATCACATTAAGCATTAGCTAGTTCATGCATCACTTACTATGTCCCAACAACCCGGGTGGTGTTTTCTTGTTGCTGATTTCCGCCAAAGATCCGTGCCATGCCGAAATCTGATATTTTGGGACTCATTTCAGCGTCCAGCAAGATGTTGCCAGCTTTGAGATCTCTATGAATAATTGTTAATCTTGAATCTTGATGGAGATAGAGAAGCCCTCTTGCTACCCCTTTAATTATTTTGAACCGCTTTGGCCAATCTAGCACTGTTTTTCTTGTAGCATCTCCCAACATCAGCATGAAACAAAGTGTATTGTCAGTCGTCATGAATATCCTTTTACATTGTTCAATATCATTTTAACATGAGGCCAGAAGTTAGAGCATACCAAAAAGGAAGGCATCCAAGCTTTTGTTAGGTAAGTATTCATAGATCAGTAACTTCTCATCTTCATGAATGCAGCAACCAACAAGTTTAACTAGATTTCTGTGCTGCAATCTGGCAATCAGAACCACTTCGTTTCTGAACTCCTCGATTCCTTGCCCAGAACCCTTACTAAGCCTTTTAACAGCTACTTCTTTGCCACCTTCCAGAACACCCTACATGAGCACACAATTGTTCAATTAAACAAAACAAAAGAGAAAATATTAACTGGAATGCCAAGCCATGACATTAGAAAAAAAGGAATTATCAAGATATAACTTATTCTTACCTTGTAAACTTTGCCAAAACCTCCCTTTCCTAGCATATTATAATTGGAGAAATTGTTTGTTGCAGTTACAATGTGTTCGAAGCCAACAAACGGAAAATCCACATTTTCATCCCCAAGTTCATTTGAAGCACTCAAGTATTGTGCCATATATTTGTTTTGGATTTCCTTGCTTCGGCGTTTGCCTGACAGGAACACTATGTGTCATTATTGCTTTCTAAAAAAAACTCACATAAATTGCATTCTAAGAAGTGAAGTGAGTCTTGTTTACTCCTTGACTTGCATATCCATACGACGCATATGCATGTGAGGATCAGCAGGCTAGCCATAACCGGAAGGACAATCTTTGCTGCATGACTCTTCTTCTTGACAGCTGCATAAAGAGAGTAATGTTTTCAAGTTCACTTCATAAGTTGCTTGCAAGTGGATCAGATGCATATTTACTGTTAGTAATCTTCCATATTTAACCATATTCGCACTACCACAGACTTGCTATAAAGTGCAAATTATACAGGAAGATATTGCGCTTCTAAAAACATCACATGAAGTGGTAGATTGGTGACTTCTTAGATATTGAGCAACATATAGTAGCAGGAGTGGCATGCCAAAAGATACGCAGCAAGTTCCTAATTCAGCAAGATGCCAATTTTAGTCTAGCCAAAGTGTCAACGATACATGATCGGGACTGACCGAGAATGCATCAACCAGAGATATTTCACTGAAACTGCTTTATTTATACAAACAAATTACTTCATGCTTAACAGTGCATCGGCTGAATAATTGACTGTCAGCAACATGCAATCCAATAATACGCTGTAACAACCAACGTTATTTTTCATAATATGACTTACTCTGTAGCTAGAAAATAAGAGAAACAATTTCCTAATTCAGCAAGGTGCCAATTCGCTATAAAAGGGTTTAGAAAGCACAAATCAGAAAGAATGCTTATAAAACAGTTTAGAAAGCTCTGGGCCAACAACCCTCTTGAGGCCAAAAAAAAAAAAAGCTCTGGGCCAAGTTAGAAAGCTAGATATGTGTTACTGAAGCATGCTCTACTTGCACTAACCAAATTCATTAATATACATAATGGTGCATCAGTCGAAAATATGTACATTAATCATAAAGTACAAGCACATGATGTGCAGGGCAAATAACTAGTACCAGTTGAGTTCGGAAGTCGGAGGTACAGATTCTCACCACTACCACTTAACTTTTCCATGTCTACAAGTTCCCTTATCCAAATCAAGCACCTTGATGTGTCACCTGCCATGCTGGCACTGCTCAGATTCGCGTAAGCATACGCTGTGCATGAGCAGTTGTGCCTGCACTCTTCCATGCACTCATCAAAGCTTCTGTTCCTGATATACAAGAACTTGTCAGGCGTTTTCATGCCAGGCAAGGTCAAGAAACTATCTCTATAGCTACATTTCATCTGCTCCTTTCTCACACATCCTCTTGAAATGTCAAGACCATCAGGCTTGAACCCATCAAGGCACTTGCATGTTGGGAATGCCTCTGCAGCATCACAATAGCCAAATGGGCCACAAGAAGCATATCTTTCACAAGCATAAGGACCAGCGGACAACACAGCCCATGCAGACAAGTTTCTGTTCCAGATCAGCATCCGAAATGTTCCCGTGTAGTCCAGTGTCAAGCGCATGCTAGGAGAGCCATCAGAAACAGAGTAAATCATATATATCTTATTCCCCATGTTGATGATTGTCCGGTACATGATAGAGCTGGTTTTACTCTGATACATAGCAGAGACCAACGCACCATTCCATGCCCCACTACGCCAATATGGACCTGTTCCCTTCCAAAGGAAAATCTGGAGATCAGAGTTGGGGTCACCACTGAGGGAGAAGCTGCCAGTAGATGGATCATCAGGGTTCTTCCAAGAAACAATACGCTGAGCAACCTGGCCATTGTATTTCAGCAAGAGTTTCATGCCAGGGAGGATGGTATCAGTCAGATGATCGAAGCTCTGCCACAAGACCGTACCATTAGGAAACCGGAGGACCAAATTACCAGAATTAAGAAGCACGGCGGTGGCTCCAGAACCTCCAGTGATGTTGTTCCTTGCTTCCCAAAGAGTGTGGCCTCCGGACTCAGACAACACAAGGTCAGAGCTGTTGGAGATGAAGAGCATGGCGGAAGAAGGGGTGGTGATCGGGTTGTCACGGTTGGCAACCCACACCACCGTGCGCTGGGGAATGTTGTGGTACCATATGCCAACATATAAGGTAGCATTTGATTTTCTTGGGGAGAAGAAGCCAAGAGCAAAAAAACCACCGTCCGAGATGAGCAAGTCACCGGGGTAGAGTGGCTTTGCAGCTGTTAGCTGGTCATCTGATTTGCAGAAAGAAATAAAGAACACGAGGATAAAAACGGGAATGAAAGCCATGACCAATAGGCATTCTATTCCGTATAAGCTTGAGTAAGTATGGAAGCATCGTTGAGAGCTTGATATAGCTGTGCCCTCCAATAGGAAAGAGGTTCTTATCAGCTATCACGCGCATTTAGTAGGAACTATGAACAAGAAGCCGAACAAGCAAGGGTTCCATTCAGCTGAACATGGTTGACTCTAAGGATACGACCATTCTGCAGTCATCTGCCAAACCTACTAGTTGGCAACTAGATAGTGCCGTCTGAGTGAAGGATCCTTCAATTTCATTACCAGGGGCAATAAGTCGGAAACATCGGCACATCACTATCCAGAAATACAAAAGCTGAAAGCTCATTGAACATGTACGCCAGTAAAAAGGTAAAAAAAATATATCGAGAAACGGGTCGGCTTACCATCAGTTGTCGCTCCGACGGGTTAGCTCGCGGCGAAGGCGACTGAAGCGGACGGCCAGCTGCTGTGAAGGGAGGGAGGCCCATGGTGGCGCCCGCTTCGCAAGGTAGAGGCAGTGGGCTGTGAGCGGAGGTAGGAGTGGCAGGAAGGGGTCTGGACGCCAGTGCCCCGAGGCGCCCAGAAGCGGTGGCCGTTGGCGAGGGAAGTAGAGGCGGCGGGACTTCGGGGCGCCGGAGATCCAGGTACTGGCCGGCGTCGTGGTGCGCCACGCCGCCGGAGAGCTCTGCCGGCGGCACAGCCTCCCGGACCGAGCAGCTTCGCCGGCTCGCTGCCCACGGACATGAATTGGATCGTAACCACTTACGTTTCTCTCCTTCCAAACAATCCGGGTCTCTGTATTTTACTGCCAGTAAAACCGATCTCAACCATCAGTTTGTAAGGGTATATTAGTACTGGCCAAATCTATGGTTAGGGGCAATATTGGTTTTTTTTTTCTTGCATCAGTCTATTATCGCTCGATCTGCCAGTAAATCGTCGCTCGGTTCCGGCGGCGGCAACCTACTCCGGCGGAGGGTTTGACTGATCGTTTCATGATCTAATGGTTTTTTGGAAACCGAACTGAATGGTAGCGCGTCATTTCGCTGATTAGGTATCGTCTTTCTTCTTCTTTTTTAATGGAAGTATCGATCTAACTTTCTTTAGTTTAGTGCATGATTTTCGATGATTAAGAAGGACCGACATAACGCGTGCATTTTGGCCTGAGAAGTAGGGTTATGCCCTTTACTGTTGTATCCTTCATGCTCTTATTTATTTTTACTAATATATCCCTCATCATTTCTACTACCACTTTATTTGGTGGTATAAATCGATCTGATCCCTTAGATGAGGAAAGATCAATGACTTGGATCGATTCTGCTGCTGTTAGTAGAGAGTACCGTAAAGAAGCTCATAAAATCAACGCGGCATCGAAAACCCGAACAACATCTGTAAGCCTGCGTTGCTAGTGTAGTAACGTACAACTGCAGAACAGATGAGAGTTTGAGCTAGCTCTTAGAGTTTAGCGGCCTTCTACCGTCGTCAGGCTCGCGTTATTAGCAGAGTTTTCCAAGCCTTGTCTTTCTTCTTCGTCGTAATTCCTTTGCATGAAATACATAGGCTGCTTCGGCGTTGGGCGTGGCATGCCCTTAATGTCCAGCATGGAAACAACTAATGAGATGGGTGGCCTGGAGTTTGGGCTGTTCTGAACACACAACAATACATTGCGAGACTTCATTAAGCGAGCAGCTTTCCACAGAACCATTTTGTCCACGAAATCCCTTGCCATTCCATCTTTCCACAGGTTCCATGCCTGAAAGTAATTAACATAAGGAAAACTTTATTTTATTTAAGCAATTAACATATGGAAAGATTTTTTATTTTAACTATATTGTGTTTCGATTGTTAAAAAAATGAAAAAATTTTGGTAGCACAGCACTTACATAAGCTATAAGGTTTGGAAGATCCATTAGCAAATGATGAGGGGAATTGATCTTTAATCCGCTTACGATCTCCAGTAGCACAATGCCAAAGCTATAGGTGTCAGATTTGACTGAAAAAATGCCTTCCATTGCATATTAGGTGCCATGTAACCGCTGTTTAAGTCATTTCATAAGCAAGTAAGCAAAAATATGAATAAGTTCAAGCACATGAATATGCTGAACTATAGCTACAAAAGCAGCTAACTTATTATGTCCCAACAAGTCGTTTAGTATTTGCAACTTATTATGTCCCAACAAGTCGTTTAGTATTTGCTTGCTGTTCGTTGTTTCCAAATATCCTTGCCATACCAAAATCTGATATTTTTGGGTTCATCTTTGCATCCAGCAAGATGTTGCTTGTCTTGAGATCTCTATGAATTATCATCATTCTTGAATCTTGATGGAGATAAAGAAGTACTCTAGCTACCCCTTCGATTATCTTAAACCTTGTTGGCCAATCAATCAGAGACTTCATCGCATCATCTACCAAGAAAATGGATAGGAATGAGAAAATTGTCAGAACATTCAAGAGTGTTTCTTAGTCCAATTCAAAATTTCGTTTTCTATAGATCCTTTTCGAAAAATATTTTCTTCTGAAATTATGATGAAACTTACCAAAAGGGAATTTGTCTAAGCTTTTGTTGGGAAAGTACTCGTAAACAAGCAACTTCTCATCTCCATTAACACAACAACCCAGAAGTCTAACTAGGTTCTTATGCTGTATTTTTGCAATAAGAACTACTTCATTTCTAAATTGCTCTATCCCTTGCTCAGAATCCTTGTTAAGCCTTTTGACAGCAATTTCCATGCCATCTTTCAGTGTTCCCTGCGGTATTTATCAGTACGAAGACATGGTGTTAAACAAGCTAGCTACTCCCTCCTGTCAGTATTACTTGTTGTCATATATTTCCTTGACGCTCCCCGTGATGTTGCAGTAGCCGAACGGCCCGCACGCACCGTAGTGGAGACAGCCATGGCCGGGGTGCTCGAACGAGCTCTTCCATGTCGATAGTTCGTTGCTCCATGTCCAGAAGCTCACGTTCCCGGTGTAGTCCTGCTTCCAGTGCGTGAGTAAGCCATCTACCGCATTGTATATCGCGTATATCTCCTCACCGTTGTCGACGATCTGGGACCTTATGTACTTGGTGAGGCCGGTGGCCGTCGCGCCGTTCCATACACCACTGCTCCACGAAGGGCTCTTCCAGCGCCAGATGACAATCTGGAGGCCCCATCTGTTGGGGTCACCGCTGAGGGAGAACTCGCCGGTGGACGGGTCTCAAGGGCCCTTCCAAAGCAACGATGCGCGCCGCGACACGGTTCTTGTAGTTCGTCCATGGCTTGAAGCCAGGGAGGATCGTGTCTGTCGGGTGATGGATGCTCTGCCATACCTCCGTGCCATTCTGCAGCCGGAGCACGAAGTTCCCCGTGTTCAGTAGCACCGCAATGGCTCCTTCTCCGGCGCTGCCTCCAAGGATGACCTTGTTCTTCGCTGTGGCCCATAGTGTACGGTTTTTGGAGTCGGATAGCACAAGGTGGGAGGTGTTGGTTACAATCAGCCTCGCCGAAGGCGTGATGATTGGGTTGTCGCGGTTGGCGACCCACACATAGGTGGGCTCCGGGATGTTGTTGTACCAAATGCCAAGGTACAACAAGCTTGGGGTTGAGTTGGTCAGGGTGAAGAAACCGAGAGCAAAGTTGCCGCCGTCCGAGATGAGCTTGTCGCCGGGGAAGATGAGTGGCTTTGCTGGTGTTAGTCGGTCATCGGATTGGCAGAAACAAATCAAGCACATGAAGATGACTACATGCAGCGTGGTCATATTCTTTCGCAAATTCCTGGGAAGGATAAAGAGCATAATAATCGTACATATAGATCACAGAGTTAGTGAGATAGTTGGGCCAACCTTCTTGACGGCAGCATAGGGTAACTAGTGCAGCTAGCCTATGTATATTAGTACTCCGTAATTATATTTCCCTAGCTCTGAAAGCGCAAGAGGTATTATTCCGGATTCCAGGGTTGAGAGTGGCAAGATGATCAGGGCGATACACTAGCAGTTATATGTCACCGTTGAGATAGAAGACCCGTTTTATTGCTCAATGACTTTTCATTTTCAGTGCTTGATGAAGCAAGTAGCACGCACACGGCATTTGCTAGTCTTCAGGAGAACCGCTTGCAATGGCAGTCAAGTTATAAGCAGCACCAACTAATTACAGATTTACAGGCGGACGTGTTGCACCAGGCAAGTGTATGGGCCGCGTGAAGGAGTGCCAGAACCAACTCGGCCCACTTGTGCCCACCAGGCACCCGTCGCAACGGTATCAGAAAGTATCAGGCTAGAGCTTAGGCTCGATAGGTTTCAGCACCCCTTTTTTTTTTATAAATATGCTTTCCAAACCACTGAATAATATATTTTTTATAAATTTTTTTATATAAAGTTTGATTTAAAAATTATATTAATATATTTTTTAAGTTTATAATAGCTAATACTTAATTAATTATTCACTAATAAATCCTATCGTGTTTTGTGTAATCATCTCCATCTTTTTTATTTTTAGCTTCAAATAAATCCTAAGTCGCGAGATTGATAGAGTTCTCCAGAGCCTCTGCAGTAAATCTCCCCTCTTTCGACCCATCTTCATCCCTCTGTCCGATCGACAGCTCGCTGCCAGCGGCGGGTGGGAAAACGGTTAGGTTTCTCCGCTCTTCTTGTAGGTCTTAGTAGTCGTTGGGTTCTCCTGCTAGTTCGGGCGTTAGTCTCGTTGTTATTGTTGTTATTTATTTTGGTCCTTGGAGTGGTCATCGGCACCGGCCATCTTCGTCCTGGTGCCATGGAGGGTGTTGTCGGCCTTCCAGCCAGTGCTCTCCCTCCGTGTCTCCAAGTCCATCTTCACTACCGCCATCAACTGGGAGCACATCAAGTTTGCTCAAATCGAGGTAGCACCGGCCGTTTCCTCCCAATCCGGCGTATGGTTGCAAAGTGCGGCGATACTCCTCGTCGTTTCCTACAGCGATTACAAGTCAGATGGTTGGGATTGAAAAGTTGGACCGATGAAGCTTCAACCTCCTTGTATCGGAGGCACCATCCATGGTCTAGTTCCTAGACTGATTCGGATACGTTTCTTGGTTTTTTCTACTGCAGCTGTCTATGGTTTCTATTTCGTTGCTGGAATGATCGTCATGGTCATCTGTCCTACTGGATCTACTCCATTGATGCCTGTTCTTCTCTTCTTCGACGATGTTTCTTTAGCGGTCAAGCTATGCTTCTACTGTATGCTAAGGTCCTAACCACTTGTGTGAGGCCCTGTTTTGGGATATGCCGAAGCTTGGTTTACTGCAGCTCACCGTGGTTTGTGCTTGCCACCGTCGGCAAAGCTTCACCAAGGCAAACGATGTGGACAGATATACATGAAGGACTGGATTGCTTTTTTCATTTTTTGTTTTGTCCTTCTGTGCAAAATCCTGGAGCAGTATGTTATTTGCCCACTCTTCAAGGGCCCACCTGTAAAACTGGTTGCACTTCTAGTTTTATATAATTAATCTGAGGCTGTAGCCTCTTTGTTTTTTTTAATAAAAAGATGGGTCTATGGGATAGGAAGGAATGGGTGGTTTTATACGTCCAGTGTGATATGATTTTTAAGAGTAATTTTTATATAGAAAATTACCTATAGAAAAAAGATGGTAATACAAGGGATTTATTTGGTAAGAATGTTGGTATGAAGACAAAAGCACAGTGATTTTACGGTTTCAATGAAACGCCGTTTTGGGTGGTTTAGTTTTTTTAGGTGAGATGATTTTTTAGAGTGGTGGTTTTCTTTACGAAGAAATACGGTGGTTGTGTAGGAGAAAAATGACTCACCCGATTATGAGATCATTCCTAGGCCATAAGTTAATCGAGTGGTCTCGGTGGATGAATGTTCTTCGGTTACTTTGCTGCGGTACGGGAGTGGGGCTATGGGGTGGAGGTGGAGACATCTTGAGTAGGGCGGCCATGGGTGTGGAGCGTCGTAGGACGAGTCGGCAAGTTAAAGCGCTCGGCATCCGTGGTCTGCCACTTCTAGTACGGCTTGGTTAGGTGGCGGAGGCAATCAGCGTGTTGCAGCTTAGGAGAGCAAGCGCTCGGCTGAGGTGGTGGGAGGCTATGTATAGGCGGCGGCAGCTAAGAGAGCCTAATTCTTGCCAAAAGTATGGGGCCATTCTCTTCCAATTATTTCTTGTCGCTTGCAAGTATCATCTTCTATTTTTCCGTAAAAGGCCTAACAAATGTACGCCTAATTCCCCTACCCCCAATCAATTAGCTTCAATCCTAATCTGGCATCTACATATTCTGTTTGGGCATATTTCTTCTCCTCAATCTCATTTTCTTTCCTTGCTCCTAATCCCAGTCCTAGCATCAATTGATCAATTAGGATCGATTGGCACTCCTAGACCATTAAAACTGCTTCTTCTTGGATCTGGGCCATCTATAATGATAGAGAAGCCACTGCTAATAAGGTCAGTACTTCTGCAACCTGCGTATGCCTGCAGTTTTCTTCTTGAAATTATAGTCTTGTTAATTTATTTCTTTCTCTATTTGTGCATCCATATTTTAATTTTATAAAAACCACATAAATTTTAACGTGTGTTATATAATAATCACAAGTATTTTGGTACCATAGTTTTACAAAACCCCACCAAACACATATGAGACTCACCTGCAGATGTGGCCTATTCAGCTGGGAATTTGGATGATGACATGGTATAAAGTATAGACGGGACATGCCGCTCTAAAAAAAATTGACTTGATGCTACCCGACCTGACGCCGCCCACGCAGTTGGTCCCTTTTTACTGAACCGGGCCTTGCCGCCTCGCACCCTGTTGTCACCGTGCCACCACCTCGCCGTAAGCTGTCACGATTGCCCTCGCTGCTGACCCTGATTGCACGCCACGATTGCCTCCCGCCCCCAAGCATCCTGCTTCTCGTCCCACTCGCCGTAACCATCTCTCATCGGACTGTTGCAGCTCAACCCCTCGCTGCTGACCTAGGCTTCGCACTCTGTCGCTCCTGCTACATCACCGCAAGCTACTACCACTGCCCGTCGTCATATGTACCCTCTCTGCCAAGCCCGGGCATCCGTAGTGGTCGCATGCCACCATCAAAGCTCTAGCCATCCTCCTGCAAACTAAGCCTCGTCAGTACTGAAGGCCTGTGCATTCTCTCTGCCAGAACTAGTGCACCAAGCCTCCAAAAGCAAGGAGTACATCTTGCTATCAACATGGTTCTGCTGTAAGTGACAGGCTGACAACAGATAGGTGGGTCAATGGGATTCAGAGTTCTTGACAATATGACCAATTTTGATGTTATATGTGTATATGGTTCAATCAGTGAAATAATGGCAGGCCAATTTGATGCAAACCCAATTACCTTTGACAGTGTAGTGCAAAAATGAGATTCCATTCTCTAAATTATATAACTTGCCTATATAGATATACTTCTTCTGATTTCATTTGTTTTTTTCAAGTTCACTGGAACCTTGTAGAGGACTGATCAATGTACCATTCTCCATTTCAGGTAGCTAATAATGTGGTAGTGTTATTTGTACAGTGAAGACTGAAGCTTGTAGAGGAGCAGAAATTCAGTTTGTCAAACAAAGCTTCTGGATAAGCTGAATATGTTGATCAATGCTTCTGGGTAGCAGATTGCTAGCTCACAGAACTGTTAGTGAGACATTAACTATTTATGTAATGTTGTATGTGATAAGAAAATTAGGAGCTAGACTGCTAACTTCGAATTTTTGTTGAAATGAGATACTACTCAGTGTGAGGGAAGCCAATGTCGCTGCACATTCTTGTGCTATATTTCCTTAAATGCTGTAACCATGTTTTATGTTCCATTTTCTATCAATAAAATTGTTTATGGGCATTGCAAAAAGAAAGTGTAGTGTATTGGTGGTAATCTGAACCATGTGTGCCCTTGGATGATGAATGGTTTATTTGTTACAGAAACCATGCGAGTACATAAATTTGTCAATAAGTGCTCGCATGCATGGTTTTTATATTTGAACCGAGGCAAATGTGATCATTAGTTGCAACCATCTAATAATCTGTTTTGAAGTTTGCTATAGTACATGTAGAATGTTTTGCTTTTAAAAAAGCACAAGTAGTCATCAGATACATAAAAAGGGAATACTGACCAGAAGACTAAATATGTAAAAGCATTCTTATTGTTTCTTAGAAATCAGTCACAAGAGTAGTAATAACTAAATAAGAAATACAGTAAATCTCTATGGGATCCATCTGTTGAGGGCAGTTTTTCCTACACCCCGTTCCACTGCTGGTGGTTGCTCCTCCACTTCCTATACTCACAGTACTTCCAATGGTTGCAGCTCTTTCCCTTCTCAAATGAAGTTTTCCTCCCCTGCTTGTTCCTACTTCATTGGTTGCACTATATGAGCTAAAAGCTTGGTTATGGTTCTGCTTTTGGATGGTTGGTTGATATGATCCTTGAGAATCTCTATTTTGCTCATGTGGGTTTTGATCTTAGTTCTAGGGCTCACCTAACCTTTTTAGCCTATAGAAAGGAATACATTATAAGATTATTACATCTTGGTGCTAGTATTGGAATAAGTGTAGAAAAAAGATTTGACTTTACCTTGAGATCATCTAATCTAATATGGAGATCAGGCTTCAACTTCTTTTTGCAAGTCGTGTAGTTGATATACATTCTTTGACAGTTACTACATCTTGTGGTAGTCATCCTTGCCCTACTAGTTACCCTTGGGGCCTCATCCTCATCTCTTCTCCTGCTCTTCTTTGCTCTCCCTAGTTGCTTTGTAAACTTAGGAGGATCAATATCACTCAAATTTGTTCCTGTCCAAACATGCTCTCTAGGTACTAGATACATAGATGAGGCATATGCTCTTAGGTAAACTTCTTTCTTAAAGTAGTCATCGACATAGTTCTTATGCCTTTTCTTTGCTGCAAATATAGTCGCCACAGCATGCTTGCAAGGTAGTCCAGTAATTTGCCACTTATTACATCCACATGTTGTAGCAAATAAATTAACCTCATATTGACTATCTGAAACCAAAATCTCTCATAAGCCTACACCAAATTGATATGCAGTGCAGTATCCAGCTGTTTTTTTCCACCTCCAATTTTCCAGCCACAACAAGAGTGATCTCCCACATGGCCTGCTGGCTACTTCTCGCTTTGATTCATTCAGACCATTAGTTTCTTTCTAATATTGTCAAGCATAGTTACAATGGGTTTGTCCCTCAACTCAATGATGTAGTTGTTGAACACCTCACTGAGGTTGTTCACAACTAGGTCTGTCTTGCTCCTAGGGCTCCTAGCGGAAAAAGCGTGTCCACTGAAATGTTCTTTGCTAAGATCATTAAGCCATTTCCATGCTTTGGCGTTGAATGCTTTCAGTGCGTCCCTTGCTGTATTATAGTCATGTTGGGTGAAGTCATAAACAACAGCATCAACAAAGCCCTTGTACTTTCCTCTCTATTATCAGCCGCTGACATATTTGACAACAAATGCCTCTTGCAATATCTATGCTCACAATTTGGGAAGACTATGGTTACTGCATTCATTAGCCTCTGCATTGCATCCATTATGACAAATAACAATTTACTAGTTAGGTCTAACTTAGTCACAATTCATAATTTTCACAGCATGTATATTTATTACCTTTTGCCTATCAGGCATGATCGTCCATCCGCCATGTTCTTCTCCTCTCTCAATTGCCATCTCTACCCTCTCTCAAGGAACCAATTTTGATTATTAGTGCCCTCTTTCAACAACCCCAAATGCTATTGGGAATATGTTATTATTTCCATCTCTACCAGTAGCTGCTAGAACTTGGGCTCTATTACTGAGCTTGGCAAAACAACCATCAATGACTAAAAATAAAAGATAAGCTTAGAATTTTGGCTTTGATCCCAAAAGTAAAAAAAAAGAAGTAAAATTGATGAAACTTACTTATGAATGGCCTACAATCATTAAGATATCCTTTCCTCTGTACATTCAAGCATATGAAGAGACTACAAAACCTTAGATTCATCCCTAGAGCTATCATGTCCACAGTTGAAACAACTGCCATGCTCCCTAGGTTCTTGCACCATAGTTTATAGGTAATCTCTAATTCCCTTGTACTGTTTCTTATGATTGCCAAGAATTTTTTTTCTGCCTTTCTCTTGGTCCTGTATTCAATAGTCTTAGCAATGTCGATACATAATTTCCTCGAGCATTGATCTTGTAGTGCTCCAATCTTCCAATCAATTTTCGGCGTACCTAGAGCTCAACCAAGTGCTAATCAATCTTAAACCATCCTTAGTTGTCCCACATGTATGAGGTCTTACCTCTCTCAACATAAATGTATGTTCACTGGCAACCTGTGACACCTCATGACAAATGGACATAATAGTTATTTGCAATCGACATTAAGCCTATCAGGATCATTTCTTCTAAAGTTGTAGTTTCTTCCTTGTATAATGTGATAAGACTTCAAAGCTCTTCTATATTGGTGTACATCAGTGAAACACATGCCCTCACACAACTATGTAGGGTCTATTATCCTCTACGAAATAAACCTTCCCATTAACCACCTTCATTACTCTTCTTCTCCTTATTCTCCTCTTAGCTTGAGCATCAAGGTTCTATTCTTCATCGCTGCTTTCATACTCAATAGCACTAGTCCCACCATCCCCACTAGGAGGGTCAGATAGAACTAGAGGCTCAACTTGGGAGGACCTGCACCATCTCTTCCTTTGACCTTTTTCTTTGCTTTGGTAATCTTTTTCTTCCATGACCTTGATGATGCAGCAGCACCTATGCCATCACGGAACTCACAACTACCACATTTATCTCCATTTGTCACTACCCGAACTTGTAAGTTATAATCACCACCATCCTCAGACTCCGAATCAATAATAGAAGTAAAATCATGATGATGATTTAGATTTGTACCAAACAATTAGCTTAAAATTTGATTAAATTAATTTTGGACAAAGTACTTCTATCTACATGTAGTCAGACTGGGATTAGAGGCTGATCGGACCGCGGGTGTATGCATGAGTCCGAGACGGTTATGTATGAACGTGGTCGGACCTGGCCTAGGATGCCGGTTAGACTGCAAGCATGGGTGCGATCGGACTAGCAAGCTCGATGGTCCGACCGACAGACTCTAGTAAAGAGTCAGTTTTAGGTTGATTTCTTGGTTTACGATGTTTGCTTCATGTTTATAACTTCTAGATGGTTTCTATATATGAGATATTCTTATGTGCTAAAGTAAGTCAAGTTAGGTGAGAATTTGTGCTTGGATATGATTCCTTTAGTTGTTCATATGCAGGTGTGGCTTGAAGTCTTGGGAATATTACCGGTGATGGAGCATGACTAAGCTTAGAAAAAGTTGAAATCCAGACAGTTAAGAAGAACATGTGGGATACTAAGGCTAGAAAACAATGTATGTGGAGGTAAAGTTTTTATATGACATATAAAAGGGATTATGTGCGTATGAAAAACGGAGTTAAATTTGAAAGGGGTATAAATTTGGAAAGATTGGAGTTCATATTTAGTATAGATGAGTTGGATATTTATATGGGAGATTTTCCTATGTCTTTAAGACTCTTTGTTCTAGTTGGATTTGTGGCTATGGACAGCCACATCGAGGTGTATAAATAGAGAGGCTGTCTAGGTCTTGATATATGGTTTTTGAGAAGAGAGAAAAGTTAGGGTTTGTTTTGAGGTTTTAATTGTAGTTCGTGAGTTAAGAAATATGTGTTTTGTATGTGCTTCATATACACATCATAATAAAATAAAGTTGATATACTTTTAAGATTTTCATTGGCTTTCAAGATTTTCATTGAGATTGTTTTTTCTCTATTCGCAAGCGGTTAGACCGAAGACAATGCAGTGGTCATACCAGGTGGAGTAAGGCGGTCGGACCGATGGAAGAGCGATGGTCGGACCGAAAGGTGTACTGTGGTTAGACCAGTGGCACGATCCCAGTCAGACCGATAGCAGGAACTCGGTCAGACCGGCTATAACCAAAAAGGTATAGAATTTTGACTAAAATAAGATTAACTTTATTAAACATAGGTAACTTTTAATTTCATAAAAAGTTTTTGGTTTTATTAATCCTACCATTCACTCTTTTTGGTAGACTTAGTTCTTGTGTTGTAGGGTCCATAATGTTATCCTCTACGAAATATGCCCTCCCATTAGCTATCCTCCTTTCCCTTCTTCTCCTCTTTCTCCTCTTAGCTTGAGCATCAAGGTTCTATTCTTCACCACTACTTTCATACTCAACAGCACTAGCCCTCCATTCTCATTAGGAGGGTCAGATAGAATTAGAGGCTCAACTTGGGACCCTGCACCATCTTTTCCTTCGGCATTTTTCTTTGCTTTGGTAATCTTTTTCTTCCATGACCTTGATGATGCAGCATCACCTATGCCATCACGGATCTCACCACTACCACATTGATCTCTATTTGTCTCTACCCTAACTTGTAGTTACAATCACCACTATCCTCAGACTCCAAGTAAATAATAGATAGAGCACTCCAATCAACAGGAGGGAAAAAATCCTCTTCATTAGTGTTACCTTCATTGTGATTCCTAGGGTCAGCTCTTTGTCTCTTTATCTCTCTCATCTTGCAAATATAATCAATATTCTCTTAGTAATGGTCAACATCCTCATCACTACTCTCTGTTTCTTCACCTCTATCACTATTCATCAATAATAATGAGTCA
Organism: Oryza coarctata; assembly: GCA_030770085.1. Lineage (NCBI taxonomy): Eukaryota > Viridiplantae > Streptophyta > Magnoliopsida > Poales > Poaceae > Oryza > Oryza coarctata. Next base: position 20,109,377 of record CM061468.1, read on the forward strand.
TCACCTTGGATTGGCTGCTGCTCTTCCTTGCTTTTGCTCAGATGATCAGTACCTTCTACTGCAAAAACTACATCACCATCTACATTTGCACCGTCAATGACATCACTAGCAACAGCCTCTTCCAATGCATATTCTAGGGATTTTTTTTCTAAAAAATATGAATGTCTATTTTCTTTATGCTATCATTCTCTTTCAGCATTTCTATAACATCTTTGTCCCCCTCAATTTTTGTCATTGCTGAGCCACAGTAACATCCAACGTGGGCAAACAATATTTCATCATTTTCTGATACCAAGCTTCTCCATTACCTCATATATGTTAAAAAGCAGACAAAATCTTGATCCATCTTCTCCTCGATTCCTAGGCCATGATCATTTTTGAAAAACCATAGTGTCCAAATCTCTTAAGCCAATCTACCAAAATAGAACAAGGAATAATGTCATCAATTGGGTTCAGATCTAGTGCACCCAGGGAAAAATTGAATAGAAAAGAAAATTGAAAACATTGCTCATTTTTTAACCCAAATTAACCTCTCAATATAGACAATAGTACACGTATACTAATTACCTCACATCCAAGGGGTGAGATAAACATACTCTTCAATAGTAGAGCCTAGAAACTTCTACCATGAATTTTGCCCTCAGCAGTCAGTATATTATTTCTTGAACCAAGGTTGTGTTTCGAAATGAAGGTGTTGATGCGTACATGCTTGGAAGGGCAGGGGCAATTCAGGAAGGGCAAAAAAGAAAGCGGCATAGACGATGAATGAAACCTACAAGATAGGAAGAGTGATAGTGCAGACGCTAGAAACTAGGACGGGGAAAGGCAAAGAAGACGGCGATCATGCTTGCAGCAGTGGCAGAGGCTGCTTGCATTACAGAGGGAGTCATGCGTTCTGACTTCTGTTTAGTTTCCACAATTTCGGTGGAACAAGCATGATGTTTCCAACTGCGCCGCATGCCCCTTTTTACATGTCATCATCAGAATTGGATATGCCACATCAACTTGCAAGCTGGACCCACATGTCAGCATAGCTAAAATCTAAGTTAGTGTGGGGTTTTGTGAAACTACAATACCAAAATCCCTATAGTTATGTGACATCAAAATCCCCGTTGTTTTCTACAATTTGGACCATAAAACCTAAGGTTTTACGAAATTTACTCTATTATAAATCATGTCTCCTAGAAGTTGGAATGAAAATGACTTTGATTTTGAAAAGTATAGAAAGAAAAAAAGGAATAGATGAGATGACTTGATTTTAGAAATGTGCTCAAGCACCATGTGTAAGTATCCGAAGTGGCGAATTGAGTATACCTCAGTTGGTAAGATTTCTTGTGGTGGAACATGCTCATCTAGGTTTGAGTTCTCGACTTGGTACGGGTGCTCACATTTTCCTAGATTTACTCAAGGATTTAATCGGCACTATTGTTCTAATGGTAGGCGATGTGCCCGTTAATAGCAAGGTGCGTGTAGTTACTTCGTCAATCTTAAGATTTGTTAGCTCAATCATTCGGAGATACTCATAGAGGTAGGGTTGCATGTGTGCACTTATAAGGATGAGTATGCGTGCGTGTGTATATGAGCATTTATGTCTTAGAGGTGCTCCTAGGGTATGGTTGTGTGCATGTATTCATAGGGATGGGTATGTGTGCGTGTGTATATGTGCGCGCCTGCATTTTTATTATATTTTGTAAAAACAATCTGAAGTGGTTATGCAATGATTTATAGTATAAAATTATTGTTATTACTTTGGTAGTTAGGTTGATGGTCTAAATTATAATTTGGCATAGGGCCATATATTTCACAGGACGGCTGTTCTTTCGTCCCACTGATTCGTCTCCTCAACAATCAAATCACTCATGAGCTTGACTAGATCATATGCTCCTCTTCCTAGCGGTTTTCATACTACTACTCCCACATACTAAATAGGCCATCTACATGCCATATTTCAGTTGTTCTTCCTTCACCAACCCGCCTAATCAAACCTCCTTTCAGTACTTCACGGCCAACCAAAACAGCTCGAAATTATATTGCGAGTATGACACAAACTTGTACCATATATAAGAATAACGTAGATGAACCTTGTAGAAAACTACCCTAGATGATGGTGTTGAAGCAACTACAACAATGTAATAAGATTTTGGTGAAGCCAACCTCAAATTCTTTAAGAACAATTGCAAAAGATTACAAGTGATGTCACAACTAAACTCGACACTCTAGGGTCATCGGGCTCTTGCCCTATATAAGAATCTATGCTATAGAATTATCTAGCTTAATCCTCTTGAGCGATCCTAATTGTCCCTTACAAGTCTTGGATGAGACTTTGTGTTGGCTTGAGTTGTTTGCTCTCGGCTTGATTGACTGCTATGGCCTCCACATGAGAAGGTATGAACACAGGACATGACAGTGCCAGAATAATCGTGACAAAACATGGCTTTCAATATGAGGGAATTTTTTAATATTTGGGAACCCTGGGACCCGGAATGAATCCACGTGGTTAGAGTGGCAAAATCTCGTCTCAATCAATCAAACATTTTGACACTTTATTTTTCTTGTACAAAACGGCATGCTGACATTTATCCTCCTTGTGCTGAAAGTTACAACAATATAATTGGGTATCTTCTTGCATAGTACAACTTTACTAGAAGGCTTATCTTCTACCTCCTTGCAATGGATTTTTCAACATTAGAAGCATAATTCTTTAGAGAGGGTATGGGCATAGCACATGGTGCAAGGATGGCCTTCATGTCAATACCCTCAATACTGACAATATGAGGGTTTTTCAATAGTGGGGACCCTTGGACCTAGAATGGGCCACATGGTTAGAGACAAAATCTCATTTTAATCCATCAAACATTCCCGACATATTTCATGTCCAAATATTTTTTGTTTATCCCAAGCACTCTTCTAATTTACGGGGCATTGTTGTCCGTTCCCACTTGAGCTCTTTCGGGTAGGCTCCTTCGTGTGACGAAACAAATCGTACGTCTTGCTAGTACGGCAGCAATGCATAGTTGGCCATAACACGTGCTATTACGTTTAGAGCAAAGAAGTTGTTTCCGATTCGAAGTCTAGCTATTTTTCCGTGACTGACGTGTCAGCTGCATATAGATAAAGTTGACCTGCACATGAATGTCATGTTCTGTTTCAGGCTTAGCAGCTATACATGGAAGGGTGCTTCTCGTTGTAGACACACATTAACTCACGAGATTACGTTTCAAGGCAAGATATTGTGTCCAATTCAAACTCTAGCTATTCCTGCCTGACAGACGTAAACGTCTCTGCATGCAGAAAAAATTGACTATTTGATCCCGATAGACACTCCAAGGCATGTATTGATTATTTTTTTCTACGAATGGACAATAGTCTTTTGTGGTTTTTATCATTCTTGTATCAAGTGGCCAATAGTGTTTCTAGGATAATTTTATACTTCACAACAGGGCCACCAGAAAGGCAATAAACTCATTGCCCCCTGGTTATGGCATCCGGTTATTATCATTTGACACTTTCAAAGAAACATTTAAGAAAAGTCAGTACGTACTTTTGTAGCGTGGACAATTTAAACTAAAGATTAAGATGTTTCTTTATTTGGGCAAGATGTTTTGATTTTCTTAGAATCATCATAATTTCTTTTTTTACTGTTGATATTTTGTATCGGTAATATAGTTGGATCAAAAGTATTCAAGAAATCAGGTGATTTATACTCTGAATACTAGATAATATCATACTCCGGTTGTGTGGATTTTAAAAATTATTTTGAATAAATTCTAATTTTAAAAATTTGACTCTTACAAAAATGACTTTTAATTTTTTTACTAAGTATCTTATTTCATCTAACATTCCTCTCCTAGGATCATGTAACTTGGAGATCATCATAATTCAAATCAAAATTATTTTTTTCCTTCCCTTGTTTCATTTCAAACATTTTGAAAAGAGTCAAATTTCTTCCCAGTGAATTATTCTCTAATAATTACAATTCCGTTTATCTCAAAAATAATGTCAAAATATTTTCCTTAATTCACTCCCTTAAGTTTTCATAAAATTTTTGAACCCAGACATCAAATTTTAATTTAAACCTCTTTTAAATTCCAATATATAAGATTGAAATATAAGAACCAAGCATACCAGAGGCTAATGGTAGAATTATCAAAAACCATTTTTTTAAATAAAAAAAACCTCTAACCTAGATAAAGTTATAATGCACCTCCGTATACCAATGGTGTGATTATCTACGTACCACCGCTCCGGTCACTGTACTATTGGTGTTCCAACCACCTTAATATCGTCGGTCTATTCACCGTCTTGCTGTCAATCTAACTATTCATGATAAAAACCACAACTCGACGGAACTATTAAAACTAAATTAACTAAGATGTGTCTATAAAGTGCATATAAAACACTCGTCTCTATCAAAACTAAACCTTAATTTTTCTCTCTTTCAAAAGTTATGTACATAGTGCCTTAACCAATCATCTATTTATATCCAAAATCTCCATCAGTAGATCTCTTACTCCTAATCAGAGTCAAACCCTTAAATTCTAAGACTAACTAGGTGTAGAATTTCTATTCCTAATAGAATTCAACCCATCATATTCTAAATATTTTATAATTTTCTAATTTAATTTTTCTCTTTCTTCTCAGTCTCACTTCAAATTTATTCATAACTTCTCCGATGCTTATACATACAACTTATGAAGCCCGTTACGAAATCCTCCCGCATAGTGTACATGCACCATATGCCACCTTGTGCTCAACTTTGTAACATGGCATTTTTGACCGTTATGAACCTTAGCTCCCCTGAACCTAGTCTCTGTCCTGCCATTAACGGATATTAATCCCAAGACCTCCTGACTCTAGTTCAACTTTGTCACTTAGTATTCTGACCGTGCTAGACATCTACTCCTCCTTGAGCGTAGTCCCATTCATCACAATTGAATAAGGTTAACCTCAAATCACCTACACACAATAGACATAGCAACCGTTTCTAGGCACATATATCGTAACGTGACCCATATTAGTCACACACACTCACATAACACCATAAATATTTTCAAACTAATTTTCATTAATTAAATCATTTGTAAAGCTAATTATTCATCATAAAATATTAATCATGACAATGATTCAACACAACATTCTCCAAGCCTTCAAAACTTCCAAAATTAAAAATTTGATTTTGGAATTACGATTGTACTAGCAAAATTTTCCTTCCCATCTTAAAAATTTAAATTTTATTTTTGAATCCTGAAACATGATCGTTCTTATCTCCTCACTATCTTTTTTAGCTACAAATTAAAATTTTCTCCGCGTGAAGGTAACCTGCCAAGGAGACAGCAGCCTAGACATTCTACTATTTCTTTTCCTTTCACTACCAGTTGTATGCATTACCCTAGAGTAGTCCTATTTTTTTTACTATTCTTCACCTCACTTTGTCTCCTCCTGACATAGTCAATGAAGAACGGTGCAACAACCAATGTACTCTAATTTCTTTCCTATCTCCTACAAGCAAGCAAACTAGAGTGAAATGCCAACACATGCACATGTTTCTTTTTTCCTCACCTCAACTCCTTGACTCCTACCTGACATAGTCAACTCTCCTCCTCAACCCTTCTTCCCTCCACTCCAACCCAACCAACGGCAAGCAGTAGAGAAGACAATGTGAGGAGAAGAGAAGCTCACAAGCAAGCTCACACATGCACATCCGTCATTTGTTGTCGCAATGTGCTGAAGATTGGCTTTAAACTCTAGAACCTCAGCCCTGCCTCTGGCTTCATCGCCCTCCCTCCATTTCTGCTCTTTCCTCCCTCTCCTCTCATGCAAGCAAAAGCTGCCACCCTTGCCACCCCCTCCCCATCCAAGATCCTGGTCCACTGCATTGAAGGCGAGCGCCACCACCATCTTGAGTGAGTAGCCTATGCCACTTCATTCTACCCTGCCACAACCTTGACGGCCCATTTGCCACCAACGTGACACTTCCTCCCTTGCCAACTCACCACCAAGCTCGCCCCTCTCTCTACTCCAATTCCTCCATCAAGCCGCCCTTCCCCTCGCCATAGCACCCCTCTCCATGCCGACCCCTATTCCCCTCCTCAACTCCTCTAGGCGGACTCACTCTGAGCCACCTTGTCACATGCTGGACCCCAAGGGATGACCCCTGGATTGATTCGACGCTCTTTACCACCGTGCCTCACTCCGTTGTTGCCACCAATGGCTAGTAGCCACCCCTCATGCCTCATTACTCTTCGTCGCTCGATGAAGAAGAAAAGGAGAGAGAAACATGGTGAGGATAAAAGAGAAGAGAAGAGAAGAAGGGGTGGATGTTACAACACACTTTGTCACTGCCTACAGTGACACCAAAGAGGGTGTGCCGCAGGAAAACAACGTGAACCAACTCATGCAGAACCGCAATGTCGATACTAGTCCTAGGACACAACGTTGGTACCTGCGGCCAACCAAGATGCATCATTACAACTAAATATATTATAGATAGATTATACCTTAGGGATGTCACATATTTGGAACAGCTTTGAGCATGTAACCGGTAAGTAGAAAAGCAATAACGAAACTTAGCATAGCTAGAACCCAATCCACAAGCAAAGGCTTGGAACTAGGAAAGAAACTATGATCTTCAACTTTACCTTTCTAAAGGATGGAAAAACAACGATTGAGTATTTATATACTTAGCAAGTCATTGGAAAAAATAGTATGTAGGCTTCAAAGGAAGGCTAGGGTTTGTTTTTCCAAACTTTTCTTTTGAAAACATTTTCTAAAACACTAAGTGTGGATTGATCTTAAAATAGTTAGAGAGAGAGGCTCTTGCCTCAGTCCTGTCCGTGAGTTGCTTTGCAACAACTCAAGCAAACGAGGAAAATTTCAGTTGACTAATTGAACCAATGAAATACACTACCATGCCTATCATCCATTCTGGTTCAAAGATTTCTACCCTCAAGCAGATTTCACCTTCTCATCTATTAGCTTCTTTTCATTTTCGTCCTTTTTAGGACATCAATCAATCTCATATATCCATCTCTAGCTCTAAGAGCCACTTCTATCTCAAAACACACTGCTTTCACTCGGGTCACACAAGCTTGTTTCAAACCACTTAGGTTATCTATCAGCTACCAAGGCCGATTTTGGTAATAGTTCCCAAACCATAAAATATTTTTGTAAATCATAGGCAAACAAATCTACGCAAGGGTAATCACTTTACAACCACCCATAACCATGGGCACGGATATTCGAATAGTTTCATTTCTATAAAGGTGCATGCTTTACCCACACGACGCGAGCTTACTTCCTCTTTGGCAAAGTAGGAAGGTACATGACAAGACCTTTTTAAAGCCATTTCAGGGATACCTCGTGCCCAATTGATGATTCAATCACTCTCAAATAACATTAAGAATTTGATTTCACGTACTTACAAATTTCATCACTCTCCGCCTCAAGTGAGTAGTCTGCTAAGCTTCTCTATCCTTGCCCTAATTAGGAATCTAGGCATGTCACCCCACTTTGCATCCCGACATTCCTTATCTATTAGCATACGAGGTTTTTTTGTTTTGGCCAATTACATAGCCAGTGGTATCTCATACTACCCGTGTGGTCGCACTGTATTATGATTAGTGCAATTTCTCAAAGAACTGATCCTTATTTCGCAAAGCACCGACACCACATGTCAGGTTTTCAAAGCTTTCACAACCCAAGTTTTTCCCATGTTAATAAACAAGGGTAATTGGGTAGGACCATCGATACCATGCTTGAATAGCATAGTTGCCAAGGTGCCACGAGGTAGAGTGACAATGGATAGGGGTCATCAATATCCTATGAGTAAAATGAAACTATTAAGAAGGCTTGTCGGTTTGACACTAGTAATATAATTTTACAAATAAAATATTTTTTAAACTAGGAGCAATATGGTGACTTGTCTCATGTCTTCATCTTCAAAGTCTTAAAATCTTGACATTGACTATGTGAAAAAAAGAGACAAAACCACACAAAACCTAAAAAGAAAATACAACAATTCATAACTAATAGTGTCATTAATTAGATCTCAATTTTAGAAAATATTTGGAGACTTGAATAGGGTCAATAGGAGTCACAGTGGAGGAGATATAAATTTTTGATGATTAAATAATTTTCTAGTAAAGAAATGGGATTTGAGAGTTTTCTTGGAAAAGAAAAAGAAAATGTGTAGAGGCTAACAGGTCGGTTGGAGGGAGATAAAGTAGACTTATTTTACTGGTTGAGATGGGTTATACACCGGTTGATGGGCCTTGGTCTATAGGAATGAGAGAGGCCAAGGGAGAAAAGTAGACTTGGGGGAGACCGGTAGGCTATGGCTGATTGGGCCAGTCTAAGGTTTTGGCCTAGGGAAGAGGAAAAGAGGGTTGGTGGCCTATGGGCCGGTGGTGGTGGCCCAATGGAAAGGGGGATGACATGGCGTGTGAGGCCTGGCCGGTTGACATGGTACTGACGTGGCTACCACATCGGACTAAAGGAAAGGCATCATAGCCGATCGAATGGTTAGTGACATGCAGTGGATTCTGGCGAACGACACCGACTTGCCACGACGACAGCCTTCGGTGCAACGAGTGGGGCTAGGGAATCAAGGTGGATGGCTCGGATATGGAAAATGATGAATGATGGCGGTCGACGGTGTGGAGCTGAGCACGGCGGCAAGGTGGTTTGGGCCGTGCAACATTAGATCGTCAGCGGCGACTATTCGGGCAGTGGCTCGGTTTGAGGTTGCGATGGGTAGGGACGGTACAAAGAGAGGAAGCGAAGATGAGGTAAATGGAGGAAATGGGTTCACCATCAAAGGGGCTTGGTGTGCAGCAAAGCTCGAGCTCATGGCAACATGGCAAGTCCAAGCGAGACAGGATAGTTACGATGGGAAAAAGTGAGAGGGAAGGCTCCTTATTTATAGTGGCGGAGCAGCGCTAAATGATGATGGAAAAGACGGTGGCATAGTAGGGTGGTGGAGGCGACATTTTTTTCTAGCATATGTGAAGCTGATGTGGTGGTGAGCATGGCATGTTGGTGCGCGTGGCATGCAGAAGGGGACGGTGGCAATGGCTTGGGCAGCGGGAGATGGGGAATCAGACGACATGGAAGGAAAGATGGCCGAACACACACGAGATTTTGACGGTGGCATTCATGTACTCCTCACGCCTATTTTGTTGAGCACGTGGGGCATGTGGAGAAAAGGGAGAGGGGAGGGAGATGACCGCATGCAGGCGAGCGCTGGGGAGTTGGCGGCTGATGTGTGGGCCCGGTTGAAGGGGTGAGTGGTGGGCAGGCACGTAGAGGTGTCTACATGGGCTAGGCCAGCCTATAGCCTTGGGCCGTCACATGAGAGTAGGGAATAGAGGGGCAGGCCATTGAAGGCTGGCGAATCGGGCTACAGGGAGGTAGAGGAAGAGGAAATGGGAGGCTGGGGTTGGGCTGATGGAAAAAAAAGGGAGGAGATGGCCCAAAATGAATAGAAAGCCTTGATATTTTTCCTAGAATTTTTCTTCGAGGGATGTTTAGAATATTTGAAGGGATATTTGACCCAAATTTTGTATTTGAAATTACAAGAACTTGAGGACTTCAACCAAAAGTCTTTTGACTATGATTTTTTTGAATATATTTGGAATTGGGTCAGAATTTTGTCATGAATTTAAGAAAAAGAAAGGGAGAGAGAAAGGAAAGGGATTCTAAGGAGATTTAAAATTTGAAATTTGAACCAATGATTAAGATGAGATATTTTTGATGGATCTGGAGTGGTTGTAGAGGATTGGATTGATCTAGGAAGTGAGGCCAAGAATTTTAATTTTAAAATTTGAATCCCGAGGATTGAGCGTGAATGGAGATTTTTGGTCTAAATTTGTTGGGTTCCTATGGAGGGATCAATTGAGATCTTTGGTACTTAGATCATTAGAGTCACATAAAGAACTATTTTTTCTAGAAAATAGGATTTTTATTAAAATTGTTTTTAATGGCCCAAAAACTAGGGGCGTTACAGAGAAGAAAGAGATGTTGATAGGTGGGCCCTATCAGCCCACTGCCTTAATCTAGCATAATGGGGCCTACTTGAGCCAACCAACCGTGCACATGGTCCATCGAACCGAAGTCATTGACGAAGCGGGCCTAGCCACCGATTCACGTGTAGGTATAAACTAGTGCATCTAGCCCGCTGAGAGTCACCCACCACACATGTGTGTAGTCGGTCCACCCGTACCATGTCACTGACCATTGGGTCTCATGCACCCACACGTGGACCAGTGCATCAAGTCCACTCAATAGCCCCTTGGGATCCTCGATAGACTTGGTCTACCATGGACGATAGGCACATGAGTGTTTCTGTCTCATTAACAGCGGGTCCCACACATCAGTTTGAGGGAATATCCTTTTAGAATATTTTTTGCCAAATTAAATAAATCTATTTTTAGAAAATAATTTAAACTTCCAAAATTCATATCTAGTGAACCATAGCTCTATTTGACTATGTTCAACTTCTAGAATTTTTCAAAAATTGAGATCTATCTAATGATACTATTAGTGATAATATTTATTATTTACTTTGTAGGGTTTTGGTGATTTAATGTGTTGAACGCGTAGTTCATCGGCAAAAATTTCTCTCATGCGAAATCTAAAGAGTTTTATGTTGACCAAGAGTAAGGCAAGTTACTCTTTTGATCATATTTATCCTAGTTTAAACAATTAAATGTTTACAAAATGCATAATTAAGCACGTGTAAAGACGGCTAAATGTAGCCGATTTATTTGGCTGACCTATTTGCTGCATTATATTCTTCTCTTTGAAAATTGATTCTCTGACCTTTATGAGCCATGTTTTTATTACCTGAGGCTTATACCATTGGTACTGAGACCTTTGGTAATTAGTTTTGATAATTGAAGAATATGTTATTTTAAAATAATGAGATGATTGTTGGGGGAGGGTAAATTGACTATGTTGGGAAATGGGGTGTGAATCGTTTTAAAAACTTGATATTTTATTTTAGTGGTTTGCGAAATAAAAGGTGATTGATTTAAAGGAAACCATGGTGTGAAGTCATTGCATGTGTGGCAAAGCTTTGTATTCACATATAAGGACCGATTTATTAGGGAAATGCACTTAGCGTAGTACAGTGTGACCATATGAGTGGTATAGGATGCCCTTGCCTAAGTAATTAGTGGAATTAGGATTTTTGCTAGGAGATGTGTAATCGCTGGAGTATCCATAAGAAGTGATACTCATGAGATCCTGAGTATGGAAAGTCTAGGAATTTCCTAGGACTTTGTTTAGGACCCTTCTGGTTGGTAACTGGTTATCCTAATTTTACTTTAAAAATGCCTTGTAGCAGGTCTTCACTATCGATGGGTAGCCAAAGAGCCTTGTAGTATGTGGGTAAAATGCACACCTTATGCCAAAGTTTTTAGCTAAACTGTTTAAACAATCATGCCCACAATCATGGGCAGATATAAAGTATTTTCTCTCACATAGATTTATTTGTAAATAGTTGTGAAGTAAAGTTGTAAATTAGAAATCATTTCTAGAGTTAGACTATGTGGTTGATAGCTGACTTGTGTGGTCAGGAACATATCTATGTAGTCTGAGAAGTCAGATGACTTTATAGTAAGAGGGTGAGATGAAGACTCTCGGTATGAGAGAAAAACTAATAAGGGTAATGGACGTAAAATGAGTTGAATTTAGACATAGTGGATGATGACCTACTTGAGGGCAAAAGGCTCTAGGAGTTGTGGCTAATGAGTTGGGCTATGGCTTGATGGATGTTGTTGGATAATTGTTTGGGTTGAGGCCCATGGTATTGGAAAGTAAAAAAAAAACTAATAAATATTTAATAATGAGAAAATCGTTGAGAGGCTATATGCTCTAGGAGCCTAATGGCGCCCATATCGTTGCAAAGCGGCTCATAGTTTCTATTAAAGTATAAGTCTCTTTTCAAATAATATAATGCACTAAATAGAGTTGTTGCTAAGCTACTCTCATATAGGATTAGGGCTAGGACCTCAATATGTATAAATGCATACATAGGAGTTTCGAATATATAAAATAAAAATGGGAATTGTGAAATAAATCCAACCGTTCTTCGATGTTTGTGCATGTTTACATTTATATAGCTTGCTAAGTACGTATGTATTCAGACTTCTTTTTGCTTAGAGGCTTCAGGGAAACGAAGATGAAGGATAGGGTTTCGTCCTAGACCTAAACCATTGCTTGTAGCTTGGATGTTAGCTATGCCATGTTTTTTTCTGCGATCTCTAATGTGCTGGTTGCTTTCTCGGATTCCTCCCGAAGACACAACCTGTATATGTTTATTAATTATTATTATATTTGTTATGATATATTTCTATTACTATAGGTAACAACATCGTATCCTGATACTGGTACCAATCTCATAGTTCATAAGAGACAGTTCACCCTCGTCTTGCAGTGACTTCTTATGTGTCACTGTTAGTGATGGCAGGGTGGGATGCGATAATTGTTTTCACTGAATATGGGAGATGTTGTGTTGTTCTGCCCCAAGAGTCTCTCTACCCACCCTATATACACGGAGGGATGCAGATTATAGGGTAGGAAATCCAGTCGGATTAAACCAAGGACTTTCCTTATCGGTGCATAGAATAGTTGACTAGGACTATTTCTTGTTGTGCAAGGTAACATGAAGCTCAGCTGTATTCTATCTCTAATCAACAGGCTCGTCCAAACCTTTTGTTCGGGTTGTCAGATTTGCCTTCTGTGAGGTACTAGAGCCCATGTCCTCCACATCTATGTAACTAATCTAAGAACTAGTAATCATAAAGATGGACAATTTAAGGTAAGAGAAATTAATTATCAAAGTTAATTTTTAGACCAAGCTGATTTAAATCAAGTGCTCCATCTGTCCCGGAATATAATTTTAGACTTTCTAAGACTGATTAAGGAGAGCCACTACGTACGTGAATTAAGGAGAGCCACTGCATACGTGATTAAAGATCTAAATTTATTTGCATGCAAGCACCCTACCAAATATATTTGCATGCTACCAAATTACTAAACATGCATTGCAACATGCGGACGCAGGTAGATGGGATTGATATTTTTGATAGTTCAAGGCTCAAAACACCCCTACCAACTATAAAACAACTATATTCTTGACAAATTGTAAAGGCTAAAACTATCTATTTTACGATGGGGAGAGTAATATATAGACCAATGCTTTTATAGATTTCATCCTGATTTATTTATAATTATAACTTCCAAGCCTCCTCCCTCCGTCCATAAATATTGGATGCACTTCAGCTTTATCTAATCCTGTAGCGGCTTCAGAAGGAATAGTGACGGTTGCCTCTCGGACTATGCCTTGGGGGAATCTATTTGTGCTTGCCTCAGTGACGGTGGCCTTGGCTCTTCCCCACTGTCATCTTTGAAAAACATAATTCACTTAGTCGTAAGAATATCTATCTGGTACATCTTATGACTTCGTTCACAACTTACACTTTAATCTTCGCATAATCCACAAGAATATCTGTGCAATGAAATCTACATTCCGGTATCACCCTACCATTCACAACCGTCATTGTTGTTCTAGCCCTTCCAACCGAAACATTCAGCTAGCAAAGTGCATCCTCTGTTATGTCATTGACATGATATCTCTGTGATGGTGCTGATCCAATGTTGCCTCTAGATATGCCTTGCACTTGTTCCTCACCTACTCCTTGATAGACCTAGCTATCTCTTTTTTATATCGGTCGCTCTTCCTACATCTGGACTCATCCTTTGAGAAGTCTTTATTCTAACTAAGCTTTGAAGACATTACTCAAATGCGACCAAAATGCTCTAGTTACCTAACGCAATTGTCAGCCGGTCAAGCTCCCTTTCATGCCTAAATATGTCTGTTTTTTTCTTCTTGGCAAGTTGCTTCAAATCATGGGCTACAGGTGGGGGTCCTTAAATACCACCTCACCCTTATGGTAAAAGCTAGGTTTTTTGCATGTACCTAGTTCCTGCTTCATTTGTCGTGATCCTATATTGCGACTAGTTTGCCTGTGTTCCTCATCTCTTCTTCCTCCTTTCTCCACTTCTTAATTTTAGGGGTATACCTAGTTGAGCCTAGGTGATGGGGATATGTGTTTTTCTTCACCAGTGCTGACATTTTTTTGCTCTTTTCCATTTCTTCTTTAAAGGTCTTTGTTGCCACGCACTGGTCTTACTGGACTTGTGTTATCTTTCCAAAAACCCTAAAAGGGTTCGAGCCCTTCTGCATGAATTTCATGTTCAACTCTGATTTTCATTCCCACCATGACTTTTCCATAGTTTACAATGCATAGTCCTTGGGGAGATTGCCTGTTCCAAGAAGAAAATAGAATCCTTTTCTTTAGCTCAGCCCAAAGAAACTCCTTAGTCCCCTTTGAAACATCATCCTAGTTCTTGATTGTGATTGGGACATTACTAGGCACCACATTGTTCGCCATATTTAGACAAGGATGATTCCCGCAATAGCGATTTCCCTTTCGTACCGCATTATTGCAAGCGGATTGCTTAAGGGCGCGCCTGCGAAAACTACCTTCATAGGTGGACCATTATATTGCCCACTTACGAAGATACACCAATTTTCATAGGTGAGACTCAAGCTCAGGTCGCTAGTTTATATTGACTGCCTATGAAAATATAGCTATTTTCGTAGGTGGCTGACATAAGAGATCGCCTATGAATATTCCTTTTCTTAGTCAGCCCTTGCCGACGACCCCCTGACCAAACTTATTGCAGGCAAACCATATTTGGGTCTGCCTGTGTAGTTTGAGAGGTGGCACTTGTGAAAATAATTTTTGTGGTAATGTATGTCTTGCGATAAAAGACAGTAGTTAGCTATGACATAGCATATGTTTGCCAACACAGAAGAATTACATCTGTATTGAATTTAGTTCTATGAGGCTACTGAACAGGAGTACCATGGGGAAGGACCTCTTCTGGGCCATCCGTGGCGGCGGCGGCGAGAGCTTCGGTGTCGTCGTGTCCTGGAAGGTGCGACTGGTGCCCGTGCCGGAGACCGTCACCGTGTTCAGCATCCGCCGATCAAGGAACGAATCCGCCGTCGACCTCATAACCAAATGGCAAGAGATCGCGCCGGCCCTTCCCAGGGACCTGTACCTCCGCGTACTCGTGCAGAACCAGCAGGCGACCTTCGTCGCCCTGTTCCTTGGCCGGTGTAGTCGCCTCGTCGACATCATGCGAGGTCACTTCCCAGACCTAGGAATGGCGCAACGGGACTGCCAGGAGATGAGCTGGGTGAAATCCACCGTGTTCTTTTTTTTCTCCACGGCCGACAGGCCGGTCGAGGTGCTTCTGAACAGGAGCAACCCAGACTACTACCTCAAGGTCAAGTCCGACCACGTGCAAGAAGCCATCCCAAGGCACGCGTGGGAGAGCATATGGACGAAGTGGCTTGAACAGCCTGAGGCGGCGCTAGTCATGCTCGATCCCTACGGCGGCCGGATGGGCAGCATCTCGCCGTCGGCGACGCCGTTCCCGCACCGGAACTACCTCTACCAGCTCCAGTTCTTCTCGTTCTGGTTCGAAAACGGGACAGCGGCATTGGAGAAGCGACTCAGCTGGGTCAGGGGTGTGTACAAGGATCTGACGCCATACGTGTCCAAAAACCCTAGAGCTGTGTACGTGAACTACAGGGACTTGGACCTAGGGACAAATGAGTTTGAGGGTAATGTGACCAGCTACTCAAAGGCTAGAGTTTGGGGAGAGAAGTATTTCAAAGGTAATTTTCAGAGGTTGGCAGCTGTGAAGAGCAAGGTGGATCCTGATGATTTCTTCCGGAATGAGCAGAGCATCCCTCCTCTTCCTGCTGCAAATGGGTAGAGCTCTATTTGATGGATGGAGGCCTTTTTGTTGGACTGTGCAGTGCTTGCGATGATCGATCCGTGCATGCCATGGAATTTCGTGTCCCTTTGTGTAACTCCTACTTATGTGCTACATCATGTATCGTTTTCCCTTTTATTTCGTGGGTTGGAATTTGTCTCTGTGAAGTAACGTGTACCTTGTTCGCTTGTTGAAAATATGTATTGTCCAAACGTGAGCTCTGCATGCATAAAATAAAAGTCTGGAAAAAGGGCAGCGAGGCCGTTTATCATTGCTTACAGCTGCGTTGAATAATGTACGTAACGTCGACAAGAACCTTTTCTTCCTTCTTCGATGGCACGCTGCTAACGTGCTGCCTGCTGATCAAATATACTAGATAATCATCTATTGGGAGCACAAATTAAAATATTGATTTCTACCATGGCCATCTAAGGAACCATGCGATTAAAAGGTCAGCAGGCACGACGCAGCAAGGAAAAAAAAAGGTAGAGCTGCTAGCCTGATCCAACATTTCATGTGTTCGTGTAGAGCAAGTAGTCGCATTAATCTCATGGTGAATTGACCATTCCTTTCTCTGATCGTCTCATCAACGATAGCTATTCTGTCCCTGTCGCTGATCAATGCCGTAGCAATGTAGCATACCAACCGAACCTTGACGGTATCCGTCCACGAATATACGACAGATGGCACACCGCGTGCCAGTGTGCTAGCGAGCACCTGCAGTGCAAGGTCTCGATGGAGGCGGCAGCTATTTGAATGACCCGATTAATGCGACAACACCATAGCGCCCTCTTATATGAGTTATCAAATTGCTATAACCAGGCATAGAAAGGAATCCACGTAAAACCCACTAAGACTAATCCGAGTATTATATCACGCCATTTTTTTCAAGGTTGCTATATATGTCTTAATTAGGAGAAACAGTACTGTAGCAGGAAGCCGCTTGGTATAGTAGCGTACACTCTAAGGCTAATCTGAGAAATAGCACTGTCGCTTGAAGCCGTTTCATAAACCGAGACAAAAATAAACTAGAAGCCGGATCGATAAAGCCGTTTAGGGAGAAACCCAACTAAACCGTCTCTTAGTCTCTGCCTCCACTGGAGCATGCAGGCTGCTGCATCCCTCGGAGAAGCCCCGGCTAGGCGTCAGTGCCCAGTGGCTTGACGTGACGCATGTGGATGACGCGGTGGGCGAGGAGAGAGAGGAAGTCGTGGAGCGCGTCCAGCGTGAGCAGCGCGCGTGGAGTCCCTAAGGCGGTGCCTCCCACGCTGCTCACGGCGGCTTAGAGCAGGCCGCCGGCGTGGGCGCGGCATCGGATGGAGGTGTCTGGTGGGTTTACTCTCGACGGCGCCGCCGCAGTTGTCCGAGCGAGCGAGGGTTCAGATTCGTGGCGTGAGGACCTCGTGACCCGCTGCTGCTAATGGGAGGTTTGATTTGATTTGGTTTGAGGGAGGAAAAGGACATGTGGGTGCGAACGTGGAGAGAGGTAACTGAAAAGGGGGGACGTGCACTACGCCAGATCCTACGACGAATCATATTATCTCGTTATAAATAATATTAGAGGCTTAACCTTTCACTAGTAAAGTTTTACGGATGGAGGGTTTGCACAGAAATTTGATGCTCTAAAAATCACAGCGGAGCAAGACAAGCACCACTTCTTACACTTATATTTTAATTAATTATTTTGTTTATAAAATCATATGATTAGATTACACTTTATTTATTTTTCGGCCATAATTTATGTTCTAATTGTCGGATCCTATCAGTAGTTATAATTATATTATATATTATATAGGACTCAACTATTAACTCTGCCATATACTCAACGGTACCCACTATATCAGGGTAGAAAGCCTATTGTTACTGTTGTACTATCGAATGAGAAAGAAATCTTAGGTATTCACCATCAATCAGTTACTTAAAAACTCGATGAGATGTTGGTTTGATTATAAAGTGAAAAATATTTTATAAAATTTGATGGTGTGGGAGTTAGTGACTTGTTGGCCTCACTACACACCTTCTATAAGGACCAATTCTTTTGGAAAATTCATCCAAACATAAAAATAATACGACCGCACGGGTAACATAGAATGCCAGTGACAAAGTAAATAGCTAAAACATAGGTGCATTGTATATTAACAGTTGAGAAACGTTAAGATAGAGAGACAAAGACATTCTTCTAAGATGGGGGTTTGTCTTAACCATGAGATACGGTTGCTGTTAAACGGTGTGTCCTAAGTAGAGGAGGTCTTGAGACTAGCTTGATTCTTGGTTTCAGAGAGTGTCCCAACTGTGTGATATGAGATATCTATGGTTTGGTTATAGAAAAGCCTTTAAGTGAACTCCCCTTTGTCGGCCATGTTTGATCCACATGTGCTGGGTAATACAGGATGTTCACGACGTGTGGGTAAAGCGTGCAACCTCTGTAGAGTTTAGTTAAATTGCTTAAATAGTCATACCCACGGTTATGGACGGATATGAGAAGTTTCTCATACCATAGTTTTATTTTTAAGTAAATGTTTTGTCGAAAAAGGTTTGTGGGATGGGTTGCCATTACCATAGTTTACCTTTGTGGCAAACGACTAGCTTTCGTGGTTGGGAACGAGTTTGTTTGGCTTGGGGTGTCGGTTGGTACTAGGTTGTGGTTTGACCGGGATGACTGGGGTGGTATGCCGAGAAGGCTAAGGGCTGAGATGGTCGGTTGTGAGCCAAGATGGCTTGGGTGATAATTTACTTTGAGGGCTGAGATGACCAATTGTGAGCTGAAATGGCTTGGGTGGATTATCTGCTTTAGGTGCTGAGATGGCACAGTTTAAAAGGGATTTTTCACACATGATAATTGTGACAGGTCCTCGCTCCATTCCACATGTTGCTTTGCAACAACTGTTTAAAAATATTGCTGTTTTGAAAACAAATATTTTACTCAACCTTGTTTATAGCCTTACATGTCATATTTTTCTCCAGCTTACTAAGTACATTGAGTACTTACCCTTGCTACTATATATATAGAGTTAGAGGAGGGATACATCAATTCCTCTACCGATGCCTACTTCTAAGAGCAAATTGAGTACGACTTCTTTGGGTTTTAATCCTAGTTTCAAATCAAGCCTTTGGTTCATGTCTGCCTCTTTACTCTTAGTATTTTATGTTCCATGTCTTCCACCGCTGCTTTTTCGCTTTCTACTAGTCTAGGATCTATCCATGATGGTAGAATGTATGAGACTTCCACCAATATTATAATAAAACCTTGTTTCTTCTGATTTCCACTATTATTCTATGAGTATTAGCTCGTGTATCCTAGAACTGGTGCTAACCTATGTTGGTTAGTATTTGCAGATTGACATAGTTTGGGGCGCCACACTATGCCTCTATGCCATGCCGACAACGCCCGCCATCACACCACCATCATCCATGCCGCGCAACCCATCATTACATCGATGTCACCTCAAAAAGGGCACGCCACCCTCCTTGCCACCAAATCCTGAAGCTTTGCCACCCCGTTTCGTCCGATCCTCAGAAAGCTCATGAGCTCCCTCCCTCCTATCCTATCTATGCCACCATGTTGCCTGCATCCTCTTTTCCCGCTCTAGCTAGCACCGCCTCAGGTCACGAGACCTTGTCGCCTTAGCTAGCAGAGCTACTCAGCGCTGGTCTTTGCCATCCATTTGGTGGCCAACGGTGGTCAAATGTTGCATCCTCGCCGAAGTCTGCCACCGCTTGTCGTCGGCCACCTCCCGCTTCTCTAATCCTAATCCAAGCCATCCATCTTTCTCCCTATCCTCCACTAGATGCTTCGGTGGTCATCGCTCATTGAGATTCACCATCATTCAGTCGAACGCTGTCGAGCTCTACTAGCCATCGATCTTCCCTTTGGTCTCCTCTCCCCGATCAATGACCACATGGCCACCACACGGCAGCCACATCAGATGACCATGGGATCGTCGTGCCAACAAGGCATGATCGCCTCGGGCCAGGTCAGGCTACTGGGCTAGCCTACGCAGCCGTAAGGCCTAAAGCCTTGACCTCCTTCATTAGCCTAACACACCTCAGCCCAAAAGCCCTTTAATCCGTACACTAGAAAAAGAATTCCACCTTACCTTCCTCATACCCAACCCCGTTTGTCAGCATCTAATCTCTAAAATTATTTTAATGATTGTCTACTATCTAGAAAATGTTTTTATCTTTAAAAATTCATATCTTTTTAATCGTAACTTTGTTTGAGTATATTCCACTCTCAGAATTTTTCTAAAAGTGAGATCCATCTAATGGCACTATTAGTTAGATTATTAGGTTTTAATTTTTTTTCTTTTTGTGTGTTTTTGTTTTGTACCACGTAATAGCCAACACAGAGGAGCAACCAGTCGAGGAGTTTATCGAAGAAGGCTAGGACCAAGACCAAGGCAAGTCGTCCCTTGATCATGTTGATCCCATATTTTGAATTAAAAAGTGTTTTGTTTGTGAACCATGTATGTTAGATACATGTTATCGACCGCAGGTCCCAAGTCGATCTGATAGGCAATGAACCCATTTGCTACACTTATCCTTCTTATTTGTTGATGACCCTACACTTTTGTCACCTTGTTGTCATCCTGGAACTCGTGCTCATTAAGCGTGAGAATCAACAACTGATCAATACATGTTAGGTGTCAAGAGCAAGCTCGCGTCATGTGGGTAAAGTATGCACCCTTTACAAATGTTATACTTTGTTTAAACAGCTATACTCACAGTTATGAGTGGATGTAAAGTGGTTCCTCTAGCATAGTTTTGTATTTAAAAAGCTTTGTGAAAATTTGGTTGTGGCTTGGGAATTCAACCAGCCTATGTGGCTGGTGGAAGACCTGAGTGATTTGAAATGGGGTTGTGTGACCCCAGGGTGTCGCATGGCACTAGTGTGGGGGTTGGATAAGATGAAGTTAAGATGTGGTTGAGAAAGAAAAGAAATTGAAAGCATATAAATGGATGTACTGTCTAGGACAATATGTTTCGGATCAGAATTGTGAAGTAGTTACATGGCAACTTGTAGAATGGGTTGAGACGCGAGTCTCTTTTCTATAATTATGGTGAGTTGTTATAAGGCAACTCATGGAATTGATTGAGATGTGAGCCTCTTTCTAATAACTTAAAGACCACACCTAGAATTTACGAAGACAAATCAAAACAAATTTGATTGCAAAACAAACCCAACCCCTCTTTGATAACCCTTGCAACCCACGATAATTCCTATGACTTGCTAGGTACCTCGTATAATCACTCTTGCTATTATATTTCCTACCAGTAGTGTATGAAGACGAAGATTCAACTGTAAAAGAGTTTCTTCAAGAGCAAGCTGCATATAAAGACTTTTAAGATTTCAGTCAAGGTCCCAAGCTGTGTTTGTAGGTTTAGTTCTACCTTTGCTTCTGTTGCCATCTTTTGCTTGTGTCGTATTACATGCTTGGGGTTTGTCCATGGCTACAAACTATGTAAGAGACTTTATCAAATAAATAAAAATATATTTCGTGATGATCCACCAATGTCCTATCTGTAATAGCCAATGTCCTATCTGTAATAGCTAAATTCCTAGAACTAGTATAGGTATGCATGTAAGGACGTTTTGTTTCTGTTAGCTTATATATTGGTTAATGGGGGAGAGATATTAAATAATGTCTTTATAAATTATGTAGCACATAAATGCCATAAAATGTACTACAAGTTATAAAATTCATAGGAAATTCGTATTAGCTTATAAACTCAGTTTTGTTGAACTTAGAAAATTGTGCTTCTTGTTTATGTAGAATGAAAATTTGACAAAACTAGTGTACTTTCTTTAATGTATAAAATGTATAGTTATTTCTAAAATACATTGGAAATTAGTCTTAGCTCCAAATGAGGTGAACCAATTCTGGTAGATTCCTAAGTTTATGCTCTTTAATACTGTGAATAAGGATTTTATAGAAACACTCCCTAAAATACATGTTAGAACTTGTATAGTGTATTTAGCCATATTTAGAATTTGCACACTTATAGCTTGCAAATGCTAATTGGTAGAATTGAAATTGTTTCACCACAAATCATCTAAAATGAAGTTTTTTGCTCCTGTAGAATAGAATTCGATAAAACTACCTCTTAGAATACCTCTAAAATTTGTATAGGGTATAATACCATATTTCATACATAAAACCTATAAAATTCATATTTCCCAAATGAAAAATAATAAAATACAAATTCTTTAGCTAAAATTCATTTTAAGTTAGTACCTATCACTGTAAAAAAATGAATGCATGATAGAGACTTTTGGATTTTTTTATTATTTGCTATTTATTTGCTGGTACGCTAATTTTATTTAGATAAAGGGTTCGAAATCGAAGAAGGAGTGAAGTAATCAATTCTTAGGTTGATCAAGAGTAAGGCAAGTGCTTTGCCTTTACACTTTAAACATATTGACTCCTATAATTTAGTAAATAAAAATATGTTGATTGCAAAATTGCATGCGTAATTGAAATATTCAGTATTTGAAATATGGATAAAATGTAGCTATGACCTATTTTCTACATATTTAACCTTGAAAATTGTATTCCCTGCTGTTGTAAACTTAAAGTGGTTAGATTACTTGTGCTCATTTGTTTAATTATGATTAATATGCTTCCATATGCTTAGCCATGCCTAAAACTATGATTATAATCATTATAGATCAAATATTTATGACAATTTAGGAATTTATAACTTCTGGACAAAGGGGCTTTCTCTATGTATTTGTGAAATAAAATAGAGATAAACTTATTTTTAGACTTGGGCGACAAGTGGTGTATATATGGTTGCACGCCGATAGGGAGAGTGTTCACCTGAGTCAATTAAGGACCAAACTCTATGTCACCATCTATTATTTACCATAATCCACATATATGAGATGAACTTAGCTAATTAAGTTATATATTTATTTAACCTTGTATTCAAGAGGCCGTTGTAGTATGAACTAGTCTGGTTGATAGTTTATAGGAGCTACTCATGGGGCAATGAGGAAAAGGTTGTTCCTCTCATGACTTGAGCATATAAGCCTATCCAATATAACAGTATAGCACCTCATGGTATTGGGTTGCTTCATCACAGCGCTATAGTGTATGGCTAAGCACCATGATGGCACTAAGAACATGGACTTAGTGTGTGTTTCCGCTCATCATGCCCATACAAGGTTGGACAAGTGTATAATGTAAAGGTTTCGTTATGACCTTTAGATCACATTCAACATGTAGAGTGTAGTAGTGCTTTGCATAGCATAAGACAAACTAGGGTGTCCATATTATGTGGGTTCAAAGCTGTACAAACTTTGCAAATTCTACAACTAATCGATTAGCCATGCTCATAGTCGTAGATAGCATAGTGAAGTGGCATGAGTTTAGTTTTGATACTTTATAAATGTTTCTTGGGATGGTTGAAATGATGAATTTGCTACCTGATATATATTGAGGCATGGAAATGGTGGCGTATTACCATGGAGGGCAGCAAGCATGGTGATATTATACATATGATGATATTATTATGGTCTATTATATTCATGTTGCAAATGCTTTGATAAATTTTGTTGCGAATGGATTGTGAAATAAAATAGGCTTGATGTTGAAAATGAGACTACAAATAGCTATCCTTTGCAATAAGCTTGTAGGTATGGTAGGTTTGACATTACCAGTACATTAACTTACTTGTTTAATGCAGTGACTTTTGCTTTGTATTTTGGTATGTTGCTATAGGTTCTTCTGTAGGTGACGATTTCTTTTCTCTGTTGAGTGTGCAGGATCTATTGCTTCTTCAAGATGGTTTAGGGGCTAACCCCTAGTTGGTTGTCTATGGTAATTGAGTAGACAAGTTTCCGCTGAACCTAATTATTTAGCCGGTCAGTTATATATAACTTAGTTGTAAATAAGCACTTAAGTTATGTCAATGTTCATACCCTTTCTAATGATGTCAAATGCTTGAGATGATAGTGTGGTCTTTGGTCGCCACCATTGAGTGGTTGACAGGCATACTCAGTCGTGATTAGTATGACCATTATATCAAAAATCACCTTTGTTCTGAGCTTGACATTTTGGATTTTACATTATGTTTATGTTTAGTGATGTCATGTCAGGAATGAGGTTGGATAGTTAGTATATTTATTTAGATTTTATTTGAGATCATACCTAACAATAAATCCAAAAAAATACGAACGCTCGATACCGAGTTGAAGACTTGAATCCAGATGAGTATATTTCACCACAAGGGACTTAACTAAATAGGCTTGTGCCGAGTTAATGACTCGAAGCAGGTGAACATGTTCCATCACAAGGGAACTACGCTTAGTTTGTGACATTTCATTTTTCTTTGCGCCATCTAATTTTCGGTTGACAGTTGTCGTTGTATGATTCACTTTTTGGTTGTCCTATATAGGAGTATTTTATTAGTCTAGTGACGTGTTATGTTCCTATTGGCTAAAAATTTGGGAGATAACTAATTGTAAAATCATTCGGATGCTTTAGAACTGGCTAGACGGTGGCTTAGTGATAAGAAAAATGGAGTGCTCAATACTGTGTCCTTTGCTGCTGGGGTGTGCGGTCTTTGAAAATTAAGGAACCAACTTTGTTTCCAGAACAAACAGTGGAGGTCCATGAGGATGTTGTTGAGGTAGTGGTCTAGATGCTCAAGAACTGGAAGGTGCTGTGGCCTCCCCATCTCCTGGACTCCTACGCCTACGAGGCAAACATCAGCCGCGCCTGGAGAGGCCGATGACAAGCTCCACCTGGCTGTTCAGGAACCTGCCGATCCTTATCTCTATCTCTACGTGACAAAACCAGCGGGCAATTCCCGGGCACGCATTGGGCCACGTCGCCTGGATTTCCTGACCGTCCGTTCGCATGTGCAGTTACATCGTGCCTTCCATCACTGGCATCTCACGCCCAAGCGGCTAGAGTCTTGCTGGTATCGCTCTGTTCGTCTCGGGCGGTCGTCGGCTGGAGTTTCCTCGTCGAGAATAGCACAGCCGCGCCCTCTCCCTTGACGACCGATGTCACCCCTGCCCAAGGTTCAGCTTTGTATTTATAACGAGAAATGGGTAAACTCCATGACTATATCTTTGAGTTGTGATCGATTGCATCTGTGAATGCTCTGGACAAGTTCCCATTTGTGAAGCCAATTCCATAGGTGCATCTCGATTTAGCTCTTAAATGGTAGATGAGCATTAGAAATCTGAATATGGTTCCAAACTGATTCCTGAAAGAGATCTGCTACCTATCTTTGCTGGTGTGGGGATGAGGAAGCGGCGACATGGGGTTCTTTCTCGATCCATTCGAAAGGCGTTCAACAAGAGAGCATCCCCCACCAGAAGCGAGGAAAAGATTGGCAGAAGATCACGTATCTGCGCGGCGATGACTACCGGCCACAACTGATGAAATCGTTTCGCTTTCGAGAAAGACATCACCGACCTACCACGATAAGATGCAATGGGAGGGCGGCAAATTCTGGTGCGAATCGAATTCAGAGGTGGGCGAAGATGTTGGCGAGGTGGAGAAGGCCACGGATGTATGTAAACTTGTGATTGCAGGTTCTACATCGAATAAGGCATCGGGGTTGGATCAGCATCTACCGCGACATGTTGATGACCGCCGGCGGGGAGGATTGCAACGTACTCTCGGATGCTGGCCTTGAGATAAAAAAATACAGGATGGAAGGGACCTCTACCAAAGCACAGGAAATTGCCATTGACATTGGGGGATTTCCTGGTGCCTCAGTTCGACGATGTGGAGAGCCGATCCGGCACTTCGTTCGAGCGTCAGGAGCATGCTCTTCGCTCTGATCCGGGATTGCCGCAGAATGAAAATAAGAAAGCTGCAGTGGTTGGGCCTCTGAATGGGCCCAAAGTTGTCTTGGCTCCAGCGTAACCAGGGTCTCGCGACTCTAAGCCGCCGATTGGCACATCGGCCAGGCAGTACAACGCGCGATCGTTCCTACGAGGGAGCGCTCATGTCTGGCGGTATGGCGGCGGCGGACCATAACAAGCAGGCAACAGAGAAGGGGGAAGGAGCCTTGAAGAACAAGGGTTCGCGGCCGACTGGGGAACCTGCTCCCAAGAAGAAAAAGAGGTTCGTTCCGTGTTGCGAGATATGCGAGGATGCTGCATGGCCCAAAGCCATCAGCCGCGTTCTGTGGGCTTGCTGGTGACGGACTCGGTTTCTTCCACGTCCCATATACATCGGTGGCAAAAGCACCTCGCAAGGTTACTGCCACTGCTTTAATCACAACTGTTGAAGGGCCAGCACCATCAGATCTTGTCAAAAGGGAGCTAGCCAGATGGATCCCGGTGAAGTGGGATTGGGTGGTACGGGAGCATGGCATCAACACATATATTGTGCTGTTTCCGTGTCAGGTGGAGCTACAAAGGATGGTTAGCATGATGCGACTTCGTACAGATAACAATGAGGGAATCATGCAATTCCCAGAGTGGAGTGATGAGATCAAGCCAAAACAAAAATTACAGAAGGTCTGGGTTCAACCCCGTATGAGATCAGGTCCTTTTTACCGTTGTGGGCAGTGGGATCTATTCTTGGGGCAACTCAGCGGGTAGACATGAGATCAATGAAAAAGACAGGGGTTGTGTGGCTGATGGTTGCTGTTCTTGATGCAAATTGCATTCCAGACGATGCAGATATTGTGGTGGATGATTGTCTTTGTGAAATATTTTTCAAATTCGATCAATTGGTCACGGACAATGGTGGGGAGCCGGATGACTTGGATGAGGATGATTACTTAGGCCCGGGGACCAAAATAATGAGAAGGATCTTGAGATAAAGGATGTGGAAAAACAATTCACTAAAGGTTCTGGCTCTTCGGGTTCCTCGGCTTCGACAAATAATCGACGAACCAATCACACCCAGAAATCTGGTGCAATTGACATAGCGGTGGATACTTTGCTAGATGAGATTAGAGCCAGGTTGGTTACTAAGCAGGTCAGCATGAAAGCTGATAATTGCTCATTTGAGGAAGGTGTTAACCATGAAGCCATACCAAGCATTGAGATTATGCAGACACTTGTGGCGTCAGATATCGATGTGGCGAAGATGGTAGTGCGTGGCTAAGAGATGGCAGAAAAGTTAATGGAGGAAGCTTATCAGGAAAAGAGGGGTACAGCAGCACCTAGCCTTTCTCACCTGAATGCAGCGCAGAATGTACCTGTCAAATCTGCTCCGGGATCGGAGCTGGAAGGCGGCGGCGCTCTGATTGTCGAGCGCAATTCTACGTCTGAGGAACTGGGTGTCAACACGCTGCAGCCTGTGTGTGTGACCTTGGGGAACAGCGTGCCATTGTCCAGTACTCCTGCGACACAGGAACCGGTTGGCAACACAGTGATGCAGGCGCCTATGCATCAGGTGGCCTCGGGGAGATGCATGCCCCTTTATCAGGACCAGTGTCTGATCCAGGGCGATAGAACAGTTTCATCTGATGTGGCCGTGCAGGAGTCTGATGACACCACATCAGATCCCACTAGGTTGAGAAAGGCTAGGTGCTTGGTTTTCACGAGAGTTTGGGGCCTAATCTGCTAGTGTCCCGGCCCCTTACCTGGGTCACAAGCCCTTGACACCAAGCTGTTCCCCTTGGCCCTTGCCACTCCCAAGCCAGCAACGTCCTCCCTGCCACTAGAGACCCGGTACTGCTAATTTGGATGTCTATCTCAACACCAACCATAGTGTTTGGTTAGTGTCCTCTAGCTTGTTTGCAACCCGATGGGATCATAAGTATGTAAATTGAGGTAATTTTCCAAACTTTTGAATTGGTGGTATTGGTGAACCGGAGGAAAACGATTTTTTGCCTAAGTGATTACAAAAACGATGTAAACAATCATTTTTCTCATCATAGAGTGCCACATACATGGAATGCTTGTTATGATCCCAACTCTCCTTAAAATCAATTATCGTACATGTTTCCCCATGTATTCCCCCTTTTCTAATTAGTTAAATATCTAAGATCCCTGTATCATAGTAAATATTTGACAAAATAACACATTTTTAAATCAAAAAGTAAAGCTCATATCTATACTTGTATACTAATGTGTGTAGAACCATTTCTTCTCATTTTTATGTTTAAAGTGCATCAGATCGCCTAAACATGTTCCAACATGTCAAATAAGTCCCTTAACTTGAGAATTGCATCTTGATTCCTAAACTTGTATAGGTGTGTCAATAGAGTCTTAAAAATCAATCAGTTAGTGAATATGATTTACATTGAGCATAGTTGTTATATCATATCTAATTACCAATTTACAATTCTCAAGCCCAGAGACATTTGCGCAAGTCTATGAACCTGAAATACATTATACTCTTACTGTTATAAAAGTTAGCTAATAAAACAGAACGACAACTAACATTCCTGATCTGTGCAGCCATATATTAACTCAAATATATCAGATGACAACACAATTTCACACGATATTTGTTGACATGGTTTAACCAGAACTTAATCCCTGAGACTCTGACTATAGACATTCCTCCCCAATCAATATAGCACATCTAGTCGCTACGAGTCCATGGTCACGCTGCCATCCTCTTCCTACGCGCCTACACTATATTTTTGTTACTATGATTATACTGTGGCACCCTCTCTCTATTTAAAGGATACAGCACTAACTCTAATCCCTATCGTCTAATACAACTCTAAGTCCAATTATAATATATTAGGACTAGTATATTTGATACATATTTTAATAAACTTTACTTTGGCGAATATACGTCACCTAGAAGCAGTAGATCACCATATCGATTCACTGGTCCTCTAGACTTGAGTTGTCTTCTCTGTAGTTTCATCGTGAGCCACCTGATGAGCCTACGCTAGACTCACCACCATCAAAAGCAACAGTTATCCCAGTAACAGTTTTCTTTTGGACTCTACCTGCAAAAGTGCACCTTCGCAACTTGTAAAGATGTGTCTCCACCATCTCTCTAGTCATCATAGTTGTCTTGACTTTCAAGATACCTATGATCTTCCTATTTCAATTAGCCTAGAATATTAACCCTTCTTCATGCTAGGTTTCAAGCGAAATTAGATTCCTCTATCCCTAGCACGTGTCTAACTCCTCGAAGAACATGTTTATTATCTCCTAGTTTTAGCTTAACCATTAAAAGCTATTTTATTAAAAATTGTAATTTCAAAACTTTTGTCCTTCGTGCGTACTATGTGCTAAAGATCTTTCTTTCCACCACCTCTTGAGACCCCAAAAATCCTAAACCAAAAGATCTCTGTTAAAAATTTAAATCATGTGATTCGACTTTTAAATCGACCTCTTTGAAAATTCCTCCCAAATTAATTCCAAGTCTATATTAAATTTTGGATTTCAAAAATCGCTCTCAAACTTTTCAATTTTTCATTCTATGAACCTATCCAAATACTTTATCCAATATATCCCATATGTCTTAGAAATCCATTACAAATGATTAAAATTCAAGATGCTGAATTCCTAAGATTCCTTAAATTTTGCTAAACCCGACAATTGAATTTAAATCCAATTGTAGATATCAAATCCACTTCAAAATCCTCTCAAAAAAATCTCCTTGAGTCCATTCCACAAATTCTCTAAGAAAATTCAAATTCTCCCATTCAAATTCATCTAAATTGCCTACTCTATAATTCCGTGGAAAATCCCTAAACCTCCTATACATTTGAGTCATTCTTTCACTATTCTTCCCCTTGGCCCAATCCCCTTCCTCTCTTTCTCCCTTCCCCTTCCTTTCCCTAGGCCATGCTAGGCAGCCCACGGCCCAGCCCCTCTCCCTCCAGCACACACCTACTCATGCCGCATCCACATGCATGCCTGCTACCTACCGCCCTACTCGAGCCCACTTGTGAGCCACCCAACTAAGCCACACGTGTCCACTCCATGCACTCATCGTCCTCCCCATGCTGTGCCTAGGCCCGCGCAGGGTGTTTAGCGAAATGCCGAGCCTATGCGACGCGCCCCCGCTCTGTTCTCATGTGTTGTAGCCCATTCCTATGTGCCACGCACCCCCTACTGTGTCATACCATTCTGCGTCGTACCCATCGTCGTGAATCTCGTTGGTTGTCCCCCCACGTGTGTAGTCACATCCACTGTCGCATCGTCGTCAAGTTCTCTATGCCATGTCGTGCCAAGTGTGGCCCCCACTGCCACGAACTGCGTCTTCAAGCCTTTTCACACCACGCTGCACCAAGCTCGGCCGGCACCGCCAAGAATCTCGTTGACTTCCCCTTTTTTGTCCCCCTTGTCACGTTACACGTGTCTGAGCCTTCGTGTCATTATGTCACTGCACCCCCTTCCCCTCCATGTCCATGCCCAACCCTTGCCCCTCTCCTCCTCCTCCACCTCAAGCCGTCACATTTGCAAGCCTGCGGCGCCGCTAGGACTTGACGCTGTTAATGGTGTTGCCGTTGGTTTTTGCCACCCTGTGCTAGCCACCTTGTTCTGCCTCTCCCTTTTCCTGGCTAGCTGCTTCGCAACCAAAGCCTCCTTCTCTCGTGCTCCGCTTGGTCACATAGAAGAGGAAGAAGGCCTTTTCTTCCCCTCCTCGGTGCCACTAACATGTGGGCTCCATCTTCGCCAATTAGGTAAGGCCGTGTGCCCCTCCTCCCTTTCCCTCTGACATGTGGACCAGTCCCTATCTCTCTCCCTCCCACCAACATGTGGGCTCCATTTCCTTAACACCAGATCGGTCCACCGGCCAAGCCTCATAGGCCAAGGCCCACTCCAGTCCACTAGCTTCCCAAGGTCCACCTTATCTCCCTCAAGCACATCCATCCCTCAAGACTGACATGTAGGCCCTCCTCCAAAATAATCTCTCTCTAATATATGGGTCCCACTCTAGAGAATATTCTAGGAGAATATTCCTTTCAATTTTCTAGTGATTTATTCTTTTCCAAAAATTACATAAAGTCAAATAATCTTCCAAAATTCATATCTTCCACACCATAACTCCGATCAACTTCATTCAACTTTCATAATTCTTTTAAAATTGAGATTTACCCAATAACACTACTAGAATATAATTATTGCTATATTAATTATAGATTTTTTTGTGTGGCTCTCTTTTATGTTTTCATAATGACATTCTCAAATTTCGTTGGACACAAAGATCACGAACATTCAAAGTCTGCCGTCATTAAGGCAAGTTACCCTAGATCATATTGCTCCTAATTTATAAAATATGATTGTTTATGAAGTTGTATGTTTAGCATATACAATTAAATTGATCGGTCTCAATTTGTGCGTGACCGATAGACCAACCTAGTATTTATATTACTTTTTATAGGTTGTTGTTAAATCTTATTATTATAACCTCACCATAATGGTGCTTGAAAATTCTCACTACTTTAGTAGAAATACCACTACCCTATCTTACACTATTGTTTGTCGTTATAGAAAAATTTGATTGTCAAACCTTTTTACAAAAACCTAACTCGTGGAGTCGGTTGGTTTGAAAAAAGAAAAGGTTAGCAAAAACTCATGATGTGGAACCTTGCTTATGTGGTTTGATTTTTTAATCGCATGTAAGGATTGATTTCTTAGAAAATTACATATGAGCATCTTATAGTATGACCACACAATTATTTATGAAATGTTTTTGGCTGAGTAATTAACTAGCACATGGAAATATTGTATGTTAATAGTTTTGGAATGCTGGAGATGAAGAGAAAGTGTTGTGGATCTTTACTGCCCTAGATGGATGTTATTCTAGCATCTTTTAAGATGATTGGTTAGGTATAGAAGATATTCCTAGTGTATCTTAAGTAGATGAAGTCATGAGACTTGTCTAATACTCGGTTTTGGTATATTCGACTCAACTATGTGACATAAGATATTCATGGGTTAGCTTTGTAAAGACTTTATCATGAACTTCCAGTGTTGACGAGTATTCAGTGTCAGTTTCGTGTCGTGTGGGTAAAGCGTACAAACTCTACAGAGCTTAAACTATTCGAATAACCATATCTATGGTTAAGGGTGAATATAAGGTGATTCTCCTATGGTAGATTTTGAAAGATCAAGTCTCCTAACCTTGTGTTATATGATGTTTTGATGATTAATGACAACATATGTTAGGACTAGCTATTTTTATGAGTTGGAGTAACTTGGTTGAGTTTCGACATCAAGATAAGGATATTGATGGATATGTTGGTAAAGAGAAAATATTGAAGACGTAGAGAATGAAGTGGCATTGTATGGCAAGACGGTGAAGGGCAAGCAATACTCAATTGCGATGTACCATGTAGTGGTGAAGGGCTAGCGAAGGGTTTTGCACCAACGGACCAATACGGTGATAAAGGGGGAGTGAAGGCTACGTATCGATAGACCGTGCAACACCGTGCGAAGTTGCGAAAGATCCACATCAATCATTTGAAGAATGCAAGATGGAGTACCGAAGATCAAGATGATGCGAGGCATTGATCAAGGCAAATATATAATTGATTTAAGACTAATGTGTTTAATGAGATATAGGTGAATAGTCCTGATGGTGAAACGAAATCAATGTTGGCAACCCTCAAGGTAAATCAAGAAGATGGCATGAAGGTGTTTCCAGTAGTATAGCTTTTCTATTTACTTTTGAATATATAAATGCCATACTATTAAGAGGAATGCAGCGTTGGTATGTTTGTTTATGTCTTGGTACTCAAAGTGAACCTTCTCAGTGCTTCTTTGAGAGAAATCCAAGCCTTAACCTATTATTTGAGTGGTTTTAGAGTTTGTTCTTAGTTGAGATGGGTAGCCCTCTCAATAAACTTTCCATAGAGCCTGAGATCGTCAAAAATGGACTTCAGAACAAGGAGTTATAATTGTTTTTATGGAGTGTTGTCAGAGATTAGTGGATACTCAGGACATTTTAGCCGAATGCTTCGAACCAACCTTGCTGCTTAGATAGAGAAGTTTCTCCAAAGTCTCTAAAGGTTTTGGATGGATACTCTGGATTTTGAATCTGTGAGTAACGGCTAGTTTTTGGGGACTCAGGTATTTAAACCCTTCCACCCCCTCTATCATTTGCTGTTATTTTTGAGATTGAGTTTTAACAAGATTAGACATATTCAAAGCTAAATAGCTTCTCTCAAATTCCCTACCTTAGTGGTAGTTATTTGTGATAGTGATTTAAGAAGAGAAAGAGTTGAGTTGAGAGATTGAGATGTTTAGAGCAAGTGTGCTTCACTCCATTCTTTAAACACTTAAGTTCATTACAAGCAAATCTTTGATTGTATTTGTTACTCTTGAAGATCAAGGTCTCATAAACGGCTAGAGTCGCCGATAAGCTCCTAAGGTTGTGATAAGTCGTTGGAAGTTTGTGAAGTTTTATTCTCACCTCCACAAGTGAAGAGGTAATTAAGTAAGAACTAAGCTTGTGCTTGAAGATTGCTTGTTATAACAACTTCATCGGAGATAGTAACTCGTTGTCCAAGTATGTAGACCTTGGTGGTCACTTGAAAACAGAGTCTTGCCTCGGTACTTACTTGGAGGCTAAAGTTTTATCCTTGGTGCTTGTTTGGTGAGGCTTAGGATTGACAAAGATCCGACTCCTTTGAGTCACTCAACAGAGACATATGATCATTGAAATCCGAACTTCAAAAAAGTAAATATTTTCTCTATGTATATCAAATTAATCCAATGCTAAAATTATTAGCTCTATACCATTTATTATAAAAGTTAGCCAATAAAATGGATTGAAAATTATCTTTGCAGCCATATATCAATTTAAGCATGTCAAGTCAACATAAAAATACATGATATTTGTTAATAAATTTTAGCCGAAGCCTAATCCTTCGAAGTTTTAATTATAGATGCTCCTCCCTAATCAATATAACACATCTAGCCGCTATGAGTTCATAGCCATGATGTCATCTTATCCTTATGCATCTGTGTAATATTATCGTCATCATAGTTATATTGTGACACCTCTCTATTTAAAGGGTTGGCGGGTTATAGATGCTAATTTAACTCCTATTACCTAATGTAAATCTAAGTTCTATTATAACCTATTAGAACTAATCGACATCTATTTCAACACTTACATTCTTTTAGGTTTATGATCAACTGCAGGAAAAAGCAAATGCATGTGGAATAGAAATGCCTTGTTTGTGAATTTGTATGGAATATAACATTATCTATATAGAAATAAAATACCAATCAATGATACTGATGTAACATTCACAAGCTTTTTTCCCCACGCAGCAAACTCCACTGTTTTCCATTAAATCCGTATATCACATCCGGAAATTCACATCATACATATTAAATCATAAAAGCATAGAATTATCTATGCTGAAGTCACATACAGTAAAGCTTGACCTCTTAGTCAATCGTCCCTCCAGTCCTGTGCTGCAGTTTTGCAATTAGACATACTTCATTTCTAAACTCCTCGATACCTTGTCCAGAACCCTCATTAAGCCTTTTGACAGCAACTTCTGTGCCACCCTCCACCTCCAATACTCCCTTCATGTTTTCATCAATATAAATAGGAAACGATGGGAGCAGTAAATTTTTATATATTTTCAAAACATGTTACGATGTAGCTAAATTTAGTAGGAGTACTTGTTCTTGTAAACTTTGCCAAAACCACCCTTTCCAAGCAGATTGGACTCACAGAAATCATCGGTTGCAGCCACAATATCTTCAAAGCTAACAAATGGAAATTCCACATTTTTGCCTCCAAGTTCATTGGAGGTGCCCGGGTATTCTAGCATCAGTCTCTTCTGGATTTCCTTGTTTCGTTTCGCTGATAAAGTTCAACACATGAGATTTTTACAATATACTTGAGAAGGTACCATCTGGAAGTACTATATTATTTTAGTGCAAATTTTATTATCTCTATAGTGTTGAGGTACCCGTACTACCTCAAGAACCGTAAGTCATTGTCAATGCATTTATCATTCAAGTTATAAAGTAGCTTTACATTTCGAAGACAAGGCTTTATCTTATCTACCTCTGTGTTTGCGTATCCGGGTTAGGACTATGCATGTGAGTAGCAGCATTCATACTGCTATTGGAACACAATCTTCAGTAACTTGCTTTTCTTTCCAACTGCAGAAATGTACCTCTCAGATGTCACTGTTACGGCACCGAACATAAGTTGGACAGTTAAGTATTCAATTAAAATATACTTTTTATAGCCACTCGCATATAATATCATGAGCATTGCCACTGTATCAAAAAAATGAGGCGCGGGTGTGAAATTCTGCATACCAGGAGACTCAGCGAGGCGGAGGTACAGGTTCTCACCAAGTCTGGTCTTCACTGTGTCGACAAGCTCCCCTATCCAAATCAAGCATCATGAAGGGTCAGCCATGGCACCACTACCACTCAAGTTGGCGTAAGCGTATGCCTTGCGTGAGCAGTTGCTGCTGCACTCGGCCGCGCGTTGGTCGAAGCTTCTGTTCCGGATATGCAAGAACTTGTCGGAGACCTTCCTGTTGGGGGATGTTGTAAATAAGCAGATCATGCTATCTCTTCTTTGCATCGTGCGAATGATCTGTTTTTTCTTCGCTGTATCATGCGTCATCATTTCTGCTTGACACGCCCATGGTGAGACG
This sequence comes from Oryza coarctata, assembly GCA_030770085.1. Taxonomy (NCBI): domain Eukaryota; kingdom Viridiplantae; phylum Streptophyta; class Magnoliopsida; order Poales; family Poaceae; genus Oryza; species Oryza coarctata. The sequence continues at coordinate 20,144,768 of CM061468.1, forward strand.
TGGCTTGATATACGCAACCATATCTAGTGATGACGTAGCTAAACAGCCATGCCAGTAAAATGGTCTTAGCATGACGCAATAGGATATGGACGGATATATTTTTTGTTATATTGTAATAGTTCATTAATAAATTAAGAAATCCTGCTCACCAGCGTTCATCTGGTGTTCCTCGTGCGAGCACAGCAAGCGTAGCATTTCAGCAATGATTAAGTTTAATTCAAGTGATTGAGTTTAATTCAAGTGATTTTTCATCAGTTCATTTCCAGGGGGAATGACAAGAAGCCGTGTCCCTTTCCGCTTCTCAGTTCTTCCTTTCTCCGGCATCCTGATCGCGAGAAGCTAGGATCTACAGGCTCAAACCCGTTGACGCAGCGGCACGTCGGGACGGCCCCCGTGAAGTCGCAGTAGCCAAACGGGCCGCACGAGGCGTAGACCTCCCAACTGCCTGCGGCGGGGCGCTGGGAGATCAACGTCCACGACGACGAGCTGTTGTCCCAGCCGAGGAACATCATCGCTCCAGTGTTGCCAAGCGTGACGCGCGTGTACATGGAGCTGTCAGAGACGGTGTACGTGAAGTAGAGCTCGTCCCCTGTGTCGACGAGTGTCTGGTACACGAATGAGCTGCTGTTACTCGGGTACGCGGCGCCGGACGATGACACGCTGGCCCTGACGCCATTGCGGCAGTACGGCTTGGTCCCGTTCCAGGTCATGCCCTGGAGGTCCGAGCTGGGGTCGAGGCTGAAGGAGAAGTCTCCCGTGGGTGGGTCGTCGGGGCTCCTCCACGCAATGACGCGCCCGATGATTCAGGACTTGAAGCTCATCAAGAACATCATGCCTGCGAGGACGATGTCAGTCGGGTGATCGAAGCTCTGCCATACGTCGGTGCCGTTGGGCAACCGGAGCACCAAGTTCCCTGTGTCGAGCAGCACGGCGGAGGCTCCAGCGGCTCTGTCGGCGATGTCGCTCTTGGTCGTCGTCCAAAGAGTGCGGCCTTGGGAGCACCATGCCTGAGCTGTTGGTGATGGCGAGCGTCGCCGATGAATGGGTGGTGATCGGGTTGTCGCGGTTGGCAACCGACACGACGGTGCGCTGGGGGATGTTGCGGAACCACACTCCGACGTAGAGGCTCTTGCTGGAGTTGGCCGGGGAGAAGAAGCCGAGAGCAAATACGCCGCCCTTGTAGATGAGCATCTCGCCGGGGAAGAGAAACTTTCCCGGTGCCAGCTGTTCATCGGTTTTGCATAGAGGAACCGAGAGCAGGAGTAACATGAGAGAACTGACCATATTTTACCCGTTAGCCTTGCTGCTTCGTTTGCTTGCTACTTTATAAAAATAGTAATATTTATAATATTAAATTAGTTTTATTAAATCTAATATTAAATATATTTTAATACTATATTTATTTTGTGTTAAAATATTACTATATTTTTTTAATAAGAAGTTTGATTTAAAAAAAAGTCGGACGGAGGAGGAAGTACATTCATGATGCAGATATGGACCTGTGTAGTTAGAGTTTAATTCCTTGCTATCACCGCATTGGACGATTGGGAGAAATGGCTAAGTCCTGATTCAGACTAATGGATAGAGACAGTAAAAGACCATGTCCAAAGCTCTGAATCTCTGGTGACTATGTCAGCTGGTCATGAACTCATGATACTCCAAGTCTAATGACATTGCTGCACGAAAATGAAAGAACACTACCTCCCATGAAGACAAGAAGTCAGGTTGGAATTTGGAGTGAGGGGCGAGAGAAGCGAAAGCGAAACTCGCGTGTGTCCCACTCCCATGGCGTCAATGGCGTGCGGCGTGCCGTTACCCATGGCAGCATCGGCCTGAAAGTGTCCGGCCCATCTTGAGAGCATTCGTGGGCCGTGAGAGCTCGGTATGGGCCTCGGTGCATCCATCGTCGGCCTAAAAGCGCTCCGCAGTTCGGTTGGTCCGCCGCTGTACGGGAGTCGACCGGAGACATCCCCTCCGTCGAGTGAGGTCAGTGAGCCGGCGACGGGCTACCCCCGGAGGACAGGGGTCAGTGAGGTCCGCCTCTGCCAATGCCGCTCGTCAAGGTGGCGGAGGCGTTCCAGCCTAGGAGAGGAAGCGCTGGGCTGAGGCGGTGGGAGGCGAAGTATAGCGGCGCCGGCGGGGCAGTGCCGGCGCCACGGCAGCCGACTGAGGCGAAAGAGACGGCGGGCCTAACCTGCCGGCGCTCCGGCTCCTCACGGCCTCACAGGCGTATAACGCTGCTGCTCACCACTTCACGTATAGGTAGTAAACTACTTCTGATTTGTATCCTAAGTTCTAATTGTAATCTTTACCGCTGGCCTAGTTTTGAGCCCGTCATCAGGTGTAGTTGAAACCGTGATTTCAGTTCTCCACACTTTTTCAAAAGATGATAGCACATAGATTACATCCACACGTGTATTCTCGTTTTTAAATCGCCTAATGCAGAAGCATCCAGTTCACAAATAATTGTGCCAAATTGCTGATGAAAGAATTTCCATTTCTTTTGATCTTGAAATAATCTCCGGGAAACTTTTGAAGATGAATCATACACCCACAGGGCAATCATATCCCTAGGTTCTTCCACATGTTGAGATCCTATCCTCTCCCTAAAATCAATATTTACATGTTTCACCATGTATCCCCTCTTAGGTACAGCCTACTACTGTAAAACTAACAAATTATGGAAACAGTAAAACATCGAACTAACAATAATTTAACAAAACTGATGATGGAAGGATGTTGGAATTCTTTTGCATAACACGCAATCATTGGACAACCACACTTTCTAGCTAGTGTTAGTTTGTAATACCTATACAGCTTTATGTCACAATACCTTGTCAAGAACCATTAAAAGAAAAGAAATCATATAAAAAAGGGTAACATCTACCTCTAATAATAATAATAACGAATGTGCTAAATGGCATGCAACAGAAATTTGGGGATAAAATCTTACAGATTTTGGATCGTTAGATTCGCGCCAAGATTCGTGCCTAGGTTCCTTCTCCTCCAACTCCAGCGAGCTCCTTCTCTTCTTCGGCGCTGGCAACACCCCAACTCCGATAAAGGACATGCGAGTTAGGGTTTGAGGTAGGAGGAGGAAGGGGTTGGGGGAGGAGGAAGAGGTGGGTTTACTTGGGGCTTAGAGGGATGACCGTGGATGGCGGAGGATCGGCAGTGGGTGGTGGACAGTGGCAGGTGGCGAGGTGACGGCGACGGCACCAGAGCCATGGGGTCGGTGGCGAGCGGTGGGCCAGTGTTGGTGGTAGGGGCAAACAGAGCAACTGGTTGGCAGCAGCCGGTGGTGGTGGATCCAACAAGACCCACCGGAGACGAGGAAGACAGCAGGGCGGGGGCACCTCGCCGCCGCTCGCTTGAGAAAGAGGGGAGGGGAGGAGGGGGAGGAGGCCACTGAGGGGGCCTCGTCGGCACCGTTCGCCCCTTCTGACCAGTCAGTGAGGCCAGAGGTGGCATGTTGGGAGGGGAAGGTGGCGGCCGAGCTCGAGTGTGTGCATGCGTGCGTTCATTCGGCGGTGCGGGGAAGAAGGGAGAGGGAAGGTAAAAAGATATGCACACGAATCTTAAAGTATATCTAATGGTCTAGAATTCACATGAGATGGGGTGGGATTTTCTGTCACATATTGTGTAGGCAATCCCTAATAATGATGTAAAATCCCATTCTTATTACAGGACTGGAAAAAATGGAAACGCTTTGCATGCAACAAATATGTAACATAAACATCTACCGTCCCTCTAGCACCGTGAAACTCATGTCATTGATAGAGTTGCTGGTATTTTCTCCTGTTTTTTTGGCTCTAGAGGCCCTATGCGCAAAATACACAGGCTGTATTGGAGCTGAAAGTGCTGTGGTTTTGTTCTCCAACATGGACACAACTGAAGACATGAGTGGCCTATTATTTGGATTATCTTGCACGCACAGCAGGCCTATATGGATACATAGTAAAACTTCAGCTGGTGAGCAATTCTCAGTGATGGATGAATCCACCAAATCTATGGCTCTATCATCCTTCCATAGGCTCCATGCCTGAAGCAGTTGAATAGACTCCATAAAAAATCAACACAGTTAGTTTGAATTGTATGGAGATAGAGCATTCCACCATACTTACATAAGCTAACAAGTTGGAAAAGTCTGTCAACCGAGGCAAGCTAATCTTCAGACCACTTATAATCTCCAAAAGTATAACACCAAAGCTATATATGTCAGACTTGACTGAAAAGACACCATCCATTGCATATTCAGGAGACATGTAACCGCTGTTAACAATTTTAGCAGTAAGTAACAAAGAAGGTTCTAGCAAATAAATATCATTGCAAACTCACATTAATACATAAAACACTCACTATGTTCCAACAACTCGGTTAGTATTTGCTTCTTGCTGGCTGCCACCAAAGATTCTTGCCATACCAAAATCTGATATCTTAGGGCTCATGTCTGCATCCAACAAGATGTTGCTTGATTTGAGATCTCTATGAATTATAGTTAACCTTGAATCTTGGTGGAGATAAACAAGTCCTCTAGCTACTCCTTTGATTATCTTGAACCTTGTTGGCCAATCAAGAATACATGTACTCGCTGGATCTATCAAGAATGGTATGCAATGTTATTTTTAGTAAGCATGCAACCAAATTTTTTTTGGATCATATCAAAAGTTTCCGGACATTACCAAAAATGAAAGCATCCAAGCTTTTGTTTGGCAAGTATTCATAAATTAGCAGTTTCTCATCTCCATGTATGCAACAACCAAGTAGTCTAACTAGATTTTTGTGCTGCAATTTGGCAATAAGAACCACTTCGTTTGTAAAATGCTCTACTCCCTGTGTGGAACCTATACTCAACCTTTTAACAGCAACTTCTTTGCCGCCTTCCAACTTACCCTGTGTAATAGCATCATTTTAACATGATAAATATTATAGGTTTCTCTATTACTCTGATTGTCATGGTAAATTGGTACCTTGTAAACCTTGCCGAACCCTCCTTTTCCAAGCATGTTGGAATCACTGAAATTGTTTGTTGCAGTCGCAACATCTTCAAAATTAATACATGGGAATTCTAGATTTTGCTCATATAGTTCATGAGAAGTTTCAAAGTTTCCAAGCACCGCTCTATCCTGATTTTCTTTATTTCTCTGTTTGCCTAGTAGGAACATCAATATCGTCAGTACAATTACAGGAAGACAGAAAATTATGAGTTGGTTTTGAGTATTGAATCTCGCTGTACCTTTTGATTGCCATTTTCTGAGAAGGTATATGCATGTGACTATCAGCAGGCATGCTATAACGGGGACTACAACCTTGACAAGATATTTGTCCTTTGTATTGGCTCCAGAAGTGTGTCCTATTAAGAGAAGTGAACAAACTTTCAGAATTTTTAAACCATAGGTTGCAAGTGTATGTAAGGATGTTGCTTTTTAATCGGATGTGCAAGCTATCTAAAAGCTCTATTGTCACTTCAGGGGAAGAAAAGGTGGCATACCAGGAGAGTTGGCCAACCGGAGGTACAGATTGTCACCAATGCTAGCCCTCGTTGTGTCGACAAGCTCTCCAATCCAAAGCAAGCACCTTGACTTATCGGCTGTGGTACCAGGAGTGCCGGTTATGGTCAAGTTAGTGTAAGCATAGGCCGTGCATGAGCAGTTGCGGCTGCACTCAGTCACGCACTCGTCGAAGCTTTTGTTTCGAATATGCAAGAATTTGTCAGGGACTTTCATTCCAGGCATGGTCACAAAATGGTTCCCATCTCCACATCTCAACTCCTGCATTCTCTGGCATCCTCTTGAAGAGTTGGTGGTGTCAGGCTCGAACCCATCGAGGCACTGGCACCTCGGGACAGCCAACGTGAGATCACAGTAGCTGAATGGGCCACACGAGGCGTAAAGCTCACAACTGCCTGTGGCCATTGGGCGCTGAGTGAAGATTGTCCATGAAGTTGAGCCACCATTCCAATTCAAGAACCTCAAGGTTCCCATGTAGTCAAGTGTGACACGTGCGTATGGTGAGCCATCAGAGGTTGTGAACGTAACGTAAAACGCATCCTCTGTGTTTACAATTGTTTGGTACATGAAAGAGGTTGTGTTGCTCAAATATGCTGTGCCAGACACCTTGACACTATCAAGCACGATGGAGCGATAATATGGCCTTGTTCCATTCCAGATGAAGGCCTGGAAGTTTGAGTTGGGGTCGCTGCTGCAGGAGAAGTCCCCGGTGGATGGGTCATCTGGGCTCTTCCAAGCAACGATTTTTTCAACAACCTGTGCCTTGTAGCTCATCCAAAACTTCATATTGGGAAGAAGGGTGTCAGTTGGGTGATCAAAGCTTTGCCATATGATTGTATTGTTCGGCAGCTGAAGAACCAAGTTTCCTGAGTCGAGTAGCACTGCATAAGCACCATCGCCTCCAGTGGCACTGTTGTTCGTTGTCCAAATATTCCGGCCTTTGGAATCTGATAAGACAAGGTTAGAACTGTTGTTGATGGCAAGCATCGCAGATGAAGCGGTTGTGATTGGGTTGTTGCGGTTGGCAACCCAAACGTACGTACGCTCGGAGATGTTGTGGTACCATATGCCGAGGAATAATCTCTTGTTGGAGATGGCTGGGGAGAATAAGCCAAGCGCAAAGATTCCTCCTTTGGAGACGAGCATGTCGCCAAGGTAGAGTTTCTTTGCCTGTGTCAGCTGGTCATCGCATTTGGAGAAAGAGATGAGCAGCAAGCAGATGAGAAAGGGGAGGAAGGCCATGTTCATTCGGCCTTGTTCTTCGCTTGCCTGTGAGGCTATGAAGTGTGAAGAAATAGCACATACTTATGTAACTACTCTATTCAGTACTACTTCTATTGCTTTCATGATTCCCCTGAATTTTGGATGATTGAGGCTGAAGAAAGCAACGTATATGGTCGAGAACTTTTTCCATCAAATCGATCCAGATGAATGTACTTATGCAGAAAGATAAAACTGTTGTTACGAGATCAGATTGAACATCGGAGATACGTAGACAACGAGAAGAGTTGGCAAGAGCAAAGGGAGCAACCTATAGTCGAGAGTTTTTTTTGGTCCGTCAAGTCGATCGAGATGAACACACAGAGGAAAAACTGTTGCTACGAGACCAGACTGAACTTTGGAGAGACGTAGACAATTGGGAAGAATTGGCGAGAGCGAAACCTCGCTGTATGCGTGTCCCTCTTGTCATGAAGAAGAAAAACGGGGAGGCCGACCATGTTTATTTGGTCATAGCTCCGTTTGGATGTGTATGTTAGGAGTTTTTTGTTTTTCGTAAACTATACGTTTTAAAAAAAATAAAAATTGCTTTAAAAATTATATTAATTTATTTTTAAGTTTACAGTATTTACTTAATTACCCATTCACTTTCTTGTTTTACGTATTATTTTCATTATTTTTCTTTTCTCACCTTCAAACACCCTTGTTCTTCGTCGTCTGTAGTCAGTTAACTGATGAACATGAATACCACATGTCTTGAGCTTAGTTTGACTGCAGGCAGTGAAGTAATTAGCTGGACTTCTGCCCGTCAAAATCAAGATGTAGCTCTCATAGTTACTTCAGAGTTTAGAACTAGTATGATAGTTCTCACATCTACACGACTAGATTTACTTTCAAGTTTTAAAGTTTATACTATCTTTATGTATTTTCTCTACTTAAGTTCTTTTTCAACCTCAAGTGAGAAATCTGATTCTTTAGTTTTCCCGGTGTCAGCGGATCATCGGTTCTGCAAGTTGCGACCGAGATCCAGCAGGAGCCAGGAGGAGTAACATGAGAAGGTAGACCATGTTGCCCATTAGGCTTTCATGAGTCAGAGCTATATCATATATACACATACAGACCTGTGTAGTTGGAATTTAATTTTCGTGCTGGCATTTGAAGATTGGGGAGAAATGCAAGATGGCTAAATCAAGACGGTGAAGGAACTTGACGAGAGCTCTAAGGTTGTGTACATGAAGGGGATGAAAAAATCCTTTATTTCTCATGAGCACATTTTTTAAATTAGTTGTTTTAAAAAAATAATACTAATTAATTTTTAAGTTTATAATAGCTAACCTTTAATTAATTATTCACTAATAAATTTTATCGTTTTATGGGATATTTTTATCTTGTTCACTTGCTTTTAGACAAAGCATCCTCTGAACCTCTGATGAACTCAGGTTGGACTTTTCAGTGAGAGGCCAGAGCAGGCGAGCCGCGAAGGACATTTTCAAGGTACCCTTAGATTAATATGGGCCATTCACCTCGTTCAATCTAGTGGTTTCCACGGGTAAAACGAGCAGTGGAAACCACAACGGGGGCAAAACCGTAAAGAATAACCCAGATGTTTTTGTACGTCACCCGTGATTCGATTGAACAGGGAGCTATCTGCACAGCGAGGGAGCGGCGGCAGCAGCAGGACTGAGCGGCAGGATGGGCGCGATGAACTCGGCTGGCGTCGATGATGCCGTCTAGCGGCTGTCGCTTTTGCATCGCTGCCGTATACATATTTCCATGCATGCATACAAGAATTTGTTCAGCGCATCGCTGCCATTGTTGCCCAAGTAGATCCTGGGTCATGTTCATCGTTCGTCATGAAGTTCATGGTAATAGCTCGACACGTACAATTCGCTTTTAACTTACATACACACGGATCAAATAGAACTCGTTGATGAAGATGCAGCACTGGCCGGGCGGCGTGCATGCTCCGCTGCCTCGGCTTCCATGTAGCCGGGGCGGATTTTGACTGCATTCCGCGTGCCCTTGGATGGTAGTATCGGTCGAGGCTTCTTTACAACGAGCTTTCCAGCGCTAACGCGGGGGAAAGGCAAACAGAAGCATCGGCGCGGAGAGCCGAAATAATCGCGATACGAAACTATCATCTGCATGGTCAAAAAGCACCCCCACATTTCACAATAAAAACTACTTAGATACCGATCAGATTTGATTTCTACTATTCTACTATCACCTCTACTACCAGGTATTGTAAAAGCCCAAAACGAAAGTGTGTCTATCACATCGCAAATTTTTTATTATTTAAACATTTTTAATAAATAATTTTAAAAACATATCCTCTCCAAGCTTTTAACTAAAATATGTACGGATACAACAACTATGACCGCGTGATCATTCGAAATATCAAATCAATCATCTAACTTGGAAATAAGTTTTCGGTGGTTTGTTTTTAAAACATATTTATTAAAAAGGTTTAAGTAATAAAAAAATCGTATCGCATGGAGTCAATGATGTGCTACAATTGCAGCATTGGGCTATAAATATCCGGCCATCTTGATGATAATGGAGAGGTGAGTGGTTAATTCATGAGATCGTTAACGGGCCACAGGAGCTCGAGATGGGCCAATCCGGCGAGTATGGAGGGTTTAAATTAGCTTATTGTCTATACGTAAAATTAGAAATATAATTAATATATATTTAATTTAGTATTAATTACTAAAAACTTGAAAAATAGAATTATTTAATTTTTTAAAGCAACGTAGAAAGTTTTTAAATGAAACCCTTTAAAAAATGTGCTAAGAGATTGTAGCAGTCTAAAAAATGTGCTGACAAAAAAAATGAGACAGGCTGAGCTAATTAGCTTTTTAAAGAAGTGCCCCTCATTTTAGGTCGCACATACAGGTTTTAAAATAATTTTGAGACGATATATAGAGATTTTAGGTATGGTAGTAGAAATCTAGAGTGAGAGAAAATCTTAGATTTTGCTATAACTTTTAATTTGATGGTAGCCAATTTTTTTAGGAAGAGACAATATTATTTAATAATTTTAGTAGTGGTTAATATTTTAGTCAGATTGACTTCTTCTATATAAAAAAAGAAGATCTAGATTGTAAGCTAATACCCGGAGAATGTGTGATTTCTCAATATAATCTAGTGATAGCCTACTTTTACTTTTTGGTGTATACTCATAGGGATAAATAAACCAAAAGTATAATAACTAAGTAGTAAAAGTTAAAAGAGGACTCATCAAATGTTTTTAAAGAAAACGTTATTGAAGACAGCTCTTGAAAGGAAGAAGGCGATGCAAATAATATATGAGAGAAAATGACAATATACATTCAGAAGATTGCTTTAGAGGTGTTTGAAGTAACCAAAAGGAGTGGATGCAAAACTGACACTTGATGGTAGAACGAAGATATAAAAAGAGTTATTAAGAAAAAGAAAGAATGTTATAAGCGCTTGTATCATGATAGGAGTGATGACAACATAAAGAAATATATGGTGACAAAAAAGATCGCAAAATAAGATGTGAGTGAGACAAAAGGACGAACTTTTAAGGATCTGTATCAACGTCTAAGTACGAAAGAAGGAGAGAAAAACATCTATAAAATGGTTAGGGCTCGTGATAGGAAGATGAATGACTTCAACTAAGTTAAATATATTAAGGATGAGAGGAAGCAATTTTTGGTGAAGGAGAGTTATTAGGGAAGAAGGATGAGATTAGACATAGATGGTAAGAGTATTTTGATAATTTATTCAATAGTGGAAATGAAGACACCACTATCCAATTAGATGACTTGTCAGATAACACCAATAGAAGTTTTATGCGAAGGATATAAGAATTTGATATTAGAAAAGATTTGATATTAGAAAAGCTTTGAAAAGGATGAAAGAGGATAAGGCGATGAGCCCTAATGATATTTCAATCAAAGTATGAAGATATCTCGAGGATATAGCTATAGTATGGCTAACCAAGTTGTTTAACAATATTTTTAATCGAACATAATGACTGAAGAGTGAAGAAAAAGTATATTGATACCAATCTATAAAAATAAGAGAGATATCCAAAGTTGTACTAATTATTGACTAATTAAGTTGATAAGCCACACTATAAAACTATAGGAGAAAGTTATCGAGCACCGTTCGACACGGATTTATATGAACCAATTTGGTTTTATGTCTAGAAGGTTAATTATAAAAGTACTTTTCTTAATAAGACAAGTTATACAGCAGTTTAGAGAGCAAAAGAAAGATCTATATATGGTTTGTATTGACTTGGAGAAGGGTTATAACAAGATACTGAGAAAATATTATGTGGTAGGTTTTGGATAAACATAAAGTCTCAGTAAAATATGTCTTTCTCATCAAGGATATGTCAAACAATGTTATGACTAATGTTCAAATAAATGATGGTAACATAGATTACTTTTAGATTAAAATAGGATTACATCAGATATCAGACTTAAGCCAGTATTTTTTTGTCTTAATAATACATGAGGTTATAAGAAACATATAAGAAGATATCATTTGGTATATGCTCTTTGCAAATGATGTAGTGTTAGTTGATAAGAGCTAAATATGAATAAATAGGAAACTAAAATTGTGACGACAGACTCTTGAGTCCAAAGGTTTTACAGTAAACAAAACTAAGATTAAATACTTAAGATATATCTTTGACACCATTGCATATGAGAAGAGAGATATGAGTTTAGGAGGTCAAGTAGTGACATCTTTTGATATCTAATATTGATATAACAGATGAATAAAAATATTAATATAGACGTTATCCATAGAATCAAAACGGGATAGATAAAATGGCGCCAAGCATCTAGTATCCTCTATGATAAAAGAGTACCGTAGAAGTTAAAAAGTAAGTTTTATAAAATATCGATTAGACCCGCTATATTATATAGAACAGAATATTAGTTTAAAAAAGACGATATGTTCAACAGTTACGTTGGATTTATGATCATATAAGAATTGATCGAGTTCAGAATAAGAATGTACGTGATCGGTTAGAAATAACACCAATTGAAGAAAATATTGTCTAATATTGATTAAGTTGGTTTTGTCGTGTCTAATATATTATGTTGAAATAATAACGTGAGAAGAAATAGAAAATAAAAAGAGATTTAAAAAATTAAAATATAACTAAATATCTATATTTAAATATATTTAAACTTTATTATTGTTATTGTTATCGTCAGTTTAGGCCGCAATGCAAATGCGACACTGAGTAGTGGTGGCAAATGTGTTGTAGAGGCTTGCAGCCTCGGAGCTGGAGGAACCGCCTACTGAAGCGGCGGCGGCGCAGCAGCGGCCCCAGCTGAGGGGAACCGATGCAGTCGCGCAGCTCCAGCCTTATTCCGGTCGTGATCTGGCTCCCCAACAAGGAGGTTCACGCAGTATAGGTACTAATGCTAACTTCGATTTAAAGGATGATAAAATACATCGATCCAGACATGCATTCTCATTTCTTTAAGGCATCAAACCTACAAATGATTTACGAAATTTCTGATGAAAGAGTTTTCCCTTCTCTGTAAAACATATACTCTCCGTTGAAGAGCCATCATATTCTCACCTGGACAACTTAATTCCTAGAGTCTTGCACAGTTGATCAAGTGATGAATATCATAACTAGCTAATTCTGGCATCAATCTTCTAACGTCCCTGTAGTGTGGTAAGACTCATGTTGTTCACAGACTTGTTGGCATCCTCTCTTGCCCCATCGGCCATGAAATTCCTTTGCACAAAATATGCAGGTTGCTTAGGAGTAGGAAGTGTTGTGGCCTCATTCTCGAACATGGCCACAATTGATGACATGAATGGTCTAGCATTTGGATCTTCTTGAACACATAACAGTCCGACATGGATACATATCAAAAACTCATCAAGTGAACAGCTCTCCAGCATAGTTGAGTCCATGAAATCCTCTGCCTTTCCATCTTTCCACAAGCTCCATGCCTGAACAAAGAGAAGAGAGTTCCTAATCAGTGTAATGTCCTAGCTGTTTAAATTTTATGCATTTCAATGTTTCATAGAACTTACACAGGCTATAAGGTTCGGAAAATCCATTCTAAGATGAGGTGAGCTGATCTTACAACCACTTATAAGTTCCAAGACTAAAACACCAAAGCTATAGGTGTCAGACTTGACAGAGAAGATGCCTTCCATCGCATATTCAGGAGACATGTAACCACTATTGAAATCATGCCGCCAACAATAAGTGTGGGTAATTTGAATGTCTTCAAGTATATAAAAGCTAGAACTTTAAACATAAGTAGTGCAAGATTTACTCACTATGTTCCAACTACATGCTTAGTGTTTGCTTGATGCTGGTTGCCACCAAAGATCATTGCCATACCGAAATCTGATATTTTAGGATTCATCTCTTCATCTAGTAAAATGTTGCTGGCTTTGAGATCTCTGTGAATTATTGTCATTCTTGAATCTTGGTGGAGATAAACAAGTCCTCTAGCTACTCCTTTCATTATGTTGAACCGTGTTTGCCAATCAAGCATAGACCTTTTTGAATCATCTACCATGCACAATATAAGATGAAACTTATGGTCGTTCATGCATGACACTTTGGTAGCCCTCTCACACCAAAAGTGAAAAAGGTAAAAAAAAAAAGGAATACATAATTTGGATGTACCAAAAAGGAAGTAATCCAAGCTTTTGTTGGGTAAGTATTCATAAATAAGAATCTTTTCGTCTCCATGAATGCAGTAACCAAGAAGTCTAGCTAGATTTTTGTGCTGCAATTGGGCAATAAGAACCACTTCATTTGTAAAATGATCCACCCCCTATGTGGAACATGTACTGAGTCTTTTAACAGCAACTTCTTTGCCACCTTCCAACTTCCCCTGTGTAAAAGCATCATCGTAACAGGAGAAAATATATAGGTTTCTGCATTGCTGCAACTGTCAGTGTAAATTGTTACCTTATAAACCTTACGAAAACCGCCTTTTCCAAGCATGTTGGCCTCACTGAAATTGTTTGTTGCAGCGGTGACATCTTCAAAATTAATATGCGAAAATTCTAGATTCTTCTCAAATAGTTCATGAGAAGTTCTAAGGTTTCCTAGCATTGCTCTGTTCTGATTTTCGTTATTTATCCATTTACCTAATAAGAATATCAATATTGGTCACTACAGCATGAAGACAGCATACTGTGAGTTGGTAATGGCTATTGATTCTTGCTGTACCTTTTGATTGTCCTTTCCTGACAAGGTATATGCATGTGAGTATCAGCAGGCATGTTATAATTGGGATTGCAATCTTCACTAGATATCTTTTCTTTTTGCTGGCTTCAGAAGTGTGCCCTAAAAGGTGAAGTGAACAAAATTTCAGAATTTCTAAACCACAGATTGCAAGTGTATGTAGGGGTGCTGCTTTTGATTTTATCTGAGAGCTCTATTGTCACCGCAGGGAAACAAAAGTTGGGCATACCAATCGAGTCAGCCAACCGGAGGTACAAGTTATCACCAATGTTGCCCCTCCCCGTGTCGACAAGCTCCCCTGTCCAAAGCAGGCACCTTGCCTTGTCGGCTCCGGTGAAGTTGGCGTAAGCATAGGCCGTGCATGAGCAATTGTAGCTGCACTCGGCCGCGCACTCCTCGAAGCTTCTGTTCTGCACATGCAAGAACTTGTCAGGGACCTTGGTTCCGGGCATGGTCACGAAATGGTACCCATCTCCGCATCTCAACTGCTGCTTTCTTCGGCATCCTCTTGAAGAGTTGGAGCCGCCAGGTTCGAACCCATCGAGGCATTGGCACCTTGGGATGGCTGACATGGCATCGCAATAGCCAAATGGGCCACACGAGTCGTAGGGATCGCAGTCTACTGTGCGAGCTGGGCGCTGAAAGACGACTGCCCATGATGAAGAGCTGTCGTTCCAACCCATGAACTTCAAGGTGCCCATGTAGTCTAGTGTAAGGCGCATGTACAGTGAGCCATTAGAGGTTGTGTACATAAAGTATAACTCATCCTCCGTGCTCACGGACGTTTCGTATATGAAAGAGTTCCCGTATGGGAGGACCGATGCCCACATGTTGCTAGGCCCAATAAAGCGGCAATATGGCCTGGTCCGATTCCAGAGGAAGAACTGAAGGTCTGAGCTGGGGTTGGCACTCATGGAGAAGTCCCCGGTGGATGGGTCATTCGGGCCCTTCCAGGCGACGAGCTGCATGGCTACGTTTGCCTTGTAGCTCACCAAAAACTTCATGTTTAGTAGAATGGTGTCAGTTGGGTGGTCAAAGCTCTGCCATATGGTTGTTTCATCCGACAACCGGAGAACCAAATTTCCCGAGTCGAGTAGCACTACGTAAGCTTCGTCGCCTTTGGTGACACTGTTGTTCGTCGCCCAAAGAGTGTGACCTTTGGAATCTGACAAGACAAGGTTAGAATTGTTGTTGATGGAGAGCATCGCGGATGAAGGTACAATTATTGGGTTGTTGCGGTTGGCAACCCAAACATATGTGCGCTCTGGGATGTCGTGGTACCATATGCCGAGGAATAAGCTATGGTTGGAGGTGCCCAGAGAGAAGAAGCCAAGTGCAAAGACTCCGCCTTTGGAAACGATCACGTCGCCAGGGGAGATCAGCCGCTTTGCTTGTGTCAGCTGGCCCTCGCAGTCGCAGAAAGTGATGAGAAGTAAGTAGATGAAAACGGGGAGGCAGGCCATATGAATGGCCTTGTTCTTGGCTTGCCTACGAAGCGTGAAGAAATGTCACACACATACGCAGGTACTACTATTATTAGTGTTTGTTTCTGATACATACATAACTGTTGAATCTTGAGCACGGTGAGACTGAAGGAAGCAATGCATGCCCGAGACTTTTCTATCCGTCTGGTCAGAATGAACACGCAAACCCAAAGGAAAAGGGAAAAATTGTGTGGCTACGAAATCAGAGTCTGACTGAACTTTCCGGTGGAGGGTTCAGACGAGAGAAGTCCTCGGGAATAAAGAGCGAAACCGCGCGGAATGCGCGTGTGTCGCTTGCCATGGGGAGGAGAGAGTGCGCGTGTAACACGTAACGCTGGTATAACCACTCCTGTGAGCAAACAGGAAATTTTTACGACGAATTTTTCAGTGTCAGCGGTGCGCGTCCTGACTGCTGACTCTTGAGCACACGGCCACACGGGGACATACTCGCGTGGCGTCGACCGACAAGTCGTCGACTACGTGTCCATGGCCGCTTTCGGCTGTAAGCAACCCGCCCGTATTATGGGCTTCATGGGATTACATATGGGATCACAAAATGGCCTACGGGTGCTCCATATGGGCCCATCCATCGGAAGCTGAACGAATTTTTTATTTATATTTTCTATTAAAATATTGTTAAAATATATTTTTAAAAAAAATTATAGATATATACTGGCAAACGTTGATTGGCCGGTCAGCGGAGTTAGAAAATTTGTAAGCGATACTCTTGCCATTCTAGACGCGTTTTATCCTGCAACAAGAGAGGTTGTCCGCAAAAAAAATCTATGCAGAGCACGCGAGGGAAAAGCAGGTTGCGGCACCCTTGTCACGTTTTGCTAGGGCGTTTTTCCCCTAGAAGGTTGCCTGTAAAATTAATAGCCTCGTTCGTGGAGAAGTGGGGCATAGCAATTTTACAGGTAGTTCCCTTGCCGCTTCTTATCAGGATGATTTTTAAGCGGCAGACTATAAAACCCCTTCTAGCCGCCTAAAAATCCAGTTTAATCGTGCTAACTTTCCTTTTTGGCATACCAAATAATGGGACTGCTAGACCGTGGCATCGATCGGTCACACTGCTCCTATCTCTCAGCAGTCGAGAACATCGTGCTGACCATCCTCCGTCCACGTCCTTCATGACACCTACTGTCTATCAACCCTGCTTTCGTAATAGGTAAGATATATCCTTGTTGTTTGACGTACATTTAAATATGATTCCTGGTCGATAATACATGTATGGTAAATTTTTTGCAGGTTACATGAGGCTAGCCTCCTTCTGTTATGTCGGCTATTTGAGGCCACAACACGAGAAAGACCTAACAAAGAGGTAGTTCATAGACTGGTCTCTTATCGTTGCACTTCTAGACCGCTAGAGGCTAGAGACACAAACATTCTGCCTGTCGTACGGGAAGATGGTTCCTACGCTTCAAGACGTCTTGTACCTTCTAGGTTTTCTCCTCGCAAGGAACGCAGTAGGTCTAGTTGATAGAATTCAAGGATGGCACGGTGACATCTAGGAGCATTGCGCTCACATTCAGCGTCTGCCTAGTCTTGCTACTCCGGTCACACTCCTTTACTACACCATGGGCAGGGTCATCCAGACATGGCTATTTAAGTTCACTGTAAGTAAAGCAATTGCTATGATATTATGTGCGTACTTAAGCCTAATTAATTACTTAGACTTATAGCCTTCTCCCTATGAAGGCTGGTTAGCTCCATCTTAAGACTGACGACTACTCGATGCGACGGAGCTTTGAGATGTATCTACTATGGCTCTTTGGCTAAGTGATGTTCACCAGCATAGCGGACCATGCTATGGACAAAAAGCTTATGTACTATGCTCACGTGATCACTGATGCCGAGGATGGGAGCATACCTCAATAGAGCTAGGGATTTGTTGTCCTCGCAGCGACGTACCAGGGTCTTTATGATGTATGCACAAAGACTGACCTAGGTTCATTGATCACCGACTGTCTACTACTTTTGCAGCTCTAGGCTACTAAGCGGTTCACGATCGACCAACCAGTGGTGGAGCACAGTGCATATGACAATGACATATACACATAGAGTCCACTCGAGGACTTCTCCACAATAGGGACTGTGGTGTTTTCATCAGCTACATAATGTGTTAATTTAGTGTTCGTACCTAAAAAATAATTAGCTGACACTTCATATCGTACTCTGTAACAATGATAAGCCCACTTGCAAGTCACAAGGTCCTACTTAGACTTCATGTTGGAGATCAATCAGCTGCAGCTGAACGACGTCCTTTGGGAGCCGTACAACCCTATAAACATATAGGCTTGTGCACCACTTAGACTTTTAACTCTATGCACATGTGATCAGGCCTATTGGTTGACAACCTAGCTAATGGTGTTTGACATCTTTGTCGAGCCACACTATTCGTAGCACATGTTGCAACAATTTGGTATATGTTAGTTGTACCATCAACCAATCGTGTCGACTGTGCCAAATAATATTCACCGATAAATATTGGTACAAAATTGAACGTATAATTATATCCTTTGTACATATTCTAACACCATATTTGTAAATAGATATAATCAATAGTGATCGGTAGTCGGCACTTCGTAGGTTCCACGTCTCTAGAAGTATGTCGATAGCTGGTTGCTAGTGACCAAGGAAATCATCTAGGAGCAGCGCCTACATGGATAGGCATCACATATATTGTACCTCAGTTGGTACCAGCCTTGTACCCACATGTACATGATGTTCACTCTTGACACTTCGCAACCACGCATAGCCAATGTGTCAGACACGTACTCTAAATACCGCGACCATGACTTCTTTTGCGCTTTGAGTCATCAACTTTTTGTATCTTAGCTAAATGTTCTATGCCTCTTACATATGATATGTCATTTTAAATAGGTCGATGCTATGCGACAGGTTGACAGCTAGCTTTGAACCGTGTGTCGACAGTTGGAGGTTAGGGTTGTGCTGATGGATAATGAATAGAGCATTACCTATGATAGGATGCGCAACATGATACACACTATCCTCTGTGCTCTTATCTATTGTGCCACCGATGTGGTTCCTTCCATAGTGGTGACTGCATCATGAGTCCGCCCTATAGAAACGCAGCCTATAAGTAACTTCAGCTATCCACTGCTCAAATATATTACTTCCTTCTTACCATGCAACGCTAATGTTAATAAAATATACTCTTTATAGCTTTCACTACGTCGTACCTTACTTCCTTCATAGTAGGGGCATCGACACATGGAGCGGGGCGTTGACACAAGGATTTTTAGGTTTGTCACATAGTACATATTTCTATTCGGTTCACGATATTTTAATTTGAATTGTTCAATCATTTTTCTCACAAAGTTACAGGCTACACCACCGTAGAACTCCATAGTCGCAGATGGATCTAGGCATGCCACTTTTGGATGGACGCACGACTCTTTCGACTACGATAATCTTACGGCAAATCAAGATGTGCTTGGCTCCTCCTAATTTGTAGGAGGTTCGCCACCACACACACAGGAGCCGCATGCTTCTACTTTTGTGCAGTAGGTCTGCGTTAGCCGTGGTGTCTCAGCCAACCACCTCACCTATTCCTAGGGTCACGTGTGAGCATAGGGGAGCAAAACGAAGAGAGGTAGAGAACAAACCCTAGGCTAGTAGTACATTGTGCCATTTGTATTTACTAGTTGTACTATTTTGTATTCACTGTTTCAGCTATATGTACCTATATCATTTACTATACGTTATTAACATGTCGCTTTCACTCTTTTTTGTGTACACATGACCACGGTAGTATACGATAACGAACTCTCAATGTTTTCACTCCTTACTATATGCATGACTACTGAGTCACAATCAATGTTGAGTGATGCCAGCCAACTTTCGATGTGTAACTATCATGTTGCTTTCAACACGACCTGTAAGCCAACTTTCGCTTCTTGACCGTTACGTCGCTTTCAACACAACCCAACAGTCTACTTTTAATGCATTAATGTCATGTTACATTCAAATGATTTTTATAGGCATGGTACTTTCCATGCATAAATGTCACATCATTTTCAATGCTTTTAGTCATATCCATCGCACCTAACATAACCAGCGCTATATAAGACCTTCATATGCATAATGAAACTTAATGTTTTCATCCGCTGATACCCTTGTAAATTCCACACCACTCATTTACTTTATCTTCTATAGCATCAAAGAACAATAGTTGCTAAAAATGCTTTCATTGAGGATCCAAACTAGAGAAGTGATAGTTTGGCTTTACTAATTATACTTTAGTGTAACCATCCATTCTATATATGTGATGATCAATGTTAGCTTTTGACATCTCGGGACCCCAACACTCGTGGGAGGAGATTTTTCCGATCTATAAACTATTCTCATGAGGTATGGATTGTAAACCCTGGTTTTTTAATTGTTCATTATCACAACATTTTCTTCGAACTAATATTTTTTTTGCCAGATCCTTGGAAGGACGTGTAGTTTCATTCAATGGGTCGATATAGAAGATCTAGTATTTGACTTCAACCATTGGTTCACCGATACGTTGGTTTTTCCTCTCAAAATCAAATAAACAATACATGAGGAGAAATGAGAGTATGAATAATGTTAGTAAGCTAAATAGTCATACTGGAGGCTGCAACTTCTTATTTCTACGACAAGAGTATTCTAAGTAGGCTTATGGTGATTATTACCAGGTGATGAGATTAATAAGTGACGATACTTTTAATAGAAGATACTTTGTTTATCCAAATATTCTTGAAAATGATTTTGTTATAAGTTCATTATAGATCTCTATAATTTATTTTAATTTTATTGTCATGTATACTACAATAGATATGTATGCACTTTTTCCGAATGATGTGAATTCAAATAGTAAATAAATATAAAGAAATCATCGTATAACTTTGCACAAATCATGCAAGCTAAAACAATTAAACCATACATATATGTTAAAAATATAGTATAAACAAAGAGTCGACTACTCAAGTGAGTATAAGTGGTCGATAGATGATGATCTCCACAAATTTTAAATAGATGTATGTATTGTATTACCCGTTGTATTATTTATATTATATTTATATTTTATCTGTAACGTATAAAACTATTAATAACCGTATAATGTTTTTATCACTGTTATTTAAATAATATTCATCTTGCCCTCCAATTAATGGTGTAACTATTTTCTATTATTCACACTAACCATCTCAATTATCTTTTCTACGTACTTATAAATTTTCTTTATAATTAAATATCTAAGTAAAAATAAATTTATTTCAAAAAATCTTTTTTTACTGTAGAGACAAAAACGACTTAGAGAGTGCTAGTCCTCTCCACTCCCACAAGTTGGCTTATTAATTTTGTAGACTACCTCCTAATGACAAAAAAATGCTTAAGAGCAGTAACTTTCTCCCTCTTATACCGTGCAGATAGTATCTTGACGTAAGATAAAACATTCTTGATTAGAACAGCAAGAGAATCTATAAATTTTCTAGGTATGTGTTAACAAGTGTTTGACATACATTTTTAAAAATTTTAAATAAAAATATATTTTTTAATATTTTAATAAAAAATATATAAAAAATTGGAACGGCCGAAGCTGCCGGATTCGCCTCAAGCCCTCATGGCGCCGGAGCCAACTCTCAATGTCAGTGGAGTGGAGACGACGGAGTTGCGAGGCCTAGAAGCGGGCCAGCCAGGGAGGCGGTTTGTCCGCCGCTGCTAATGGTACGCCCCGAGGTGGTGGACGCGTTGCAGGGCTTGCAGCCTCGAACGATTCGAACCGCTCAGCCGACGCGGCGTTGGTGCAGCGGCGGCGGCGGCGCAGCAGGAGTAAGCACCCAGCAGGAGTGGGAACTGCTGGCTGAGGGAGAGCTGACGCAGTCCCGCAGCAGCAGCCGCCACTGCGTTTTCCCAGTCGTGATCTGGCTCCCCAAGGTGGTTCAAGCCCTGTTCACGTGCTACTTCGACGCCACATGAGTGCAGGTACTAGTACTAATTTTGATTTAAACGATGATAATATACATAGATCCATACATATATTCTCGTTTTATCAAACCTAGTGCAAAAGCATCAAACTTCAGAAAACCGTTGTAAGATGAATCCGACACCCAAACAGCATCATATTATCACCGGTATGCTTTCATTTTCTAGCTAATTAATTCCTAGGTTCTTGCACAATTGATCAAGTGGTGAGTTTTACAACCAGTTAATTCGTAAATCAAACTTCTAACGTCCCTGCAGTGTTAAGACTTACGTTGTTCACAGACTTGTTGGCATCCTCTCTTACCCCTTCGGCCATGAAATTCCTTTGCACAAAATATGCAGGCTGCTTAGGAGTAGGAAGTGTTGTGGTCTCATTCTCGAACATGGCCATAACTGATGACATGAGTGATCATCAGTTGGATCTTCCTGAACACATGACAGTCCTACATGGATACAGAGCAAAAACTCATGCCACAAGCTCCATGCCTGAACCAAGAGAAGAGACTTCCTAATCAGCGCAATATCGTAGCTGTTGAAATTTTATGCATTTCAATATTTCATATAGAATTTACACAGGCTATGAGGTTTGGAAAATCCATTATAAGATGCGGTGAGCTGATCTTACAACCACTTATAATTTCCAAGACTAAAACACCAAAGCTATATGTGTCAGACTTGACAGAGAAGATACCTTCGATCGCATATTCAGGAGATATGTAACCACTATTTTACTCACCTGAACTTAACCCCATAAATTGTTTTTTTTCTTATTTTACTTCTCAAACTATTAAAAATGATTTACTTTACTTCCTAACAATACTTATTTTTTATCTATATAAGTCATATTTGATACTAAAATTTAGTATAATAGATGCATTATAGCTTATGCTTCAACATTTTTAGAACTTGTACACAAGATTAATTTAAACGTCTAGATTTTAAAGTTTAAGCAAATGGTTATGAAAAAAATTAAAAATATTTTTTATCTCTGCTAATGGTGTCATCCATGCCTTAAAAAATTTCAGTTTAAAATAAGGCTAATATAAAGAGAAACAAAACAAGAAATATTATTAAGGAGTAAAGTGAACCATTTTTAATAGTTTAGAAGGTATAATAAGTTAGAAAATAGTTTAGGAGAATAAATGATCCAATGGAATTGTTTTAGGAAGTAAAATGGACTTTTTTTAACTATCTTAGTCCTAAGAATACTTCATTTGTAGCACATCTTTCATGTACCAATATAAAGTTAAAAAAGGCTAAAATGCTTACTTTAACAGATTCAATATATTTTTCCACCACTTTAATAAACTCTAATATATTTTGTCTCCACTTTAACTAGCTCTAATACACTAGTCCATCACATTAGAAAATTTCAATAGATTGAGTGTCTTAGAGATAAACTCTTTTTATAAATGAGCACATAGGTAATAGATTAAGGGGCTTTTTAGATCAATGCCTCACTTTGCCGCATTGCAAATTAGGCACGCCACACATGCTTAGTCTATCGTTTGTTTTCTTGCCAATGCTTAGCCTGCCGCACAAAGTTAAGGTGCAGAGGAAGTGCTCTGCCACACCACACTTGTGGTGCCCGCGTGCACATCAGACAAAACAACATATTACCCTCACTGTCCAGCTGCAAAACACATGAAGAAAGAAAGAAATCGAGCAAATAACCTGTTCTAACACTGATTAACATACTGATAACAAAGGAAGCAGTAGAGGGATATTGGTGAGATAAGAAAGGCATAGGGATATTTGAAAATCTCGAAAATTGAATCCACTCAACTATAGGAACACACTGATGGGAACAGCTTATGGAATGTCCAATGGTCACCCAGAAAATGAAGGAAGAAGGGAAGTACTAGAGGAGGAAGAAGAACAGTAGGGAAAGAGCAAACAAAGCTCGAAAGGAGGTGCTTCATTATAGACAAGCACCTCTCGCTGCTCTGCATCCGACCGATGATACATCCAAGTTGCTGGTCAACAAGCAGCCGTAAGATCAGCTACAAAGGCTGGAGAGAGAACTGGAGGGAACGGTACCAAACTACCGGTCTTTCGGATGGAGACTAGTAAAGAGCAATGTACTTTAGAACGGGATATTAAATTATAATATAGCAATTTTATAGGTCTATTGAGAAAGGGCTGAGATTGACATCTTAAGTCTAAAGTTGTGGTTGGTTTTTTCGGTTTTATCTTAAGAAGAAATGATTTTTTTTCTCGAGGGATGTGCGCCTACGGCACAACATAGAGCAGAGGGAAATGGTCGAGAAAAGTAGTAGAGATAAGGTTGTACTAGAGGATTAGTAAAGTGGCTTTTAATGTCCAAGCTGTAAATGTATCTTTAATTACCCCTGAAGATCATTCCCCCTAATATAATTGTTAATTAACGCATCATTAATCTATAAGTAACACCAATAATTAATTGTTAATACCTTCCATCTAATTTAAATATATCATTGATTCCTTTAAAATTACAACAATTTTACTATTATTAAGAAAGTACCTCTAGATACCAAAATTTACACATAAAATATTGGTACTCAAGGTACATGGTATCTGAAGATATCAAATTTTACATTAAAAAAATATGGTACATATGGATACTTATTAACGATGGTAAAATTACTCTTAAAATTAGCCAAATCATGCATTCTGCAATTGTCTTACCTCACTTTAGTATCATCTACAGTGATACCTAAGAGGACATTGTAAGAGGTGGTCAAACTACCTCTCATGAGCTGTGAGATCGGCACTAGTCCTAGGATACAATATTGGTACCTGCAGTAATAGAAATATAACATCAAAAGTTATAATAATAATAATAATAATAATAATAATAATAACAAATAATGAATATTTAAGTTAACTAGAATGCATCTTCAAGTTGACCCCGTGAAGGCAACCAACACATCAGAGACTATAGCAGAAAATATAGTGTAGCTAGCACCTAAGGCAAAAGCAACAATTTAGGGCTAAAATAAAACCCTATACATCATCTTCACTTTCGTGAAACTTCTAAAGAAAAAAGTCTGAATAAATACGTACTTAGGAAGCCACGAAAGCGTGAACATGCATGGGCTTCAAAGGAAAACTATATTTATTTCACAACTCTGTTTATTATTTTATATATATTCAAAACATCTATATGTGTATTTATCTTGATTGAGACCCTAATCTCAATCTCAAGTAAGAGTAGTCATGTAGTCACTCCATTTAGTGCAGTTCATTATTTATAAGAGACTTATGTACCAACACAACCCGTGAGTCACTTTGCAATGACTTCAGCGTCAACAAATTCTCAAAGCCTAAAACCTAATGGCAGTTTTCACCTTTTTACATATTTATTAGTTTTGTTCGTTTTTCCAAAACCATAGGCCTCTACCTAAACCATTATCCAACTATATTCACAGGGCCACATGTCACCTCATCAATCACGGTTCCTGAAGTTTTTTGCCCTCAGGCAGCCCATAAATTGTAACATCAAAATTCAATTTACTTTCTTTATATTACCATCATTAGTTTTCCACCTGAAGTCATCTAACTTTTCAGACTACTTAAGTCTATTTCTGACCACATAGATCAGTCGTTAGCCACATAGACTAACTCTGGAAACGATACCCATCGAACAACTTTACTTCACAACCATTTACAAATAAATCTATACGAGAGAAATCATTTTATATCTGCTTATGACTGTGGGCACAACTGTTTAAACAGTTTGACCAAAACTTATATAGAAGGTGCACACTTTACCCATATACCGTAAGGCTCTTCATCTACAATCGATAATAAAGACTTGCTATAAGTTTTTCCAAAACAAAACTAGGATAATCATTTGTCGATCAGAAGGGTCCCAGACCAAGTCATAAGCAAGTCCTAGACTTCCATAAGCACTACTTCTGTTGGCGCAAAAATCTGACGATGACCCTTGCGTCGCACATGACGGCCTGGGAGATCCGCTTAACTCCAGTGCAGATCCTAACTTAGTTAGTTGAGGATGTGATAATCAAATTGATCCTGCAATTGACAAAAAAAATATATACAAAAGTAAGAATTTTGGTCCAATCGGCTTAGTGGCTGATACGAGCTCCTTCCATTAGCCGATGGCCGATAGGAATGATATCACTTGCGTACTAGCGATAAGACCGATGCAGTCAGAGAGAAACATATAAAATGATATAGGCAAGTAAACTCATCAGCTAGCTTAGCCAATAGAAGAGACGAAACCTACTAAATCACAAAGTTGGCCTTAGTAAAGACAATCTTGATAGATCGAACTAAACCGAAATATTATAAGATTAAAACTAGTATGACCGGATCGATCAATAGTGGATTAATCATTGAAACAGAAGATGAATATCAACTGATGATCTAATATGTGTAAAGATAGCTTTCAACAAAAATAGGTATATCGGCTAGAGAGCCGATATATATTAAACTTGAAGCATAATTATAAAGATATCTCATCGGCTAGAACTCCGATAAAATATTGAATAAAACCTATCAAATTAGTAGGATTTAACCTATTAGCAACAATCCAATAAATTGAACCTAACTGAGATAGTACCAAATTAAAGATAATAAGAAAATCCTACTTAGCCAATAGATCTTATGTAAGTGTGATGGATACACTAGATCAATCTAAGAGATTATAATGATACAGTCTTAGACAAAACCGATATATCAAGGTAAATCGGCAATCGTATCAACCGAACTAAGGCAATATAATATATCGAAATAATACAGCATTATACAAGACCAATCTAGCCGATACAATTGCTGGGTGGCGGGACTTACCCCTTCACCGGAGATCAAAATGATACAGCCCTGCATCGAGAGATAAAACCCATCAAAAAAACCTAGAGAATTAGGGTTGACGATGCGCTGAGAGTATTATTGTATTGAGTTGTGTGTTTTTTACATTAACGTAGGGTTTATATTTATACATTAGGATTATATGAATCATATGCGGTTACAATATTCACGGCAACCATGAAACAAATAGAAACTAACAAACACTACTAATTACGATATAATCTTGTCTAATTACAACAGATATCCCTAAAGATAACTTTCTTTATCTTCTACAAACCGACCTGGGCTCAATCATTCATGGGCCAATTGATCCACCTAGACCCACACTCAAACCTAACATCCGATCCATCAACTATTGTCTTCAGCCGATTCATCAACCATCGGCTCTAGCCGATCCATCACCATCGGCCTTTGTCAAATATCATCGGCTTTCATCAAACATACCAAAGCCGTGATGCCGATATGCTGGTATGTGCCAATTTTTATCGTTAACAACTTCTTATAGCTATTCTGGTAATTCCACACCTCTTAGTAAACAAGTGATACTAGCCCTACTAGTTACTTAGCTAGGAGTGATCCATACTATTCATATAGTCGTACTGTATTATGCTCAGTGTAGTTCCCCAAAGAATCAGTCTATATGTGTAAACACAAAGTCTCGCGACATAAGTGACCATTTCGCAGCACGGATTTTTTAAAGACAACCATTTTTATTTCACAAACCATCAACATAGAATGTTGGGTTTGTAAAACAGTTTATAACCTATTTCTCCAACATGATTAATTTATCTCATCCAAACATCACATTATTCATGAAAATATATTATTAATTATCAATGGTAAAAATATTAGAGGTTTCAACACCAGTAGTACGAGCCTCATGTAATAAAATATGGCTTACAATGGTCAGAATAATCAATTTTCAAAATAAAGGATATAATGCATTAAATAGGTCGCCAAACAAATCAACTATAATTAGTGGCCTTTACCTTTACGTATGTCTAATTATATACTTTATAAATTTTTACTTTTATAAAGTAGGATTAATATGATTGAAGAAGTGACTTGTCTTGCTTTTTAATCAACATGAAACTCTTCACATTCCGCATCTGAGAAATTTCTGATAGCAAAATACACGTGAAACATGAGAAATCTAAATAAAACCCTAAAAATTCAATAAAACACTAAATAAATAATAGTGTCATCTGATAGATCTTATTTTGAAAAAAAATTTAAAAATTGAATAGAATCAATTGGAGCTATGGTTCACTAGAAATGAATTTTGGAAGTTTAAACTATTTTTGAAAATCAAAAAATAGATTTGTTATATTTGGCATAGAATATTCTAAAGTAATATTCCTTAGAACTGACATGTGGGGTCCATTATCAGTAGCCCGACACTTTGGACCAAGTACGCACAATTACGAAAAAAGGTTGTTGGTGGACTGGGTTCATAGTTATAGACCTACGTGTTAACCAAGCGGTAGGCTCACACGTCAGTGACTCTAGGGGATGAACAAAGTGCGTTGACATTGGTCAAAGTGGGTCCCACTAGGCTAGATCAAGGTTGTTGGGGTCCCACTCATCAGTGTCACATTCCTCCTCTCTTCTTTTCTTTTCTTCTCTCCTTCTTTTCTTCTTCCTTGTTCTTTCTTTGCTCTCCTGATCCCCTTTTTCTAGCGTACGAGCTTGAGCCTGGGCCAAAGGCACTCAGCGCCAGCTAGTGGGGGCTGAGGCCGAAGGGACAAAGCTCATCGAGAGGAGTCCTAGGACAACAACGATCAGTGGAGGGTGAGGTCGCTCACCCAACGACAAAGTGGTCGAGCGTGGCGATGGCCTGGACTAGGATGGGGAGGCAGTGATGTCACAGTGGTCAACTTAGGAAGGTAGGAAATGGACCCAGGGGAACGCAGCAGTGTCAGCTGTGCACTCAGCTCAGCCTCTGGCGCAGTGGATGGTGAGGTAGAGGGGAAAGCAGGGGAGCTCGGGGTGCAACAATGGCCGTTAGAGTTTTTGCTCTAGTTTGCTGAAGAAGAAAAGGCCGAGGAAGCATGGTAGAGATAGTTGTAGGGTTTGGTGCTAGGCTTTGCAGTCGTTTTTGTTATTTTGCAACAAGTCGAGAGACGACGAACGTCTGCACGGTACTGTGAATCGTGCAAAACCTTTATTAATATCTTTCCGTATTCATCATGATAGGATGTAGTTTGACTAAGTTTTATAGCTTTCTAGGGAGGAGAGAAGGGAAGAGTTGGCTTGTTGCTTCATCGATTGTCCCATCTAGGAGTTTGGTAGTATAGAGAAAGAGAAATTTTATGTGTATGCATTCATAGCATAGTCTTGCATAGGAAAAATAAAAGAGACAGGAACTTATATGTCATGTTGTCTGTATGCATGTAAGATGGAGTAAAAAATATGGAACAATGTGCATGTATATTTTATAGGTTGTATGAAAAAAAAAAGAAGAGGTAGAAGTGTTTGGCCTAGCTTGCTTAAATGATTGGCAGTGTATAGAGGAGAAAACGAAATCCATGTGTTCTGTGTTTAAATGGATGGATAAGATAGAGATCTTACTGCTTTGCTCTCACTGTTTTTTCTTATTATTTATTATTATTTAGTGTTTTTGTTAGATAGTGATTAAATGTAAGTTATGAATGGTGGGGAGCTGAAAAGATGGGGAGGAAGAGAAAGAAGTGAATCTTGACTTTTGCTAGTTTTCGTCTGCATGTAACTTACGATGGGCCTTGGTGCGAACGCGCTTCGATTACTCAGCCGCTCTACGATAGGTTGGTAGTGTGGTGGAGGACGCAGATCCCGTCGAGTGGAGGCTACCCGGAGGGGGGTCAGAGCGTCCACAGTCGGGAGCTCGTGATGCTGCACGTTAAAGTGGCGGAGGGAAGGTCAGAGCGTCCTATCAGAGGAATCGCCCTCAGGCCTCGGCTGTGTGGGGGCCGAAGTAGCTGCTGCAGCACCAACACCACACCGGCTATTTTGGATTTTTATTTAAAGATCAACCATAATGTTTAGTGTGTATCTTTCCGTCTATCGGCTTGTTTCCAATGCATGTGGGATCAAAACTGATGTATTGAATAATTTTGTCAAACATTGAATTGGTGATGTTATGTGGACCCGAAGAAAATTGGGTACAAGACGATGGTAAATAATCAATTTTGTCATCAAACAATGTCAAATGCTCTCTCCGTTCTTATATAAATTCTAGATTGTTTTGAAAAAAAATTAAGAATAGAGAAAAAAAACTATAATATTTTCCATTAATATAGAGTAAAGAGTAGTTAGGTAAAATAAAAATAAATAAATATGATATGATTGATGTAATAAATAGTAGTATAAAATCTCTTACATTATTAAAAAAATTCAATATACGGGGGAGTACGTGGCACGTGTAGTATTTGGAGAACTATATTATCTTGTGTTAATTTCTAGTAACGATTCGCGCGCGGACTATTATGTATCGGAGACGGCCCCACGCAAGTGCAGATCGAGATGGGAACTCGCAGATTTAAGGCTAGATTTCACGAACAATTATAGGCAGTTACTGCATTCCTTTCGCCGGTGATCGAGTAGTTTTCAGCTTATACGATTTAAACATACATGAATTTTTCAACAAAAGTTTAACTCGAGTAAACTAATTATGAAACTTTAAAAACTCTAAATGAAAACTTTAAAAAATAACTTAAATTTTGAAACATTTCAACTCCAAATTTAAAACTTTCAACTCAAAATTTAAAAAGTTCAACTTAACTTCTTTTTTTTATTATCGATCGTAGGCCTGACATTCGATGGGAGACTATTTTTTCACCCACCTTAAATTTCATGGACTTTCTCTAGATGGGCTGGACTTTCAATTAATGATCTGAGAAACGAAAAAAAAAAGCCACGAATCAGCAAAATTGGAGGGGGTAGGGGTGTGCACGCGCGCAATAGGAGCCCCTTTAGTAATACTTGCATACTAAAGGGACATCTACCTATACATTAAAGTAGCGTCTCAAGGATCATGATAAAAACAACTCATCCAAAAAATGTAGCATCTACCCCTTGTTTCTAATAATTTATGGAAAATCACAAACTAATTACAGAATTGTTAAAATGGATACGCTTTTCATGCAGAAAACATGTAACACAAACATTTACCGTCCCTCTAATACCGTGAGACTCATGTTATTGTTAGAGCTGCTGGCATTTTCTCCTGTTTGTTTGGCTTCAGTGGTCCGATGTGCAAAATACACAGGCTGTATTGGAGCTGAAAGTGCAGTGGTTTCATTCTCCAACATGAATACAACAGAAGACATGAGTGGCCTATTATTTGGATTATCTTGCACACACAACAGGCCTATGTGGATGCATAGTAAAACTTCAGTTGGTGAGTAGCTCTCAACAATGGATGAGTCCACCAACTTCATGGCCTTATCATCCTTCCATAAGCTCCATGCCTGAACCAGTGGAATTGAGTCCATATAAAATCGGTACAATTAGCCTGAATTTGTATGGAGAGAGAGAGTGTTTCATGGTACTTACATAAGCTAACAAGTTGGGAAAGTTTATCAGCCCAGGTAAGCTAATCTTCAAACCACTTACAATCTCCAAGAGTATGACACCATAGCTGTATGTGTCGGACTTGACTGAAAAGACGCCATCCATTGCATATTCAGGAGACATGTAACCGCTGCTTAACAATTTTGTAATAAGTAAGATAATTTTCTAGCAAATAAATGTCATTGTTAACGCTAATACATGAATCACTCACTATGTTCCAACAACTCTGTTAGTATTTGCTTCTTGCTGGTTGCCACCAAAGATTCTTGCCATGCCAAAATCCGATATCTTAGGGCTCATATTCACATCCAACAAGATGTTGCTTGATTTGAGATCTCTATGAATTATAGTTAACCTTGAATCTTGGTGGAGATAAACAAGTCCTCTAGCTACTCCTTTGATTATCTTGAACCTTGTTGACCAATCAAGAAAATATTTATTTGCAGTATCTATCAAGAATGGTATACGACGTTATTAGTAAGTATGCAGCCAAGTTTCTTTGATCATATTGTAAGTTTATGCAATACTGGACACATAAATCTGAACAGTACCAAAAATGAATGCATCCAAGCTTTTATTTGGCAGGTATTCGTAAATTAGCAGCTTCTCATCTCCATGTATGAAACAACCAAGAAGTCTAACGAGGTTCCTGTGCTGCAATTTGGCAATTAGAAGTACTTCATTTCTGAACTCTTCAACTCCTTGTCCAGAACCCTTGCTAAGCCTTTTAATTGCCACTTCTCTGCCGTCCTCCAGCATTCCCTGCATAATTTAATCGCTTTAATTTTTATAAAGAAAGCTCTTCATTTGTAAATTTGTTGTTCCTCAACAGTTGGGATAGTAAAAATCTCTGTTAAATTTAACAATACAGTGTGACAGTTTTTGTGTCCGTATTGTAATTCTCAAAATCGAACTTTTTTTTGGCTACCTTATAAACCTTTCCAAAGCCTCCTTGTCCGAGCATGTTGTCGTCACAAAAGTTGTTCGTGGCAGCAGCAATATCTCCAAAACTGACAAATGGCAGTTGTAAATTTTCATCACCAAGTTCATTTGATGCACTCAAGTATCCTAGCATTCGTTTCTTCCTGCCAACCTTGTTCTGACGTTTGCCTGACAGTAATATCAATATCGTATTGTTAGTATCGACAGTAACATATGAACAGTAGCACTATAAGAAGATAAGCTGTGATTCCTGTGAATAGTGAAGTTGCTCTGAATCTACCTCTGCATTTGCGTATCCACACAAGTATTATGCTCATCAGCAGAAGCAAACATGCTGTAACTGGGAGCAGAACTTTTATCAGTCCTCTTCTTATTGTTTACTGGGAAAAAGAATATTTCACCAAGAGAATTAACAGTTGCTGAATCCATCAGACATAAGTATCAGGCAAATGATGCATGCATGCAATTTGGGGTACGTGCGTACCTAGTTCAGATTTTTCCAACCTCACATACAGGTCCTGCCCTTTATCGACATACCGAACGTCAACCATGTCATCGATCCACATCACACAGCCGCTGCCTCCGCCGCCGCCTCGGATATCTGCTGCGGCGTAGGCGACGCAGGAACAGTCGGCGAAGCACCTCGCCCTGCACTCGTCAAGCGTAGCGCCCATGTCCACCGTGGCGTTGTCCGTGTCGGGGAGCTTCACGCTGCGCAACGGCACGAACCCGTCCGTGGTACTTCCGTTGCCGCAATCCAGCGGCGTGTTCCTCCGGCAACCACCGGAGGTCTCCCTCATGGACCACTGAGAGGGGGACACGGGGCTGAACCCCACCATGCAGCTGCAGAAGAGAGTGGACGCGGTGTTCACGTTGCAGAGCCCGAACGCGCCGCACTTGGCGTAGTCGTCGCAGACGTCGCGCGGGGACTTGGCGAAGGTGTTCCACGCCCGGCTGCTGGGATCCCACACGAGGCGCTGGAGCACGCCGACCTCGTTCAGCACGAGGCGGGAGAAGGGAGCGCCGGCGGCGGTAGTGAAGACGTAAGCGATCTCGTCGGGCTTGTCCACCACCTGGCTCGTGTACATGGCCATGTACGACGCCATCTCCGGGACGCCGCTGAACCACAGCCCGTTCCACGGCCCCATGCGGTACTTCTTAGCGGTGCCGCGCCACAAGATGCTGTCCGGTAGCCCTTTCTTTTCCAGCACGCGGAGGTAGTCTCCCTTCGCCGGGTCGTCCGGCGCGCGCCATGACGTGAGCGACCATTCCGCGCCGGTCTGTGGGTTCTTGCCGATCCTCATGCCGGCGATCATGGTGTTCGACGGGTGATCGAACGACTGCCAGATGATGACACCGGTGCTCTGGTCGCTCACGACGAGGTTTCCGGACTCGAGCAACCGCGCCGCTGCTGACGAAGACAGGCCGGTCGTGTTCGAAGACCAGGCAGCCTGGCCGAATCCATCGAGCAGAAGGAGCACGCCCGTGCTGCCGTTGATAACCAGTACGCCGGTGGTGTCGTTCAGCGGGCTGTCACGGTTGGCCACCCAGACGGCGTCCCCGGACTCGGAGAACCATATCCCGACGTATCTCCTGCTTGGCAAGCCGGGTGAGAAGAACCCCAGAGTGAAGGAGCCCCCAGCTGAGACGAGCGTATTGCCGTCTGTAAGGTTGTGGCCATTGCTCAGCGTGTCCGATGCAGCGCCGACGGCACAGGCTTCGAGAGAAAGGAGCACGAAGAAGAAGATGGCGGGAGCTGCTTCCATAGCAGCTGATTTTTCCTTGCGTGTCCTTGGCCAAAATTGTTCACGGCCTCTGCGACTGCAAATGCGTTCCTACAAAGTAATATTCCTCAAACTAGCGTGTCAAAGGAAGTCCATACTACATGGCACCATTATCCCAGCCTTAGCTTATCGTGATATTAGTGGTCAGATCAACGGCAACAATATCACAATCATGCTATTGAAAACTGGCAAAATGACGATAGCTATATTAAACTTGTTTGACCCGGCTAAAGATCAGTGAATTCGTGCTAGTGGTTCAGAATAGCGCATAACCCAGGAGCAACACTGCATTAGTGGTCATTTGATTTCTCCCCATCTTACTTATTTACCTTTCCACCTCAATCCATTTCATCTATACTTAGTATAGTGCACCAACTCATTTAATAATGACGGCCCATTCATCGAATATTCATCAAATCCTAGGTCTGAATCATCTGGCTCAAATCCAACAATCCAGATCTCCTCCCCTCCCCTGTTTCCATGTCGCCCCGCACGCCGCACGCCGCACCCCCTTCTTCCCCTCAGCCCGCGGCTCCGTCACTCCCTTCCCCCGAGCCCATTCCCCTCCCCTCTCTTCCCTCTAGCCCTAGCAACCTCCTTCCTTGCCACCGCTACCTCGTCAAGTCAAGCGCCACCGCCACATCGCCGCTGTCTGATCAAGCAACGCTGCTGCCGCCATTGGGTGAAGGGCCCCGCCGCCGCCCAGATCCGCTACACCGCTGACGCTGCCGTGCAAGGCCGAGGCCACAAGGGGGCTCTGTTCCGATCTATTGCTTCCCGCTTGTTGTGACCAACGACCCGGCTTGCACGCCTCCCGGCCTTGCGTACGCCTCACGCTCCTCTTCCTCCTCCACGGCGTCCTCTCGCCTTCCTCGTGGACATCTCCCGACTCCGGCGAGTTGGAAAGGAAGGGCGTTGTGGCTCCAAGATTCGACGCCAGGTAGCTCATCATCTCCAGCCACTTGGTAAGCCTCCCAGTGCCTCATCTTTGTGCTGAAAGTCATACTCATCTATGCTTGATGAATTATGTTTGTCTCTTTTTTAGTGACGACTTTAGAGTGCAGTTAAAGTATCTGCCCATATTTTCAGTATTTAATCTATGTTATGGGCTCAAACTGAACATATGGTTTGGTTTATACAAACATGGATGTTTTACTCATCTATTATGATGCAATGACAACATATTCTTGTTGTTTGATCACTATTTTTTTTCTTTTAGGTGAAGTTTCCATTCCAAAAATATTTAATGGCTTCAAACCATTCAAAATTGGATCACCCTTTATGTCAGTCCAGAACGAAATGCTGATCGGCGCATTGGATTTCCTTTTGCTCTAAGGTACCCTATGGCATCTATCTAATTTCCATTCATTCGTTGCTTCCAGTGTAGATCAACCCATACAGTACTGCCAATTAGTACAAAATAGCTGTAAGCTTCCAGGTACTGGGAGCTGGGGCGACTGCTTAGATCCAGAGAAAATGCAATTAATGTGGGCTGATCCTCAAGTATGTGAAGAGTGAATTGATGCTGGGGAAGGGCAGGGAAAGAAGGTTCACCTGTCACAGGATCCTGATGGGGAGGCCTAAATGATGGTAGTGACTAACTGCACTCAGTGTATCATGACATCTACATAATGACCTGCATTAGTAGCAATCAGACCAAAGTTCATCTAAATCATTATATTTATTTTTTGCAAGCTGTATTTCTGAATGTATCATGTCTTTGTTTTAGCAGTGAAGTAAGGGTGTTTCCTTCATTTGTTTTTTGAGAACTGCATTTGTTATCTGCATAACTGCACAATTTTGGCTTTAAACTAAATTCATCGATTCTTTTAGGCGGATGGCTTTAATTTCCTTTCGTCGCTATTTTGAGTCACAGTTTCCCCCGGTATTTCTTCTTTTGCTTTGTGGCTTACCGATATTTGCATTTGTATCTACTATGATCAAAGTCATTTATGGAGTAAGATAAACATGCTTTTTTACTTTCATAATTCATGCTGTATACGACAGTGTTTCTATTTTCTCTTTTCATCTTGTACAGGTACTAATACTAGTACTACCGATCGATTTAAACAGTGATGAAGTAGTACATAGATTTAAACAGAGAAAAATGCAAAAGCTTCCAACTTGCCAAAAATAATTTAGTGTAATTGATGACGAACGAATTTTACCCTTTTTTGTAAAACATATAATCTCCGAAAAACCATTGAAGAGGAATCATACACCCAATGCCCCAGCGAGCAATCACGTTTTCACTGGGACAATTTTGTTTCCTGTTAATTTCATAGCAGCTAATCCAAAAGCCAGTTCATTCTGAAATTAAAGAGGGACAATCATATGATCAAGTGATGAACTTTGGAACAAATTAATTCTGAAATTAAACTTCTAACGTCCCTGAAGTGTGGTCAGACTCATGTTGTTTACAGATTTGTTGACATCCTGTCTCGCCCCTTCGGCCATATAATTCCATGGCACAAAATATGCTGGTTGCTTAGGAGTAGGACGTGCTGTGGATTCATTCTCTAACATGGCCACAACTGATGACATGAGTGGTCTGGCATTTGGGTCTTCCTGAACACATAACAGTCCTACGTGGACACAGCGCAAAAACTCGTCGAGTGAATAGCTTTCCAGAATAAATGAGTCCACTAAATCCTCTGCCTTTCCATCTTTCCACAAGCTCCAGGCCTGAACAAAGAGGAGTTCCTAATTAGTGCAAAATGTTAGCTGTTAAAACTTTATGCGCTAGATATTTCATAGAGCTTACACAGGCTATAAGGTTTGGAAAATCCTTTGTAAGATGAGGTGAACTGATCTTAGAGCCACTTAAAAGTTCCAAGACTAAAACACCAAAGCTGTAGGTGTCAGACTTGACAGAGAAGATGCCTTCCATTGCATATTCAGGGGACATGTAGCCACTATTTGAATCATGCCACCAACAAGTGTAAGTAATTCTGATATTTTCAACTGTATAAAACTTAGTACTTTAAACACAAGTAGTGCAATAGTTACTCACTATGTCCCGACTACATGCTTAGTGTTTGCCTGATGCTGGTTGCGAACAAAAATCCTTGCCATACCAAAATCTGATATTTTGGGGCTCATCTCCTCATCCAATAAAATGTTGCTGGCTTTGAGGTCTCTGTGAATTATTGTCATCCTCGAATCTTGGTGGAGATAAACAAGTCCTCTAGCTACTCCTTTGATTATGTCAAACCTTGTTTGCCAATCAAGCATAGACTTTTTTGAACCACCTACCATGAACAGTATGAAATAAGGCTTACAGTTGTTCAGCTATGACACTTTGGTAACCCTATCCCACCATAAGGGAAAAAATGATAAGGGAATATATGATTAGGCATACCAAAAAGGAAGTAATCCAAGCTTTTGTTGGGTAAATATTCATAAATAAGAAGCTTTTCATCTCCATGAATACAACAACCAACAAGCCTAACTAGATTTTTGTGCTGCAATTTGGCAATAAGAACAACTTCATTTGTAAAATGCTCTATCCCCTGTGTGGAACCTGTGCTGAGCCTTTTAACAGCAACTTCTTTGCCGCCTTCCAATCTCCCCTGTGTAATAAAATCATTTTAAGATGATAAAATATTGCAGGTTTCTCCATTACTGTGATTGTCAGCCTAAATTGGTTACCTTATAAACCTTGCCAAAACCTCCTTTTCCGAGCATGTTGGAATCACTGAAATTGTTTG
Organism: Oryza coarctata; assembly: GCA_030770085.1. Taxonomy (NCBI): domain Eukaryota; kingdom Viridiplantae; phylum Streptophyta; class Magnoliopsida; order Poales; family Poaceae; genus Oryza; species Oryza coarctata. The sequence continues at coordinate 20,181,971 of CM061468.1, forward strand.
TTGCAGTGGCAACGTCTTCAAAATTAACATATGGAAATTCTAGATTCTGCTCAATTAGTTCATGAGAAGTGCCAAGGTTTCCTAGCAGTGCTTTCTTCTGATTTTTGTTATTTCTCAGTTTGCCTGATAAGAACACCAATATTCTCAGTACAATTACACATCATACCTTTTGACTGTCATTTCCAGACAAGGTATTGAGTAACGACTATTGCCATACCTTTTGATTTCCATTTCCTGACAAGGTATATGCATGTGAGTATCAGCAGGCACACGATAATCGGGACTACGACCTTCACTATAAATATGTTCTTTCTATTATCCTCAGAAGCGTGCCCTATGAAGAGAAGTAAACAAAATTATCAGAATTCCTAAACCATAAGTTGGAAGTGTATGCGTGGATGTTGCTTTTAATTTGATGTGCAGACTCTAAGAGCTCTATTATCGTCACAGGGGACGAAATGGTGCGCATACCAGGAGGGTCAGCCAACCGGAGGTACAGATTGTCGCTAACGCTAGCCCTCGCCGTGTCAGCAAGCTCCCCAGTCCAAAGCATGCACCTTGACTGATCGGCCATGGTCAAGTTGCCATAAGCGTAGGCGTAGGCCGTGCATGAGCAGTTGCGGCTGCACTCGGCCACGCACTCCTCGAAGCTTCTGTTCTGGACTTGCAAGAACTTGTCGGGGAGCTTCATTCCTGGCATGGTCACGAAATGATTCCTATCTCCACATCTAAACTGTTGCCTTCTTCGACATCCTCCTGAAGAGTTGGAGCTATCAGGCTCGAATCCATTAAGGCACTGGCATCTCGGGACACCCGACATGGAGTCACAGTAGCCGAATAGGCCACACGTGGCATAGAGATTGCAGTCGCCAGCGGCCGATGGGTATTGAGAGATGACTATCCAGGACGATGAGCTGTCGATCCAACTCGAGAACCTCATGTTGCCCATGTAGTCAAGCGTGAATCGCGTGTATGGCGAGCCATCAGAGGTTGTGTACATAATGTACAACTCATCCCCTGTGTTCACGACAGATTTGTACAATAAAGTGGTAGTGTTGCTCCCGTATGCTTCACCGGACACTGACACGCTATCAAGCTCAGGCGCAAAGAAACGGTAATATGGCCTAGTCCCATTCCAGATGAAGGCCTGAAGTTTTGAGCTGGGGTCACCGTGGTAGGAGAAGTCCCCGGTGGATGGGTCATCCGGGCCCTTCCAAGCAACAAGCTGCATGACGACTTGTGCCTTGTAGCGAACCAAAAACTTCATGCTAGGGAAAAGGGTGTCAGTTGGGTGATCAAAGCTTTGCCATAGGGCTGTATTGTCCAGCATCCGGAGAACTAAGTTTCCTGAGTCTAGCAGAACTGCATGAGCTCCTCCACCTCCACTGATGATACTGTTTGTTGACGTCCAAAGAGTGTGGCCATTGGAATCTGACAATACAAGGTTAGAACTATTGCTGATGGCGAGCATCGCAGATGAAGAGGCGGTGATCGGGTTGTCGCGGTTGGCAACCCAAACATATGTGCGCTCAGAGATTTTGTGGTACCATATGCCAAGGAACAAGCTATGGTTGGAGGTTCCCGGGGAGAAGAAGCCGAGCGCAAAGACCCCACCCTTGGAGACCAGCACGTCGCCGGGGTGGAGTTGTTTTGCTTGTGTGAGCTGGTCATCGCATTTGCAGAAAGAGAGGAGCAGGAACCAGATGAAAGCAGGGAGGCAAGCCATATCCATTTGGGCAAAGAGAGGATATATGTGGGTATACTCCGCACCTTTTCATATTCATTCACAACTAACGCATACATACATTGTTCCCCTGTGTCTTGACTCCTGATCACAGTCGGACCAAAGGAAGCCACGTATTGCCGAGACTTTCCTGTCCGTCGACTCGTCGAGTCAAGGATAAAACTGTTGCTACGAAATCAACCGGAACTTTCGAGAGATCGAGAAAAGTCCACGACGGCGAAACGTTGCGGCATGTGTGTCCCTTACCATGGCGAAGGGAGCTACGAGCTTAGCAAGTAATCAATGTTGCGGTGCTAACTCGTGCAGTTGTGTCTGGCAATGAAACATCCTCCTGAATTTAATTATCTGCACTTGTCAACAGCTAGTTCCTTCCTACGAGGGTTTCTGTATGATAACGGGAAGGCTGAAACTTAAGAATATTCAGAAAGGCTGTAGGAAGTTGCTTAATACTTAAGGGGTTGTTTGGTTGTTTGCATCAACTTACCAAACTTTTGTAGCTATAGTATGGCATGCCACAATTTGTGTGGATAGGAGGTTCATCAATTACTTAACCAAATCTCTAATTTGATTACATGACTGTAAACTACAAAGGGTAGACAGATTATAATTTATCTAGTGTAAGCTGAAATTTTATATAGTCACATTAAGCTACATATGTGATTTTACCGATGCTAACATGTTTCCATTTCATTTTTGATTTTCCGATATTTTCAATATTATTCTTGTTGTTGGCTCTATCTTTTTTTTTATATATTTCATTTTCGAGAAAAAAATGGTTAAGAAAATAGTTCCATTTTCCACCGTTTCCTACTTTATCCTGCTACTCAATACTGGCCACTAAACCACTGGACCAGGAGTCTATCGTAAATGCGGCTTGATCTGATCCAGTTCCGTGCGGCACAGCAACAGACACAGAGCAGCGGCGCGACCGAGCGAGCGCCGCGCGGCGGGAGAGCCAGGATCGGGTGGCGTCAACGCGATGCTGCAAATGCACGGGCAAGTATGGTTTAACTCATTTTTCAACCCCCAAACCTCCTAATTTTGTGCGGCTTATATACTGCTAAGTATAATCATCCGACTGTACGGCTTGGTCCTATGCCAGACAAAGATCTGAAAGCTTGAGTTGGGGTCATTGCTGCACGAGAAGTCCCTGGTGGATGGGTCATTCGGAGCCTTCCAAGCGATAAGCCGCGTTGCAGCTTGTGCCCTATAACTTGCTAAAACTTTAATGTTGGGCAGAATGGTGTCAGTGGGGTGATCAAAGCTTTGTCATATGGTTGTATTGTTTAGTCTAAGAGCCAAGTTTCCTGAGCCAAGTAGCACTGCGTAAGCTCCGCCGCCTTCGGTGGTGATACTGGCCATCGTCGTCCAAAGAGCGCGCCCATCGGAATCTGACAATTCAAGGTTGGAATTGTTGCTGATGGAGAGCATCGCTGATGATGGTTGTCACGGTTGGCAACCCAAACGTACGTGCGCTCGGAGATGTTGTGGTACCATATGCCGAGGAATAAACTCTTGTCAGAGGCTGCCGAGGAGAAGAAGCCTAGGGTAAAGACCTTGCCTACGGAGACGAGCTCACCGCCGGGGGGGATCAGTTGCTTTGCCTATGTTGGCTTGTCATCGCAATCTGCAAAAGGAGATGAGCAGCAAGTAGATGAAAACGGGGAGGCAGGCCATATTCATTTGGATTGTTCTTTGCTGGCCTGTGAAGCGTGAGAGAAAAAGGAAGAGCTTGCCAGGTCATCGCATTTACTAGTATTTATTATTGATGCATACATTATTGTCTGTGAGTCTAAACTACTGAGAGCAGTTGAACCACAGGAAGCAACATATGGCCGAGGTTTTTCGGTCAGTCTAAATGAGACGCGCGGTCAAAGAAAAAACAGTTGCTACCAAATCAATCGAACATTCAGAGTTTCAGACTGAACTTAGACTGTGTTCGACAGTCTTTCCTCTCATTTTTACTCCTTATTTTTTAAGTATTTTAAAAACTGTTAAATGATATCTTTTTTATAAAATTTTCTATACGAAACTTACTTTAAAAAACCATATTAATTTATTTTTATTTTTTTATAGTTAATAATTAATTAATTATATACTAATGAGTCTTTTTTTTCTACAAGCCGTTGGTTCGAACGCAGGACCGAGAAAAGTCAGCTAGAGCGAAACCTTGCAGCATGTGCGTGTGTCGCTTGCCACTGTTGCCAGTTGCCATGCCGAGAAGCAGTGTTGTGATGCTTTGCAGCAACCTGGCACTGAAACATCCTGGCAACAAGAACTATCTACACGTAACACTTGTGAGCAACGGAGAACTTCCTACGACGATTTCTGTACGTCAGACTCAACATGTGGCTTTTGAATATTTGCAAAGTCATAAGGAAGTTTCTTGCATTACAGCAGAAGAGAGGGATTTCCCCATTCATCAGGACACGAATTTTCAGTGTCCACAACGTGCTGACTCTGGGACACACTGGCGCCAGTACACTATTCAACACAAGATTGGCTGAGAATGATCCAAAATGCACAAATGACATCAAGCTCTCTACAGAATCCAATGTGATTTCCTGTGAGTTGTGAGTTGGTGAATTCAGGACCGGCTCAGTCCAGGCCTGTTACGTGAGGCTGGCTCTGTGTCAGATACTACTTGTGAAACTGAAGGACCAATTCTGCTGTTGATCATGGGTTTCTTGGGCATTACAAACTGAGATCTGCAATTGGTTAGCATTGCGACAACCTGAGACATGGTAGGCCTCTCGTCAGGACATTGCTGCACGCAGAGAAGCCCAATCTGGATGTACCTGTCTAGCCCAAGCGGGGGCTCAGGCTCAGGTTTGATCAGTCCTGTATCAAGAATGTCCTCGATCTCATGTTGCTTCCAAGACTCCCAGGTCTGCATAAAAAAAATGCTCAGTTATATGACAGTGCCCAATTTATATTTTTCCTAATAAACAACATTTTTTGCATAAAAAATAACTAATAACTAACAGCGCTTTGAAATTCGTAAAGTTTTCTAAAAGTGGAGTGCTGAAACGAGGAATTTTTTTTATGTGACGTGTTTACTTACATCACGAAGGAAATTTGGCGATGTTCTGTTCTTTTTACCACTAACTGTCTCCAGTAAAACGACTTCGAAGCTGTACACATCGCACTTGAGCGTCAGATTTCCTTGAGGGGCATATTTTGGAGTTATGTAGTGCCTTCATAAACAGAGAACATGTCAGTCTAGGACTATCAGGAAAACATGAGGAAAAAAGAGAGAAATTTTAATATGAACATTAGCTGAGGTAATGAAGTTAAAATCATACGCTGGCAGAACTAATGTTGGATCTGTCTCATCATCGACGAACAGCTTGGCAGTGCCAAAGTCAGCTACCTTAGGCTTCCAATTGTCATCCAGGAGTATATTGGACGGTTTCAGATCCCGCGAACTATCTCCATTCTCTTACCCCAATTCAGCAAGGCATGGAGTCTTGGATCTTCTCCTGTCAGTTCCAGATCGGTGTGTGATAAGCATGTAGCACACCGGAGCTTCAAAGGGATAGCAGATAACGGACTATAGTTGCTAGGAATGAGAAGCAAAAATTTAGAGATCCAAGCTCATGTTCTCCATGTATTCATAGACTAGTATCCTTTGGCCGCCTTCTTGGGCACCCGCAAATTCATGGCACTCGCGCGCCATCCAAACAGGAAACAGCAATTGCTCTCGACTGGGAGCTGTGGGCCTGCTACGTGAGATCGATCTCCGTGGCGCCAAGCAGATCCGACTCGCGCAACGGGGGCCTGGCTCTGCCTCTGCCGCCGTGAACCCCTGGCCTCCCAGGTAGTTCCACCCGTGAGCTGTTGCTGCTGGTCAGCATCGCGACGACCGCCGACATGGCAGGCCTTTCCTCCGGCGCGTCCTGCACGCACCTCGCCAGTTCACCTTCCATCTCTGAATCAGAATAAGGCCCGGAGAGAGGGAGACCAACCGTCGCGTCAAGAAGGGACAATGCCCTGCCCTGCTCCCACAACTCCCATGCCTGCGGTAAAAAAACGATATGCTTTGTCAGTTTAACCTAATGATGCTTCTGGTTCGTCTCCAAATATGAATTTGGTATCACACTGCTTACATGTGGAAGAAGATTGGGCGTGTCATGGTTCCTTTTTCCGATGAGAGTTTCAAGAAGAATAACTCCGAAGCTGTAGACGTCACACTTCTCTGTCATCACCCGTTCATTTTGCGTACTCCGGGGATGCATATCCCCTACGTGTAAATCAGCCGTGTCATTACGAAGAAAAAGTAGCAATGCAAACATGAGTCCAGTTGACACTTCATAAGCAAGAGGCTTTAGGGTGTAACGTTACTGACGCTGTCATCACCACTGTAAGGTTGGTAGGCTCTGCCTGATCTGCGACGAACAGCTTCGCGGTGTTGAAATCTGCAATCTTGGGCGTGAAATTATCATCCAAACAGTACGTTGGCAGGCTTCGGATCCCTGTGGACGACGCACTCGCCCGATCCCTCGTGCAAGTACGCAACGCCATTGGCAATTCCCTGTATGATATCCAATCTTTGTCTCCAGTTCAGCATAACACGGAGGGCAGGCGCACCTGCCAGTGCCAAGCACATTTGTAGTGTTAGCAAATGACAAAGATGTGATCATCAGAAATGAATAAACTATAAAATTATTGCGAATGTAGCCTTTTCCTTAGCATATTAAGCATTTCTGTAGATACCAAATATGTAGCGGTCCAAACTCCCGTTTTGCATGTAGTCGTATATTAGTGCACGCTCCTGGCGTACGTTGCAGTAGAGGCAAGAAGGTGGAGAAGATTGCGATGCCTGAGCCTGGCCATCAGCTTTACTTCTCTTTGGAAATCATCCTTATCTTTCTTGGTGAGTTTTGCTCGTGTAAGCCGTTTTACAGAAATCATTCTCCCATCACGTAGTTGACCCTAGAGATCGTACTATTTGTATTGTAGGCATAAATAAGTCCATCTGTATTAAGCCTATGACAAACTCACTAGATGCAGTTCCATATTCAAAAGACTGAACAACATGGATTTTTAGATAGCATAATTTTCTAGGGTACGCCTTTTTTTTTGTTTAGATCATCCATTGCACATTGATACCTAATGAACAGCATTTGCTTTACTTTACTAGAGGTATATCATACTATACTTCAACCTGCTATAAAAAAAACATGGCAAAAATGCAAACTATAGTAAGTAATTAATGCATTATCTCACTTGCTTTGTTTTAAATTCTAAATAACTAGCAGGGTGGTCCGCGCATCATGGCTATATTTAATATATTTTGCAGTTTCACTTCTATTTCTTTTGTTCTTTAAACTCCAAAAACATGTGAAACTTTACATCACTTAATTGTTAGTTATTTCAATATAAGTCTACTAAATATTTGTATGTTTGCCAAATTGGTAACCTCTGTTCTCATCTATAGCACAAGTGCCAATAGGCACTTAGTATCAGTTTTGTATCATATAGATAAATCATACGATCGCTGTGAAGTTAAGCTAAACTATTTGAAAAGTCTCACGGTCAAGAATGAATATGAGGTAATTCTTATATTATAGTTTTATTACCAGTGCTTTGTGAAATTCATTTGTATGATATAAAGCATTACCGGAGTTAGCCTTTGTAGCAAACAAAAACCCTAAGTAGTTAAAAATAGTTCTGTATGATCTAAGGTGTTGTTTGGCACAATGATGTTGGTAGCAGCCAAGATGGCTTAATATGATGTGAAATTGAGCTAAGATGCCTAGTTAAACTAAAATGCTAAAAATTGTGAACTTGAGAAAATTAGTGGAGGTGTTTGAGAAAGTGGTAAGGAACTAATGAAAAAAAAGACGATAAAATGAAAATAAAAGTATGATGATTCACTAATCATCTGTGATAAAGTAATATGTGAAATTTATTGAGGAGGAAACCTTTCTCAATAACTGACACACTAGTGTTTTTTTAAAAAAAAACTCTTGAAATGATGTTTTCATAAATAAACCTAGCCACCTATATTAAGTCAAACTGGCTAGTAGAGTAGAGTATGAAAGTAATCATCTATATTTCTATATAGTATGAAGGATATCATAGAGTAGTTCATTTAGGAGAAGACCGATTATAAAGAATTTTAGATTTTAGACCTATTTCTATTATTAGCTTCCACTCTTCAGTTGTTGCTTTCACTAATGACTTGTGTTATCCATTTAGAATATGAGAACTTTTTGTAAATACTGTTCTAGTAATATAATAATGTTTATCTGCTAAGTATCAATAACGTTTTTATGTGTACCAACTTACTTATATACCCTGGACTAGCACGTGTATCACAGGAACATGGTGGCTTCTTGGCCCGAGTCGGCCTAAGTGTCCATGCTGACAAGGTCTGGGGCGCCACATCCTCCTTCGCCAATCATGTTTTTGTCAGAGAAATTTCGTGTGGCCACCCATGCAACAAATAGGCCAACGGAACGAACTGTCATAGTAGGGATACCTTCTGCGAGATTAGAGCGCTTATCATCAGCTTGACGAGGTATATTTCCTTTATCCCTTCTTGAAAGTGTAACGGAAAAAAAAAGATAATGAAACTACAACGTACAAAACATTCTTACGTGAGAGTCTCCACCAAATTGCGAGTAAAAGTATAATAATAGCGGAAGATATTGGTACAAAAATTGCGACCAAAGGAGCCGAAGGGCCGCTACCATCTTCTGTTAAATCACATCAATTCACCAAAGTTACAGGCCTCCGAAATATATAAGCATTTTTTATGTTATTTAGTAAAATTAAAGTTAAGGAGAAAATATTTTGGTTTCCTCAACAAATAAAAAGATGGATGGAGTGAAAGGGTAAGTGAAGATAGGATGTGGAAAATTTTAAATAGTAAGTGATTGGACAAGTATTATTATGGATAATGGTGAAAATATTTATACTGTGAAATAAGATTTGAATTATAGAAATATTTATATTTTGGAACAAAGTTACTATTTCATATATGGGAGGTAGATTATTATAAATAAATATTAAAAAGTATGTCTTCTCTGTGTATTTTCTTAAGTACTATAAAATATACAAAGTTAGATAACCTAGAAAAATAAGCAAACAAAATCTTAAAAAATGCTATTTCTATGGTAGCGTAGATAGCGTAGGATATTGTGCTTGTGTACTGAATATCTGAACTTAATACCTGTCAAATTTGTTACCAAAGTCATAATATGTGCTATTGCCTTATTATCACAATCCCAAAATATAACAACTCTTTGCTTTTTACAAGAGATTAAGGATGTAGGAAAAAAAAGACTATGATACCACTCATTAAATGAGGGGGGTGGTTTGAGGTAAAATTAGGTAAAAATTAAGTAATGGATGGTTGGTGGCTAAAGTTATACTCAATAATTATATTATGGGATATATTTTGAATCCCAAAATCTAAATAACAATCTAACCCACAACTACCTGAGAAAGATTGTACTATGAGCGGCAAGAACGGTGCACCCACGTGAAGTCTTGTTATGGCCGCCCATTGGATTCACGGTTTTTTCAGCTTATTCACCTGTTTATTGTTATGGATTATTTGATTTAAACTTTTAAAGATTTGATTTATCAAAAAAAAACTTTCATCTTTTGGACTATTTGTTCTAAGCTTCAAATACTCTACAAATTATTTGCATGGATGTGCATTCAAAGGATATGCTATTGTTTTTCTTTAAAAACACCATAAAAAAACGTAGACACTTATATACACATATTCATTACTATAAATGCAAATACATATACCTTATGCCTATCAGCACTTACCAAAAAAAATAGACCAGCATGTTAAAAAAGTTAATATTATAAATATTAAATTTTTATTATATACTCAATATGTTGGTCATTTTTTAAATTATAGCAGTTTATATTAAAAAAATAAGAGTTCACATCAACTGGCAATTATTAATTTCGAATTTTACAATTAAATTAATAAATTGAGAGTCTAAGATGGGTAAAATGTAACTTTATATTCTCAATGAAACTTTATGTTCATAAACTCCGAATGTAGGAATTATTAAAGTTTAGAATATTAAAACTAAATGGTCCATGATAGTTAAAAATAAAGACTCCATGATATTTTCAATAGCGTACGATTTACGATCGTGATAATTTAATCGAACGGCAATAGCCAGATCCTTATGATTAACAAGTGAGCTCTGTCAAAAATACCAAATTAATGTATGTACGGATCGATTAAATACTAGACTTTGCGGACCTCACGTAGAGATCTTGCCCTCCATAGACCTTGCGTAGATCTATGAGGTCGTCCGTCCAGATGATGCGGCCACTCCCGGAGCCTCCTCCCCCGATGTCGGCTGGCGAGCAGTTGGCCAGTGTGATGTGCATGCCCACCGTCGCGTTAGGCGCGTCGGGGAGCTTCACCCCGCGAACCACAATAAAACCGTCGGTGGAGGTCCCATTTCCACAGTAGTCCAACGACACGTTTCGCCGGCATCCGCCTGAGGTATCCCCTCATTTTCCACGCCGACGGCGACGCGGGGTTGAAACCCTTCATGCAGCTGCAGAACGACGTCGACGCCGCGCCGGCGTTGCACATGCCAAACGCCCCGCACTTGCAGTACTTGTCGCAGAGGTCCCTTGGTCCCTGGAAGAAGTTCTTCCATGACCGTGTGCTCGTATCCCACACCCAGCGCTGGACCACGCCAACGTCGGTGAGCACGACGCGGGACAAGGGAGCGCCAGCCTTGGCAACATAACTCTAGGCGATCTCGCCTGGACTGATCGTCATCCGGTAGGTGAACATGTTGGAGTATGTCCCCATCTCTGGAATTCCACTGAACCAAAGCCCGTTCCACGGGCCCGTGCGGTATCTCTTCTCGTTACCATGCCACAGGACGTCTTCCGGTACACCACTCTTCGTGTCCGTGCTGTACCGATAGTTTCCTGTGGAAGGGTCAGTGGCGGAACTCCACGACGGGAGGTACCACTCGGCCCCGGTCCACAGGTCCTTTCCGATCTTCATGGTGGGAAGCAAAGTGTTGGACGGGTGGTCGAATGACTGCCACAGCACAGTGACACTGCCACGGTCAGTGATGACTAGGTTGCCGGACTCGAGCAACTGCGCCACTGAGGACCCAGACGCAGTGGTCGTCGTGTTGGAAGACCAAACCACTCGGCTAGAGCCATCGAGCAAGAGGAGGCTCCCGGTGTCAGTGATCACCAACACCCCGGAAGTGTCCGTGAGAGGGCGTTCATGGTTGGCTATCCAGCAGACGGCGTCTTCGGACACTGAGTGGAGAAAAAGCCCAGGGTGAACGACCCACCAGCCGAGACGAGTCTCTTGCCGTCCGTGATGTTTCGAGCCCTGTCGAGCGTGTCAGCTGGAATGTCCGCAGCCGTGCTTCTCAGGTAAAGCAGGAGCAGCCATGGTAGTAGCAGGAGAAGGGTGTTTTTGCAGCAGGAAATTGTACTCATGTCTGACTAGACTAGAGATGCTACTTGCTCAAGGTCACTCGTATGCACGTAATCGCGTTCTCTGTCACTGCATTTAAATATACGAGCACGCGCGCCTCTACTGGTCAGACGAAATGGTTTTATTGATCATTGCCGCTTAAAAGGTCAAGCATCTGACTTTAGCCCTCGCCTGAAATTGTCAACAGGGAAACCACGTGCAAAAGCTGTGTTCGAAAGCAATCGTAATGGTGACTTCTGACTAGCTTTACATACAACACGTCTTCCGTTCCAGGTAATCGCATAATTCTCATTTTATTTTCGCAAAATAAAACTACTCTCGTTTTATGTACTTATGTGAGGTAACGATGTTTGTTTGGGTTGGAATGCCATGTCAGTCAAGTATCTTGATTACTTGATATCAACTAGCATTTTTCAATGTTAATCGATAGAGCTTACTGCTAATTAACTGAAGATAATATAATAAGAGATTGAAGGAGAGAGTGCTAACTTTACTGGATGAAGTAGAAAACGGGCAGTAATAATTTAGTGGAGAAACTTTCAATAACTCTCTCTAGTCTCTACCCATGACCCCGTATCCTTACCCATTCTCCGACGAACAAAACCATCAAATTTGATGAAGGAAGAAGACTTCTATGTGCAGTCAATTCCACCACGAAAACTATAAAACCTGGTTAGCACTACACTTAGCAGGAGTATGTCGTCTCGTCGTAGTGCGAGTGGTAAGAGGCGTCTCGTCGCCTAGTAAGTCAATGAGAGTAAGGGCGCCTAGTAAGTCTAGGGAGAGCAAGGCCTCGTTCTTTTTTAGCGGGTGAGTTTGTCTGATTAACCGTACGTAAAACGCAAAACAAAATTAGTATATAATTAATTAAGTATTAATTATTAAAAAAATTAAAAATAGATTTATTTAATTTTTTAAAACAACTTCTATATTTTCGTACAAAACATACTATTTAACATTTTGAAAAACATGCTAACGGAGGTTGAGGAGTAGCTGAGGTCATTAATCTGAAAAGAACAGCCCTAACGGAGGTGTGGTGCCGTCACGCTGTTCATGGTGAGAGAAGCGCTAAGGGAGGTCTACACCAATGTTTTTTTTCTGTGAAAAAATACCTGGCCACTGTAGAGAAGTTTTTGAGTAAATTCACTAAACTATTATATATATATATATATATATATATACACACACACACACTTCTACTAAATAGGACGTCGGCTGGAAGAAAGAAAAGATCGGTTACATAACAACAACAGGGTTATTGTGGCTGCCTAAGATACTTGCAGAAAACATGTAGGAGAAGTAACACAGCTAGCCCAACACAGCAGGCTAGACACACAACAACAAATTAAAACTAACGCAGGGGCCACAAAACTCCATTAGGGTGGCTGGAACACAACCAGCTTAGCTGCTTTCCATGCTCAGAGCTCCTTAATGATCGCCTCTACCAATTCTTACAGAGTTCTGGAGGTATGTTCAAAGACCCGGGTGTTTTGTTCCTTCTATACTATCCATTTTGTCAAGATCATGGTGGTGTCAAAGAACTTCTTAACTGTTTTGTCATTGTTAGAAAATCGACCTCAAAATCAGTATCGATAGCTAAATACAAAAGCACACGATAAAAGATCAAAACTTGATGATGATACTTAGACACGGTATTTATTAATAAGGTTTAGTCGTAACTTAATTCTTGATGCATTAATTACAAGTACTCCTTTTTGATCCTGTATATTACAGCGTATCTGGGTATACACGATCCTTAATCAATACGTCGTCGATCAGTCGACCCACACATATACTAAGTCACTATAATAGGTTTATCTGATAGTGTAAGATAAAGTTCGACTTTAACTCTACCTTGACACTTATTATAACTTAAAGTCCTAAATTATAACCGATGATGTACACATATTTAACACACACTCTAACAAACTCCACTTTGACAAATATGCTATACCAATCTAAATTTGTTTCTTGCATGAATTTCTATATATCCGGACTTGAATTAGTTCCTTTTACCACTCACGCCAAACCGTCCAACAAGCTTGCACCAGGCTCACTACTATCAAGAGACTTGACTATATTTGTAACTTCTTTCTGTAGACTTCACATGTAATAGTGCTCCACCTTATCACCTATCATCATAGTCGTCTTACCAAGCAAAATTGTACTCCTTCCTAGCTAACACATCCTAGACTCCCTAAAGAACTTTTCTTCCTTGTCGTCTTATGAACCTAGCTAACAAATCCAACATTCACACTTTCCACATCCTTAGACTAAGCCATGATACTTTGAGAAAAATCCACCATTGCCTTGAATCAATCGAAGAAATTATCATCATAGCACTTGTTCTTCCTCTTCAGTGACACAATTTTCATATATCCCCATTATGCAAACCCGCAGATCCTAGATATATCATGTATTGTCAAACAACACCATTGACTCTATCAACAATATTGACCAGCTGTTGCCCCAGTCTTCTCATCATCTGGCTTCCTAGATATGCTCTCCGCACGGAGCTTTGTCGCTACATTCCCTCTGGAAGGTCCACTAAGCCCCTCCTTCATCCCATTACGACTCTCGACTGCCTCACTCCATTCTATGCTCTTCATTAAACACACCATTCCTACACCCACCTCTATGTGTTTGGGTGTGCCTGTTACCAAAACATGTTCTCCATAACTCTACATAAACTATCTCCTCGCTCCTCATGTATGTTCCCGTGCTACTATGCCGATCACAAGGGGTATAAATGTCTTGATCTTTACTCTAACAAAATCATCATCTTTTGACACGTTGTGTTTAATGAGTCGTTTTTCCTTTTTTTTGAGATGTCTACCTCTCCCTTAGATCCCATCACCTTGGATTTTTTGGGCGATGATGATTGTTCTACTTTGCCCATTGGACCTTAGTGTTGTGCTTGCAGGTACACCTCCTAGGAGCACCAACACCGCGCATGCGCATATAGCCAGCTCGGCATGAATACATGCCCATGGTGCAATCAAGTCGTAGTGGCTCACTTCTCCCACTGGACCTCTACTCTTCGGGTCGTCCTCTCCACTCCGACATCGTGCCGCTGCCCCTATGGACACCATGTCCCAGGCTATTGCCAATGGCACTGCCGGGCCCTTCGCTAGACCGCCTCGTGCCACGACCCCTGTGGACACCTTGTCCCAGGTTACTTCTAGCGGCATCAAGTGTGCTATTGGACGTACTGCAGCCATAGTCCTGTAGGCAGTTGTGCCCATCACCAATATGCACGAAATACGCACTCGCGTAAAATCTGGATTTATTTAGCCAATTGACCACCTCAACCTTAACACGGTAGCTCTCTTTCTGATCCCGACGTCTTTCCAATCGACCCTGTTTGATTCGAACTAGTGCGCTGCTCTGCGGTCAAAGTTCGATGCTATTCAAGCAAATGACACTTGAACACCGGTGCCTCACCCCCCTGACGTCGATGTCGTTACTAGAAAATGGATATTTCACCACAAGTTTCTGTCAGATGGCTCTTTTGCTCGCTACAAAGCACGATGGGTCTTACGTGGTTTCACTCAACATCCCATACTCAACTATGATGAGACTTTTAGCACTGTAGTAAAGCCTACACCATCCGCGTGGTACTCAGTTAAGCTCTCTCGCGCTCTTGGCCCATTCATCAGTATGACATCAAGAATGCATTCTTATATGACACATTAATAGAGACAGTGTACTGTATCCAGCCATCTAGGTTTGTTGACTCCTCGCGACCTGATTATAACTGCCGCTTGAACCGTTCTCTCTATGGATTGAAGCAGGCTCTCCGTACTTGGTACAATTGCTTTGCTTCTCACATCACATCTCTTGAATTTGTTAAACCTAAATTCGACACCTCATTGTTTATTCATTGTTGTGGCACTGACATGGTTTTCTTACTCCTCTATATTGATGACATTGTTCTCATAGCCTTGTTAGAGCAGTTCCTCTAGCAGATAATATCGGCTCTTCGATAAGATTTTTCCATGGCAGATATGGGTCATCTTCATCACTTCCTGGGCATTACTATTGACCATCGAGATAATGGTCTATTTCTCTCACAATGATAATATATGCTGCATATTCTAGACTGTACTAGTATGTGAGATTGTAAGCCGATCTTACAATTTACACTGATGTTAATTGGGCCGAATGCCCTGATACTCGTAAATCCACCTTAGATTATGATGTTTTTCTCGTATACAATCTCATTTCCTGGTCCTTCAAGCGCTAGCCGATAGTATCCTGATCCAGTGCTAAAGCCGAGTACCGCACCATGACAAATGGCGCTGCTAAAGCCTACTGGTTACGATAGCTCCTTAGAGAACTTCACTACTATATTCGCTATGCCGCCATCATGTATTATGACAACATCAATACCGTCTATCTCTCCATCAACTCAGTTTAGCATCTACGAACCAAGTATGTAAAGATCGACTTACACTTCGTCCATGAATACGTTGCTCTTGGTGAAGTTTACGTTTTGCACGTTTCTACTTCGTCCCAGTACGCTAACATCTTCACCAAATATCTATCGACATTTATCTTTCTTGAGTTTAGGCCTAGTTTTGAATATTTACAGTGCTCACAGTTCCTACTGTAGGGACATATTAGACAGCAATTCTCAGCCCACTCGGTCCACTCGACGTCCTGTACTCCTGGCTTCGTCACTGAGCGGGTGGGAAAACCTTAATTCTCTTTTCGCGTTCACCCGTTCACACGAACGACTAGCACATGTAGGCGTCGCTGCTGCCATTGCGCACGACGATGTTGCCGGTGTCCTCAAGCTGAACCACGGCGGCAGAAGCGGCCACGAAGTTCGCAGACCACACCGTCGTCCGGCTAGAGCCGTCGAGCAGGACGAGCTGGCTCCCGTCGTCGTTGAGCAGCACCACGCCGGACTTGTCATCGATGGGGTGGTCACGGTTGGCTACCCAGTAGACGGTTTCGCTCGACACGGTGAACCACATGCCAAGGTATCTCTTGGTGGACGTCCCGGGAGAGAAGAACCCCAGAGTGTAGAAGCCGCCGGCGGATGAGACGAGCGTCTGGCCGTCGGTGAGGTTCTGGCCCTTCTCAAGCTTGTCTACTGCCACGCCTGCCGCGGCTGAGGTTTGGACGGAGAGTAGGAAGAAGCAGAGCAGGAGGAGCTGAGGTTGCCTGGTTGAACTCATGCCAAGATCAAAATGTCTCTTTGCTCTTGCTGGACTGGAAGGTTCATGCACGGCAGACGGCTAGTTGCAACCGAGAGCTCTTTTGAAGGGTAATCATGTAGTGATCATAGGCATTTCTGGACGATAAACTAGTTAATTCAGGTAGTCCAGATCTGTCTATTTAAGAATTTGAAAGAGGGACATCAAATCCCATACAACAATATCTAAATTCCCTCAAAATCATACTCCAACTAATTAGTTGAATTATTTGCACCCATTTGGGTCGGGGAATAAACTTAAAAAGAGCAGGTCAATGTGGCTACTTCGTTGTTGTTGCAATCCAAAGTTTTCTTCAAGTTAGCATGTTCTAAAAAATAATGAAGCTACGGCTTGGGCTACACGTAACCATGCAGGCATGCCTGAAAATGAAAGGAGAAGCACAATATGCATCCTAGTTATCTAATGGGGGTTACAGACATGCTTTTGCCACTCTTGAGAGATGAGTGGCAATAGATTTGACACTTTGTGAGAGGATGGTTGTGAGAGGGATTAAAGCGATCCGATAAAGAGTGGCAAAAAGTTAAATGCGAAGAAGGCAAAACTCTCCCATGCACGATGTCCCACGATGAGTTTCTAGGAGCATTCAAATCCTACTCAAATAGCAAACAGATTTGATAAACGGTCACTTGATCCATGACATGAGGATAAATTTCCTCGTGTTGCATACCCAAATGTACAAACAAACATCATTTCCAATTCCTAATTACGTTTACAGTTCACATATTACAAGCAAACCTATACCAAATTAAATAGCAGTTCTAGTATTGAAGTTACATGTATTACTAGGTACCAAGCAGGGAAAAGAGTGGCACGCCATCTTCAGTAATCCAATATCTATAGTACAGTAGTACTAGCTTGCATGCTACCGTAGTCTGAAACTTTGGCATGTTCAATCAGAGATTCAGAGGAACTGCCGAGGAGGAGTTATCTGCCTTGCAATTGAGTATACGTCAACTGATTCCCCGACCCAGTATTGTTGTCATCCAGAGGAGCCCTTCCAATGAAAAATGCAGCTTGCTTCGGAGCAGGAAGTGTAACATCACCACTGAGCATCCTGAGCGCCAGGTACATGTTCGGCCTATCAGCTGGTAACTCCTGCACGCACAGAAGACCCACCTGGATGCATCTGCAGACATCATCGTAAGAGCATATGTTGCCCATGAGTGGATCGATCAGTTTGGAGACATTGCCTTCCTTCCACAGCGTCCATGCCTGAAGTGAATATTGTGAATTAAAATATGCCAATCGTGAAATGCATACTGATTACTAAATAGTTTGCCGTTTCACAGGAAAATGGCAAGAGGGAGAAGATAGCGTAATCTTACATAACCCAAGAGGTTCATTGACCATTCTTCGTCAACAAATGAGCTGTTCCTCCGTCCGCTCACAATCTCTAGGATCAAAACGCCAAAACTGAAGACATCGGACTTCTCAGAGAATTTACCTTCCATTGCATACTCTGGAGAGATGTAGCCACTGCATTTCACAGATTTTAGCACATTTAGTTTGCTGCCTAGGATATCTTGTAATGTCAACTAGCAAGGTCAAACAATAGAAGTAGCAAAACAATAGAATTAATGATGCAAGAACGGAGCAGTACTTTTGTGAGGCAGGTCAGTACAGTTTGAGTTACATCATAGTATTCTTGTTCAATTTTACTCTAGTGAACAAAAGAGAAATAGAGCCTTACTAGGTTCCAACAATTCGGTGGGTAAGGGCTTGAAGTTGGTGTTCACCAAATATTCTAGCCATACCGAAGTCAGATATCTTGGGGTTGAAATCATCATCAAGCAGAATATTGCTTGCTTTGAGATCCCTATGAATAATTTTCAGCCTGGAATCCTGATGAAGGTACAATAATCCTCTCCCAGTTCCCTGAATAATATTGTATCGCAGTTTCCATCCGAAAACTAGCCTCTTACTTTCATCTGATAAATTTCACATGAAAGCACCAAATCGTTAGCAGACAAGTTCAATTGCTGGCCTACTACCTCTAACCAAAATCAGAACATAAGGATTGCAATAATCAAAATGAATCTTACCAAAAATAAATGAGTCAAGGCTCTTGTTGGGCATGTACTCATATAGCAACATCTTCTCTTCTCCATGAACACAACAACCAAAGAGCCTAACCAAGTTTCGGTGTTGCAGTTTGGATAGAACTATCACCTCGTTCTTGAACTCTTCCAACCCCTGACTGGAGCTGTTCGACAGCCTCTTGATAGCAATCTCTTGGCCATCTGGTAGTAACCCCTAGAAGTAATATCAATTATGTTGGTCCAAGTATTGATCTTATAGCATTACAATTTTGAATTCCAGAACAGAACAAAGATAAAAATACAAAAAAAAATGCAATCCTGGATCATTCATTTTGTCAAGCCATGATAAAATATTCAAATGGCCATACCTTGTAAACTGGACCAAATCCACCTCCACCAAGCTTGTTGCTGAACAAATCGTGCTAAACTCAACTAGTGGTGAGCATAGAACTGCAGATTTCACTGAATCATTTCTGAATATAACTTCATCTGCAGGTGGTCCAGCTTCTTTTGTGCTCAGCCGTGGTCCTTGTATTCTCTTTGTGCCTGAAGATTATTAATGCAAAGCGAACTATATCAGCTATCTCTAAGAGGCAACTGTCCTGAATTATGTTTAACACAGAATAGTATAAAGTCTTCGCTTTGTATGTTCACAATCTGAACAATGGCAAGCATCATCAAAATTATTAGTTCATCTAATCATACAACAGAAAGAAACACTAGTGATCATAGAAAGAATTCAGATACATGTAAAAAAGTCAGGAATAAAAAAATACCTATTTGCTTTATGACAAATTTCTTCAGGCATCCAAACACACAGAAATGCATGATGGCAGTAAAGAAGATGGCGGTATCAATAGTCTCTAAGAGAATTGAGCATTTATGCTTTGCATAGAGGAATGCATGTCAACATGGAAATTTCGTGGCTTTGCAAGACAATATGTTGTCCTTGTTCCATTCTTATCAAACAAAACAAATGGTCAACAAGTTTGGTATAGCATGACAGTTAAAAATTGTTAGATCTACAAGACGATGAAACATGATGTATTAGATATTATTATCCCTTGCTTGCCTATTTCAACCATTCCAGGTCCTTGAAGAGTTCAGCATTTTTTGACGAGATCACGAATAAACTATCTTAGGATGTCACTATCTGCCCATGCCACCTCCTAGCTTTGCGTAGGACAGTAGAAAAAAGAAGGCCATGCATTTTTATAGAGCAATGTTTTGTAGTTGGCAAGTGGCAACATATTAACAACAGACGGAGAAATCTCGGGACAGTCTAGCCTGACCAAGTGCTGAAAAACGAAAATTCAGACGCGGAAGTGTACGTCCTTGCAGACCATCAGATTAGTCTAACATATGCAGAGGATAACTAAAAATTTCTAACTATCTTCCCAGTCCCTAACTCCCTATCCATGACCATTGTCTCATTCGTCTGCATATAGGTAGGAACATGATGGAACTGGGACTAAATTTGGCAGGACCTAACATCCCAAATTTTTCTTCATGCAGCTAGGATGACACTGCGCGCATTCCCTTGCATCAAAAGATGACACTGCGTGCATTCCCTTGCATAAAAAGTATCGCGCAAATTTAATGTTGAATTAAGGTAGCTACCGGTTTCGCGTCGCCTTTCCGAGCCGGGGGCGCCGCCATTCTTCACCGTGGATAAGACGTGCGGATCTTCACGGTGGAGAGGATTTGGGCGGCCAATCGATGGCGCGTGCGGCAGGAGGCTCCCTCCCGCTCCACCGCCGGCCACACCGTGGGCGGCTTCGGCCTCGCTGCCTCCGCCGTCGCCGTAGTGGGCTAGTGGCACACCGCCGCCGCCGCGCATCCCCGCCCGACTAGTCTCTCTAGTTTCTAATGGGCCAGACCTGGGTTGCCCAAGCGACCTGTATCGTAAACGGGCCAGATCTGGTTGGGACACGCAGGCCCATCACAAAACCCTGCTTCGTTGTACGGGCCTCAATAGTAGCCCATTCACTGTAGGGCCTGGATTTTAGTTCAAATTCCCAGCCTATCCACGTTTGATTGGGATGGGATTAAGGCCCACATAGACACGGCCTCCATGTTTTCTTTCATCACTGAACTGTCACACTCACTGCGTGCCTCGAGGCTTCAATCTCAAACTAAACGTGTATTTGGGACGCGCGCACAGATGTAGTGGCGTGACCGCGTGAGCGTGGTATGTGGCCTGATTGTAACCTTCAAAAAAATCAAATTGTCACACTCAAAAGAAGCAAAATCACCCCTGCTTCCTCCTCCCGTGTCGTCATGGCAGTGAAGCTTGTCAACAAATTTCATCACAAAAAATTTTTAAAAAAAACCTAGACAGTGGACTCTATCACTACCAGCCAAGTTTACCTGCGGCTGCGGGCACAGCTTGCGTCACTGAGCGGAGTTTAACGCGCCTAAGCATCCATCCGTGAGAGGAGTTACCGTCCCCCCGCTGCCCACTTGTCCACGCCGCGTCAGCGGGAGCGAGTGGATTTTACGTGGTTGGTTGGTTACCTCTGAATTTGGACTCCGGATTTTACGTGGGACTCTGCATGCGTCGAGTTGAACGTCTCTAGACGAGAGGAAGGAGAAGTTTGCGTTGGCGCCTAATCTGTTTGCTGATAGCACAAAACAAGCAGCAAATCTAGAACGTCCAAATATAGGAAAACGCTCAGAAACTCTCAGTTTGGTCAGCCCGTCCGTCTTTCTTAATGGCTGATGCAGATATCTTACCCCTGTCAGAAACATGGTAACAGCTTCTCTAGATTCCCATGCAAAAATGAACTATTTTTTCTACTCTAAACAAATCCTCAAGCCCTTCATCATATAAACAGGTCTGAATTATAGTACAATCATAATTCTGAAATCGATCTTTGCTCACTCCAATTTGTTCACTAACCTGCAGGATGCACGCAAAGGCAAAAGTATAAATAAGTAGAAAGCCAGAAAAGTCAGAAGCATCTGTCATCATGGATGCCAACGGACGATGCACATCTGGGACAAATGACAATTGGACCATAATGCCCAACTCCATTGAAGCGCAGGAAATTTCGAACGGAGGTCGCTTTCTATATCCTCTGGTCCTCTTCTCCCTTCGTCCTCGCTACCGTTGCTCTATTAATAATCCTCAAATCCAAGCTTGAGACAACCCGAATTCTAGTCCTCGACTCGGAGACACGCGGAAAGACGAACGGAGACGGCCCCAAATCTTGAGATCGCAGGTAATACCCATGGAACCGAGCTTCCTGAGCCTTCTTGGGAGGGATATTGAGTTTTCTTGCATCTTGGCCAATGCATTTTGAGTTTTGATGTTCTTGCTGTTGATATGAATTCCATCCCCGTTGTTCCCGCAAGATTCTGCATCGATCCATGCCTTTGAGCGGGAGTATATTTCCCTCCGCTATATCCGCATGCTATGGTTATTTGGGTGTATTATGGGTCCAAGAAACGCGGTTCCTAGCAGTGAATTGGGGATCTCAAATTTTGCTTCTTTGGTTTCGGTCCATGGCTTCTGTGTTCTCCGTGGTGCATGCTACGACGCTTCCTGCAGACAGCACTAGTCATTTTCGTTTATGGAAACTGTGAAGATTATGGCATTGTTTTATGATACCAAGAGAAACTGCTGCATTGTGATTTGTAAAATTTTCCATTTTTCTTCTCTTAACAGAAGATTCTTCGCTTGGCGTCCGTATCTACGATCTTTATTCTAAAAGGTTATGCTTTTTGTGAGCATTGTCTTTTTTTTTCTTTCCCTTTTTGTTTCTTACAACTTCATTCGTAGTATTATGTTTTTTGTGAGCATTATCATCAGCGACATATAGTACATTACAAAGAACTGTAAGAAGCCAATGGCAATCGAAATGTTGCAGTCAAGAGGTGTACTCCGTACTGGTGAAATTGCGAGAATATCATATATGAGCACCTTTAACTTCCGTTATTTTTGTGGTATTGATGTTGCGACAAGATTCTTATCAAATAATTATTGTGAATTTCAATAGGAATCTTGTGAAGTGCCAGTGGCACCTTTGCCTTTGAGAAACTGGTTTTTTCCCATTAAGCAATGGATGGTCACCAGTAAAATTTAGTATTTCAAGCCTCGTGGAAAGTGGAAGAAGGGTTCCATGAAGTGCATAAACGAATATTGTCTAACCTTTTTTTCACTCACAAAATGTTTTTTGCAGGATGAATGGACATACTAATGGCAGTAATGGTTCCAGCTCTAAGCCATGCGAGCCACTAACAGACTACTACATCCCGGATTACATTCTGAAGCCAGACTCTGCACAAGGTATCGTTGATCAGGCACCATGTTGCCCTGTGGTAGTGTTCATCAACTCCAGAAGTGGCGGTCAACTTGGAAGCAGTTTGATCAAGACGTACCGTGAGCTTCTCAATAAAGCGCAGGTACCTAGCATCGTAGTTTGGGAAGTTGGAATGCTGAAAATCTTCCTGTGAGCCATAATAGCACTTTATATCATCATGGTCTCATCTTTGAAGTTACAATTCTGACAGGTTTTTGATCTCTCAGAAGAGGCTCCTGATAAGGGGCTGCACAGATTGTATTGCAACTTTGAGAAGCTCAAATCTAATGGTGACGCTGTTGCTTTTCAAATTGAGAGCAGCCTAAGACTAATTGTGAGTAGCCTTACTAAAAAACGTAAAGAATGATCTTTTTGCTTTTGAATATGTCCTCCTAACTAAGGATCTTTGAAATAGGTCGCTGGTGGTGATGGCACAGCAAGTTGGCTGCTTGGTGTAGTAAGTGACCTTAAGCTTTCTCACCCACCTCCTGTTGCTACTGTGCCTCTGGGAACCGGAAACAACCTTCCATTCTCATTTGGATGGGTATGTTAACGACTATTGTTTAGTTCCAACGCATATATTCTCTTCATGTGTGATCAGCGCCTCCCTTTACGTCCCCTTTTGTTTTTCTTATTGGGCTGTTTGATAACACAAGAAAGTTTAGCGTTAAGAAACATGTATTTTTTAATAATTAGTGATGAAATCATGCTTGATACCTAAACTTTATATCTTATTTACTGTGAGCTGTGAAGGGTGCATGTTTTTTCATCTAAAGCAGAAGATTATTGAATCTGAGATTTTCTTGTTAGTATGATGCTGGATTCTCTGTCCTTCTTTTACATAGTTTGCATAATGCACAAGCATGATCTTTGCATCTGCCCTGGTATTTAGTTTTATACCCCTATTAAATTTATTATGACTGCAGGGGAAGAAGAATCCAGCCACGGACCGAGAGGCGGTGAAATCATTTCTTGAACAAGTAAAAAAAGCAAGAGAAATGAATATTGATAGGTAATGTCTCACACATATATGATGTTATATTTTTTCTATTTTCTCTGCCATGCTTGTGAAAACTGAAAAGTAAAAGTCCAGCCCAACAGCTCTTCCATATATCTTTTGCAGCAAGCACATTTTGTGTTTAAACTTAATTTTTTAAACATGAGTAAAATGTACCCTTATATATTCTGCATATGAAAGAAAACATTCATTTGGATGTAGTTTTCCTTTTTAGTTGGCATATCATCATGAGGATGCGAGCTCCACGGGAAGGTCCATGTGAGCCTATTGCTCCATTAGATCTGCCTCACTCATTGCACGCATTTCACCGTGTATCAGGAAGTGATTCACTCAATATGGCAAGACAATTATCTACAGATACTGTTTTTACTTGATTCTTTCTGTTACTGAAGTACTTGTAGACATGGACTTCACTTTTGAATGGTATGGACAGACTGAAAACTGAATATATATCTTTATGTTTGCTTAGCAGTTTTTTATATGTTTTTGTTCAGGAGGGCTATGACACATACCGTGGAGGATTTTGGAATTACTTCAGCATGGGTAAGAGCTCCTCTGGTATTTTTGGTGAAAGGCACATCATGATTTTTTTTCTTTTCTTTGGGGGTGGGGGAAGTTATGCTAGTTATTGCTACCCAGCACCTTTTAATCAGGGCTTGCCAACATTATTATCATATGCCCCATGACCAAAGTTGTGGGACTTTCTTTAGTTTCTTCTAAGCATATCATGGTTAATAAGGGAAGGAACTAAAAACATGGTCATGATGACTTTGCATACTGCAGGGATGGACGCACAAGTGTCTTACGAATTTCATTCTGAGAGGAAGAGAAATCCTGAGAAGTTCAAGAACCAGCTAACAAATCAGGTTATTTCCTCATTTCTTTTAGGGTAAGTCTTGTAGTGCATTTCATTGTGTTTTAAGCTGAATCTTGCAATGCATTTCTTTGATGCAGAGTACATATGCTAAGCTTGGACTTAAACAAGGATGGTTTGCTGCTTCACTAACTCACCCATCTTCAAGGTAGCCTGCTACTGATGCAACCATGATGCTCCTGTTGTTGATCAAATTATATTCATTTCTTGGTGTAGGCATTTGAAGTATCACTTGATAGCTACTGCTCCTTTACATCGGATATGTAAAGGAGTATATGCCTTTACATCGGATATGCATGACATGTATAGCTCCCATTTCAGGAACATTGCTCAACTTGCAATGGTGCGGATCATGAAAAGACCTGGTGGCCAATGGGAAGAGCTTAAAATTCCTCGGAGGTAAATAAATCCTTGTTGCCTTTGCAGTGCATTTGTATAAAGGCAGTTACCATTTGCTACATCTGAAATGTATGCTTCCAAAATCCCAACTCCATTTTCCACCGCCAAGTTTCTTCTACACACATTTCTTGTTATCATCACCACAAGAATAGAGCTATGAAAATCAACACATTTTCTCTGTTGTTTCAGCATTCGATCAATCGTCTGTCTCAATTTGCCAAGTTTTTCGGGAGGACTGAATCCTTGGGGAACACCTGGCACAAGGAAAGTACAAGACGTAAGTTTCCCCACTTGAAACCAGCAGAGGACTTGCCTCGTCTGTTGTTCACTCAATACTAATGGCTTGATATGGGCAGAGATTTATAAGGTTTCATGGTAATATGCAGAGAGATCTTACTGCACCTTTCGTTGATGATGGCCTTATCGAGGTTGTTGGCTTTCGCGATGCCTGGCACGGTCTCATCTTGCTTGCCCCTAATGGCCATGGAACTCGTCTAGCACAGGTGATGTATCTCCGTTTCACCATTTCGTGAACTCCCAACAATTCAGAATTACTGATGCAGACGACACATTGCACTTTCAGGCTCATAGAATCCGTTTCGAGTTCCACAAGGGAGCAGCCGAGCACACATTCATGAGGATCGATGGGGAGCCATGGAAGCAGCCTCTTCCCAAGGACGACGACACCGTGGTCGTCGAGATCTCTCACCTCCGTCAGGTTACCATGCTTGCCAGTGACCCGTGCAAATCGAAGAGCGTCAACGACCCTTCATCACCGATGTGCCGTAGTAGCCACGAGGACGACGAGCACGACAGCTTGGAGGACGAAGACGAGTGGGAGGTGGGGAGGAAGAAGTTTGGAGCAGCCGATACGTTCAAATTCCCTGACGAGGTTGATATTGCTCATCTTAGCTGAGTCAGTACAGCTTCTCTACATCCGGCGTCTTGCTGATGTTATTCAGAATGCAGATTTCAGAATGCTCGCTACTACTGTCAGTGATACTGCTTTTTGTTTGTTATTTAATTCTTTAAGCTTAGTAATCAGCCATGTGTAGATTGATCGGCTGTATTCATCAACTGCAAAATTTCCCAAGTAAAAATGCCATAGTTTTCATGCAATGCAATTGTTCTATTCCCCAAAAATCATGTCTAAGAGACTCCTTGTTCTGAACCCTAGTGTAGTTTTGCTACCGTAACTTAGTAGCAGGGTTAGCAAAACCGCTTGGCTTTCATGAAATTGCTAGTCATCGGCTTATAAAAACCAGTGGTTTCAGCTGGTACAGGTACAGTCAGTTCGTTTTGCCGGTTTTCGTAAAACCTTGATTGAGAGTACTCATTTTAGGCTGTTTGTACTAATGAATTGTGCTATGTACACTCTTTCTAAATATTATTATTTCTATCTGTTTTTTTTAAAAAAATATAGATAAAAATAATTATATTTTAGAATGGACACGGAAATATCATTTGCTGGGTACGGAGTATCTCGGAAAGCACAAAGATCAATAGATAATTAACTAACCCCGTAAAAAACCAATTAACTAATTAATGGATGCGTACCAGATAGCACCCATAGTTAGTATAGGAATGTAGGATAACGATCGGTGACGCTCGAAACGGCTTCTAGACTTTTCCTCCGTTTCGTCATCACCAGATAACTATTGCGCGCCGGCGAAAGCGAAAACCCGTGTGCCGGTTAGCGGCGCCCACCAGTAGCCGAGCTTCCCGGCGGCCATCGCCTTCCTCTCCTCCCTGTATATAACGCCCACGCCTCCTCCTCCACGAAAGACCGCAAACCAACCAACGAAGCAAACGAGAGTGATCGAAGAAGAGCTGCGTGCAAGTCGATCGATCGATGAGCCTGAGGTACATGAGCCGTGTGGGCGCGCGCGCGGCGCAGGCCGTGCGGGAGGGAGCCGGGAGGTCGGTGAAGGACAAGGTGCAGTCGGCGACGACGTCGTCGGGAGCGGCGAGGAGCAGGGCCCCCGCCGCCGGGCCGGTGGAGAAGGGCAGGGTGAGCGCCGCGGCGGCGAGGAGGGCGGAGGAGGAGCAGCGGAGTAGGGCGGAGCAGTCGCTGCGCACCGTCATGTTCCTCTCCGTCTGGGGGCCCAACGCCTGATCATCATTAGTACTAGTTTGTTTGTTTGTAGGTTAGCATACGAGTTTGAAGGTGTTCTGCGTCTGTGAAAATCTCTAAAGAGATGTGAATGAAGATGTAATTAAAGATGTGAATCATCATACATGGGTACAGAAAATATTGTTTATTCTGGGATCTCGGTTGTATTGTTAAATGTGTCTCACACTTCTTTTTTACGATCCACACATAGTTAGCAACCTTTTCGTTGTGGAGCTAGCGCCTTCTCTCCGTCGTAGACGTCTCCTTTTCCTTCGGCAGACGAGCTAACGCCTTCGAGACCCCCTCATCTCCTCCATACTTTTTTTCCATCACTTCTTCTCTGGTGGTTTCTCTTTTTCTTCCTTTTTGTCTTGTCTTTTTCATCCCCATTGTCACATCCGCAAGCAATTTATTCCTCGCTACCTCCATCGTGTGACGAGGAGACGGTCTTTATCCATCTTCTAGTCTCGTCCACCTTCACCTACCTCTGCATTCTCACCTCATCCTTCCTTCGAAGTTGCGTCGGCGCTCCTTTGCATCTGCGCTCTCTATCGGCTAGAACACTTTTCCAGCTTCCTCTATTCTAACATGCTCAACTGTCCGTCGATGTGAAACCTACTTCCCAAACGTGAACTTTTCCTTTTCGCGTCCGCGGCTTCTCTCGCTTTCGAGTCCGCGTGAACCTAACGCATACACATGTTCGCGGACGCGAAACTCTATCTTCTAGACGCGAACGTTTTCTTCTCGCGTCGTGCCTCCCATCATTGCTTCATTGGCTCCACACACACGCGTCCATCGGCTTTGCCCTCATCTCATCGGCCTCGCGTCCCCTCATCAGCTTGCTACTTTATCCAACGCGTACTCGTGTCTACCACAGTAACATTCTATCTCCTAGTCGCGCATCGGCTTCTTATCCACTTTCCTCTCATCGGCTTCTCCCTCTCTCCCATCCTCATCAGCTTTTACCCGTTCCATCAGCTGTTCTCCTATCGGCCCACCCGCACGTGATTTCCTCACGCCGCGTCTACCCTCACCATGACTACCGAGTCGACTCTTAGTTCAAGCACTCTCCCTAACGTCGGGTCTAATTCTCTTTTGACCATCGGCGCCCTCGACATTGCCTCGACCATGCCAATGTTCTTGTCATCCTACTCTACAGTCAACATAAAAGCTCACGTCCCGATTTCACTTGATTTGAACGCCAACTACTCAAAGTGGGTCTTCTTTTTCAAATCTTTGTGTGGCAAATTTAGCTTTCGTTCCCACATCGATGGCTCCACTCCTACTCGCCCCGATGATCCCTAATGAGACATCACCAAGTGCTGCGTCCGTAACTGGCTGCTCGGCTCAGTCGATGACTCTGTTCTTCACCTTGCCATAGAAGACACCGATCCTACCGCCCACGACCTATGGGTGGCTACAGAACAGCTCTTCCAAATAAATAAGCAGTCTCACGTCATATTCCTTCTAAATAAGTTATGCTTCATGGTACAAGGGGATAACTCTGTCTCCTCGTACTGTCAACGCCTTAAGGTCAAAGCCGCCGCTCTCTGTAATGTCGGCCATCCTATGGCTTACTCCCAACTCGTCCTCGCTCTCTTGCGTGAACTTAACCTCCGATTCTTCAACACTGTCGATGATATTGTCAACTCCACTCCTCTTCCCACGTTCGTCCGGACTCACGACATGCTAGTTTTTAAGAAATATCGTCTGACGAATGATGAGAAGACCATAGCTACACCAACCCTAGCGGCTGCCATCCTCCGTGTGCTGCTGCCTCCTTTTGACCCCCTTACAGTAAACGGGGTCTCACACTTCTATCTGCACACTTCACTTTACACTTTTTTTTTTCTTGTTAATACTGTCGGGCAGTCAGTCTGTAAATATTCTTTATTTTCAAAGAAAAGTCTGTGTAAATAAATACTTTCTGCAGTGATTTTCTGAAGATCTGCTTTGTCTTCTACGAGTACTGAATCACTTTCCTGTCTTCACGGCTTCTCCGGGGAGTACTGAATCTATTTTGACATTTTGGACTTGAAATCACAGTATGCTGCATGTATCCTTTTGTATGTTCTGCAAGAAAAAGAACGATCTTGGGGTAGTGGATACTGCAGTGTTTCACATAATCCGAGCAAAAAGAGCTTCTTAGCTCCGTAGAGCGAAGAATGTGAAGAGAAATCCGAAATAAAGCCATGTATGCATTTCCAAGTTCAGTAAATGAAATTGTCTGAACAAAAATTCAGAAGAGGAACAGTATTCCATAGCGTCTTGCAGAGTACAATACCGTCAAAATTTATAGATTCTCCCGTCTTACAAAAGAAGACGAACACCAACCATAAAGCACAAATCACACTAGTCACTCTGCTCAACTGATGTCACAACACTAATCAGAAGTAGCGGTTAGCTGGGTCCCCAGCAAACGAGTTGCATCACGTTCTCGGACTTCTCCCTGCGCCGCCGCCTCATCCTCTCCGCCACGGCCGCCTTCTCCGCCGGCTCGGCCACGCCACCGGAGAGCCGCCTGGCCTGCTGCCGCTGAGTCGCGCCTGGCGCCGCCGGCAACGGCTTGGACAACGCAGGCGCCGGCTGCCTCGCGGCCCTCATGCCCTGCGCCGCCACTCTCAGCACCACCCTGCTCGCGTATCTCAGGCTCATCGATCGATCGATCAAAGATTGGATTTTTACCCCCTTCGAAGTTTCTTCCACATACAATGCTTTATGGTTGTGAGCGTGTATATATACAGGGAGAGCATAGTGACGTTCAGTCCTGCTCCAAAACCATCAATTTTGATCCTCTGGATTGGCGGCTATTCACTGCACCTGCTCCTGTCCGTGTTTTTTCTTTTCTGGTGTGCGCCAGTACGTGGGACGTGTTGTGCGCTGTCGTCACTGTGAGTAGTGGTATTCCATCAACTGTATTTTCAGCTGCAGTTTGTAGCCTGAAGACAAAACGAAATGGTAGCTGGATCCAAACAGAGCCGGAAAGCGTGATGAGCGGTGATGCATCGGAGGAGACGTAGCACACAGAGGGGAGGGATCTGAACTCTGAAGAAATGGGGATGGATGGGGACATTTTCAGTATTATCATGTACTTTTTGGGGTGTCAAAGCGTCGTGCGTGAGTACTTCCCTATCGTGGCACGGTACAGCTTGCATAGCTGCAGGCAGCAGCACACAGGTATTGGAATCTGGTGGGTGGGATCGATGGTGACATTTTCTTTCTCCGGGTATTTTGTTGGTTTCCGCTTTCAGGATCCATCTTGTGCGAGACAAAAGTCACAGCGTTGGATTAGAACAAATTGATTAAAGCCGTGTACAGTGTTGGTGAACAGTTAACGGATATGCTCAATTATCTATCCTACCAAAGCAAGGAAAGGATCACTTCGAAAAATAAGTGAGCAATGGCCATCAGGAGTTGCCCCTTTCTGCCTGAAGAATGAGCCTTTTCCTCGTCATACTGGCTGGCTCCTCTGAAGGCGTTGGTTCACCCGATACTGCAGGAATTCTTTGGTCTGCTACTAATCTGACGGATGCCTGGAGGATGGGAGGAAACCGTTTTCGGGACTCTGAGCTTCTTCCAGATGCATAGAGGCAAGTTTCGAGAGAAGTGATAATATATACCTCTTCTCATCTTCTGTAAGGCCAAACACAAACGATGTGAGGACGCAATTGTGCAAAACCAAAGCTCCTGATTAGTTGCCGTATCATACATATCATATTGACATGAATACACATCTTTTGCAAAACTTGTCTGCATATACAAGCTGTTGCAAGCACCAAAACCAATCTAACCACCTAAGACGATCCTAATCTGATCAGCTCGCTAATTGTTTGGACCCCAGTTGCTGAGGTACATGACCGTCCTCAGCTCCTCCTCTTCCTGCTTGGCTCTCCTCCTCGCCGCCGCCGTCGCCGCGGCAGGCTGCAGCGCACGCGCGCCGCCGCCGCCGCAGCTCTTGGCGCCGCCCCCGGCGGCCTGCTGCCTGGCGCACTGCTGGATTGTCCGGAACGCGTAGTTCCAGCGGCACAGGCCGGCCTGGTCCTTGAGCGCCTCCACCGTGCCCACGCTCATCGCCGCCGCCCACGACGACGCCTTCGCCTTCCCACCGCCGCTCGCCATGCGTATAGTACGATCTGTACGAGTGTGTGTGAGCTCGGTACGTTCTGTGATGGTTTGCTTGGCTGCGTTGTCTTATGCCGGAACGGTGGTGGCGGAGCCGTTTGTTTTATGGGGGAGAGATCAGCTCACGCCCCCTGATTGAGTGAGGCGTCGCTGCCGGCTGCGTGCGTCCGAGCGGTTTTGGACGCGCGTCGGGGAATCGGTGGGGGGCTACCAATAAACCGGGTGCAGATTTGCGCGGCTCTGGTTGGCCGCGCTCGCGCGGAACGAGGTTTGCAGAGTTGCGCGCGTGTGGTGCGGTGTGCTGCTTGTGGTGTCAGTGTGCTAGCTAGCTGGCCACTTGCGGTGACGTTGCCATGGTCTCGTCTCCGCTTTTGCCGTGTCCGGCTAAAATTCTGGTGCCCAACGAGGCCAGGGCGTGTGCCGCAGTTATGTACTGGACTATGGTAAATACTAGATGGCCAAGTAGTGAGTTTGTCGTTTTTGTTTAAAGAGAAAAGAAGAATTAGTCGGTAGTTCGGGTGCGTTTTGTTTTGGTGGGTTGGGAGCTCATATATTGGAACGCAGCCTTAGGTGCTTTCAAATCTGTAATAAGGTGAAAACTCTTCTCTTCTCGTTTCTACTAGTACGTTTGCTAAACTATTTAAATATTATGTTTTTTTTATAAAAACTTTATATCTAAATGTTTTTTAAATCATATTAATTATTTTTTAAAAGTTTATAATAGCTAATAGAGAATTAATCATTTGCTGATAAGATATCTTATTGTGTAATCATCTTTTATCTTCTCTACTTAACTAAGCCTTTTATCTTCTCTACCTAATTTCGAACCAAGCCTTTAAAAGTTTTTTTGTTAAAAGGTTCACTTAGAATGTTGGTATTCTCTTTATAATCTCCGATTTGACAAAAGCACATGTTTTGGGACCAAGCAGATCCAATACAGCATGTACACTGTACATGCATTTTTCTTCCTTGAAGCATCTTCCGACTCTTGTTTCCTTCTCACTCTCTCAAATCTCGATGCAGGTAAGGTTGTCAGATCAGGTACACTACAAATTTCAAGAAGCAAATAAGGCTTGTTATGGTCCATGCATGTACTACTGTCTCACTTGCAGCACACAGGATGATAAGGATCTGACAAAGTGCCACTTTAACACTAATCTAATCCGTTCAAAGTAGTACTAATCTGAACGATAAACAATTGGTCGTTTCTTTGCAGGCACTGGCTCGCATCACATGCGTTAAGTGCAGATCGTTCACAAAATACCACATTGTGTCTTCCGGTGACGGTGAACGCGGAGTTATGGGAGGCGGGTAGGGAAATCCAGGGACTGGAGGGCATAGTTTCCAGGATACCAGGTGCTGCATAGTGCTTCACCACAGCGTGCTGCTGTTGCTGCTGACTGCATGAATGCGACTATGAGAGTATGCAGACAAACACACCACTAGAAGACACCTGCCTGTTGCTTGATTACTTCCAAAAAAAACTTAGGCCCTATGAGAGTATGCAGATCAACACACCACTAGAAGACACTTGCCTGTTGCTTGATTACTTCAAAAAAAAACATAGGCTCTTTAAAACGAAGAAATTTTAAAGAAATGTTATAGGATTTAGATCGCATGGAAAAATTTTCTATATAATTTTTTTAAATAAATGGTTGGATATCGATGAGTCCTATGAAATACCTTACGGAGTTTTGGAGTTTCAGCGGATATTTAACCTGAGGTCTAATCTTGACAGAATTTTTTAGTCTTTATCTCTCGTTAAATTCATGTATTTTATACGTGCTCCATCAAAATGGTTAAACCTATATTTTTTATGTTTTATAATCCTTTTATATTTGCAGTTTCTTATGTCTTATAATTCTATGTTTTTCCTAGAGTTTTCTCGTTCCTGTGTTCGAGGGGACCTTATGATGCTTGAATGTTCGGAAGGTTTTCCTTCTTATCTTTTCAGCCTTCCATCCTTCCATGATCCCTTTATCAAACCGAGTTACAGATCTGACTATCATAACTATGACTATCATTCAGTGCGAAGTGTAAGGAGACTGCTGCCACTTGTTCCACCGTTTTGATCCTAAAATTTGAGATCTAGTATCAAACAAACATAAGACGTTACTAACAAAAGCTTGGATCCTAAATTGATGTCACTGCCTGATTTGTGTGACCGTAAAAGCTGTCACTTGACATATTGTACTAGGCGATTACAATTAGAAAGGCAAAAGGACCCATGTGGCAAAGAGGCAATTGTACTCAAGTAACAGAATTTATCATCATCATCGTGGTAGTATATTACAATCAGCTGGGAGCGACCGACCAATTACTCTCCGACCATGGTTGCTACACCCAGTAGAGAAGATCCATCCGAGCTTCACTAAGAGCCTAAGCTAATTGGGACCCCAGCAGCTGAGGTACATGACCGTCCTCAACCCTTCCTCGGCCTTCTCCGCTCTCCTCCTCTCCGCCACCGCCGCCGCAGAAGCAGGCAGCTTCTTGGCCTGCGAGGCGCCGGCGCGCGCGTTGGCCTTGGCGGCGCGGTGGATGGACCTCAGCGCGTAGTTCCAGCGGCAGAGCCCCGCCTGGTCCTTGAGCGCCTCCACCGCGCCCACGCTCATCGCCACCGTCCACGACGCCCTCGCCGCACCCGCCATTGATGATTTGATTGGTATGGTCTGTGACACTTATTCGCTTTGCAGTGGAGTTGTTGTCGTGAGCTGATGCGGTGTCGAGTTGAGGAGGAGCGGACGGAGCTGGAGCTGGCTTTATACGGCAGGGGCGGGGGGAAACAGGCGGCGGGCGCGCGTTGGTTCTTCCGGGAAACCGGTGGTTCCACCGCTGCACTCGTCGCTTTCCGATCGGGTTGGTGGCTGGCTACAATCAGCAGTAGCCGGGAAACCGGTGGTTACACCGCTTGCACTCGTCCTGGTCATTCGCGGCATGGAGAGACAGCTAGCCGGGGGCGGAGTTTGATAGGATAGGAGTAGCCGAGTAGGAGTGCGTTTGAACTTTGAAGGGTGCGTGCCACCTTGCCGGTGGGTCCCAGGAAGCATTGGCTAATCGTAAAATGGGACGGATTTATTGGGATGGATGGGTTTGCCTTTTTGAGAAGCAGTTTTTTTTTTCCATTTCGTTCATACGTGAACTCCTTAATTTTTCGATTTTAGCGGATAGGTTGAGCATGTGCCAA
Organism: Oryza coarctata; assembly: GCA_030770085.1. Lineage (NCBI taxonomy): Eukaryota > Viridiplantae > Streptophyta > Magnoliopsida > Poales > Poaceae > Oryza > Oryza coarctata. The sequence continues at coordinate 20,216,453 of CM061468.1, forward strand.
CTTTTACTAGTCCTAATAGTGCTGGCTGCTAATGTAAGGCTGGGTCGTCCTGGAAGGCTGGAATTTTGGCGCGCGATTGTTTCCTTTTCACGCACTGACTCACACACGTCAGTGTTGCACGCGTTTAACTGCATGTCGCCGAATCGGGAAGCGTATTTTGCTGGTGACTGTGAGAGCGGAGTTATGGGAGGTGGAATGTAAAACCTGTGGCTGGAGGACGTGGTTTCAAATAAACCGGGTGCGAGAACGCGAACAGAAACTACAGCGCGATGACACCTCCCGGGCTCTCCTGTCTCCTCCTGGGCTCCAGGCTTCGTACTGACGCGTGCTTGTTGCTTCAAAGAACGTCTGGTTGTTCATCTAACCAAACTTTATTTGCCTTTCATGTCCCTTCTTAGCAAACTCTCAGATAATTTGTCAAGTTTGGCAATGATTACTTCAGTCTTCAATGCATCCATATCCCCGAGCTAACATTAAGCTAGCAACTTAGCGATTCACAAAGCCAATGGATTCAGGAGGCAATTGTACTCAAGTAACAGAAGTTATCATCATCATCGTGGTATATTACAACCAGGAGGCAACCGGCCAAGTTCTTACGCCGTGGCTGCGACTACAAACAACTCCTATCTAATAACACCGAGCTATATACTAATTGGGACCCCAGCAGCTGAGGTACATGACCGTCCTCAGGCCGTCCTCGGCTTTCTCCGCTCTCCTCTCCGCCACCGCCGCCGCAGAAGCAGGCAGCTTCTTGCTCCGCGAGACGCCGGCGGCGTTGGACTTGGCGGCGCGGTGGATGGACCTCAGCGCGTAGTTCCAGCGGCAGAGCCCGCCTTGGTCCTTGAGCGCCTCCACGGCGGCCACGCTCATCGCCACCATCCACGACGCCTTTGCTGCACCCGCCATTGGAACGATCTCTCTTCTTTCTTGCTGAGAATTGGATTGGTCTCTGATTTCTCGCTCTACCTTTTCTTTGCAGTGAACTTGTTGTAGTGAGTACTGAGCTGATGATGTGTTGATGATGAACGGGAAGGAGATAAGCGGGTTATATAGAGGAGGCGGAGGGGAGGAGAACGGGTTGGGCGAAACAGGAGGCGCCGCGCGTTGGTTTCCCAGGATACCGGCTGCTTGCTCTGCTTGTTTACGCCGGAATTCGCTTTCGTCCAGGCGCGGTGGCCCGCACCCACCTCATCCCGAGCTGTCTCGGTAATTTTGGGTTTATATTCTTCAAAAAAAATTATATATTTCCTTGACTCTTGGGTTTATGAAGCTTAGCACGATTAAACTGTAAGGCATTTTAACTCTTCGCTGCAACAGTTGTTCAATCCGTTTCCTTTTCCTTCAGGTAAAACTTCTTCAGTTTTAAGGAAGCAAACGATACTTTCTGCACTGTTTCGTTTTCGAAGTTTCAGCACGCGGGGTCTGCCAAATCTACTACTCATGCGAGGTTGTTGCGAGAGTCTCTCCTCTTGCCTTCTTGGTGAGCGAGTAAAATGAGCATTTCTTTTCGCGCATCGACTCGCATCACTCGACCACGCTTTCTTCGTTTGACGGTGAGAGCGGAGTTGTGGGAGACTGCTCGGTGGGCCGGGAAAACCAGAGGCCGAGAGCACTTGGTTTCCAAGATATCAGGTGTTGCCCAGACCTGCATGGTGCGTGCTTCTCGTTCGAGCTTCTTTTTCAGGTGCTGCCCTGTTACTGATGCATTGCATTCTGGGTATACAGTACTCCTAGGCACAAGGCACCTGTCCTTTCCGCCCGCGCGAGTCTGATGACCCTGATACAAATCCTCCGACTGAATATCGTTTTGTACAAACTGGGGATGGAAAGAAACTGTGTTGTGACTTGTTACATCAATTTATTTTTCTTTGCGAGAATACATAAATTTAATTTGATCAGGAAAGTTGGAAATCAGGATTAATCGATGTGGTATAACGAAGGAAACAGGAATTACTAAGAGTGGCTTGGAATTAAATTGATGGCGCCACTAGCTGATTGGTGTCCGTAGCTGGTGTTCAGCGAATCTGATGAGTGACCATGATCAAATCGGCAAATTCAACATAGACGTGAGTCTAAATTGTCATAATAAAAGAGGACAGTTCAGAAACCCCTCTCATATTTGTCATGATCAGTAGTTCTCCCCGTTTAAGGTCCAAATCAGGTACCACAGGAAAAGCTTGACAAGATCTCAAAGCATTGGACTCACGAGGCATCAAGTATGCACAAGTAACAGAAGTTTTCATCATCATCTTCATCCTGATACATACAATAATCAGGAAGAAACACGCAGACGGCAAGTCTCAGCCATGGTTGCCACTTCCAGCCAGACTCCTATAGCTAGCTAATAGACAAAACTATACTAATTAGGACCCCAGCAGCTGAGGTAAATGACCGTCCTCAGGCCGTCCTCGGCTTTCTCCGCTCTCCTCCTCTCCGCCACCGCCGCCGCAGAAGCTGGCAGCTTCTTGCCCCGCGAGACGCCGGCGGTGTTGGCCTTGGCGGCGCGGTGGATGGACCTCAGCGCGTATTTCCAGCGGCAGAGTCCCGCCTGGTCCTTGAGCGCCTCTACGGCGCCTACGCTCATCGCCACCATCCACGACGCCCTTGCTGCACCCGCCATTGATCTCTTCTTCGTTTCTTGCTGTGAGCGGTCTCCGATTTCAGTGGTCTTGTAGTTGTGGTGGGTAGTGAACTGATCGGTGATTGATGCCGTGTTGATGAGCGGCAGGTGGGGAGTGGAGCTGGGCTTTATAGTGAACCGAGGTGGGAGGTGGGGGCGTGGCGAAACAGGTGGCCGCGCGGGTTGGTTTTCTGAGATACCGGGTGCTTGAGTGCGTCCCAGCGCGGTGGTGGTACGCATCACCCTCGTCGCAACAGCTGCTTCTCGCGGGGCGGTTTGTTCCTGAGAGCGGAGTTATGGGAGATGGCATGGAAAACCAGTGGCTGGAGGACGTGGTTCCGAATAAACCGGGTGCGAGTACGCGAGCAGAAACAACAGGGCTATGACACTTATCAGTCAGTGTCATTGTCCAGGACTCTCCTGTCTCCTCGTGGGCTCCAGGCTTCATACTGACGCGTCCTTGTTGCTTCAAAGAACGTCTGGTTGTTCATCTATCCGAATTTTATTTGCCTTTCATGTCCCTTCTTAGAAAACTCTCAGATAATTTGTCAAGTTTGGCCTTGATTACTTCAGTCTTCAATGCATCCATATCCCCGAGCTAACATGATGCTAGCAAATTAGCGATTGACAAAGGCCAATGGATTCAGGAGGCAATTGTGCTCAAGTAACAGAAGTTATCATCATCATGGTGGAATATTACAACCAGGAGGCAACCGACCAAGTTCTTACGCCGTGGCTGCTACTACAAACAACTCCTATCTAATAAGACCGAGCTATATACTAATTGGGACCCCAGCAGCTGAGGTGCATGACCGTCCTCAGGCCGTCCTCGGCCTTCTCCGCTCTCCTCCTCTCCGCCAACACCGCCGCAGAAGCTGGCAGCTTCTTGCGCCGCGAGACGCCGGCGGCGTTGGCCTTGGCGGCGCGGTGGATGGACCGCAGCGCGTAGTTCCAGCGGCAGAGCCCGCCTTGGTCCTTGAGCGCCTCCACGGCGGCCACGCTCATCGCCACCATCCACGACGCCTTCGTTGCACCTGCCATTGTATCGATGTCTCTTCTTTCTTGCTGAGAATTGGATTGCTGTCTGTGATTTCTCGCTCTACCTTTGCTTTGCAGTGGACTTGTTGTCGTGAGTACTGAGCTGATGACGTATTGATGATGAACGGGTGGGAGAGAAGAGTGAGGCGGAGGGGAGGAGGATGGGTTGGACGAAACAGGAGGCGTCGCGAGTTGGTTTCTCAGGATACCGGCTGCTTGCTCCGCTTGTTTTCGCCGGAATTCGTTTTCGTCCAGGCTTGGTGGCCCGCGCCCACATCATCTCGACTTGTCTCTGTTCGGTGTATTTATCTTCTTGTCCGTTGCGAGGAGCCCACATGGGCAGGGTAACCGATATGGGCGCGTGTTAATGCAGATGCCACGCATTGAGTCTTTCATGGGCCCGAATTTTTGGTTTACGAAGCTTAGCACGATCAAACATACAGTCCACGGAATTTCGGAGACGTACCGAAAAAGCTGGTATATGTACCTTTGTTGACATTTTCCTCTTTGAAGCTTTTTTTTTTTGCCAAATTCCTCTTTGAAGCAACTGCTTTGCAATCATTTCTCCTCGCACAGAAATAATCAGGTAAAACATCTTCAACTCTCAGCACACGGGTGCTGCGTCCTGCAATCTTTGCTGGCCTTTTTGGTGAGCGAGTAAACTAATGAGCAATTATTTCTACGCGCGACTCGCATCACACGACCACATTTTCCTCGGGTGGCAGTGAGGGCGGAGTTGCGGGAGGCTGCTGGGCAGGAGCAACGGTTTTCCAAGATATCCGGTGCTGCAATTCATCTTGTCTCAGGCTCTTTACTGATGCATTGCATTCTGGGGACACCTGCCCTTTCCACGCGAGCCTGGTATTCTGATGACTCTATCCAATTTCTCCGAGTGAATGCCCTATAGCACAAACTAGGAATAAACTGTTTTTTTTTCATCAGTTTGGCGGTGTACATCCCGTTTTGGATGTAGAAGCCGAATTTTAATTTATTTTCTAAAAAATATTCCATCACATTAATTCAATTAAGAAATTTGAAAATCGAGATTAACCGATGTGGTATAAACAAGAAAACAAAATAAATTACTCACATAGGCTTGAAATTAAATTGATGGGACTAACATTTGGGTGCGTAGCTGGCTTCTAGAGAACTGATGATTGATCATGATCCCATAGGCAATTCAGCATGGATGTGAATGTTTGATTTCATAGCCAAAGTGCAGAGTTCAGTTTTTCATATCATTGTTGGCAAGGTGTTTTACGGTGTGTTATAACCTTAGTTCACAAATAAAAATGTGGGTAGGTGGTGAAAAAGTGTTTCTCCCTACATATCCTTATAGGATAAATTTAATTTAGTATGATTGACATAAGAATCAAGTTATAAAGTTATAGTAACGTACATTGGAAATACGAGAGAACTTGACAAACTTATTATACCACTATCCAAAACTGCGAACACACTTAATTACTAGTTTCTTAGGATCTTATGGTATATTTCTTTTATATAGCGTGCTAGATACAACTCTTCTTCATGTCATTTACCAAATACATCTCTATTTTTCTTCAACTTACTTTATAGTCGAGCAAACTTTTCACCCTTTATTCCATAAAGCACTCATAAAATACTTAATGTTACAAAGCGACGTACAACCAAACTGCCATTTACTATATGGATAACGCATTATGTCATATATTTTCTTATATTCTTACACTGAACAGAGGTTAAGATAGAGCAACATGCACAACACGATGCTCCATATTATCTCCTACGAGGTAATAGTTTTTATTTAATCATGGCCATTGATTATTGATTTTTATTTTACCAATTAAAATATTTAGCACCTTGCATTAATGTGCCATGTCAAAATAAGCAGACTACTAATTCACACATAATTAGCCTTCCTCGCTTAATCCCCAAGCATGCAGTTTACCAATCTTGAAAGGCAGCAATGTTAACAAAACGAAGGCAAATTAATTGGGTCCCCACATGTTAATGAAACAAAATTTTAATTTTTCAATATTAGTTATTAAAAGCAAGCTCAAAAGTATTCAAAGTTGTATGAAACGTATTTTTGCTTCTTGAAGAAGAAAACATGACCGCAGTTTGAATTCTCTATTTGCTATTAAACAAATTACAAGTGTTTGGCGTTTCTCAAATAGAATATGTGAACTTTTCTAAACGTAGCTTGAAATATTATAAACTGAAACAAAAATATTTAATTTACAATGGTGATATTTCCAATCGTTACTGCAAGTTTAAACTTTAATGTGTATATTTTTAAGCACTCGCTTAAAGTATTATATGAAAACATTGTTACATTCCTTATTGTAATGTAATAAATGATAGTAATTGACTTCAAATGATAAATTAAACTAGAAAGATTACTTATTTTTTGGACGGAGCGAGGGAGTTTTTAGGATGGAGTATGAGGGAATACTAAAACTAGTCCTTCATTCAATGCAAAGTGGATGTTTCAAAATAGTGTACCTTGAAAAATCCATTGTTGTCTGGATAAGCAGGTTCTTCCTGTTTAAGAACCAAATGAAGTACTACAAGGAAAAGCTTGCCAAGATCTCAAAAGCATTGGGGCCATGAGGCATATATCAAGTATACTCATGTAACACAAGCTTTCATCATCAACTTCGTCGTGATATATACAATAAATCAGGAAGAAACGAGCAACCGACAAGGCTCAGCGATGGTTGCTAGCTACTTCAACCCAACTCGTACCTAGCTAATAGCTCAAGGTTTACTAATTGGAACCCCAACAGCTGAGGTACATGACCGTCCTCAGCCCCTCCTCGGCCTTCTCCGCTCTCCTCCTCTCCGCCACCGCCGCCGCAGAAGCAGGCAGCTTCTTGCTCCGCGACACGCCGGCGGCGTTGGCCTTGGCGGCGCGGTGGATGGACCTCAGCGCGTAGTTCCAGCGGCAGAGGCCGCCTTGGTCCTTGAGCGCCTCCACGGCGGCCACGCTCATCGCCACCATCCACGACGCCTTCGCTGCACCCGCCATTGTATCGATCTCTCTTCTTTCTTGCTGAGAATTGGATTGGCCTCTGTGATTTCTCGCACTACCTTTGGTTTGCAGTGGACTGAGCTGATGAAGAAAGGGAGGGAGATTAAGTGGGTTATATAGAGGAGGCGGAGGGGAGGAGGACGGGTTGGGCGAAACAGGAGGCGCCGCGCGTTGGTTTCCCTGGATACCAGCTGCTTGCTTTGCTTGTTTGCGCCGGAATTCGCTTTCGTCATCCCACCTCATCCCGAGCTGTCTTGGTTTACGGGCATGAAAGCTAGTTGTCCTTTGCGAGGAGCCCACATGGTAGGTCTTTTGTGGGCCTCAATTTTGGGTTTATATTCTTCAAATATATATATATATATCCTTGAGTCTTGGGTTTATGAAGCTGAGCACGATTAAACTGTAAGGCATTTTTCCTCTTCGCTGCAACAGTTGTTCAATCGGTTTTCTTTTCCTTCAGGTAAAACCTCGTCAGTTTTGTGGAAACAAACGATGCTTTCTGCACTGTTTCGTTTTCGAAGTTTAATCACGCGGGGTCTGCCAAATCTACTACTCAGGTTGTTGCCAGAGTCTCTCCTCTTGCCTTCTTGATGAGCGAGTAAACCAGCAAAATGAGCATTTCTTTTCGCGCACCGACTCGCATCACACGACCACGCTTTCTTCGGTTGACGGTGAGATTGTAGAAGAGGTACCCGAAAACGCGAAGGTGGGAGTAGTCGGACGCCGTGCGGTAGAAAAGGGTATAGGGAACGTTGTTATAAACAGAGGAGCATGGACGTCGATTGAGAAGGTACGTCGCAGTAGCCAGAGCTTCGATCCAATAAGTAACGGGTAAGTGAGCGTGAAATAGCATGGTGTAACTGATGTTGTTGAGGATGCGAAGGAGGCGCTCGGCTTTGCTGTTCTGAGGAGAGATGTAGGGACATGAGAGCCGGAGATGGATGCCATGCGAGATGAGGAGGTTTGTAACGGTATAGTTGACGAATTCCGTACCGTTATCGGCTTGTAAAGCCTTGATGTGGAGGTTGAACTGAGTGGATACGTACGTGACGAAGTGAGTGAGGTGAGAGGCGACCTCGGATTTGTGGATGAGCGGGAAGGTCCAGCAATAGTGTGTGTGATCATCAAGTATAGCGAGATAATACTGATTACCGGAGACACTTTTAACTGGGGACGTCCATACATCACAATGTATAAGTTCAAATGGACGCGAGTTACAGGAGAGAGAACTAGAAAAGGGCAGACACACATGTTTGCCAAGTTGACATGAGTGGCAAACTATGAAGCTGCTGTGAGTACATCGGATGGAGGCGCTATGACGGAGGATGGCGACAACGTCGGGGCCAGGGTGGCCGAGGCGAAGGTGCCAAAGGTTGGTGGAGAGGGCGACGCTGACGTGTGGGGTGGACGGCACAGCGGGAATGGTGTAGAGGTCTCCACCACTATTACAGCGAATGATCTGTCGCCGGGTTAGAATATCCTTCACAGAGAAACCAGACGCGTCAAATTCAATGGAGCAGTGGTTGTCTCGTGTGAATTGGCGAATAGATATAAGATTATGAATGAGAGAAGGGACGATAAGAACATTGTGTAGGGGGAGGTTAGTGGTGGATGTAGACAGAGAGGAGTCACCGCGGCATTGGACAGGAAGAGAGTGACCATTGCCGATGGTGACAAAAGGGGAGGAAGAGGGTTGACAGGAGCGAAGTATACCGGCCGATGACGCCATGTGTGAAGACACCCCAGAGTCTAGCACCCAAAGGTGCTATGGTTGGAGCGTCATCTGGTTGAGGGCAGCGACGAGGCCAGCCTGGTTCCAGGAGGGAACCGACTGGGTGGTTGGGGTCGGTAGCATCGGCTGAGGCGGCAGAACAGAAGCCAATGCCAGGTGAGCCTGGGGATGGGCGCCGAGAACTCTGGGTTGCCAGCCGATGGGGCTGCGTGGCTGGGGCTGGGGCGCCTAGGGGTTGTAGCAGAGCCACGGACCCGTGTGACCGGCAAGATGGGTAGGGACCGAGGTAGGTCGTGGTGACGTCGGACCCTGTCAGGTCTTACCTTTGCCTTTACCCTTGCCTTTCCCGGTGCGGGCTGTGTTGCTGTGGCCGAAGCCATGGCCACCAGGACCACGGGAGAAAGGGACAGCGCAAGAAGCTCGGCAGCCATTATCGGCTGCGTCAAGAAGAGCGGTGTGGGCCACTGTCTTCTCATCATTAGTCAGACAGAGTTTTTTAAGAACTAGCATGTCATAAGCCCGGGCGAACGATGGAAGAAGGTGTGGCACCTGTCCTTTCCGCCAGCGCGAGTCTGATGACTCTGGTACTGTTCCAAATCTCGCCGGAATTGAGGAAGGCAACAGGATTGCACACACGCGAACACAATCGAATTGGTGCGGGTTGATTTTCACATCTTCTCGTCTTCTGTTTATAGCAAAACAGAGGATAGTGGCCATGCTCCTCCGCCTCCAAGAACGGCACCATCACCCTGTTCCAGAGTATGCCGCAGAGCTTGGAGAGTGGCCACTCGGCCACGACGCGCACACCGCGCCACGCTCCTCCATGAACAACGCCATCCCCCGTTCCAGAGCGTGCTGCGGAGTTCGGACTCCGACTAGTTCTCACACGAACTCAAGCGCGCGTCGAACAGACACCAAATCAAAACGAAATGAAAACAAAACAAAAACAGAGTGAACACGCTTAGATTACTCCAGAATCTCCCCCTAATTCCAGCGTCGTTCACCTCAGTTTGGTGACGCCTATTAGCTCGTGGATTTACTGAAACTTAAGACCTCCCGAGTGATTTCGTCATGATGTCCGCGCGCTGCTCCTGAGTGCCCGCGAACGTCAAGCGCCCTGCCCCATTTTTCACGCATTTATGGATGTAGTGAAATTTTGTGTCATTATACTTGCTTATATCGTAGATTCTTGCTGAGAGGGATCGCAAATATATTATGGCAGGGAGACCTTAACATCAAGCATGTCTTCTGGCAAACGCTTGAGCCACGCCCCTTGACATGTGGCAGCTGCGGCGGCGATGTACACCGCTTCACAGGATGAGAGAGCCACCACGCATTGTTCTTGCGATTGCCAAGCCACCGTGTTGTCTACGAAGAAGTAGAGGATCACTGTCGTGCTCTTCCTATCATCAATGTCTCTTGCCAGGTCGTTGTCTTTGTAGCTGACGAGCTCCAGCGTGGTGCTACTCATAGCATACACCAAGTCGTATTCCATCGTCCCTACGATGTACCTGTTTTTATTGCTGCCATGTGATCCTACCTTGGATCATCCATGAACCGGCTTAAGTATCCCATTGCGAACACGAGATACGGCCGGGTGTTCATCAAGTATCATAGGCTGCCAATCAGGTTACGGTACTTGGTTACATCGACCGCCGATGATGTGCTCTGCTTTGATAGCTTGAGTCGGGTCTGCATCGAAGTCGCACACGGGTTACAAGTGCCCCTGCCCTCTTGAGCATCTTCTTGGCATAGGCAGCCTGAGAGAGCCCAATGCCTCGCCACCCTTGTCACACTTCGATGTCGAGGTATTAGGAGAGCGTCCCCAAGTCACTCATGTGGAACAGAGACTTTATCTCCACCTTGAATGCTCTAATCTCGTTCTCGAACTCCCCTGCAATGATAAGATCGTCGACGTAGATCCCTACCAACAACCTCTTCTGCTCGGAGCCGCGTGTATACAACCTGTGCTCACACTCGCTCTTGGCGAGCCTAAGCGTGTGAAAGCTAGCGTCGAGCTTGGCGTTCCAGGCACACAATGCCTGGCGCAGACCGTAGAGTGACTTGTGCAACTTCAGCACATTCCCTTTGTGTCCGACGACGATGAAGCCAGGTTGTTGCTGGACATGTACTTCATCCACTAGCTCGCTTTTGAGGAACGCCGATTTGATGTCCATGTGGTGTACTGCCTATACCTTGTCAGCAGTCACGGCTAAGAGCATGCGCACGGATTCCATCTCTGGTGACCGGCGCAAATACTACTTCATAGTCGATCCCTTAGCGCTGCACATAGCCCTTTGCAAGAAGCCGAGCCTTGTGTTTGGTGACGTTCTCATGCTCGTCGTGCTTCAGCTTGAAGTCTCATTTCAGTCTGACGGCTCGTTGCCCCCTTGGTAGTTCCACCAGCGACCAGGTCTTATTGTGCTCGATGGACGCAATTTCTTTAAGCATCACTGCATGCCACTCTTTGCTTCGCTTTGCCTCCTCAGTCGTGGCTGGTTCCTTCTCAATCGCCACCATGAGATCTTCCACCACGTCCTACTCGGTGAGGTCCGATGGCGATGACACCCTGAGTGTGTTGTCCATGGCATGGAAACGAAGAGGGGCGCCGTTGTCGTTGTCGCCATCCAGAACGAGCTGACCGGTTGGTGGAGATGCGAACTCGATTGCTAGAGATAGTGTCGGCGCAGGTGTGCTGGGCTCAGGCCCGCACGTGGGCGTCGCCGCACTGCGTGGGGTCACGGACTCAGGCGAGGTTGACCGCGTGAGTGGAGACGTGGTTCCATGTAGATCGCTACGATATCCTACCAACATCGTGGTGAATTCCACTTAAAATGGCTTGATTTCATCGTTGGGACTGGCTTACTTCTCAACATCCTAGACCCAGGTTCGTTCTTGCTCAAACAAAGCATCACGGGAAATATGAACTCGCCACGACACCGGGTCATAGAAGCGATATGCCTTCGTCCTTGGCTCATAGCCGATGAACACCATAGGAGTGCTCCTATCGTCTAGCTTAGCGAGGTGCTTGCCATCGTTCTTTACATGTGTGACGTAGCCAAATGTTCGTAAGAAGTGAATGGGGGGCTCAGAGCCATGCTACACCTCATACGGGGTCTTGCCATTGATGCTCTGTATGGGAGGTCGATTCAGGATGAAAACGGCCATGGTGAACGCCTCCCTCCAAAACCAACCTGGCAATGACATGACGTTCATCATGCTTCTGGTCATCTCCATCACCATCTCATTCTTCCTTTCATCCATGCCGTTCTGCTGTGGCATGTACAGTGCGGTGAGGAACCTCTGGATCCCTTGCTTAGCACAATAATTTGCGAATTCACGTGCCGTAAACTCACCACCGCAATCAATACGTAGCATGCCCAGCTTCCTCTCGACCTCTGCTTCAGCGCCTGCCTAGAACCGCATTATTGCTGCCACCGCTTGATCCTTGGAGCCCAGGAGCACGACTCACATGTATCAACTCAGGTCGTCAACACGGAGAAGGAACAACTTGTTGCCGCTCAGCGTCGATGGCGTCACCGGTTCGCTGAGGTCACTGTGCACTAGCACAAGTTTATGATGCGCGCGGTACTTCTCGTCGGGTGGGAATGCTAGGCGTCGCTGCTTCCCTACCAGGCAGCTGTCGCAAACTTGGTCGATGTGGTTGATGAATGGTAGCCCTCACACCATTCCTTCCCGTACCAACTTCTAGAGCGCCTAGAAGTTAAGGTGGGCAAGGTTCGCATGCCAGCGCCATGCCTCATTATCGCCTTGTGCTGCTAGGTAGACTGGCTTCCCTACATCGAGCTTAAGAATGTAAAGCCGATTTGCTAAGCGAATTACCTTGGCCAGCAGGCGTCGTTGGTGGTCCCATATGCGAAGGACACCATCCTCGATCAAGACCTTGTACCTCTCCTCGTCCAACTACCCCAAGTTGACAATGTTGGCGGTGAGGCATGGGATGTGCTACACCTCGCTGAGTTCCTGATGTTCCCCGCTCTTGCACATGAAGAGGACGGTGACGCGCCACTCCATCTTGACTGTTTTGGCCTTGCCTTTTCGCTTCTTGATGGTGCGGAGTTGGTTGGCCACTTTCTCGATTGAGAGCTCGTCGATGTCGAGGAGCGTTTCGATTGCTTTTGTTACCCGAGACCGGTGTTTTGGAGCCACGTCCAGCACCTTCTTTACCGCCTTGGCTTCAGACAATTCCCTACTAAGGATGCGGATGCTATTGGCAAGACCGGTGATTCCAATAGTAAAGTCGTCCACCATCTGAACTCCCTGTACAGTAGTTGTTCAGTAGTTGTTTATTCGCCTCACGTACGCGTCTTACCCCTACCCGCACGGTCTTGATCACTTTCCAAGCCGATCTCGCTGTCCGTTTGGTGGACAGGGACTGACTGTAGCATCTCTGGTGGCACGGCACGGACGATTGCGACGAGTGCCAACCGGTCGTCACGGTACTCCACCTCCTCATCGTCGTATGGCTCCACTGCAGCTTCACCGTCATGAGGAGTGTCTGCTCCTCATAATTGGTCCTGGTTAGAACCGGGTAGTGGACGTAGGCGCTCGACTCTATGACAGACGCACGGTGGGACAGCATCCGAAGGCTGCTCAACGTGATCGCGCCCACGGCGCGGTGGTGGAGAATCAGCAAGACGGCGACGCGGTGGCGTACGCGACGGACGGGGTGGTGGAGTGCGCGACACACGCGGTGTCGGGGTACGGGACTGCCGTGCCGGCGGAAGTCGCGAGCCCACCCACTGTAACATGGGCACAGGGAGCAATGAGGCTCTGATACCAATTGTTCCAAATCTCGCCGGAACTGAGGAAGGCAATGCGATCGCACAGAACACCCACGCGAACACAATCGAATTGGTGCGGGTTGATTTTCTCCGCATTTTTTCGTCTTGGATTTATAGCAAAACAGAGGATAGTGGCTACTCGGCCACGACGCGCTCGGCGCGCCATGCTCCTCCACAAACGGCACCATCCCCCGTTCCATAGCGTGCCGCGGAGTTCGGACTTCGATCAGTTCCCGCGCGAACTTAAGCGCGCGTATAACAAACACCAAATCAAAACGAAACGAAAACAGAACAAAACACACAGAGTGAACACGCTTTTGGATTACTCTACAGATACAAATCCTCTGACTGAATATCGTTTTGTACAAACTGGGAATCGAATGAAACTGTGTTGTGACTTGTTACATCAATTTATTTTTCTTTGCGAGAATACATAAATTTAATTTCATCAGGAAACTTGGAAATCATGATTAATCGATGTGGTATAACGAAGGAAACAGGAATTACTAAGAGAGGCTTGGAATTAAATTGATGGCGCCACTACCTGATTGGTGTGCGTCGCTGGTGTTCAGCGAATCTGACGACTGATCATGATCACATCGGAAAATTCAACATAGACGTGAGTCAAATTGTCATAATCAAAGAGGACAGTTCAGATACCCGTCTCATATTACTCATGATCAGTAGTTCTCCCCGTTTAAGTTCCAGATCAGGTACCACAGGAAAAGCTTGACAAGATCTCAAAGCATTGGATTCAGGAGGCATCAAGTATGCTCAAGTAACAGAAGTTTTCATCATCTTCTTCATCCTGGTATATACAATAATCAGGAAGAAACAGGCAGCCGGCAAGTCTCAGCCATGGTTGCCACTTCCAACCAGACTCCTATAGCTAGCTAGTAGACAGAACTATACTAATTGGGACCCCAGCAGCTGAGGTACATGACCGTCCTCAGGCCGTCCTCGGCCTTCTCCGCTCTCCTCCTCTCCGCCACCGCCGCCGCAGAAGCTGGCAGCTTCTTGCCCTGCGAGACGCTGCCGGCGTTGGACTTGGCGGCGCGGTGGATGGACCTCAGCGCGTAGTTCCAGCGGCAGAGCCCGCCTTGGTCCTTGAGCGCCTCCACGGCGGCCACGCTCATCGCGACCATCCACGACGCCTTTGCTGCACCCGCCATTGGATCGATGTCTCTTCTTTCTTGCTAAGAATTGGATTGGTTTCTATGATTTCTCGCTCTACCTTTTCTTTGCAGTGAACTTGTTGTAGTGAGTACTGAGCTGATGATGTGTTGATGATGAACGGGAGGGAGATAAGCGGGTTATATAGAGGAGGCGGAGGGGAGGAGAACTGGTTGGGCGAAACAGGAGGCGCCGCGCGTTGGTTTCCCAGGATACCGGCTGCTTGCTCTGCTTGTTTACGCCGGAATTCGCTTTCGTCCAGGCTCGGTGGCCCGCGCCCACCTTATCCAGAGTTGTCTCGGTTCGCGGCATAAAAGCTGGTTGTCCGTTGCGAGGAAAAACCAGAGGCTGGAGCACACGGTTTTCCAAGATATCGGGTGCTGCCCTACGTACTTTCTTGTCTCAGCCTCTTTACTAATGCATTGCATTCTTGGGACACCTGCCCTTTCCACGCGAATCTGATATTCTGACGGCTCTATCCAATTTCTCCGAGTGAATGCCCCATAGCACAAACTAGGAATAAACTGTTTTTGTTGCATCAGATTGGCGGTGTACATCCCGTTTGGATGTAGAGGCCGAATTTTAATTTATTTTCTAAAAAAAATGTTGCATCACATTGATTCATCTAAGAAATTTGAAAATCGAGATTAATTGATGTGGTATAAACAAGGAAACAAAAGGAATTACTCAGATAGGCTTGAAATTAAATTGATGGCACTAGCATGTGTGCGTAGCTGGCTTCTAGGGAACCTAATGATTGATCATGATGCATAGGCAATTCTGCGTGGATGAGAATGTTTGATTTCATAGCCGAAGTGCAGAGTTCAGATTTTTCATCTCATTGTTTTCGAGGTGTTTTACGGTGTGTCACAAATAAAAATACGAATAGGTGGTGAAAAAGAGTTTCCCATCTATCCTTATATAATAAATTTAAGTTAGTATAATTGATTTAATAATTTCAGTAATATATTTTTAATGTAATCGATATGCTTTGTCTAGCTTTTTTTTATATTTTTGAAAGTAGATGGAACGTCCTTTAGAAATATGAGTTTACTATGGTAAAAAAATAACACTCTTACAATTACTGGTTTCTTGGGTTGTTGATGATATATTTCTTTTATATGACTCTTGTTATTTTATATATTGAATACTTTTGAATATGTTTTTCTTTCAACTTAGTCTTATTGTCAAACATACTTTTCTTCCTATAGTCTATAAATATTTAGTGGTATAAAGTGATATACAATCAAACTGTCATTTCCTAAATACATAAAGCATTATGATTTTTAACGTACCATTCTATCTAGTTCATATGTCATAATGTATCTTATTTTGCCTGATAAGGTAGAGCATTATGCACAACACGGTGCTCCATATTATTATCTCTAGGAGGTAATAACTTTATTTAATCGTGGCAGTTGATTATTGATATTTATTTTACCAATTAAAATATTTGTAGACTACTAAGGCACACGTAATTAGCCTTCCTTGCTTAATCCGATGCATGCAGTTTACCAATCTTGAATGGCAGCAATGTTAACAAAACGAAGGCAAATTAATTAGGCGCCCACATGTCAACGAAACAATTTTAATTTTTCAATACTAATTACTAAAAGCTAGCTCAGAAGTATTGTATGAAACGTAATTTTAAGAAAGATAACATGACGGCGGTTTGAATTCTCAATTTGCTTTTAAACGAATTAGAAGTGTTTGGCTTTTCTCAAATAGAATTTGTGAACTTTTCTAAACGCAGCTTAAAATATTATAAACTGAGAAAAATATTTCATTTACAATCGTGATATTTCCAATCGTAAATGCAAGTTTAAATTTTAATGGTGTATATTTTTAATTACTCGCTTAAACTTTTATATGAACACATTGTTTCATTCCTCCTTATTATAATATAATAAATGATAGTAATTAACTTTAAATGATAAATTAAACTAGAAAGATATCTTATTATTTGGACTGAGGGAGTATGAGGGAATACTAATACTAGTCCTTCATTCCATGCACACAGGATGTCTCAAAATATACACTGTACCTTGAAAAATCCATAGTTGTCAGGATAAGTAAGTTCCGGTTTAAGAACCAAATCAAGTACTACAAGAAAAAGCTTGTCAAGATCTCGAAAGCATTGAGGCCACGAGGCATGTATCAAGTATACTCATTTAACAGAAGCTTTCATCATCATCTTCATCGTGATATATACAATAAATCAGGAAGAAACGAGCAACCAGCAAGGCTCAGCGATGGTTGCTAGCTACTTCAACCCAACTCCTACCTAGCTAATAGCTCAAGCTATACTAATTGGGACCCCAGCAGCTGAGGTACATGACCGTCCTCAGGCCGTCCTCGGCCTTCTCCGCTCTCCTCCTCTCCGCCACCGCCGCCGCAGAAGCTGGCAGCTTCTTGCCCTGCGAGACGCTGCCGGCGTTGGACTTGGCGGCGCGGTGGATGGACCTCAGCGCGTAGTTCCAGCGGCAGAGCCCGCCTTGGTCCTTGAGCGCCTCCACGGCGGCCACGCTCATCGCCACCATCCACGACGCCTTCGCTGCACCCGCCATTGTATCGATGTCTCTTCTTTCTTGCTGAGGGTTGGGTTGGTCTCTGTGATTTCTCGCTCTACCTTGCTTTGCAGTGGACTTGTCGTAGTGAGTACTGAACTGATGAAGAAAGGGAGGGAGATTAAGTGGGTTATATAGAGGAGGCGGAGGGGAGGAGGACGGGTTGGGCGAAACAGGAGGCGCCGCGCGTTGGTTTCCCTGGATACCAGCTGCTTGCTTTGCTTGTTTGCGCCGGAATTCGCTTTCGTCCCGTTTCTGTGGCCTACGCCCACCTCATCCCGAGCTGTCTTGGTTTACGAGCATGAAAGCTAGTTGTCCTTTGCGAGGAGCCCACATGGTTGGGGCAATTCCTCTTCGAAGCTTTTTTTTGGGGGGCAATTCCTCCTTTGAGCATCCGCTGTGCAATCATTTCTCCTCGCACAGAAATAATCAGGTAAAACTTCTTAAGTCTCAGCGCACGGGTGCTGCGTCCTGCGATTTTTACTCGCCTTTTTGGTGAGGGCGGAGTTGTGGGAGGCTGCTGGGCAAGTGGGCAGGAAAAACCAGAAGCAGGAGCACACGGTTTTCCAAGATATCGGGTGCTGCCTTACATACTTTTTGTCTCAGGCTCTTTACTGATGCATTGCATTCTGGGGACACCTGCCCTTTCCACGCGAGTCTGATATTCTGATGACTCTACCCGAGTTCTCCGAGTGAATACCCTATAGCACCAACTACGAATAACCCGTTTGGATGTAGATGCCGAATTTTAATTTATTTTACTAAAAAAATGTTGCATCACATGAATTCAATCAAGAAATTTAGAAATCGATATTAATTGATGTTGTATAAACAAGGAAAAAAAGGAATTACTCAGATAGGCTTGAAAATAAATTGATGGCAGTAGCATTTGTGTGCGTAGCTGGCTTCTAGAGAATCTGACGATTGATCATGGTCCCATAGGCAATTCAGCATGGATGCGAATGCTTGATTTCATAGCCCAAGTGCATAATTTAGATTTTCATCTCATCGTTTTAGAGGTGTTTTACGGTGTGTTATAACTTTAGTTTACAAACAAATAATAATGTGGATAGGTGGGTAAAAGAGTTTCTCCCATATATACTTATAGAATAAATTTAAGTTAGTATGATTGACACAATAATTTTTTTAATGTAATATGCTATTATATTATGTTTTATTTAGCTTTTATATTTTGAAATTATATATGAAAGTTAAAGGAACATTCTTTGAAAATATGAGAGTCCACTGAACGGTAACTTAACAATCTTTTTAGACCACTATCCTAAATTGACACCTCCACTTAATTATCTTGATGACATAGTTTTTTTATGCGGTGTACCAGATATGTAATACTTTTGTATTTAACTGCTTAAATATGTGTTTTCTTCAACTTGTCATCCTTTTCTTCGTGTACTCCGTACATGTTATAAAGCTATATAAAACCAAACTGCATTTTTATACCTTTTGAACATATCATTCGGTTCATATGTCATAATGTATCATATTTCATCTTCTATATTTGTTAAGGTAGAGCATCATGCACAATACTGTGCTCCGTGTTATCTCTAGGAGGTAATAGATTTTATTTAATCATGGCCGTTGATTATTGATTTTTATTTTACCAATTAAAATATTTAGCACCTTGCATTAATGTACATTGTGCAAATAAGTAGACTACTAACGCACACATAATTAGCCTTCCTTGCTTAATCCAATGCATGAAGTTTACCAATCTTGAATGTCAGCAATGTTAACAAAACGAAAGCAAATTAATTAGATCTCCACGTGTCAACGATTTTTTTAAAAATTTTCAATATTAATTACTAAAAGCTAGCTCAAAAGTATTTTTGTTTCTTGAGGAAGAAAACATGACCGCGGTTTGAATTCTCTATTTGCTATTAAACAAATTAGAAGTGTTTGGTTTTTCTCAAATAGAATTTGTGAACCTTTCTAAACGCAGCTTAAAATATTCCAAACTGAAAAAATATTTCATTTACAATTATGATATTTCCAATCGTTACTGCAATTTTAAATTTTAATAGTGTATATTTTTCATCACTCGCTTAAACTATTATATAAAAATATTGTTTCATTCCTTATTATAATGTAATAAATGATAGTAATTGACTTCAAATGATAAATTAAATTAGAAAGATGAAATTTTTTGACGGAGGAAGGGAGTACGAGGGAATACTAATACTTGTCCTTCATTCAATGCACAATGGATGTCTCAAAATATACACTGTACCTTGAAAAATCCATTGTTGTCAGGATAAGTATGTTCCGGTTTAAGAAGCAAATCAAGTAGTACAAGGAAAAAGCTTGTCAAGATCTCAAAAGCATTGAGGCCATGAGGCATATATCAAGTATACTCATTTAACACAAGTTTTCATCATCATCTTCATCATTATATATACAATAAGTCAGGAAGAAACGAGCAACCAGCAAGTCTCAGCGATGGTTGCTAGCTACTTCAACCCAACTCCTACCTAGCTAATAGCTCAAGCTTTACGAATTGGGACCCCAGCAGCTGAGGTACATGACCGTCCTCAGGCCGTCCTCGGCCTTCTCCGCTCTCCTCCTCTCCGCCACCGCCGCCGCAGAAGCTGGCAGCTTCTTGCCCTGCGAGACGCTGCCGGCGTTGGACTTGGCGGCGCGGTGGATGGACCTCAGCGCGTAGTTCCAGCGGCAGAGCCCGCCTTGGTCCTTGAGCGCCTCCACGGCGGCCACGCTCATCGCGACCATCCACGACGCCTTTGCTGCACCCGCCATTGGATCGATGTCTCTTCTTTCTTGCTAAGAATTGGATTGGTTTCTATGATTTCTCGCTCTACCTTTTCTTTGCAGTGAACTTGTTGTAGTGAGTACTGAGCTGATGATGTGTTGATGATGAACGGGAGGGAGATAAGCGGGTTATATAGAGGAGGCGGAGGGGAGGAGAACTGGTTGGGCGAAACAGGAGGCGCCGCGCGTTGGTTTCCCAGGATACCGGCTGCTTGCTCTGCTTGTTTACGCCGGAATTCGCTTTCGTCCAGGCTCGGTGGCCCGCGCCCACCTTATCCAGAGTTGTCTCGGTTCGCGGCATAAAAGCTGGTTGTCCGTTGCGAGGAAAAACCAGAGGCTGGAGCACACGGTTTTCCAAGATATCGGGTGCTGCCCTACGTACTTTCTTGTCTCAGCCTCTTTACTAATGCATTGCATTCTTGGGACACCTGCCCTTTCCACGCGAATCTGATATTCTGACGGCTCTATCCAATTTCTCCGAGTGAATGCCCCATAGCACAAACTAGGAATAAACTGTTTTTGTTGCATCAGATTGGCGGTGTACATCCCGTTTGGATGTAGAGGCCGAATTTTAATTTATTTTCTAAAAAAAATGTTGCATCACATTGATTCATCTAAGAAATTTGAAAATCGAGATTAATTGATGTGGTATAAACAAGGAAACAAAAGGAATTACTCAGATAGGCTTGAAATTAAATTGATGGCACTAGCATGTGTGCGTAGCTGGCTTCTAGGGAACCTAATGATTGATCATGATGCATAGGCAATTCTGCGTGGATGAGAATGTTTGATTTCATAGCCGAAGTGCAGAGTTCAGATTTTTCATCTCATTGTTTTCGAGGTGTTTTACGGTGTGTCACAAATAAAAATACGAATAGGTGGTGAAAAAGAGTTTCCCATCTATCCTTATATAATAAATTTAAGTTAGTATAATTGATTTAATAATTTCAGTAATATATTTTTAATGTAATCGATATGCTTTGTCTAGCTTTTTTTTATATTTTTGAAAGTAGATGGAACGTCCTTTAGAAATATGAGTTTACTATGGTAAAAAAATAACACTCTTACAATTACTGGTTTCTTGGGTTGTTGATGATATATTTCTTTTATATGACTCTTGTTATTTTATATATTGAATACTTTTGAATATGTTTTTCTTTCAACTTAGTCTTATTGTCAAACATACTTTTCTTCCTATAGTCTATAAATATTTAGTGGTATAAAGTGATATACAATCAAACTGTCATTTCCTAAATACATAAAGCATTATGATTTTTAACGTACCATTCTATCTAGTTCATATGTCATAATGTATCTTATTTTGCCTGATAAGGTAGAGCATTATGCACAACACGGTGCTCCATATTATTATCTCTAGGAGGTAATAACTTTATTTAATCGTGGCAGTTGATTATTGATATTTATTTTACCAATTAAAATATTTGTAGACTACTAAGGCACACGTAATTAGCCTTCCTTGCTTAATCCGATGCATGCAGTTTACCAATCTTGAATGGCAGCAATGTTAACAAAACGAAGGCAAATTAATTAGGCGCCCACATGTCAACGAAACAATTTTAATTTTTCAATACTAATTACTAAAAGCTAGCTCAGAAGTATTGTATGAAACGTAATTTTAAGAAAGATAACATGACGGCGGTTTGAATTCTCAATTTGCTTTTAAACGAATTAGAAGTGTTTGGCTTTTCTCAAATAGAATTTGTGAACTTTTCTAAACGCAGCTTAAAATATTATAAACTGAGAAAAATATTTCATTTACAATCGTGATATTTCCAATCGTAAATGCAAGTTTAAATTTTAATGGTGTATATTTTTAATTACTCGCTTAAACTTTTATATGAACACATTGTTTCATTCCTCCTTATTATAATATAATAAATGATAGTAATTAACTTTAAATGATAAATTAAACTAGAAAGATATCTTATTATTTGGACTGAGGGAGTATGAGGGAATACTAATACTAGTCCTTCATTCCATGCACACAGGATGTCTCAAAATATACACTGTACCTTGAAAAATCCATAGTTGTCAGGATAAGTAAGTTCCGGTTTAAGAACCAAATCAAGTACTACAAGAAAAAGCTTGTCAAGATCTCGAAAGCATTGAGGCCACGAGGCATGTATCAAGTATACTCATTTAACAGAAGCTTTCATCATCATCTTCATCGTGATATATACAATAAATCAGGAAGAAACGAGCAACCAGCAAGGCTCAGCGATGGTTGCTAGCTACTTCAACCCAACTCCTACCTAGCTAATAGCTCAAGCTATACTAATTGGGACCCCAGCAGCTGAGGTACATGACCGTCCTCAGGCCGTCCTCGGCCTTCTCCGCTCTCCTCCTCTCCGCCACCGCCGCCGCAGAAGCTGGCAGCTTCTTGCCCTGCGAGACGCTGCCGGCGTTGGACTTGGCGGCGCGGTGGATGGACCTCAGCGCGTAGTTCCAGCGGCAGAGCCCGCCTTGGTCCTTGAGCGCCTCCACGGCGGCCACGCTCATCGCCACCATCCACGACGCCTTCGCTGCACCCGCCATTGTATCGATGTCTCTTCTTTCTTGCTGAGGGTTGGGTTGGTCTCTGTGATTTCTCGCTCTACCTTGCTTTGCAGTGGACTTGTCGTAGTGAGTACTGAACTGATGAAGAAAGGGAGGGAGATTAAGTGGGTTATATAGAGGAGGCGGAGGGGAGGAGGACGGGTTGGGCGAAACAGGAGGCGCCGCGCGTTGGTTTCCCTGGATACCAGCTGCTTGCTTTGCTTGTTTGCGCCGGAATTCGCTTTCGTCCCGTTTCTGTGGCCTACGCCCACCTCATCCCGAGCTGTCTTGGTTTACGAGCATGAAAGCTAGTTGTCCTTTGCGAGGAGCCCACATGGTTGGGGCAATTCCTCTTCGAAGCTTTTTTTTGGGGGGCAATTCCTCCTTTGAGCATCCGCTGTGCAATCATTTCTCCTCGCACAGAAATAATCAGGTAAAACTTCTTAAGTCTCAGCGCACGGGTGCTGCGTCCTGCGATTTTTACTCGCCTTTTTGGTGAGGGCGGAGTTGTGGGAGGCTGCTGGGCAAGTGGGCAGGAAAAACCAGAAGCAGGAGCACACGGTTTTCCAAGATATCGGGTGCTGCCTTACATACTTTTTGTCTCAGGCTCTTTACTGATGCATTGCATTCTGGGGACACCTGCCCTTTCCACGCGAGTCTGATATTCTGATGACTCTACCCGAGTTCTCCGAGTGAATACCCTATAGCACCAACTACGAATAACCCGTTTGGATGTAGATGCCGAATTTTAATTTATTTTACTAAAAAAATGTTGCATCACATGAATTCAATCAAGAAATTTAGAAATCGATATTAATTGATGTTGTATAAACAAGGAAAAAAAGGAATTACTCAGATAGGCTTGAAAATAAATTGATGGCAGTAGCATTTGTGTGCGTAGCTGGCTTCTAGAGAATCTGACGATTGATCATGGTCCCATAGGCAATTCAGCATGGATGCGAATGCTTGATTTCATAGCCCAAGTGCATAATTTAGATTTTCATCTCATCGTTTTAGAGGTGTTTTACGGTGTGTTATAACTTTAGTTTACAAACAAATAATAATGTGGATAGGTGGGTAAAAGAGTTTCTCCCATATATACTTATAGAATAAATTTAAGTTAGTATGATTGACACAATAATTTTTTTAATGTAATATGCTATTATATTATGTTTTATTTAGCTTTTATATTTTGAAATTATATATGAAAGTTAAAGGAACATTCTTTGAAAATATGAGAGTCCACTGAACGGTAACTTAACAATCTTTTTAGACCACTATCCTAAATTGACACCTCCACTTAATTATCTTGATGACATAGTTTTTTTATGCGGTGTACCAGATATGTAATACTTTTGTATTTAACTGCTTAAATATGTGTTTTCTTCAACTTGTCATCCTTTTCTTCGTGTACTCCGTACATGTTATAAAGCTATATAAAACCAAACTGCATTTTTATACCTTTTGAACATATCATTCGGTTCATATGTCATAATGTATCATATTTCATCTTCTATATTTGTTAAGGTAGAGCATCATGCACAATACTGTGCTCCGTGTTATCTCTAGGAGGTAATAGATTTTATTTAATCATGGCCGTTGATTATTGATTTTTATTTTACCAATTAAAATATTTAGCACCTTGCATTAATGTACATTGTGCAAATAAGTAGACTACTAACGCACACATAATTAGCCTTCCTTGCTTAATCCAATGCATGAAGTTTACCAATCTTGAATGTCAGCAATGTTAACAAAACGAAAGCAAATTAATTAGATCTCCACGTGTCAACGATTTTTTTAAAAATTTTCAATATTAATTACTAAAAGCTAGCTCAAAAGTATTTTTGTTTCTTGAGGAAGAAAACATGACCGCGGTTTGAATTCTCTATTTGCTATTAAACAAATTAGAAGTGTTTGGTTTTTCTCAAATAGAATTTGTGAACCTTTCTAAACGCAGCTTAAAATATTCCAAACTGAAAAAATATTTCATTTACAATTATGATATTTCCAATCGTTACTGCAATTTTAAATTTTAATAGTGTATATTTTTCATCACTCGCTTAAACTATTATATAAAAATATTGTTTCATTCCTTATTATAATGTAATAAATGATAGTAATTGACTTCAAATGATAAATTAAATTAGAAAGATGAAATTTTTTGACGGAGGAAGGGAGTACGAGGGAATACTAATACTTGTCCTTCATTCAATGCACAATGGATGTCTCAAAATATACACTGTACCTTGAAAAATCCATTGTTGTCAGGATAAGTATGTTCCGGTTTAAGAAGCAAATCAAGTAGTACAAGGAAAAAGCTTGTCAAGATCTCAAAAGCATTGAGGCCATGAGGCATATATCAAGTATACTCATTTAACACAAGTTTTCATCATCATCTTCATCATTATATATACAATAAGTCAGGAAGAAACGAGCAACCAGCAAGTCTCAGCGATGGTTGCTAGCTACTTCAACCCAACTCCTACCTAGCTAATAGCTCAAGCTTTACGAATTGGGACCCCAGCAGCTGAGGTACATGACCGTCCTCAGGCCGTCCTCGGCCTTCTCCGCTCTCCTCCTCTCCGCCACCGCCGCCGCAGAAGCAGGCAGCTTCTTGCTCCGCGAGACGCCGGCGGCGTTGGCCTTGGCGGCGCGGTGGACGGACCTCAGCGCGTAGTTCCAGCGGCAGAGGCCGCCTTGGTCCTTGAGCGCCTCCACGGCGGCCACGCTCATCGCCACCATCCACGACGCCTTTGCAGCACCCGCCATTGATGATCTTGCAGTACTGACTGGTAAATCTGCGATTAAAATCTTTGTGTGAAGTGGACTTGTTGCGAACCGAATTGAACGATGCTTTGATGTTGAGGAGGAGGAGAGTCGTGCTGGCTTTATACTTGAGGGAGGCAGCCAGTGGTGGCGCGAAACAGGCGGCCACGCTCTCTGGTTTTCTGGCGATACCGGGTGCTTCGGTTGCAGGATGCCACACCTCGCTGTCTGTCCCGGCTGGGTGGGTGGATCACCACCGCGACGCCCACCTTGTCTCGTCTCGTCTCGTCTTTGTCTCACGCGCGCAACTTGCAGATTCGTGGAGATAAGATGAGCTCATGGTCATGGGTGTAAACTGATGAGGACGCGCGCCACTGGCGTGCTGATCCATCCCACCCAGCACTGATGCAACCGCGGGCTAATCATTTTGGGCTTTTGAAGCTTAACATGAACAGAACTAAGGCCCGGTATCCTGACCACTGGCCCGGTAAGAAGGCCCAGCCCGACTGTGTGGCAAGCTAACGTTATCCGCTTGCACACCTGATGCCCTCGTCTTCCTCCGGTCCCTCGCTGCTCGTGTTTGTGTCACGTTGTAGAAGCTGATTTTGTCGCCTGAATTGAACAAGAGGACGTGCCGCGAGAGATCGAGGCGATGCGGCAGACTGTCGGCGCATGCAAGGCCCATCACCTCCAGCCGGCCGCGCTGCTTTCGCCGCGGCTGTTGCTCCGGCGAGCGTTCCCCTGCCTCCCTGCAGGTTACACTTACTGCTGCTCACTGCATCGGCTGCAGCGGGTTCTAGCTTGTCTCTTTGCATGTGCTTAGTAATAACTAGATGCAAGCGTGCAGCAAGAACGGGAGGCGAGCTCAGGAGGGCGGGCGCGGCGATGCGGTTGGTGGTCCGGAGGAGATGCCAAGAAGAGGAGCAGCAGCAACAGGAAGGGAAGGATGAAGAGCACAGCAATGGCGGTGGTGGTGATGGGGAGCAAGCGAGAACATTTCTCAGCTTGGAAGAGGCCGGGCTGGTGGAGATGTCCGGCCTCAGCACCCACGAGCGTTTCCTCTGCCGCCTCACTGTAAGTGTTCCGCCATCTTACAGATGCAGATGCTGTAGCGTTCGAATGGAAAACTAGTAGTTAGTTAACGGCAACGAAGGCAGCAGCTAATTTACAATGATTGTGCAAGTTTGCAAGAATCACAGTAACTAACAGAGTATGATACCAAGTTCTGAAGTTCAGATGAGGTATTATTGCCTGAACAAGGTCATTGACGATGACGAGCAATCTTGTCATTGTTTGCTTGTTGTTTGTGTCAGATATCATCGTTGAATCTCTTGAGGGTGGTCTCAGAGCAAGAAGGCGTCCCCATAGAGGAGCTCAACGCAGGCCGTGTTTGCGATTGGTTCTTGAAGGACAAGCTCAAGAGGGAGCAGAATGTGGGCACAGCTGTCCTGCAGTGGGATGACCCTGGTTTCTAGCTCCATCACACCCCATTCATGGCCAGTACACCACGTTCGTGGATGAATAATGATCTGGTAATCGTCTTGCCGGCGTCTCAACTGAAGAAGAGGGTCCATCACGTCAACACTTCTGATAGAGCTCATAAAGATTGTCTACTATGTCAAAACATCTTTCAGCTTGTAATTTCATACCCAATGCTTAGCCCAATCCTTGGCATTTGACAGGCTTGTAATTTCATACCCAATGCTTAGCCCAATCTTGGGCATTTGACAGGCTGCACCTTGTCTTAAAGTGTGTCAATTTGGGGTTTTCACATGGTAACACAATGATCACCTGTATCACTATCTTTGTAGGCGAGACCGAAGCTAGAAACAGAGCTTACTGACGAATCAGTTTCAAGAATCGATGGTTCAGAAATTGCTCGGGTTATTTTGTTTCTAGGATTCAGTTGGAACATTTGATCCATCTGCAAAGCTGTTGCAAGGGAATAGCCGAATAGGAAATTTCCCAGAGCCATTCGAGACACAACCAATACCTCTAAAAACAAAAGGACAGATTCAATTTGGCTGGTTCAGATGCAGATTGTTTAGCAACCAATACTTCATGCTGATGCTCGATGGTGTTCTATAATAGGGACTAAGGAGATACACCAAAAATGACTTGCTACTGCAAGAATCAAGATGCACCAAAATATGTGCCTAAATTCCCACAAGTGTAGGGAGATATTACAGGCACAACAGCAATGCCAAAATTGCCAAGCGTAGGGAGATATTACAGACACAACAGCAATGACAAGTACTAAAATAAAGGTATTTGTATGTCAATTTCAGAATTACAATGGACTCTAGCCAATGAATGAATCATCGGCCAGCAAAGATGCCTACAAACACACATAATCACAGTACAGATCTTCTGTTTTCTTTGGAAATAATAAATCTACAGTATTTTTATCCAAAGAAAGAGAGCACCACATGCAAGTCCAATAGGCTCGGCAACACCTGTCCCTCCATTTGCTTCTGCAAACACATAACATAATGTAACTTATGTCTCTAAGTTCAGGCATAAAAGAATTGACACAGCAAAACAAGAATGTAAACGCACACAAAGAGCACAAGACTATCTAAGATGTATGAGTTGATGTCATATTAGATACTGTTTTACCAAGTAGGTTCCCCCTTCAAGAAGGGATTTGGATCTACAGCACATCAATTTTGCAGACAGAATCATTGATAGCTAATTTCTTGTTTTAGCTGTGAAGAAAATTGCAATCAATCAAGTGAAGCAAAATAATCTCAGGTCCAAATCAAGTAATCATAGGCAGCACAACTTCACCAAGATAATAACAAAAAGGGTAAAACAGCAGCATCCCACAATGCAGGGAATTTTAAATCATAACAGAAGCCCAGTGAAGCAGAATGTAAACAATATCATGCAACAGCAAGCATTGTGCACATCCTCAACTTTCCAAATATACAGGCTCAAGACAACGAATTTATCAACAATGTGTCAGATTTATCACTTGATGTCATACTATCTACTGCTTGCCCAAGTAGGTTCTCCCTGAATCAGGGACTCGAATCCACAGAATATCCATTTTACAGACATAATTGTCATTGGTAACTAAACTAGAAAGGCATCTAAATAAAAGAACAAACAAAACCTAACTACACATGATGAGCTCAACAAGGCTTCCTTATGGCTAAAATTCAACAGAATACGAGATGCATCAGATTTATCTGTTGATGTCATGTTATCCACTGCTTTGTCAAGTAGGTTCTCCCTGAAACAGGCTAGTTCAGACCTCAGTAACAGCCCATTAATCTCATTATAATGTAGGCCCCCCAAGTAGGTTCTCCCTGACTAACATGAACTTGGATATACCTACATCTAACACTTAGGGCAACACATCACAGGTAACATTCCATTGCTGCAACTACCATCTAAAAATATCTTAGTCTTACATTTATTAAGGCTAAAAATAGTGAATGCTGTTTTTTAATTCCAAAATCACGAGCAACTGATTACTAAACCTCAGTAAAAGCCCATGTATCTCATTACAATGTAGACCCCAAGCAGGTTCTCCCTGAAAAACAGGGACTTGGAGCTACCTACATTTCACACATCGGGCAACTCATCATAGGTTACTATGAAAACAAAAAATACAACAGATGGCAGCAAAATCAAATAGTGCTTGAAACAAGTTTGCACTGTAATTACGAATACCATAAACAGGCAAATTAACAATTTTCATGTAACAAATAAAGTTAGCGCTACATCCAATTCATATAGCAGAAAAGCAGAATAAGCGGCAGAACAAGCAGTCAAAACGTATGAAGCTACAAACTAAACGAGAGTATTTAACATGATTGCAGAGGTTGTCTTAAACCACGTTTCCCAGCAAACAGACTATTAGATAATCCAAATTGATGTGGTCAGACATTTTAGAAGCATAACCACGAGATTAAACTGTCATCTCCCACGTTAAACTCAACAGGAATCACTTTGCGCCTCCATGACTGGGCAACCATGAGAAAGAACAATCTCAAGGAGCCAAAGGCGAGGAGAGGCACATGAACATGGCAAATACAACCACAAGACCTAATTCAGGTTTAGTGACATCGTCTAGAGCTATAGAGCTATCCAAGTCACAAATTTGCCTATAATAACGAACAGTTAATCAAGAGCAAGCAACAACAGCTTACCCCTCTCATGAGTCGGTCTTCTTCTCTCGCGAATTAGAAGATGGAGAAGACCCAGATGCCGCAGGAGGAGCATCGTGGGAGCAGCAACCGCCGGGGCCGTGGTGGTGGTGGTGATGGTGGTGCTTCTTGGGCTGCGGCTGCCGCAGCGGCTTGCGCATATCGTAGGCGTCCTCGCCATCGGCGTAGTACTTGGCCTCGACGTCGTGGATCTGGTACCCAAGCGTGGAGGTGTAGAGGTTGAAGGCCGCGCGGTTGGAGCGGCGGACGTGGAGGGACACGTACTCGGCGCCGAAGACCTGGTCCATGGCGGCCTGCGCGGCGGACATGAGCTTGGTGGCGAGGCCGAGCTTGCGGTGGGAGCGGAGCACGGCGAGGGAGGTGATATGGCCGTGGCAGGGCTCGGAGGGGTCCTCCTCCATCTTGGCGAGCACGTAGCCGACGATCCGGCCACCGTAGTCCTCCGCCACGAACAGCAGCTGCGGCCACGATAGCATATGGTAGAGGTAGTACTTCATCTGGTAATTCTCCGGTAGGCACATCAGGTTGCACGCCTGCATCGCGAGCAGGTCGTCGATCGTCGCCTGCCGGATGCACACCATCTTCGCTGCCGCCGCCGCGGCCGGCCACTCCCCTCTTCTCCGGCGCGATTTGGTGGTGGGCGATGGTGATGCGGACGGTGGCGGCGCCCTATCCTCCCAATTAATAGAGGTGAGGAGAGGGAGAGACCTTGACCTAACCCTAGAAGAAAACGGGCCGTATATGGAAATTTGGCCCGCCGTTTGGGATTATTTGGGCCTAACGATCCGGCCCATTGTTATTCTCCATCGAGAAGGCACTCCGCCACCGGTTGTCCACAAGTCCTCCCTTTCCGTGTAACGTTTAACTCATTTGTCAGATTTGTCGTAAGAGGGATTAATTTCGTACGGTAAAGAGTGGTAGAAAGTTAAATGCCCCTCCCGTCCCCTTCCCGTGCCGGCGACGACCGAAGCTCCGTCCCCTAGCCGCCGCCACCCCGCCGTCCCCGAGCAGCTCGACGACGCCGACCAGCACCGGGCCCCGCCCACTGGTCGCCGAACTGCTCGTGGAGTAGGGGAAGGCGGGAAGCCACCGCGTTGCCGTCGCCTAAACTTTCCCGTTGCTCGCGTGGTTTTTATTCGGGGAGTTCCTTTGCTTTGGTCAGCTACTTCAGCTGTGGATTAGCAGGCGAAATTAGAGGATATTATTCAGCAATGAGAATACGGAACGGATTGGGGGGGGGTTTGATATCGCATTTTGCTGGTAGTGTACTGTTATCGATGCAGTGAGGGTTTGATCAGGACAAGTACTTGGGCTCAAGTCCGAAGGCTAATCAGCAGAGGCGATGTGAGTCATCCACTCATCCTGTTCATGGTATATTTAAGGTGTTTGTATTTGGTGGTACGGTGGTACTAGATAAGTAAGTACATTGATCCACGTTGGCAGTTCTATACAATTGCTTCTGCATGTTGCTTTGAATGCACTATTTGGTTGCACAGAGCATTCTATTAACTATCGCCTGATTCTTACACAGCGACACACATGATGCTTGGCTCCTTATATATTAAATGTTGACTTGTGTTTCAGGGAAGACGAAAGCAACACACTCTGAGTACTTGTGGCAACCGATTGCCATCTTGGCTACATGGAAAAGGATGAGATACGTAGGTTCGATTCATTTCAGGCGTTTGAAGAGATATGCTCGTTAACTGTGCAGAATAAGGTTGTAGGAACTGCACATCTTTTTCATTCTTTTGTGCTTGTGTTGCAACATTTGATCGACCTAATCACTCTATTGGGGGATAACCTTTCTGATGATGTATTATAATATAATGGAGACGGCACTGAATTACAGGTCAATTTTGTGCTACTTGGTGGTGACCTTTTCCATGAGAACAAGCCTTCACGTTCAACCTGGGTGAAGACCATTGAGATTTTACGACGTTATTGCTTGAATGACCAACCAGTGAAGTTCCAGGTTGTCAGTGATCAGACAATCAACTTCCCAAACTGGTTTGACGATGGGTTATGTCACTCTAGCATGCCATTTCATGAGCGTGCTCATATTTTGGTGATCTCTTAACGTAAATTTTTAGAAAAATGTCACTTTGCTGAAATTTAGGTTGTCTGATGATATGTCATACATGTGTGCAAATATGCAGTTTCCTTAATTTTCTTGCAGGATTTTCTTGTTACATTCTCAGATTTGGCCAAGTAAATTACAAAGATTCAAACTTTAATGTTGGATTGCCTGTGTTCACTATCCATGGAAACCATGATGATCCTGCTGGGGTGGTATGAGCACACTGTTCTGACCTTCTGAGTATTATGGTTTTCTGCTCTAATTATACTTATGATGGGATGCCATCATTTTTTTCATGTATTATTGCTCCCTCACTGTAGGATAATCTCTCTGCTATTGATATTCTCTCGGCCTGCAATCTTGTAAATTATTTTGGGAAGATGGACCTAGGTGGCTCTGGTGTTGGTCAAATAGCAGTGTATCCTGTACTCGTAAAAAAGGTGTGATACTAAAGTTGCAGGAAAAACTATGAGCTCTCACATGTTAATTCTCTATCTTCCAATTATTTCAGGGTACAACTTTTGTTGCGCTATATGGGCTTGGAAACATTAGAGATGAGCAATTAAACAGGATGTTTCAGGTGCATTTCCATTGAGTTGTTTAAGAATTTGTTGTTAATTCATAACTTGGTGGCACTGGAGCAAGAACTTTCTTGATTATTTGAACATAGATAAAGCATTTCACCCTAATGATCATATTTTTATATCAATTATTCAGACACCTCATGCAGTACAATGGATGTGACCTGAAACTGAAGATGGGATGCCAGTATCTGACTGGTTCAATATTCTGATTCTTCATCAGAATAGGTATACGCAATGAATAAATGGTGACAAAGGGAAGCGGGTTGTTCATTTGTTTTGAATATTCATCCTGCTTACTGAAAATAAAATTGAAACCTGAAATCATACAGGATAAAAACAAACCTAAAAGCGCAATCAATGAGCATTTCTTACCACGTTTTCTGGATTTTATAGTATGGGGCCATGAGCATGAATGCCTTATTGATCCCCAGGTAACTTGTATTTTATTTGAAAATTCATGCTTTTAAAAAACAAAAAGTGATTATGCACTTATAATACTATCAATTGTTTATAGGAGGTACCTGGAATGGGTTTTCACATCACTCAACCAGGTTCGTCAGTTGCAATCTCCCTGATTGATGGTGAAGCAAAACCAACGCATGTTCTTTTGATAGAAATCAAGGTCCTTTTTGAAAGCTCTCTCCTTCATGTTGAACAAACTTCACTGTGGTGTTGTCTCATTCCTTTTATATTTCTTAAATAGTGAAACCAGTATAGGCCAACCAAAATACCTTTGAGATCCGTTAGACCATTTCAGTATGCTGAGGTATGGCACCCCTCACTTCAGGCTTATCTCAGTGCTTGGGTCTCACAGTGCTAATGTATAGGTTATGTTAAAAGACGAAGTGGATGTTGATCCCAATGATCGGGCCTCTGTTCTTGAACATTTGGATAAAATCGTGAGTTTTCAGCTTTCTGTAATCTTGTCCATTTTCTTGAGAAGCATGGTGGTATGCTGGTGTGTATGTTGTTCTACATTGACTTGTTTGCCAGTTTGTTGTCCAGTTCTAGTTTTCTTCGTTAAATGAAGTCATTAGCCCTCAATTTCATAATATTCAATTGTTTCAGGTAAGAAATCTTATTGAGAAGAGTAGCAAGCCAACAGCCAGCAGATCAGAGGCCAAACTTCCCTTAATTAGATTCAAGGTAAAAATATCAGAATAGAGTGCTCCACACAAATTAATCAAGACAGGAATACAATGAAAGTGGCCATATTGTTCAGCAAGTAGATTACTCTGGATTTTCAACAATTAATCCACAGAGATTTGGTCAGAATTATGTTGAAAAGGTATCTCAGACACTAATGAGGTTCTTACTGAAGAATTCTAACCTCAAATGTTCTTATTTGATTGCTTCTTGTTGTAAGGTTGCAAACCCCCAATATATTCTCATCTTCTCAAAATCAGCAAAGAAGCGTCAGACTACAGGAGGTATTCCTTTATGTTTAAGAAAAACAGTGCATATGTTATTTACACAGTGACAGAATACATTAAACTGTGAGAGTAACAGATGTCATATTTTGACTTATTTGTCTCACTGACTATGTCCATGTATATATACAGTAGACAATGTTGATGACTCTGAGAAACTTCATCCCGAGGAACTAAACCAACAAACTTTTGAAGCTTTGGTTGCCGAAAGTAACTTGGTACTTCTTAAAACTGCATATTTTGTACTATTTTACAGTTTTAATCTTCTTCTAGGAGGGATAATTGTTGGTATCTGTCTTTTCTTGATGGCATGACATTTAGTTGTATATATGAAGATCATAAATGCAAATCAACAATCTTGCCATTTCCCTATACTGCCTTATGTGCTAAATGGGTGTTAAAAATGTTTATTCTTACCTGAAATGTGATTTTGTTTTCAAAAATACAATGGCTAGAAAGTTACTTCTGGCCAGAAGGCACATTATGGTAGCCATTGAATAACAGCCAATAATTTGATGAACCTACATCTCTATCTAGGTGCCATACACTTCACCACATGAGCTTCTTACAATAATGACCTGAGACTAATGGTGATACTGTGTAACATGGCCTATTTAATTGTCTTAGTTGGGTATGCGGGTCTAGAGTTCCTGATTTTGTTCTATGGATTATTTGGACAGCTTCCAATTTATTTCTTTAAAAAAATGATTAGACCTACAATATAGGCTTCATGACACAAGTCTTGGTTTTCAGAAAATGGAGATTCTTCCAGTTGATGACTTGGACATTGCATTGCATGATTTTGTGAGCAAGGATGACGAGATGGTGTTTTATGCCTGTTTGCAGTGGAATCTTGATGAAACCAGAGTATGATTTGTTACACTCTGTATTGTTGATTTTAGTTCTCACTCGAGTACTCGACTGCATGCTGCCTGATAAGATTTCAATCATCTGAAATTGAAATACTTTGTTGAAAATTGCAGAATAAATTGAATTTGGAGGCAGATAAATCTAAAATAGAGAAAGAAGATATAATAGGCAAAGTTGGCGAGTGCATGCAGGTATTTGGAGCAATCTATTATAGTATTGCTATGAGGTTGGGGTGACAAAATGGTTAATTTTTTAATTACTCAGGAATGCGTGAAGGAAAGGTCCCTCCGCTCCAAGGAAGACTCATGGTTCACATCAAGCTCTCAGAACCTGGTGGTTTCAATGTCCTTATTCCATTAATGCTGTGTACCATTTTTTTCATTGTTGCTGACTCTGTTTGTTGCTCTTGTGATACTTGACCAGGATACTGGAGGTAAATCTGTTACATCTCAAAGAAACCTGAACTATTTCAGTCATGATGAAGACACCAGGGAGATGCTTCTCGGTGCGAGAACAACTAATGCTGGAAGAACATCTGGATTTACAAGACCCTCAAAAGATATTACTGAGGTTGCCAAAACTGGAACTTCCAGAAGGGGCAAGGGAAGAGGAACAACTTCAATGAAGCAAACCACTCTGAATTTCAGCCAATCAAGGTTTTTAAATTGTTTGCTACCTTGTCTTTATACCATAACTGTGCAACTCATGCCAAAATGGAATAGCCATGCTATGGTCTAATTTGCATTTGAAATGATGCCTTAGTGTTTGTACCCTTTTTTTAACTATATGCAGTAAATGCTCCAACTCTAATTTGATGTCTAATATTTGCAGGTCAAGCGCTGCTATCCGCAGTGAGGATGTGCAATCCTCGTCAGACGAGGAAAATGAAACTAATGAAGCAAACGAAGTTCTTGAAACTTCAGTATGATCATTTCCTTTATTTGTAGTTCTGTACTGTTGCTGTATTTGTACGCCATGGAAATAATGTGGGCCTTTGCTCGTGGCAAATGACCTCATGAACTGTGTATATTCTTATACTCATAGGAACCAGAGGAGAGTCCCCAACAAACTGGACAGAAAAGGGCAGCTTCTAGAGGTAGAGGTAGGGGTAGAGGTGTTACTGCAAAAAGGGGGAGAAAAACAGATATTGCATCCATACAAAGCATGCTGATGAGCAAAGATGATGATGACGATGATGAAGATGACAGGCTGAAGAAGCCTCCACCTCAGGTAAGCGAATCGCCTTGTTATTTTGTCAGTTTGACCAATTAGAGTTTTGTTGTAGTCCTCATGTGAAATTGTTTGCTATGTTCTGTACACGCGCTGAGTGACACGAACTATTGGTTTTATGACTTTGTTCCTTTGCAGGTCACTAGGAACTACGGTGCTGTTAGGAGATGATTCCTAGCAAGTACAGTGCTGCTGAAGAATTTAGGTAGTGGACTTCTTTTCATCTATCTGGCGAATTCTGTTCCCAATGGACAACTGGAGCGTGAATTCACTCCAGCTTGTACATGCCTTAGTGTAATGGATTTTTATGCTTTTAGCTGCTAAATGCTGGCATTTTAGTTTGTACGTGGCAGCATAACATTCATGCTGATGCAAGTTTTTTTTTCATCAATATTAGTGGGTGTTATTCAAAGCAGACTAGCACGTACGTTTACATATCATTCAGGCTTATCTGACCGAGCGTCCAGTTCATAGGATGTTAAGTTGTTCGCTGGACGACATAACATACTGACTGTGTTGACCAAAGAAATACTGCTGATATCCCTTGCACGTATCCACTGGCAGATTCGCTAATCCTATCTCAACGATTCTGATAGATCATGCAAAAGTTGTTCACTGGATAATACAGAAAATGGTTTATACGTGCACATAACTATACAAAAATCTGGAGCCAAAGGTCCCCTGGAACCTCAAAAACGAAAAGCAAGCATGTAGGTCACGCACTAGCGTGTATCTACTTAACTACTCTTCTTGGTACCATATCCCGTGTTCGACTTCTCACCACAAATTAACTGACTTGCCTAGATATACCAAATGCTCAGCTGTAGATTCATATGGTTTGGTGGAGGAGCAGCTCCGTAAGGAGGCCTGAGGACTGGAGCTGAGTACTGCGATCCAGGGTTGTGCACATCTGTCGTTAGTAAAAGAAGGATGTGTTAGTAGATGGTTACTCCAATGTTTGGCACCACATGTGGTGGAAATAATAGATTCGCGTGTAGCAAAATAATCTCTAAATCAAAGTAGCTAAGTAGTAATTAAAACGAGTTAGAACAGAACACCCTATGACGATGAGTGCTAATGTACTTAATGGTGCGGTAGAGCTTGTAGCGACAAAGCTTTTTTTTTTTTGTCACCACTTCATATTTTTAAGAGTTTCTATGGTGAAACTGTAATCCACCAAGTTGAATTAGCTTATAACAAAATGAAATTAAAAGAAAGAGCCTGAGCTAGCCACTTACCGTGAGAATGCTGCATATAGGGCATGTAATTACCAGAATTGTACTCGGCAGGAGCTGATGGATGCGCATTCATTGGCCTTCCAACAGAATTTGCCGCTTCATAGCCAGATCTCCCATAGGCTTCATTTGACACAAGTGTATGGGACTGGTTCCTGTCATCCACGGGAGCTAGCATTCTTTGTTGCGTATCTGTGTTCATGTTATAAGGAGTAGGATTGGATGGACTTGGGCCACCATTGGAACCATATACATTATTTCCATGACCAGGAAATGGGGTATTTGGATATGTTGAATGGCTTTGGTATTGGTTTGGGGTACTGGGGTAGCTCGGATGAATTTGATGTTGGTTTGGGTTACTTGGGTAGCTCGAGTGAATTTGATCTTAATATGGGGTACTTGGGTACCTCGATTGGGTTTGATGTTGGTATGGGGTGCTTGGGTGGCTTGATTGGATTTGATGTTGGTATGGGGTATTTGGATAGGTTGAGTGGATTTCATGGTGGTTAATCTCTGCTGGACTCTGGAAACCCTGAACACCCCATGCTGCCAGTTGGTGTGTCAAGGCCCCTGGCGTCTGCACACCACTTCCATACGGACTGTATTTGTGGATGATAGCCGGGTGTCAGAGGTGGCACTGTCCCAGAAATAGTCCTACTATATGTTGAGCTCACCTGAAAGCATCTAATGTTAGGACTTGCAACAAATGAAGCATAAGATCAAACTAACCCATGATGACAAAACATGGGACCAAATTCATAAGCAGCAATAATGGTAACATACATTTTGG
The DNA here is from genome assembly GCA_030770085.1 of Oryza coarctata. Lineage (NCBI taxonomy): Eukaryota > Viridiplantae > Streptophyta > Magnoliopsida > Poales > Poaceae > Oryza > Oryza coarctata. The sequence goes on from CM061468.1 coordinate 20,253,910, forward strand.
TTATTGAAAATGGCATAGCTGGGAGTTGAGGCTCTTGGCAGCAAACGTTTCATCTCATCTAGGTTTCTCTGGGCTTCATCCCTGGAAAGCTCGACAAAGATTACATGCACACATTGGTAAGTGTAATAAGCTTGCACACATTGATAAGTGTAATAAGCTAAGTAAAAACTGGATGGTAACCAAAAGATGGAGTACAGCAATGCTAAGCAACCTTGTCAAAGGGCTCTTTCGCATCAGCCATGTCCTTGGACAGCGGATACTGAGCTGAGTATCCGTTGTTCTTGCTACGACGTATCGAGGTGTTTGTGACGCGTACCGAACTAAGTTTGTTGATCACCAGCTATCCACTACTTTTACAACTTTGATTGACCAAACGGTTCACGATCGACTAACCATTGATAAACCACACCGTCTACGACAATGACATGTACACATAGAGGACGCTTGAGGACTTCTCAATGATAGGGACAGTGTGTTATCATCGTCAGATATGTAATATGTTAATTTAGTGTTCGTATTAAAAAATAACTAGCTGACGCATCCTCTTATGTTCTGTAGCAATAATATACCCACTTACAGGTCACGAGGTTCAACTCGGACTTTATGTTGGAGATCTATTGGCTATAGCCGAATAACATTGTCTAGGAGCCGTACAACCTTGCAGGCTTGTGCACTACTTAAACTTTTTGATTTTGTGCACACGTAACCAAGCCTACTGGTTGACAACCCATCCAATGGTGTTTGACATCTTTGTTGAGTAGCACTATCCGAAGCATGTGATTATTCGGTCTACGTTAGTTGTACCCTCTATCAATCATGTCGACCGTGCTAGCCGATATTCACTAGTAAGTATCGATACAAATCGGATGCACGATTGTATGCTTCTTGTATATTCTAACACCGTGTTTGTAACTAGGTATAATTGGCATGAACAGGTACTTGGCACTTTATGAGTTCCTCGTCTCCAAAAGTATGTTGACGACTGGTTGCTAGTGACCGAGGAAGTCATCGAGGAATAGTGCCCACACATAGAGGCATTGTACCTAGCGTATCTTTGTTAGTACAAGTCTCGTACCTACACGCGTGTGATGTTCACTCTCGACGCTCCGTAGCCACACATCGTTGGTGTGTGAGATGCATACCCTAGACACCGCGACCATGACTTCTTTTGCATAGTGAATCAATCAATCTTCGGTATCTCACTTAAATGCGTTATGTCTCTTACGTATGACATATCATTTCAAACAGGTTGACACTGCAAGGCAGGTTGATGGTGAGCTTAACGCTATGCGCTGACTGTTGGAGGTCGGAGTTGTGCTGATAAAGGATGAGTAGAGAATTACCTTTGGTAGGATACGCAACACGATGCGTAGTGTCCTCCGTGCTCTCACCTATTGTGATGTCAATGTGGTTCCTCCCGTAGCAGTGGCTGCAGCAGGAGTTTGCCCTCCAGCAATGCAACCTACAGGTAACTTCAGCTATCCACTATTCAAATACATTATTTCCTTCTTGCCATGTGACGTTGACATTTATAAAGTATACTCTTGACAACTTTCACTGTGCTATACCTTGGTCCTCCATAGCAGAGACATCGACATAGGGAGCAGGGACGTCCACACATGGGCCGCATACTCCACACTTTGTCCTAGAAGGGTTTTCAATTTTGTCACACGGTACATATTTCTATTCAATCTCTAAAATTTTAACTTGTATTGCTCAACCATTTTTCTCACAAAGTTTTAGGCTACACTGCCGTAGATGTCTACAGCCATGGGTAGTTCTAAGCAAGGCACCTCTAGATAGATGCATGATTTCTTTGATAACGATGACCTTACAGCAGCTCAGGATGTGCTCGGCTCCTTCTAGTTTATAGGAGCTCCGCCACCGCACACATAGGAGCCGCCTGCTTCGACTCCAATATAGTATGTGCGTGATAGTCGTGGTGTCCCAACTGACTGCCTCACCTACTCCCAAGGTCATGTGCGAGCGCATTGAAGGAAGACAAAGAAAGGTAGAGGCTAGGCCCCGAGCCACTTGTACTAGTTGTACTTACTGTTTATACTACTTTGTATTCAATGTATTGGCTCTACATACTTATATCATTTGCTATGTGTTAATGTCACATCGCTTTTACTTCTTACTATAAACGCATGACTATCGGTAGCATATGATACTAGCTTTTGGCGCCTTTACTCTTTATTGTGCATGCATGACTGCTGAGTCATAATTAAGGTTGAGTGATGTCAGCTAACTTTTGATGCTTGACCATCACGTCGCTTTCAATACAAACCCGATATCCAACTTTCGGCGTGCTAATGTCACATTGTTTTCAATAATTTTAGTCTTATCTTCCATATCTAATACAACCTATGCTATATAAGGCTTCTGTATGCATGATAAATCTCAATTTTTTCGCCCATTGATACCTTTGCAAATCTCACACTACCCATTTGCTCTATCTTCTATAAAATTAAAGAACAATGGTTGCTAAACCCACTTTATCTATAGATCTGGATTGGAGAAGTGATTTTTTGGCTTGGCTAATTACAACTTAGTGTGACCATCCGTTCTGTATATATAGTGATCGATACCAGCTTATGACATCTCGAGACCCTAACACTTGTGGAAAGAGATTCTTTTAATGCTAAAACTATTCTCATGAGGTATGAATTATATGCTCCTGTTTTTTAATTGTTCCTTGTTAAAAAAATTCTTCAAACTAATATTTTATTTGCCAAATCAACCGAAGGATGTGTAACTTTGTTCAGTGGATTAATAAAAAATCTAGTATTTAACCACAATCATTGGTTTTCTAAGGAACGTTAGTTTTTCCCATCAAAATCAAACAAACAGTACATAAGGAAGAAGGAGTACAAACGATATCGGCAAACCGAATGAATAGACTAAAGGCTGGAATATCTTGTATTACCTCTATGGCAGGAACATCTTAAGGACACTTGTAATGATCGTTGCTAAGTGATAAAGTCAATAAGAGATGATACTATTTTGTTTATTCAAATGTTACGTTTACTTATACATCTCTTTATACATCTCTTTACTTTGCTTCAATTTTATTATCTTGACTACAATAACTATATATGTATTTTTTACACATGAACCGTCATGTAAATTCAAACAATGGATAGATATAAACAAATCACCGTACAATTATACGAGAATCATATAGCATAAAATAATTAAAAAATATATACAAGCAAAAGTATAGTATGAGTAAAGAGTTGGTTTCTCTAGTAACAGGTGATTACAAGTGGAGCATAGATGATAATCTCTAGACATCTATATTACATATAATGATTTTTTAGGATTAGCGCTGAGTTCTCATATAATTTCTTTATAAATAAATCTCTATATGATAATTTAAGCATATCAATTATCTATTACTCTCAAAATTTCTTTACAATTAAATCTTTAAATAAAAATAGATTTATTTAAATTTTTTTTCTTTTGGACAAATTCCTATCTCTATGCTAGGAAAAATAACGTTCTAACAGAAGTCATTAAGGAGACCGCTTGCAAAATTACCATGCTCACTTTCTTTCCACTGGTGGACTATAGGTGACCTCTGAAAGAAAAAATGCCACAACAGAGAGCAACAAGGGACCCTCCTTCCTCACGCTCTGTCATGCCATTTTGCAAGTGACTCCCTAACATAGAAAAAACATCATCGGTTAGGACGGTAAGGGGGCCGCCTATAAATTATCTTAACCCCCACTGGCCCGTCATCAATAGGGACCAAAAATCATTTGCCACGTTAAATTTTATGCTCTTTAAAAAAAAGACTCTAGAGGGCGTTGGTTACAAATCTATATTTTTTTTAAAAAATATTTTAAAATATTTTAATAAAAAATAAAATAAAATAATTAAAGAAGAAGAAGGCTTACATAGGCTAGACTCTTTGTGTGCGAGTGGACCTTAATGGGCTACTTGGAGTCTGAGTTGGGCCGGCCTTGGCCACAATTTTTGGGTGGCCTCTCTCTCCTTTTGGAGAATTTTGGTATAATTTCCTTCTTTTTCAAAATTTTCCATGAGTTATATGTCTTTTATGGTTGCAAGATGAATCCACTCATATATTATGAGAAAGACACACGTTACCACTTAGTTTAATATATTATGAACTTGATCACAAAGTATATCTTTTTTAACACACTTCGACACGTTTATTTATTGAAATATACTTAATGTATACAGATGTAGCGGTATAGCTAGAAACCATAGATGTCTAGAACGAAGACAAATAGTGCTGGATTATTTGAAATTTACTTAAATTTCAAATGAATCTAATGGAGTTTGTCCTTTTTTTTGTTGTGGGGGCGGTGTTCTCCTTCTTTATGTAGTCAATAAAAACAATAATAAATATATAACTAGAATTAAACAATAAATGATTTTTTTGGACCAGTTGACAAGTGTCAATGATTGTATTAACAGGAAAAGTGATATATGATTTATAAAGCTCCTCTTTATTTTTCATCAATCAGACATGTACACATCAAAAACAAATTTCATTTTTCCTTCCTTCAGCCAGATCGCTGGTAAATGACAAACCTTTCAAAACAGTTGAAACCAGCATATCATACCAGATTGCCAGTGGAAAAATTATTGCGTTAACCACCTTTATCTACTTCCTGATCAATGGCTAGTAAACAAATAAAAATGGTAAACCAAACCTAACTAATTCAAAAACAATTTGGCACTGGTTAATCAATGCCTACAGTTTTTCTTTTCTTCACCTAACACCTGGTGAAACGGTGAACCGGGAAAAGCACTGTGAATGAATATTTTTCAAACTTACCCGGTGGATGTGACCAACAAGTTAAACGATCCAGCCAGTCGGGGAGCAGTCAAGCCGCGCACGCAGCAGGGAGACGCAACGAAGGCGAAGCTGCCTGCCGCGCGAGATCTGGGCGAAGGAAGGCGCGCGAGAGAAACGAAAGGAAAAGGACAAAAACCTTCGCCGCACGCAGCGGTTACCGCGTCCCCCGGATCTCGCCGGCCCCCGCCACCCCCGCCGCCCGGCGCTGCCCCTGCCCCGCTGGATACCGGCGGCGCACCGGCGCCGCGGCCGCGCGATCCGATGAGGCGGCGGCCGTTCCTGGACCAGCGGCGGCCGTCGTTCAAGCGCCGGTGGCAGCAGCGCCCCTGGTGGGTCCGCCTCGCGGTCTCCCTCCTCCTCGCGCTCGCGTGCCTCTTCCTCCTGCTCGCGCTCCGGGGCTCGCCCGACCCTGACCCGGTGGTGTTCCCCTCCACCGAATCGTCCAGATCCGCGGCCACCACCTCCTCCTCCTATCTCCTCCGTCAGGTGAGCAAATCGCGCTTCATCTCATCTCGCTCCGGTGGCATGTGCTACTTTGTTTCACATTTCGTTATCTCATTGCGTTTGTTTTGTCAGTGATCCGATTTTAGTATGGCTAACTGATGTAGAGAGATCATGAGTAGCGTTTGAAATTTGTTACCTCTCTGTGTGCAGAGATCTTACCTCGATGGTGTCACGGATGCGTTCAACATGACCGACGAAATGCTGAGTGCTCATTCATTCTCAAGGCAGCTTATGGACCAGATTTCTCTTGCAAAGACTTATGTTGTTGTTGCGAAAGAAGCCAATAACCTGCAGTTTGCAGCAGAGCTTAGTTCGCAGATACGTCGGGCGCAGAGCATTCTTGCCCACGCTGCAGCCCATGGTGGCACGGTAACGGAACAAGAAGCGGAGAAGGCAATTAGGGACATGTTAGTGCTGTTCTTCCAGGCGCAGCAGTTCCGCTATGACAGTGCAGTCACAATCATGAAGTTGAAGGGTCAGATTCAATCCCTAGAGGAGAAGTCGAAAGCTGAGGCGGAAAAGAGCACGAAGTATGGGCAGATTGCTGCCGAGGAGCTTCCAAAGGGGCTTTACTGCCTTGGAGTTCGGTTAACTATGGAATGGTTCAAGAGTACTGAGCTTCAGAGAAAGTTTACTGAGAGGAGCCCAGCAGTACAGAGCAACCTGAGGGATAACAGCCTCTACCATTACTGTGTTTTCTCAGACAACGTCCTTGCTGTGTCTGTTGTTGTCAATTCTACAACTCAAAATTCAATGCTCCCTGAAAAGATTGTTTTTCACTTAGTGACTGACGAGGTGAATTATGCTCCCTTGAGGGCATGGTTCGCACTGAATGATTACAGAGGAGCCACTGTGGAGATACAGAAGGTAGAGGACTTCACCTGGCTCAATGCGTCATATGTTCCCGTTCTTAAACAGCTCCAGAACGCTGCCACCCAGAACTTCTACTTCTCTGGCAGTGGTAATCATGGAACACCAATCAAATTCAGGAATCCTAAGTACTTATCAATGCTCAACCACCTGAGGTTTTACATCCCAGAAATCTATCCCGAATTGCATAAGATCGTATTTCTCGATGATGACATTGTAGTCCAAAAGGACCTATCAGAATTGTTTACCGTCAACCTCAATGGTAATGTTATGGGAGCTGTAGAGACTTGCATGGAGACATTTCACAGGTTTCATAAGTATCTTAACCATTCCCATCCTCTAATCCGTGCTCATTTTGATCCTGATGCCTGCGGCTGGGCATTTGGCGTGAATGTTCTTGATCTTGTGGAGTGGAAGAAGAAGAATGTGACTGGTATATATCATTATTGGCAGGAGCGCAATGCTGATCATACTCTGTGGAAGCTTGGATCTTTACCGCCTGGGCTTCTTTCTTTCTATGGCTTGGTTGAGGCATTGGACCCCAAATGGCATGTCTTGGGACTGGGCTACACGACAGTGGATCCCGCTACTATCAACGAAGGTGCAGTGTTGCATTACAATGGAAATATGAAGCCATGGCTGAAAATTGGGATGGAGAAGTACAAAGGCTTTTGGGATAACTATGTAGACTATTCACACCCTCTGCTACAGCGGTGCTTCACGCACTAATGAATGTGTATCAACATTAGAATTTTTTCTGACCTTCCTAGTGGAAATTCTTCAATGCCTTATTCAACAGCCACACGTGAACACAGTAAAAGAACTGATTGACTTTGTCCTCAAGTTACGTCCTCAGATTAGACATGGGCAGCCGTTTGTACTATCTGTAGTTGATGAAGTACAGCAACCACAGATGTGATTGGCCACAGGTAAACAGCAGAAGAGCCAAGATTGCCATGAAGTAGACTGCTATTTGAGCAGCATCCATTACATACATTCATAACTCAACCACCAATGTAATTTTTTTCAATTTTGATTTTATTTGGGTGAGACAACATTGAGGGCATAATTGTATATTTGATTTAAAATTCTTGAGGTGTCACAACAAGTTTTGAGAGATATATTTATTGGATGTTCAGATCAAAGCATAATTATCTTTTAAATTTATCACAGAGCATAATTATTGTATATATTTTCTGCTTTATCAGTCCTTTCTTTATATTCCTAGCTTCTAAATGTTGTTTTGCAATTTGCATGTCCTTTGTGAGGTCAATAAGCATAGGAAAAAGGGTGTGTCAATGCAATGTTACTATGTTAGTATCAATAAAGTTAATGGCTTAACGCATCCAGGAAACGTGACTTTATCACATGTTTTTGTAGTAATCATAAGGATGATCATGTTTAACCTCAGAGAGAAATTCAGTGCTTACAGAACTTTTTGATGAGCTATCATGCGGGAAAGTGTTCACACAAAATAAAGTGTAAAGGTAGTACATTTTCAAGGAAGAAATCCAGTTGCAATATTCAGAACAGAAATATTATTTGTGCTGCCATCGTCTACAAACTGGTAACTAAAGCGGCTTAGCTATTATTTTGTCTCCTCTTCATAGCTATTCAGCATATGACAACTATCTGGGTCGTCTCTTTTAAATTGTTTTTGCAGTTTCCTTTCTATACCTTCTATATACCTTCTACAATTCATCACTGAATTGCAGTCATTTTCCAAATCCAAGTATCCAATTTATGGTTTTCCTGTGGTTACTTTACGTTGGTGACTTCTCCATCAATATTGGTAGGAGCAGCATTGGTCCTCTTCTTCCTTCTGGATCTAAACTTTCTCCGCCTATGTCTCTTGCTTGTTTCTTTTGTTTCATCATTATATATGGACATACTGGGCTTCACATCTGCAGGATCACCCGCAAGTTTAACTACTTGTGTGCTGTTTTGGTTGGCTTCACTCAAGCTATCCTTCGAGGTCTCCAGCTCAGACTCAGGGCTGGTTTCCTTCACTGGTTCAACTTCTTTGCTGGCTTCCGCATCTTTCTCCAGCAGTTTACTGCCTCTGCTTTCAGAGCTGGCCTCACCTTGCGGGTTCTCCAACTGTCTAGTGCCATCTAGTTCTTCTGTGCTGCTGTCTTTACTATCTGCCAATTTTGGGCTCCACTGAGGAAGTTCAGATTTCTCCGAGTGACTTCCCTCTAGAGCATCATCTGAATTATCATTGGCATCACCTGTTGTTTTGTCTTGTAGTCCATCATCTTCCCTGTTAGTTGTCAGCTTTATAAAGTGTTGTTCTTCTGAGAAACTATCTTCTTGAGGGTTGCTCTCTGATGCAGTGGTGTTGTAGGGATGCGGTTCTTCTGTTGAAGCAGGTGTGGAATCACTGGAGTTTGCATACTTATCGAGTACCATAATATCAGCAGTTGCATTTTCATTGTTTGTACTTGCTCCAGTACTCTCATCTTGGTTGCTCTCTGACTCACTGTTGTTGTAAGAATGGTGTTCTTCTGCTGAAGCAGGTCCATGATCACCACGGTTTGCAGAATCATCAGGTACCACTGTGTCAGAAGTTGTATTCTCATTATTTGTGTCTGGTTTCTTGTAGTCGTGCAACTTGTTCTTGATCTCTTCAAGCTCAGCTTCTTTTTGCTGCAGAAGTTCCTTTATAGCTGCCATTTGGTCTGGGCCTGAAGCAGCTGCATTCTCTTTCATTTGATTGATATGACCCTCTTTTTCCACTAGAGCCGCTTCCAGCTCTTTCTGGGTATTAGTGAGATATGTGGTGGTGGTTTCAGAATCCATGAGCTTGTTTTTCAGTTCTGTCCTCTCGATGCTTAGGACAGATGTTTTGGCTTCTAACTCGTCCATTTTTCTCCTCATCTCTTTACTAATTTCTTGTTCTTTCTGTCCAAAATAAAGCATTAATATGTGGTTAACGATATATTATGGAATTTAAAGATCAGGAATCTGAACTGACCAAATAAATTATTATAGAGCACGGTAACTGAAAGGCATACAGATTAAGTTCTACATATCTTACAAATGACAAAGATAGGTGCATCTAGATTAAATTAAGAGGATGTTCAGTTGAATACTTGTTTTTGCCTGTATTTGAAAGTAACACTACGGATTTCTGATATGATGTATCCAGCTCGAAGTTTCTCTGAAACACTGTCAGTATGGAAGTCTTTGGCAGGTTTGAATTTTGTTAAGGCATGGCTCCAGATTACACAGCATGCTCTCTGTTGGGCCTTATATAACTTATGTGAGTGCAGTAATGCAAGGTGGGGTATATACTACAACTATTAATTAACAGAGGGATACCGAGTACACATTCACATGCTCTGAGAGAGCCTGTACCCTCTTGGGGGGGGGGGGGGGGGGGAGCTTAAATTTCAGTACTTGTATTATGTTAGCATGATGTTGATTAAAAGATATCTAGAATCGTTTAGCTACCCGGAATTGATCATGTAAGAACAGCAAAAAATGTATTCATACCTGCAGGAGGGCTTGAAGGGATATAAGCTGCTGATCGCGTTCCTGGAGGAGGATGGAGAAGACGCGGCGCTCCCTCATCTTGTGCAGGATGCCTACACTCAGCGCCGCGGCGCCGAGTGCCAGCAACAGCAGGAGGAGGTAAGGTGGTAGCCTCTTGTTGTTGCTTCCCATTGAGTTGTAGCCTCTTGATCTGTACTTGCTTGAATCCATGTCCTGCCTGCTTGCGCGCCCTCTTATTGACACCCTTCCTGAATCTTGTGCTGTTTACTGCAGAATGTGGTTACTATCGTGGCAGCAATATGAAGAAACTGAGCTGCATCTTTTTGGTTGCTTGAATTCTGGAAAGAAAAGTAACTTGCTTAGGAATGGAGAAAGATGACACTGGAGGTGCAGGCTGTTGCTAACGTATACTGCTATGCTTCACTTACTTCAAGGTGAGGCACATGCTCTTTACAATTTGATTATTTCGTCCTTACAGAGACTAGGAGCATAAATTTTGGCACTAGACTTTTGTGTGTCGTAAGACGTTGGCAATAGCTAGGATGCCTGTACCTGTATCTGATCTCTTGGATCACAAATTTATTCGTAGGACAAAATCACAGGTCTGCATACAGCATCATGTTTAACTGCATCCTATAGGAAAATGTTCTGTATCTATGCGACTTTTACTAAGTTAATCAAGTAAATCATGACAAGAATTTTGACAAACGAACTCTTTGCAAGAGGAATGGCTTTATGAGAAGAATTGTGACAAACGAACTCAGGAAGCCATAATCTCCAGCGAAATAGCAAAAAGTATTCGTAGAGAAACGTAGACAATAGCAGATTCGACATTTTGACCTCTAACATCAAATGAGTCCTGCGTCAGAAATATGAATTCATGGTAAAAAAAATCCTCCAAAAAGATGCACTGTGAGAGTCATCTTGGCCCTATCTCTCCTGGAAGCTACAATCTCGTATAACTAGTGCATCGCTTCCAAAGCATTCTACTCTAATCACAAATGAACTAGCAAGTCGATGGCTGAAGCTATCTGTCTTCGTGATGCTTTGGCTCGAAGTTACTCTAATCAATGCAGCCTGCTGACCTCTTCACAGCTGTGAAAATACCATTGATCAATTCAACCAAAAGAACGTGCATCATGTTTGTTTCCTGCATTAAGTCAGTACTTCCAATTATGAGCTGACAATTTTCAGAACTGACAACACCAATACCAAGCAGACATATGAACTTTTCCTGACAATTTTCATTTCAATCAATATCAAATGCCCAACAGTCAACTATACCAAAAAGGCATATCCCCTCCAGAAGATGAAAGTATTCTGTGCTTGTGGGAACAAATAACTATATGATCTTCAGAACATCGCTGAGGACAAGAGCCCATTGTGTCCAATGTGTTCCTCCCTACACCATTCATTTCAAGAGGAAAGGAACCATGAGCAGTAGGGATGGACGATAGGGTGAATGATTGGCACTAGTAACCAGAGTGAAAGATGACAATTCTCAACTGACCAACTTACCTGACAGAATACAGCATATGGATCTCTTAAGGGCCCATCACATGATAGCTCACTTGTGCTTCCGTCTATGAATGTCCCATCGGCAAATATGATCTGATTCAATTTGATTAACTATTCTTGTATCATAGCACACTAAAGTATACCGATAACATAAAAGAACAATGTCCGTAGTATTTGGAACAGAAGTCATTTCAGTGAAACAAATAAATGAAATAAACTACCCCCAAACATTAGTAAAGATCAATCTATACCTATATAAATTGGGCACTCTCTAGGAGCACTCATGTTAACCAGAAAGATCTAGCAGTTGATTAGATAGATCAATCTATCATAGCTGTAGATTGTAAAAAACAATCTACATTAAACGATGTGGGGCTGTGGGCCACCTTCTACTCTATGCATCGCATGGGCTACTGATCTTAATTATCTTACCGAGAGAGCACATACAACAGGACATTGATATTAGTCTGAAAAAAAAAGACTCCCAATCAGCTACGATTTCAGACTCCATTGACATTAAATATCTATCACGACACTATCAGTGTGAAAAACTAGCTGCACACACAAACGAACCAAATTACCCGCCTGGGACTGCAGGCTGTGTCGCAAATGCCCAACCTAAAAGCATTATCTTAACAAAACTAGTCAATGGATCCCGGACTAATAGATTGATCTAGAGAAATAACTTTAAAATAGCAGAAGTTATTGCTACGAGAATAACAAAAATAAATAAAAGAGTGATGGGTGATCTTTTGATGCAAATATATATACCATTCCACGGCAATTTTGAATTATTACTTTTATCATTTATGACATTAGATACAACAATCCAGTAATGCTCTTTCAAGATTTATTTGAAAATAAGAACTATTTAAAGATTAAATTTAATTACTTATATTTTCATTAATCATATTACCATCATTCAAAGAGATTTTTAAGGTAAAAATATTCAACCAACTTATTCACCCACATATATGATAAAATTTTGTTTTTTTCCAAGATGTTTACACTATCTATAAATAATAATGAGCTATGCCGAGGGCGCACTCTAAGTAGACTCCCATGTAAGCAAACATATGGGAACATTGATTAGGTGAATTGTATTATAATGACCATAAGTACTAAAAAATTCGTGCAGAAATAAACATAAATGTCAAATGATGTAATATTAACAACAGTAACATGTGCCACATAGAGTAATGGAATTAAAAAAATTTGCATTTGATTAAATTTTAAATATTAACAATATTTTAATATTATCATGATGGTAGTCATACTGAGTTTTTTTTTTAAAAAAAATAAAAATGGTGGACATACCATGAAATATTTAGTTATAGTTTTTTTCTAAAATGCAATAATCCCAAAATATGAAGTTGTGTCGGTCTTTGACTCTCAGTTTAGTATTTCACTAATTTAATTCCAAAATTCAAAATTGACAGTTTGCAATTAATGTGGTCTATTTTTTTTAATCTAAGCTGGTATAATTCAGAAAATATTGAACTTTTTACTATATAATTAAAATTTTAGTAGTTATGGTGTTTATATCAACAGCCGTGCAACGCACGGGTTGGCAGCTAGTATAACTAAAGCAATAAGCACAAAGCAATGCAGGAAGGCATATAAACAAACCTCTGAAGCATAACCAGGAGTTTCCCCAGCAGTTGGTTTAATAAATGATCCTACTGGGCAAGTTTGTTGTACTACTTCACAGAATGCTATGAGTCTCTCCCTGTTTCCAAGCTCTACTGCCTGAGAGAAAATGAAGAGATACTGTATCACTGAAATGCATATATCATGGCGCAGGTCTTACCTATTAATTTATTTTGCCTTCTGTTTTTTTTACTATGTCTACTGAGCATGTGAGGCACAATTTTTTTCTTCAAGAAAGAAACAAGCAAATGTCTAGAATGATTTTCAACCATGTAGGTTGCATTAAGGTTAAACATGTAGATTCAACCTGCACAATATCATGGCGAGGAACCCTCGGAAGTGGTTGAACTCTATAGCCCTTGGCTGACATGACTTCTGCAATCAACAAACCTCCCTGTGGACAGTAGAAGACTGTCACTTGCAATCTCGCAACATGCAGATTTTTATTGGAAGGGTTGGAAATTTATAATAACTTACCTTTACAGCTTCTCCAACCATTTGTGGAGCAAGAAACAAGCCTTGAAACAGTGATCGCATCACATGGCCAGGTGTTGACCCAAACTCCACTCCAAGGCCAGGTGCAGATAGGCGAGCTGCAGCTGCCGCAACCAAATCTTTCTTCCCTGCAACATAGCCACCACTAGGCGCAATTGTCCCGCCAGGATTCTTTATCAAACTACCCGCAATCAAATCTGCTCCCTGCCATGAAAATGGCCACTAAGGTAAAATCTAATGCTTAAGGTGGCGATAAGCATGAACATACCACCATTGGAGGCTCTGATGTCTCAACAAATTCACCATAGCAATTGTCCACCATAACCATGCAGTTTGGATTTTGCATCTGCAATGAGTTCCAAACCATGAACAATGTCACCATGTGCAAGAGTTAAGGATGGAGATACAGAATGTGCTGTCCTGTAAACACATAACATGTCATCTTGCCTTTATCAAATCTATAGCTCGCTGGATATCTGATATACTTAGGCTCCTGCGCCATGAATAACCGCAAGATCTTTGTATGAAGGCACATCCAGTATCTGGTCTGACAGCATTTGCAAGAGCATCCCAATCAAGGCCACCATCTGCTGCAAGCTACAACTGAAGCCACATCAGTAACTCATCAGTAGCACAATGTAAACTGTAAAGCATGCTCGGTGTTCTGCAAGGGGAGAAATCGACAGACCAGAACTTCTCGGTATGACACTTCAAAATCCTTGAGTGATCCCACATTGGCCGACCCCCTGATCCCAATCACCTCCTCCAAGGTGTCGTAGGGAGGACCAGCTACCGCCAGGAGCTGCACATGTTCTTGATTCTCATCAGCTCCCAGTCTCAAGCTAGCAGAAGCAATGCGAATATTCAGTTCATCCCGGTGTTCTCTACTCCTCTTACCTCATGTCCAGGCCTCAGAAGAGCAAACAGAGCACAGGCAATAGCGTGTGTCCCGGAGAAGAACTGGCATCCAGTAACAATAGCTCAATCTCATCGGTTGTACAATAAGCTCAGTGGAGCTTAGCAATGGAAGCAATGGTGGGGGAGAGAAATTGTAGCGCGTGTGAAGTGAGAACCTGGGGGCGCACAACGGCTGCCTCGGCGCCGACGAGTTGGGCGAATACGGAGTCGAGCGCCTCCCGGCCGCCCCCGTCGTCGTGGCCGTAACCCGTCGAGCCACCGAAATGCTGAAAATTTGCACATGCGGCGAGCGTGTTACAACTCACCCTGGCAGTGACACACACCACACCCAGCGAAGGAGGAGGAGAGAAGTAGTTACGTGCGGGGCGACGTGGGCGCGGCGGAAGGCGGCGGAGACGCGGGCGGAGTTGACGGCGAGCGCGTGGTCCACCTCGCGGAACTCCGCCTGCAGCGACTCCACCGCGCGGGACACGTCCGGGTGGAAGGCCGACGCGGTCGCGCACCTGCCGCGCGGGGCGTGCGCGGCGCGGGGCCACGCGAGCGGTGAGGAGACCACCAAGCCGGCGGCGGCGGTGCCCGTCATCCCCGCGGCGCCGCGCCTGCAACAACCGAACCGGTCTCCGGCCGGCTCACGCTGGCTTCGCTTGGGCAGGCAGACGTTATCCTCGCCGTCGGTGGCCTTGCCCGCGCGAAATCCCTTTAAGCCCAGCCCAACACAGTGTCTGATCAGGCCCATTACGAGAGAACCTGCTTCGGCCCAGCAGCCTAGCTTTCCGAAAGGCGAAGCGAAGCAACCACTACCGGCGATTGGTTAATGGCGCGAAGCAAAGGATGCGGGGTAACACGGAACACGATGCTTGCACTCAACGAAGGCTCGCTAGATAGGGCCATTGCCTCTCACCGCTCCACTTGCTGCATGATGCTCTAGCGCTCTATTAAATCATTTCTCGCGTTGTGGCATTTCTCTCATCTGGATGATCATCAACTCAGCTTCCCGTCAATGGCATCCGAGAAGGGCTCGTCGTTTCTACTTCCAGCGGCAGCGGTTGCATTGTTCTTCCTCGCATCGGCGCCGGCGGCTCATTCCTGGAGCAAGGAGGGCCACACGCTGACATGCCGAATCGCGCAGGTGAGGTGGATCACATCGATCGATCGAGCCACTTACTCCCAAGCGTTGTGAGTGATCATGCATGGACATGCTCCGTGTTCTCTGCAGGATTTGCTGGAGCCCACCGCGGCGCACGCCGTGAGGAACCTGCTCCCGGAGGAGGCGGACGGCGACCTGTCGGCGCTGTGCGTGTGGCCGGATCAGGTCAGGCACTGGTACAAGTACAGGTGGACTAGCCCGCTCCACTTCATCGACACCCCTGACCAAGCCTGCAGCTTCGTCTACTCAAGTAGGCAGCTACTCTTCTCCTCCATAAACAGCAGATCTCTGAATTTTGCTACTCTGAATCTGTGATAATGGTGCACATGTTGATCTGCCTGTTATTGCATTTGGGTTGGCAGGGGATTGCCATGGCCCGGATGGGGCAGAGGACATGTGTGTCGCCGGCGCGATCGCCAACTTCACCTCCCAGCTGATGCACTACAATCACGGCAGCGCCGATCGCAAATGTGAGCACTAAGCAAGATGTTGTTGCGTATCAGTCAGTATAGTTCAGTTGTCGTGTGTCTCTTGTCTGAATGTTCATTTTCTTTCATCCGGTTCGAACTGCTTGTAACACAGATAACATGACTGAAGCCCTGCTGTTCTTGTCACACTTCATGGGAGATGTTCATCAGGTAACTTTAAGCTGCCACAAACTAGTCTACTCTCATGCACTCATTGTAATAGTCCATAAGCATCAAATTACTAATTATTTCCTTTGTCCACTCAGCCAATGCATGTTGGGTTCACGAGCGACCAAGGGGGCAATACAATTAACCTACGCTGGTTTAAGCACAAATCCAATCTCCATCATGTAATAAACTCCCTTGATCCTTACACATGATTCCTGTCATGTAAATAACCTGCCGTTAAGCTTAATTTACTTACTTGTCAAGGTTGTCCGAGTATTTCCAGGTGTGGGATAGGGAGATGATACTCACAGCTATTGCTGAATTCTACGGCAAGGACATGGATGCATTCCAAAAGGACCTTGTGCACAACTTCACCAAGGTAAGAGAAAACAGCCTGAAAACAACTCTTCCAAGCAAAGAAACATGGGGAAAAATGTCAGATTCCTACATTTTTCATCTTCAGGGAACGTGGTCTGATGATGTATCCGCTTGGGGAGACTGCGAGGACCTCCTGTCTTGCCCAACCAAGTCAGTTATCGTTCAGAATTCTGAAACCACAATACTGTAAGCCAAAAGGAATCGCCGTAGTTTTTTTGATTCGAATCATAAATTGTTGTGAAACGACAGGTATGCTACAGAGAGCATAAACTTGGCTTGCAAATGGGCGTACAACGACGTTCGTGAAGGTGAAACTCTGTCAGGTAAACTACTGCTGCGTCTCTTTAGAACAAGCACACGTCTCTGAACTAAGCTAAGAGCTGCAGCTGATGCCATGGCGTTGTCATTTCCATTTTCCAGACGACTACTTCAGCTCACGGCTTCCGATCGTGACGCGACGGATCGCGCAGGGGGGAGTGAGGCTGGCCATGTTCTTGAATCGGCTCTTTGGGGAGCACAACCGCGACGTCGCACCACCAGCCTGAACTGGCGACTGCTTCAAAAATCAGAAAATTCAGAATTAACCACACGTCTAATCTGACAACCTTATCCATTTTCTTTTATTTTACGTGGTGAACAGTTGATGCCAATCTATGTACTTCTGATTATTACAGCAAGAATGATGCCACATTGTTACAAACAGAGTTTTTTAATCAAAAAATAGAGGGTACTTTGGGACATTACAATTTTATAGACATTCCTTACTCTTAATCTTACTGAATTTTATCGTTTTTGGTAAGCGACGACACCAAATATGCCTGAATGTTCCTTTAATTCACTAGGATGCTCGCCAAATCTGAAAAAACCCAGAGGTTATTTGGATTCCTCGGAAACCGCCGACTACATCACCATTCAATATTTCTTGCCCTACGATTGGCCAAACTACCTAGGTGCCCGTTTTTCTAATTATGAAGCATGGCTAAGTCATCCTACTAACACCAAAGTTTTGGCTAGGATTTTATTTCTGTTCTCTCTATTTAGGTCCTGTTTTTTTGTTTTTTTATTTTGGATTTTCATTTGCACGTTTCCCAAGATTTTTTAAAAAATACGTTTCGTGCATAAAAATTTATATAAAATTTTATTGAAATACTTTTCTAAAAATAACTTTTTATATAGTAGTTAATTTATTTATTTAAGCTATAAAAAATTAGATAATCTATCAATTCATTAATTTTAGTTATCTCAAACGCGACCTTAATAACTACTAAACCAATGCAGCATCGATAATGATCGGATGAATAATCGAACGGAAAACATGTGCATGCAACACACGCGTTTTCCAGCGCATAATTCTGACTGTTCTTGTCGAGATAGGTCGACGAGACACTGACCAAAATGGGAGTTTGTTTCACTAATCACGGCGCGGTTTTAGAGGCCCACACCACGTCTCAGCTAGGTGCTAATCTAACGTAGGTTTAGCGAACGCTGGATTCCACGGTGTTCGGCTCACCACCTTCCAATTCTGATGCACGATTTAATCCTGCCCAGTTCGACACTGACAAGACACAAGCAGGTTTGACGCCTCGCGTCGCCGCCATTGCCGCACCTTCTTCGCCGCCTCCTCCTCCACGATCTGGCGACCTGCGGCGGCGTCAGATGCCAAATGATCAATGCGTTGTGTATGTGCCACTGCTGGATCGTTCTTGGCGGAATTGATTTGTTCTTCAGTCTCGTTTCCGTGTTGATACCCTAATCGATCGTTGGGAGTTTAAGACCGAATTTGTGATGGCGATTACGAAGGTTCTTGGATCCAAGCCTGCCGACTGCTTCCAATTTCAAGACCCTAATTCCTGGTACTTTTCACCTGTCCTATCCCTATCATATCCTAATCCTCCTGTTCATGTTTGAGACGCCTGCGTGCAGATTGGTTATTGTTTGCATGTTTTTGCCTTCATTAAGTTCATTGCAATCCTAGCATATGACTTGTGTCTCTGTAGCGCATAAACTGCACGGATCTTATGAAAATTCTAGATTTTCAGGGCTTTTTTAATTTCTGTGTCTGATCAGATTAAGATGACAGTAATTCATGTAGGTTTCAGTTTTGACAGAATGTACTAGCACATACTCCTTAACAGAGAAGAAACTGAGAAATGTTAAAAGCTGCAAACTTTGACATTTTTTACCTAACAGAACAGATGAACAGTGCAAAATCTTTTGGGTCACTTCCCTGCACTCTGCCACTGGAATTGCAGCTTTGCAGGCTGTCCTAGTCTTGAGTCTTGACAAAATAATAATTAAAAAAAATCATCTTGCAGGACTTGCATGAATGAGCTTGTAAGCGATGTGGTCGTTGAGGTCGGAGACTTCTCCTTCCATCTCCACAAGGTACATCCCCTAGACTGCTACACTAGCATACTTACTCCGACCTCTCTTTCAATCTCCAATATTTTTCTCTTGCACTAATGCATCATGGAGTTTTCAAGTACAAATGTGCAACAAATTGAACTCATTCGTTAAGAATTTGGTTACTTGATGAAAAGATATCATCTTGGCTGTTTCACCGTCTTGAATTCTGCATGCTCTGTACATTTTCAGATTTTTTTTCTCTCTACTGACAACGTGTGTCAAATTGCTCTTTACGTGATCCTTTTCAGTTTCCGTTGATGAGCCGAAGTGGCACACTGCAAAAGCTGATAAACGAAGCAGCCGCCGACAACGGCGAGCCGTGCAGCGTCGAGCTGCACGACGTCCCCGGCGGCGCGGCGGCGTTCGAGCTGGCCGCCATGTTCTGCTACGACGTCAGGGTGGAGCTGAACGCCGGGAACGTGGTCCCGGTGCGGTGCGCGGCGGAGCACCTCGGCATGACCGAGGACCACGGCGGCGAGGGCAACCTCATCGAGCAGGCGGAGGCGTTCCTCCACGACGTGCTCGGCAGCTGGGACGACGCCGTGCGCGCGCTGCGGTCGTGTGACGGCGGCGCGGGCGTGCTCCCGCTCGCCGAGGAGCTCCTCGTTGTGCCTCGCTGCATCGACGCGCTGGCGATCAAGGCCTGCTCCGACCCGACCCTCTTCGGCTGGCCGATGGTGGAGTACTACACGGCCAGGGAACTCGAAGAGACGGTGATATGGAACGGTATCACCACCGCCGGCAAGCCGAGGTCACCGGGCGCGGACTGGTGGTACAAGCAGGCGTCGTCGCTGAAGCTGCCGGTGTACAAGCGGCTCATCACGGCGATGAGGTCCAAAGGCATGAGCCCCGAGAATATCGCCGGCTCGCTGACGCACTACGCCAAGCGCCACCTCTCCGGGCTGAACCGGCACTCCTGTTACATCGACGGCGGCGGCGCGTCGGGGGCCGTGTTCTCGGACGTGGAAGTGGTGGAACAGAGGGTGCTCCTAGAGGAGATAGTCGCGCTGCTCCCGGTCGAGAGGGGTGTCGCCACGACGAGGTTCCTGCTCGGGCTCCTCCGCACCGCCATGATCCTGCACGCTGGCGCGGCGTGCCGGGACGCGCTGGAGAAGAGGGCTGGCAACCAGCTCGAGGAGGCGGCGCTGGAGGACCTGCTCATCCCCAACACCGGCTACTCTGTCGAGACGCTCTACGACGTGGACTGCATGCAGCGGATGCTGGAGCAGTTCATCTCCGAGAAAACGTCGGCGTTCGCCGCCTCGCCGGAGATCACGGGCGAAGGCCAGCTGGTCGACGCCCCCTCCACCGGCGAGCTCATGCCTGTCAGCACGGTGGCCAAGCTCATCGACGGCTACCTCGCGGAGGTCGCGACCGACACCAACCTCAAGTTCTCCAAGTTCCAGAGCATCGCTGTGCTCGTCCCGGACTACGCCAGGGCCATCGACGACGGCATCTACCGCGCCATTGACATCTACCTCAAGGTAAGCTCCACTCAATGGAAGTCTCGGACTCCATTAGAGCCGCAACGTGATGGTGCTTGCTGTCGTGGATGCAGGCGCACCCGTGGCTGACGGCGTCGGAGAGGGAGCAGCTGTGCCGGCTGATGAACTGCCAGAAGCTATCGCTGGAGGCGTGCACACACGCGGCGCAGAACGAGCGGCTGCCGCTGCGGGTGGTGGTGCAGGTGCTCTTCTTCGAGCAGCTCCGGCTGCGCACCACGGTGGCCGGCTGGTTCTACGTGTCCGACAACGTCGACCAGGGCTCCCCCAGCGCCGGCCACTACGCGCCGGCGGAGAAGAGCGGCCAGCTGGACTTCGGGGCGGGGCCAGAGGAGGATGAGGGCGACGACGAGGCCCGGAACAACGAGCGGTCGTCGTCGGCGATGAGCGTGGACGACATCAGGCAGCGGGTGGTCGAGCTGGAGGAGGAGTGCTCGAGCATGAAGGAGGAGATCCACCGGCTCGGGAAGCCCAAGGGCGCGCTGAGCAGGCTGTTCCGGAAGCTCGGGCTCGGCGGGAAGCCGGCGGCGCGGCGGCAGCAGCAGCTGACGAGCTCCGGCGACGAGAGGCGCAAGTCGATGTCCTTGTAATCTTAAGGTTTATACGCGCGCGTTTCAGCATGTGTTTGTGATACTGTTAGTTCGGTTGAATTATCATTTCTTCGAACTTTAGAATACATATATTATTCCTTCTTGAAACAGGAAGTTATTAGAACATGCATATATCATATATATTGCCAAAATTCAGTTATTATTTTAGAATTTAGGTGCAATCATGGAAATATTTGATGGGGGTGCTTCCCTGTCACTTACTCTGCTTGAGGAGGATGAAGTAATACATGCCTGTGTGCATACACCTTCAGGTTCTAACAATATGCAATAAATGGCCAGAGAACAAGGCTCTGGCTTGATTTTGACTAAGCCTTCTTTTTAGGTACCCATGCAAAATCAATTTGCATTGCAAATGCACTCTTGAAGCTTATCTTAAGGATAACCTTTTTTAGCATAAACAATGAGGAGCAACGGAAACACTAGCATCCTTTTTTTAAAAAAAAAAAACGAAAGCCAAGCTCACTAACTTTTCTCTGTAAGCATGCAGCATCAGGATTCAGGACTTCATATACTCAGACCCCCGAAAACATCATCATCGTATAGAAGAAAATTTACATCTGCAGCTAAATCGGCAATTCTATCCAAAGTGTGCTCAACTGCCAACTAAAATATACCAAGTAGCTAGTAGCTACGCGGCAAAAATTATTTAGCTCTGTTAAAAGGATCGAAGATCCGCAGCCGCTTGACATGGAATGGCTCTGGCTCCTATAAATTCAGGTATTTGCAATATGGTCTTGAGAGATTTGTGATTGGACTGAGTATTGTAACTAGCAGATCTCATTGTATAGAACACATTGATTAACAAAATCACGAGAACGTGATGGAAGAAGCATAAGAATGGAGGAGAGTAAGGGTCTGCTCTGCTATTGCACGTTTCCTTGCTTGCTTCACCCACTCGCTTGCTATTTCTGCTGCTTCACTCCCCTGTAACCCTCCTTCCAAGGCCTCCGCTGCTGCACTCAAGTCTCCATGTACAATCAAGTTTTCCACTCTGTTTAGAAGGGACTCGATTCCGTCTCCAGATTGGTCCTCTTTGATCTGAAAACCATTTACACAAAGATTTAGAAAACCAGTTTGGAGTTTTAAGACTAGCCACTGCTAGTATTTGTTAGGCAAGAGGGAAGTTACTAATAAGACGATTACTTGTACTGCCCAACAAATTAAGAAAAAAAAAGAGAAAACAAGCTGATAACCAGCTAACAGAAGAAACTTCTTTTATTCAGTGGAGAGTTCAGTGTCAGGCTCCAATGCAATATGAAAACCTAAAAAAAGTTCTCAAATCAAAGCTGGCAAAGATCCCCTAAGGGCCAACTAGGGCCATTCCAAGTCAAAGTTGACAGGAAATACAATGCCTGGAATAGAGACTGCTATCTAAATAGGTAGTTGACCCGAAGGTTCAGAATCAGCACACAAAATATTTCAGGCACATCAATATAAAATTGCTGATTGATTAGTAAGAAACTGCATGTATTTGATTTCACCTTAATGGATGAAGCAACATGAGCAACAGCATGAGTCAGGATACCACCACCACCTGCTGGTATAAGGCTGAAATGCCTGATTGTTTCCTTCAAGGAATTAAACTGCAACAAGAAATAATGATAAATCATTCATTCTGGACTAGTTACTGGGTAGCTAAGCTAGTTTTGCTCAACAAACGTTCATGATTAGCAATAGTTGATATTTGGAGCAGGTATTTAGGAGCAAAACAGTTGAGAAGGTGGAGGCATCATTAAAATTCTCACACAATGAAGAGCTAATAATGATGAGCAGTGCAGCAGCACACTAAGTAACATGGCTATGAGCTGTCATCATTTATTGCAGCACAAAGAACTTACCTTTTGTTTCAACTCCATAGGGGTATCCGATCCGTATTCAAGAACATCTTCTGGAACTGATGAAAGAGCCAATTCTAACAGGGAATCCTTATCAATACCTTCAAGAGATTTACGCAATTGATCCACCTCTGCCCGGATTGGTGATCCAGTGGATAGAGCATCTTCCAAAGCAAGAGTACCCTGCAAAAAGAGTTGGAGTTCAGCTGGTAAGAACATAGGAAGTCTGAAAGCAAAAGGAGAGATGATGTTCATTAAGCTTGAAATATTTAGGTGGCATCAAATTGAGGTAACTTACCAGAGCAAGTTTATGAACTGAATGACTGTGCCGAGTTTCTTCAGATCGTGCATAGAACGCCATGCACAAAGCATCTATCTGAAAAATAAGCCCAAAAAAGAAAATGTTAAAAAGTGCAAGCAAGCTGAACTTTGATGCATTGCACAAATTGTTGTTCTAGAAATGGAAGACATATACCAGGAGATAGGATAAGAGTACACTATGTCATCGCCTCACCAGGAGCAACTAGACCAATTCATATAACATACAAATGCTTAACGGTCAAATTTTAGGGGAAACCCTGAATAATAAAAGCAGAATTGAAAGATAAACAGGCCCGGCCAGACGGCCTACAGGGAACACAAAGAAAAAAAATATTGAACACATCCATAAGGTTTACCATGCTAAGACACGTTATTGGTCATAAACTGCCTCAACATCCTAAGTTCCTAACAAGGAAAAAAATCACTCCAGAAATCAGGAGGCGGAACCTTTTTTTTTAAAAAAAAGAGTATGCTTGTTTACTAAGAAGTGAAAACTACAGCGATTCAATTATAAAAGAAAGTACTGAACATTATCCTTGCACTCAGTGTTCTAATTAGGGGATATTACCACCACACATGTTCCCACTAATTCTCTCATTCCTGGCCTAAATACCCATGAAAAAGAAGAGCAAGTCATCCAAGGTAACCCACCAAATGCAAATATAAATCAGCACCAATATTTTAGGCTATCAAGGCTGCTAACATGGGTAAGTGCTAATATTTCAGCTCACAGCATGCTAACCTCTAACAGCCAATTAGAACATTTCCTGCCGTAAAAGAAAAGATGGCAAAAGTCCATACATTGAGATTTGCTTCAGCAATCTGTTCTATCTGAGTTGCTTTCTCTTTTGCAAGAGCTGCGGCAAGCTCAGCTTTTGCTAACTCACGAGCCTTCTTAACTTGTTGACTAGCTTCCTCATCCTGTTACATTAGCAATACCAATGTCAACTACGTGATGATTAGCATAAGAGGGCAGAGAGTTCATAGCAGATAGAAAACAAATTTGACAGACCTTCCGCTGCAGCTCATCATGTAGCTTTTGTTCAGCATTTTCTTGCAGTTCTTTGATTGCAGCAACTGACTTCAATTTCTCTTTCTTCAGCTCCTAAAACAAAACATTAATAAAAATAAGGCCACCACAAAAATGACTAATCAGTCTGAAATTAAACTATCCATATTCCATAGGAAAGAGATTACATACAGCCATACAGGTCTAGTGAAGGCATATAGAGCAGACAAAATTTTTGCCTTTTGTTTATATTTAGATTGTATATCCACAGAAAAAATGAAAAAAAGTTTTGGTCCTGCTCCTTCCATCTCCAAATGAAGGTTCTCACGAAACCTATGCAGTCAAACACTTGGAACTTTAAAACTCCATGGAAAACTCCATGGATGTATACTGGTAACAATAGTGCCATCTGATTTTTGTTGCAAATATTTTTCATGATAATATAGACTCCTTTAAAAAGTAGTGGTGGTGGTGAGTGGTGAATCTACCTTCACCCCCACCAACTACTGCAATCAAAATACCCAATGGCCACCTCCACCAACTACTGCAATCTGAATACCCAATGGACAAAAAAGCAGGGAGGGAAGAGTTGCAATTGCAGAGCAGATAGCAGCAGTGCAATGGCGACATGGGTAGATTAGTAGATGAAGGCACTTTTTGTGCTCTAATCGCTGCTGGTCACTAGCTCCATGACCAGTGTCGAGAGCCACTGTCTTCGCTGCCGTAGCTGCCAGCCACTAATGAATTTTTTTTCTCTCTAGGAACATGCAGTAAAATTCTCTCTTACTCCCGTTAAGGAGTACAGGCATTTTGCTAGTATTATTAAAAAAAGCTATAGTCAAAATCTTGAGTAAGAAGATGTAAGGTAAAAGGGAAATAGTCTTGGCAAAAGGGGACTGTTTCAAGTTGTGTATATTTATATAGCTGAGCAAGTCTTTTTCAGGGAGAAACAGAGTTACATCTAGCAAAGTACAACATGTACAGAAACATGAAAGCCTAATACAAAATGAAATCAGATAAAAGACAGTAAAAAAATGTCACAGACCTTGTCCAGAATTGCTGCCTCTTCAGCATACATGAGTTCCTGGGCCCTGGTGTCCTTCAGTTCCTTTTCATATTTCTCCTGAGAAAACACAAAGCAGAATGCTGACCATTATACAATGTAATTGTATAAGATCAAAAAAAATATAATTAATGTCCTTTTTTACATTATAAAAAAATAAACTAGTTTTAGCAACAGTTATGGAACTGCTACAAGTCCACAAAACATTTATTCAACAAAAGAAAAGAGGAAAATAGTGGTATGCTAGTCTAGAAACTCAATGCGTAGCAAATAAGAAAATAACTAAGCACAGTTATAGTATGAAATTAAAAGCAAACCTTCAACTTCCTTTTCTCTTCTGAATACATATAAGCATCGGCATCTGCCTGCTTTCTTTCAGCAGCATGAATAGCGTCTATGATATTGAGTACGATTTTCCCATCATCAGAAGTCCCAGTATTAATAGCTTCATCGTGCTTACTTTCCTTAGCACTCTAACAACAAGAAATGCATCAGATATATTAACATTGAAAATTATTTCCAGCAAGCTTTAATACTAGAAAGTCTTTCATCAATATTAGTACCATCAACAATGTCTCAAAGGAGAACATACCATGTCTTTAGAATTATCAGGTTCTTCTTGTAGTAAATATGTCTCAGCCAGAGATTTATGTTCATTTGCACCAGTGCTTGATGGATCCTACAGACAAGGATTACTTCGATGAGATTACTGTGCCAGTGTCATTATTCAGTATTCAGAAACACAGTCGTCAAATATATGAAAGCAAGGTAATGCAGAATAAGTCTTTGTCAAGACGATGGTAGATGCACCAAGTGATGGTGGGTTGCTAAAGAGTAATAATAAGAACAAAAACATAGATTGACACTGATCAATTGTGGCATCTTGATCTGCATATTGTGTAGTCATAACTACACTAATTTGTTTAAAATGAAGCACTATAGGAATTCATTTCATTTTTCAATTTTTAAAGGATCTCTCAAGCACCAAAGAAGCTTCCAATTCAGCCAGTCCTGCTCTGGTGTCACCCCGTCATTCCTGTAACTTAGCACAGGTCAAACCCATCTTCCCTCGTCCCCCTTCTGTTCCCATTTAATGTAATCCAGTTTTGACTTTATGTTTAACATAATTCAGGTGAGGTGACTCAGCATTATGTAGATTGCTCAAAAAAATATCCATTGCAAGATAAGTAGCTTCATTTGTAAATCATGGATCCAGAGTATAGAATCTTTATATGCAACATAAGTGATTTTCAGCATAGAATTTATGCATTTACCAAAATTGAAAGGTAACAAATAGAAGACGTTGCTGTCAACCAGTCAAAATACAAATATGATTGTAAGGATGGCATATAAAAAGTGCACAGTTCGAACCTTTGGTGCATCTGTATCTGTGTGCAAATGATGGGAAGGACCTACTGTTGCAGAGCTTGATGGTACTAGAGAAATTGTACTGGTCGTCTTGTATGTTTCTTCAGGAAGAACTTCACTTGCTGCCTTACCGCTAATGATTGGGTTTGTGTCAACAACAGGAACATCTTGAGAAGGTGGTTTAATATCTGCCCCATGTTCATCTGGAACTGGCGGTGTCCCCTGGGTGAGGATTTCTCTTCCCTTTTCTTCAGAGGAAATAGGTTGCTCACCCGTGGTTGGAATTTCTTGTGGACCCATCCCTTCAGTTGGAAGGTCCTTTGAAGGATGAACCTTATGATTACCATTATGAACAATGTCAACGTTTGGATTTGATACAGCTTGCTTCTCATCAACCTTCTGTTCAGAAGGAGCCTTCAGATCTTCATATGTCTTT
The DNA here is from genome assembly GCA_030770085.1 of Oryza coarctata. NCBI lineage: Eukaryota > Viridiplantae > Streptophyta > Magnoliopsida > Poales > Poaceae > Oryza > Oryza coarctata. The sequence goes on from CM061468.1 coordinate 20,280,905, forward strand.
CTGATATTTTGCACCTTAATGGTCGAGGGAAATATTCTATCCTTAAATTGATGGTCTATGTAGCCAGCCTGATAAGCAGCCATAGCCGCAGCACCAACCACCAGAGTTCCAAGCAGGACTTTCGAAACACCGCTTCCTGACTGAAAAGGTTCTCCTTGAGGGCCAGGGACAGTATTCTGTGCTGAACCTGGTTGAGAAGCTTTTGTTGACTTGCTTCTGTGTCGAAGACATGCTGGAACTGGGACCTGTTAAATAGATATTTGTGTCACATTTCCCCCAAAAGAAAATAGTACATAACACGAAAGTGGTTTCTGCCACTGCTAGCAACAGAAAGAAGAAATCATAATTCATAAGTAGCCTATTTTCATGAAGAATTCTGCATGTTCCTATACTTCACGAATGGGATCAACAATAAACAGATAGCAAAAGCATTACAGATGGGATCAACAAGAAACAACAGATTGTAAATGCATTACCAAATCTTGGTAACCTACAATCAAATTGTGCATTCTATGCACGTGAAAAATGGCTGCATTTGTGTACACAAATGTAGTGAACACAAGAAAAGGATAGAGACGCATGGAATTTGATAGATCAAATCAACTGAGCCTGATATTGTCCTTGTGTCAATACTGTCCCGACAGAATAAGTAACATTACATATTATCACAAGAAGGTAGTGCGGTTCCATTTTTGCTACAATAATCCACCATGGATTTTTCTTTGTTTTCGCTTATTGATGTAGTAATCAACATTTTACATAGAGGAGAAAACAAATTGCATATGTAGCTAAATAAAGCAAAAATATTATTAATAATCAACTACCAAGAACTTCTAATAAAAACACAATAAACTAACAAATACTATGATTCAAACAAGTCAGGTCTAAGTGGACTTTGTTTATCTTTTACTACTGCATTAAGGTAAAGTCGATAACTCCTTCCAAGCATTGGTATAGTTAGAACAATTACTGCATAACTGCATCTCTCATCAATTAGAAAGTTTCACAACAGAAGGTTTTTAATCAATCAATAAAGTGAGCTTTATGAACTCTAGGAGCGCCAAATGATTCCACTAATCAATTGATCGATCCAATACAGATCAATGAAAATCGCATCCAACAATTCCTTAGTTCAGGCGATAGCATCCACAACATTTAACATGGAATAACTACAATGTGCAAGACTGGTACTGCTTTCAGCAAAGATACTGTGCAAGAGACAACTAGATATGGTTATTAGGTTAGGTTCTCGATATCATCCAAAGACCCTAGACAAATCAACCAAATAAACTGGCTCAATGTAACAGCATTTTGCTTCAACTACTCCTTGATTTGCTTAGCCCATCTCAAAATACAGAAGACACTAATGTCCTATGTTAATACAATTGTAAAAATCAGCAGCATTTTCTATATATCCACGCATCTGCACACACTCCAATTTAATTAGTAAATCTACCGATGAAGGAGTGTCCCATGTAAGCTCCCTCAAAAAACTACCGATTGACATACACAATAAGCACCTCACTGAACAAACAACTTGACCGACTGCAAACAAACGGAGATCTTAGTCTCGTACTAATGGCAATGAACAATCACACAGAAGCGGAAAAGCTTACCTCCCTGGAGATCGGCCTAGGGATCCTCCTAAGAGGCCGCAGCGGGTACAGATCCCGCACGCACCTGCAACAGAGGCAGAGAGAAACGAGCATTAGGCAAGGAAACCCTAACTCGGTGGGCCAAACATCTACACGGTGCCCGTACCGGCGCAGCATGGCGGGAGACCTCCGCCCCTTGTTCTTCTCGCCGCTGGGGAGGGCGGAGGCGGAGGGGCGTAGAGCTACACGGCTCCGATCGCCCTGAAAGGTCGGGGCGGCGAGCCTGCGAGGAAGGGGGCGGCGGGGTGGAGAAGCGGAAGGCGGCGGCGGTGGAGGCGCGGCTTCGCGGTTGTGCGGCTTCGCGAGGGAACGCCTCCGGAGAGCTGGGGTAGTGGAGTGCTTAAGTATAAAATAAGACGAAGGGTAAAATGCAAAATTCACCGCACGGCCCAGTCACGTGGCTATCCCATTCAGTTCAGAGCGTCCCCGCAATTATTTTATAAGCAAAACTACTCGAATTTTTTCCAAAATTTGAGATTCTATAAAAAAAATGAAATATACACCGTGCTTTTGGTGCTTCTTATTACCTAAATTTTTCAAATTACAAATCTGCAGTTCATTCGGTGGAAGTTACGGTTTTTTTTAAATAAAAATAATGAGAATGGCAGAGATTCTTTAGCTACGGAGCTATACATGGAATACGTGTGAAAATTCGGTCGAAACATGAACTTGGACCAAAACATCATCCTGGCCGACACTCGCATTTGTAGATTAAACCTTTTCAATTTCCGGTTCGAATTGAGAATGTATTTCACAAATCATAATCCAAAGTTCGTTCAAATTTTATTTTAAATAAATAAACTTTTACACACACTTACACTTAACTATCACTGCTCCACAAATCAAAATTTTTATTCTTTACCTACCCATCAAACAATCAACCAAGATACTTTAATCTTTTCTTCTCTCTACTATTTTTACATTAAGATTTTAGGAATCGACGGAGCGACTAGACCCTTTTTTTTCTGCAGTTCTGCTGCTTACAAAAGAAAAACAACAAAAATGGGGATCTTGTACAAATCACAATCCTCTCAATGATGATTCCCATTTCCAAGACAAAAAACAACGAGCGATTTTGACGGGAACTTGCCCAGTTCGTAAGCTCATCAACCAATCTGGAGCTCACGAACATGTGATGTCTTCAGCCCTTCTCTGCAGATTGAGCAAATGCCCATAGTTTATCTGAATCTTCCTGTTAATTTTCTCGCATTACATGTACAACATCTCCAGGTAAAGAGCAACCAAACAGTATACCCTACAACAGTTAGATCCTTTTGTCTCCCAGTCAATACTAACACCGGAAACTCAACAGTTTAACAGGAGCTGGACTACCAAAAATGTCACTGAGATTGGGGGTGGAAGAATTGCATCCCTGGGGGTGGTTGCAAAGGCCTGAAAGGCGGTGCGCCAGACTGCTGAAGCGCAAACTGCATTGGTGGTCCGACATTCATCGGCATTTGTTGCTGAAGCATCGTTGGCACGGGTGGTGGTGGCTGAGTCTGTGGCATTATACCCATTGGTGGCTGGGGTGTGGAAGGCGAGGGCCTTGCTAGGTTCATCATCTGCGGCGGTGGAGGTAGTGGCGGAGTCATGGTGTTCATATTGTACGCCATGCCCATCATTACACCACCAGGCTGCTGGACAAACTGATGTGGAGGGGCCTGGTAGATATTGTATTGGGGTTGAGGTGCAGGAAGCTGGTTTTGCATAGAAGCCTGCTGAACTAAGATAGCCTGGGGCTGTTGTGCTGTTGTGGTGGTCATTGGCGGCATTGGAACAAAAGCAGCAGCATTTGCAACACTTGGGACCTGTGGGGATTGTTCGATTTTCAGCCTCTTATCTTGGCGTGTTTCAGATGAATTTTTGGCTTCCTCAGCAGCAAACTTGGAAAGTGCAGATTGCAGTATCTGCTGAGAGTTTGATGATGCTGCAATCTTGTCTGCGAGGATAGCAGCAGCTGTCTTCTGCTGATCCTTTGCCTGCCCATTAGAAAGTGGTTTTCCTGATTCTATTGAGCATAAGGGCTTGGACGAAGGAATGACTGGCTCATTCTTGAGTCTCCGTTGCATGTTGGCTGCTTCTTCTACCATTGCTTCAGCTAGCTGTTAATCAAAATATAAGTACAATATATGTTACATCATAAATATATGCTACAACATCAATCTTTCCCAAATTTATGATGTTTAGACAGCATTACCTGTAACTGAGTACGGACTTTCTCCAGCTCAGATTCCTGAAATAGTTTTACAAGTAATATTTTGCAAATACCAACTCAATTGCACGCAGGAAATGATAATGCATTACTGTAAAAGATCAGAACAGTTGTTTCTGACCTGTTCCTGCAATGCCTCCTTCAGTTCAGACACAACAGCTGCTCTATTCGCTTCAACTACTTTAAGCTTTTCTATGCATGTTGTCATGTTATCCTCCTCCTCCTTTAGTTCTGTGCAAAGGGTTTCACGATGAGGATCCTCACCTACAAATAGAGAATAACTTCAGAATATGTACTTAAATAACCAAAATGTATGGCTCATGTCAATAACAAATAGTGCATAACACCTTTACTACACGCACTGTTAACATCCTTCTCCATCTTCCCAACACGCCGCATAGAGGTTTTGCATTTCTCCAGGTCAGCATCCCCATCTGTTTGTTCGCTGAGAACAGTGTGCAATGCAGATACAATCCTCTCAGCGGTTCCCCCAACACCTAGTCTCTGAAAAGAAAATGATAAAGAGTTTAAGAGAATCTTGTAACAATTTAAAATGCTGAAGAACGTAATTTAGCAGACAGGGTAGAAAAAAAATCTTACAAGTTTTACAGAATGAGAGTCTCTTTTGACAATTTTAATGGCAGAGCTGTGAGAGCGCTTTTTGGTCATATCTAATGCAGGAAGGGGAACAGTTCCAAGCATCACATCCTTGATGCTCCCAGCATGTGAACCAAAAACTCTCCTTTCTTGCCATATTTCAACCTACAGCACATATTAGTGCAGTATTAAAGGATTATATTTTCCGCGGTGATCCATATAAGGTATTGGTGGTTTTTAGAATAGATATATTAAATATACAGCAGTAATCAGTAGACTAATTATACTCACCAGCCTACTGACCACCCTCTTCCCACGCTCATCGCCATTTTCAGTTACATCTTTCAATGCACCAGGGAGAACCTTCCAGAATTCTTCTACAAACTCTGTACCATTGCGCTTACTGTTCTGTAAGATGTCATTAGCAAGATAGAGAAAAGGGGTCTTCTGTTCATTTCCAGAGCTGTGAAACTGCTTCTCCCATGTCTGGACAATTTGCTCTGCATTCTTCCGATGGTATATGCACCAATGTGAAAGAGCTAGTAGTCATGAAGAATTAAAGTCAAGGCAATAAATTAGATCACGGAAAGACATGTTTGGACAAACAAAACCATGGATTTACGTCACCTAAATATGTCACAAGATTCTAAGTCAACCTGTACCCGTTTTCAGTGGGGGTTTACTATAAACAGTAGATATCAGAGAGCTACCAGCAAGATAAGAACCCTCCTCTCTACCAATGGTGTAGAATAGACACACAAGGACCCGCAGCTCCTCGGGCTACACGATGCTTCCTTTTCTGCTACTTGCACATCTGCCACTCGTAGATGTATTCATTTGAAGGAAGTTGCTAGCTATTGACAAACATAACATGATGCACAACATCCCAGGAGGGAAATGAAGAAAGGGGGCACTCTTTCCTACAGTAATCGTCAAAGGAGCAAGATGAAGTGTAAAAACTGCAACTTTACACGAAACATCCACACCTAAAGAACACCCCAAATCTCGCGAAAGATTTGGCCCAAGGAAACGCAGGGTAAGGATACTCTCGATGCATTGCTGCGTGTTGTTGAGCTTGGCAAGCTTTTCGGCGAGTATCTCCTCGCCGAACGCGCTGTTGTTCATGGCCTCTCGAACAGCAAGCGGGAGCTCGAACCGCCGCTGGGTCGCGGCAAATCTTGCGGGCGGGGAGGAGGTGGGCAGGGAGAACCCTAGCTGAAATGGGAGCGAGGAGACCGCAGCGGCGGCGGCGGAGGCATTCCGCCGAAATCTCGAGGAGTGGATGGATCGGGATGGCTAGGGTTTGGGGAGGTAAGAAAGAAAAGGGGGTGACTCGAATTGGCTCGAGAGTTTCGTTTGTGTTGTTTCGTCGCAATTTCTTTTTTTTTTTTTTGCCCTTTTGAGAGGAAAAAAGTGTATCATACGTCATTTGTTACTCATTTGGACGTCAAAGTCCTGAGTTTGAAATATTAGTTTTTTCTCTTAAATCAAGTTCATGCAAAACTATGAAGAGTCAAGAAAAAATAAAATCACCCATATAAATATTTAAAGAAAAAACTGGGCAGAGAGATACTGTATGTACGTAGGTATAAGATTTAAATTCTATAAAAGACAAAATAAAAATAAATTGAGAAAGAATGTTACTAGAGTAACCATGAAAAGAACCTAATGTGATACAGGAATCCAAATACGTATTATTCCCCATAAAAACGTAATATTCCTCTGATAACAAATATATGAATAAATGCTACGTAAAAAAATATAGCAAAGGTAATAAATATGTAGTTTGTTTTATATAGAAAAGTGACACAATTGTCTCCCACAAGCACTAGCTACTTGAGGTTAAGAGATTTGTCACCGTAGAAAATTACGGTATGTGGCATAACAACACTAATTACTCCATTATATAAACAATATAATAAATGTTCTTCTTGTGGTTGTCTTAGAAAGAATATAATAAATGTTCTTTTTTGGATGCCTTAGAAGCATATCTAACCGCTAAAAAATAGAAATGTAACAGCCTCTCCTTTACCATTAACAGACTTATGATCTCTTTACCGTTAAATATTGTAACGCTATACAGACTTAGAATCTCCCTTATCGTCAACTACTGTAGTAACCAGGGCTATTTATGGAAAACCGTAAATCTCCCGTTATATCAACCAAGTTCAAAAAAACCCTAAACAAAAATTAATTTTTTAACAAAATTTCTTCGGTTTTGCACTGTAACCAGTGTGGTTATTGGGATTAGCGCAGGGGAACGGTAACCCCCTTACTAATGGTGAGAGAACATAAACTTGCCTACTAAATTTTATATCATCATGCTTGAGCCAAGTCAGTGGACAGTGGAGAGTGGAGATTAAGAGAACTTAATAGAGATGAGAGGAAACAAGAAAGAGGCCAGAGAGATGTGATTGTCATTTGAAAGGCTCCTTTGGAATGGACTTTTGTATAAATTGAATTGACTCCTATTAAATTTTTGTAAAGTTCCCGTATTTAAAAGGACCCCTGAACTAGATCCCACCACTAAAAAAAAGACTTGAGTATCCAAGGTAAAAAGAGAGAACTCTTTAGTTTAATATTGCAAGTTCAAGGGTGCCAAGATCTGGATTAAAATAGACTAATTCATAAAGCATTATTCTAGACCGGGGTCTACACTGGTTTCTGAAAGTTTGCTAAGCCTTCCCTCTTTCAAAATAGAAATATATTCTGTTTTTGGTAGGATAAACTTTTTGACACGTGCTATTAATACTCCTAAAAAATTTCATCTATTTAAAATATAAGGCATGCATATTTTGTTTAGTTACAATAAGGCTTTGATATGCGCTATTAATACTTACAAAATTCCATCTAAACGAAACATATTAAAATTATCTGGACTACATCATCACGTCACTAAAGTAGATCTGAAGAACCCGGGTAATTCAGGGCGCAAAAGGCTACGGACTCTGTAGTTTGTTGTCTATTAATTTTGGCGTCATTCTTTTTTCACTTACAATTTGATTTTGAAAATTAATACTTGATAGTTACATGAAGTAAAAAGAACTTGACATATTCAATCTTCAGGCTTTCACCATTCAGGTCGAATTATGTTAGCGAAACATCTGTTCAACTGTTCAACTCCACAGAAGCAAGCAACAATGACAACAGAGTTCTGTCTAATTGCTTCAAATCATAAAGCTCCTACAAATCCACACGTACTGAACGTGTGGAGCCTTTTTTTCTTAACTCCCTAATGCAAGTTCGATTCCGAGAACATGACGAAAACCAGGCACAGCTCAGCGCATGGTATCTATAGCCGCATTGAAGATATTCACTTCTTCCTCTTCTTTGGGGGCTGAAGTGCTTCATCATCATCTTCCTCATCATCCTCATTGTCCTGATCTTCCTCTTCCTCGTCTACTCCCTCATCATCTTCACCACCATCATTATCATCCTCATCATCCTCATTGTCGTCGTCGTCATCATCATCATCATCATCACCTCCACCATCCTCCTGGCCTTCAGGATCTTCCTCATCCTCTTCACCATTTTCCTCAGGATCAACTCTTTGCTTCTTATTGTTGTCAGTGCCCTTAGGATTATCATACCCCTCACCTTCTGATACGTCCTCTTCGCCTTCCCCAAAGTCACCATCCTCGACCCCGTCATCATCACCACCATCTTCATCACCAGAATCAGTAGGAGCAGCCACATCATTCTTCTTCCCACCCATCTTGAAGTCAGGCATATCAAATACAGGACCCTATACATTGATGAAGCAAACATAATTAGTGGTGGTGAAACTGGTGACAGCATCCAGGATAAAGCTAAAAAGTTGAAAAGGACGCAATCCATATAATACAAAGGATAAAATGGGGTCCTTTCCTTTTACATGATCAACTGTTGGGTGATCACACACGTTCAAATACCTAAATATACCAGAGAAAACATCTCTTTTGCACATATCTCTACTCAGCAGATGTTCTATATTACACACTTATTAGCTCAATTTACACCAGGTTTCTCCAGGATCTGATTCTGAAAAGTAGAAAGATCAAATATGACAGCCCCTAATGTGCCTATCCAGAAATTCCAGGGTAAACGAACTACCTGACTTTAGACTATACTCTACCCTTGTGTTATTCACTTCTTATTAAACAAGTGACACAATATCAGAGCTGCCTTGGGCCCTTGGCACAGTTAAGCAAAACCATGTGCTCTTAGTGATACAGTATCATCCATTATCCAACGAGGTATGAGAAACACAGCAGATAAGCGGCTATCAGCAACGAAAACGCCCCACTTCCACGTCTACAAGTCTACCTGCCCTTGGAGGGAGAAGCAAGAGTGAAAGGACCAGCGGAATCCGGGCCCACATGTCATGGAGGGAAGAACAGGTTATCAATCCGGTCTTGACCTATCCCCCAGGCCGTCTTCCACCGTCACCAACTATTTTGCAGTTTAGTCCTTTTGTTTATACGCCCTTTACATAAAAGGCCAACAACTTGGACAGTAATATATAAAGGGACCTAACCAAAACAGAAACATTAAAGAACGCTATACCGTTCGAACAGTATAGCCTGATACCTAGATATCAGTGCTATCCCGTTCTGTAGGCGTTCTCAAAACAGAAACACTCTACTGAGGCAGCCACACAGCTGAAGGATTCTATCGAAAAAAAATACAGGCAAAAGTCCAGATGAAAATACACCGACGCAAGCGAGTGAGACACCCTTACCGCTCAAGTCTTTCCCAAGCTTAAAACAGAATCATGTGAGGAAAAAAAACTAGACGCGTACCATCATCACTTGACTAACCAAATCACCTACGAAAAATGCTGCTTACAAGTTCAAGTAACTCAAATCACACTTACTTTTGTTCACCAGATTTTTTTTACGAAGAAATATCTAAAGAGAAACAAAGGGGCGCTTTTTTACACTATGGCCACCCGGGTCCACCCCCACGGAACTCAAATCGCACCCTAGACCCACCCCGCGAATCCGCGCCCGTCAAGTCCAAAACCAACAGAGGCAATATCTCACCCAAATAAAAAATAAAAAATCCCACCCAACGGTGCAGACTGCAGAGCGGCGTCGAGCTAGAAGGATTTTTTTTTTTGCCAAAGAGGCACACAGAATGGCAGAAAAAAAAATTAATTACAAGGAGTAAGACGACAAGGAAGAGATCATCAGTACGGAGCTGTGGGCTTTTGAACTGGACATATTTACTTACCTCGGTGGCGACGGCGCCGGTGAGCACGTTCGCGAGGACGTCGTCGTCGCCGCCGGCGAGCAGGGCTCCTCCTCCGGGAAGAGCTTCAGCTTCGGGTGTCAGGGACGCCATCTGGACGGCTGCAAAGGTGAACACGAGGACAGGCAACAGAAAAGGGAGACTCATCAGTTGGGTTTTACCGTTGGAGGCAGCAGCAACAACAAAGGAAACCTTAAAACCTTCGTCAGAGCTCTAGAATAGCTTTTTTCTCTTTCCTTCCCAAAGGTCAAGCAAAAAAAGGCGCTCGCCTCCGATATTTCGCTACACTAATTTTAGCAAAGATCCACTCTCGAGGCGAACGATACTACAACTACATCGGTCAGATGGTAATAACAGAGAGGAAAGGCATACTGACGAGACAAACAAACAGCTACCTGTCACTCTGTCAGATAACAGGATAAAAAAAACAGAGGGAGAAGAAGAGGTAAATCTATCTCAGTTCTCACAAGAAAAGGAAAAGTTCCAGAGTTTTCAGGCACATGAACTCTGAAGTTGAACACGACACATGGTTAAAGTGAGGGGTAAACAGAATCGGTGTGCACGATTAATTTGATTGCGCTTACCGGCTAGAACGAGAACAAGAAGGTAATCCCAGATGTGCAGGTGGCAAAGAGAGAGGGAGAGAGGAGAAGGGGTACCTGTGTTGAGGAAGCTGAAACTAGGAGCCACAGATCTGAAGGCTTCAAGGAGGAGCCGCTAGCTCTCAACGGGGTACAACTAGGCGAACTCCATGAGAGGAGAGAAGCATAGGAAGGGGAGAGCAGAGAAAGGAGGACTTTTCACACTCTAGAGAGAGAGGAGGAGGATAGAGAGGCGGGCAGAACGGGCAGGGCAGGGCAGGTGGTGGGCGCAGGAGATAGCCCGGGCCAGGGCGCGGTGTGGCTAGTGATTGGTGGAGGGCATATGCGTACATTACTACCACTACCTCCTTTGCATGCCCCCCTCCCAGGATTAATTGGAAACCGGGACTTCAGAGGTGACGGCGTACTGATTGCCTACCCGGCAACCTGTTCCCTATATATAAAAAAAGAGACAAGAAATATATATTTTTAATATTATTTAAAATAACAAATCTAGAGAGAAGGAATATCAAGGGCTAATATCAAATAAAGAAATTCATATTAATCTAATCCGTGCTCAATATCGACCACTGAGTCACTTGACTGGTCATCGCACGATGGGCGCGACCGCTTTACGCCCGTACGTACCGGGATGCACGGAGCATAGATGGAAAACGCCAAAGCAAAGCAAATCACCTGCTGATGGCCAGGCCACTGCGGCGAAGACTGTTCATGAGCACGTCATTAACCGCTTAGCTATGACTTGTCAGGGTAATCCCCTCCACGTAAGAATACTGACTTTAGTTAATAGCAGCATTCTACTACCGTATACGTTTGCCCAGGACACGTACAAAGTCGAGGGAAAATTCAATGAGCAAAACATTGAATACTAGCAGCCTTTTCTTATGAGATGAAATACTTCTGTCAGGATGAACTGGTTAGAACTGATCATCAACAACAGAAGACAGGACCGTGTTAACCTTTCACCGAGAAAAAGCATAGTTCAGTATACATACAAAAGAAAAATATAAAATATATCTAAGTAACGTCAAGTGGGCACCCACCTGTTTCCGCAGGAGCACCACCCGTCCAAGTATCAAATCCCCGCGCGGTGACAAAACTGAAGCTCATCTTCGCCCGCTCCGCTAGAAGAGAGTTAGACTTCCGAGCTGAGACGATTGCGGTTAGCCGAGGAAACCACCGAAATGTACGCACCGCTCAACATAACAAGTTGCAGCCAATGGTTGAACACAAAGGTCAGAAACCAGCCACGGATCTTGAAAAGAACAAAGAGAGCAAGGTTTTAAAAGTGTCCAACATGATTCACCGGTGAACAGCAAGAAAGAAAATAAAAAGTGCATATTAGCATCAAGAAGAAGCTTCAGGCACAGAGTATCAGGCTGCTTGCATGCTGGACGCGTGGACAAATGGAGGCCAAATTAGTGGAGCAATCGAGAATAGGATTCCTTGTTCTATCAGGCTAAGAACTTTCAGCAGCAGTTGATAAACGTTCAAGTCCGGAACATTCTATACTTAAGAGAGCCCCTACTCGCTACCTCTCAAGTTCTGCTTGGTCCTTCAAAAGAGGGCGCATCGAGCCCATACTACATGTGTAGTATGTTCCTGTCGCATATAGCTCCTTTATCACCCAGCGTTCTACTGGTTGCAGTAGCTTTCAGGGGATTTAATTAGCTCTGCATGGTAAGTGACAATCAAATTCCCACGGCCGCCATAAAAAATAATTCGCATGAACGCTCTAGAAAAGGTGGGCTCGTCCAATTGGAGTCTCTCGGTGAAAAGGTGCTTCAACAAGCAGGGCAACAACAGCATAAAAACCAAACATATATAGACAAAAACAAACGGTGCGGAAACTCGTCTGGCCCAAAAGACTGTTGATTAACTTCCCTAGTCATTTTTGCAGCGCAAATGAATTGATAAAGAATCCGAACCTCCCACATAGGCACATAGCTTATTGTATACTAATATTACAAGTGTGATAATTTCTTGGAAAATGTTTTAAAAAATATGCTAAATAACATCTAAGAAACAGCTTCATAATCACTGACGCATATGAAATAGCAGATCCCACAACACAGTCTATATACTCAAGTGGTCCCATGGAATTCACTTGTGCTAAGGAATCAAATGTTTTCAAAAATTTCTAAACGACAATGGTTTCATAAAAAATATGAAAAAATCCACTTAAGAAATCAAATTAGCAACACAACATGTTCAAAAGTAAGAATGCAAACACAACATATGGTAAAGAGAACACAGAGATCATAGACACAACAAATTAACACGAGTGTAATAATCATAGCGACATCTAGATATAAAGCAGCATACCCATTGGATACATGAAGTATATGATCATCAAATAATAACTGGTCATTTCTGCTATCAGTAAGAAAGACAACTAGAAGAAACAATAATAAGGGGATCCAACCATTTAAACTTCAGCAGTAATGGTTAAATTGTAAAGATTTTTACTACCACCTATGAAAGATTATGGTTAATTTGTAACAAGAATAACAGGCTTTTTTACAAAAGAAATGATATGGAACAAGCTTATAGAGAGCTCAAAAGTCAAACACATCTAGTAACTTCATTATGTACAAATTTTGGTTGGTAGCAAGAATTTCAGGACATATCATGTACCAGTGTAATACCAATGGGTGTGCTTGATCTATTATTGTAAGCCTTGTAACCAGGTGACATTGTGACTAACTTTGGAAAGGGGGTCTACTTTGAACATCAGATCATTAAATCTGACAGATGGGCATAGTTTGTGACTCTGCAGACAATAGGGTAAGAACTCTAAAGTGAAGGCTGCAACTGCCATACTTAATGATTGGGTTTATAATAGCATATAAGATAGAACAGATATGTTGTTACAAGCTACAAAAATGGTTATCATGCTTGCCTTATACCTCAGCAGTCAGAACAAAGCAGAGCACAATACATCACAACAGAATATAACCTTCAGCTAAAACAGCTAATATTTACAGGGACCTATTTTGGGAGCAAGCACAAGCTAAAGGTTTCCATGAGTTATATTGCAGGACAAACATTCCCTACACCATAGTATGCACTCTTCAATCAGCACATTGTAACTTTACCTTATCCAATATTGGATTCAAGTGGTGATATTAAAAACAGATCCAGGTATTTAGACATCTAACCAGAAAGAGTCAAGGCTATGCAGTGCCCACAGGGTAAAACTGAAGCACATGAATAGTACCACTACTATGCTTCAATCCTACAGAAATGTTCTAGATACTTAATTTGTCAAAAGCACATTCCAAAATCTCCAATGGAGATGCCATGTTTGCTGATGGGGCAGCATCCATTAATTTATATCATCTTTCGAGAGATTATAAAAAACAAGGTGGACTTTCACCTATTTCCCGTGGCTACAGGAGAATACTAGCAGATTTAGAAATAAATTTCAACGATAATAAAGCTCAATAACATTCAAGGTCTTAGAGGCCATATCCGCTGAACTCAGCCTCAAACCAGAAATTTCCAAGGTGAATGCAAAAGCTATGAATACCACATTCTTCCAAACCCCACTGCAACTGCAAAAAAATGCCCTCAAGTGCCCAGAAACCATATAACATAGTCGATAAGACCAGATAACAACCCAACCAGTCAAAATACAGATATTTCAGTACATGAAACCCCATTACAGAAACCATAACATACATGATGAAGTTGCAAGGACAAAGCTACATAGTAGGCAATAAAAACAACATAAATTCTTCAAGAAAGCTCCTTCTGTAAATACTGCCACAAAGTTGTCTGATTCAAAAGCCATCTGAGTGTAAAAGCCAACAGCAGGAACCCTTTCACAAGACTTTGGCACCAACATAGATTCAAAATCCATCCGAATGCAAAACCACACGAACGAATCACGACCAGCAGATGCCAAACTAAGATACAGAGAAATAATCAGAAAATTTTAGGCCAAATCACCAAGTCACCAGTAATATGTGGAGGATAAACTAACTCAAATCATTAGTGGTAATGAGGATATGAAGGAATTGAGCAGGTTGTGAATTGTTATACCTAGTGCTATCAAAATCCACCCTGAAAACCAGCACCCCCAAGCTGCGTGCCGGGCACTTGGCCCTGCCCAGCAGCACCAGCCTGATAACCACCAGCAGCAGCAGCCACAGCAATACCTGTTTGGGAAGTTGCCTGGCCAACCTGAAACCCAGCTGAACTCTGGAACCCGGGTGGACCCTGAAAACCTGGAGGAGCTTGAACACCCGCTGCATTTGGAAAAGCGGCAGTACCTGTTGCAAAGCCCTGTGTCCCAAAACCCTGAGCTCCAAAACCTGGAATGCCAACGGCATGCACCTGCTGGCCCCCCGCACCCAATGCAGCAGCAGCAAAAGCAGGGTTGAGCGTTGCGAGCATAGCTGGGTTTTGCATTGCTGCTGCCATCATGGCAAGCATTGCAGCATTGGGCTGTGCAAACGCCTGCTGCTGTGCACCCATCCCCAACATAGCCGCTTGCTGCGCAAAACCCAAGTCAGGAACAGCAGCAGCACCATACGCTGATGCATCATACGGCGTAATGGCAGCAGTAGCAGGAGCAGTCATCTGTGCAGCCGCAGCAGCTGCAGAGGCAGCGGTGGCACTAGTGTTAGAATTGGCATTCGTCCCAGGCGTATTCTTTGTCCTGCCATCTATAGCCTTCTGCACATTGAGCATCTTGCCATCAAAGTTCCTCATCGGCTCCTCAAGCGCACGGCGGGC
This sequence comes from Oryza coarctata, assembly GCA_030770085.1. NCBI lineage: Eukaryota > Viridiplantae > Streptophyta > Magnoliopsida > Poales > Poaceae > Oryza > Oryza coarctata. The sequence continues at coordinate 20,295,946 of CM061468.1, forward strand.
ACTCTCCGCAGACTTGTAGACAAACAGCGCAAACCCCTTAGGCTTGCCGGTGGTCTTGTCAAATCCCAATGGCCCTTCCTCAATCTCACCAAATTGCGAGAAGTACTCATACAGGCGGTCAACATCAACATCAGCATGCACGTTACCAACAAAGATTTTGCGTTGCATGTTGTCAGGTTGTGACGACGATGCGGAACCAGCGTTATTGGCAGCACCGGAGTTGGCGTTGGTGTTGGAGCTAGGGTTCTGAGACTGGGAGGTCGGAGGGGCGGGACCCGAGGCAGCGAGATGGCAGAAAGCAAGGCGGCCGCCTATTTGGAGCTGGGGGCGGCGGAGGGCGCGGAGCGCAGAGCGGCGGTAGCGGAAGAGGACGAAGCCATAGCCCTTAGATCTGCCAGATTGCTTGTCGGAGATGACGCGGCAGTCCTCGAGGTCCCCGAAGCGGGAGAACGCGGAGCGGAGGTCGTCGGCTCCGGCGCCCCACCCGAGGCCGTGGACGAAGAGCTTCCTGCTCGCGGGGTCGGCCTCCGCCACGCGCCGCACGGCCGCCATCGTCGCGGGGCTCGCCTCCGCGGCCGTGCGGAGCAGTGCCACGAGCTGCTCCCGCGACAGAGGCTCGAGCAGCCTCGCGATGTCCTCCTCGTCATCGTCCCCTCCGGCGCCGTCCTCCCCCTCGGCGCCGCCCTCCGCGCTCGGCTCCGGTGGGTCGTCGGTGATGGGAAAGTAGATGGTCCCGCGGGGCTTGAGCTCCGAGGACGGCAGCTCCTGGTGGTGGTTGGTGGCGGAGGTCTCCGACGCGGTGGCCGGGGACCCCGCCGGACCCGCCTTTCGCTTCTTCGGCGCCATGGGTGAGCGAGCTAGGGTTTTAGGCGAGTAGTTTTGGCTGCGGAGATAGCAGAGGAAAAGGAGATTTCCAGACACGGGCGGCAGAGACTCGAGCCGAGACGAAGGGGAGCCGTGGAATTAATAGCAGGGCTGGATTCGCGGCGCCGCGTGGTCCATGACAAACTGGGCCCGTTTGCAACAACAGCCCATGTTCTTCAAGCCTATCAGGCCACATTTCACGAGGTCGCTGGGCTCTGGTTCTGCATATCTGCCTCAGGCCTTCACCTGCTCATCTTCCCGTTGCGATGTCAGCTTCTTCCTCCTCTGAACTTTGGAGGACTTAACGAGCAACTGGGAGTTTAAAAACATATGGGAAGGAGCCCAGGGAATATAATAATCACATAATTCAAGTTGACAACTCAAATTTCAGCCGTCAGAGATTCAGATTATATATGGATTATCACTTTGTCAGAAATTCAGAATATCTATGGTGAGCTTCAGAATCCTAATTTATAGCGGTTCAAAAGTCTTCTCTTTTTCTCATGTTTCTCATAATTGCTTTTACTTTACTGCTAATTCAAAAGGGTAAAATATCTGTAACCAGTAAACTAAACTACACCAAAATTAAGCTAAGCATCTGGTCAAAATCTCACAGGTAATACAAGACAATAATGTGCATCGCTTCATGGTCAAAGGCACAAAGAATCTACTCATGGACTGTGTTGGTCATCAGCCACAGCTACAGTCAGCTTAAAGTACTTGAACAATTGAAGGCCAGCCATGGTGACGCATTACAGTGTTCTTCTCCACAAGTTGAGGTTCTCTTCTGTGTCCCAGCTTCTGAAAACAGTTCATCTGCACAGAGCAAGCAAGAGGAATCTACTGAACTTTCCTTGCCTTGTGCTTGTCCAAATAAAGAATATTTGAGGCTGAGATGGCATTGGCTGCTCCATTTGCTGCATAGGTTATCCAAATTATTGCGTTGGCACCTCATTTTTTAGGGCATCATTGTCTTGACTGTTGAGTGGAAGTGTGGAACAAAAGGCTTTCTCATACTTGGAGGAAGGTTGCACCACCAATTCACCCTTTGTTGGACATACAACCTCCCTCTCCTTTCATCCTTTTTTCTTTTCTTTTCTCCTTCAAAAATTATGTTATCTTGCATGATTCCTCGATGTATCGACCCCAAAGAACCATGTAAATTCAGAGGGAAAAAAATGAGACTGAACAAACTGACCGATAGTCTTTTATTCAGACAAAAGTTGGAACTGGCAAGAAAAATTATTTTAACAAAAAGTTTGCTAATATAAGAAGACTTGCCAGAAGTAATTTATCTGAAGCCACGAGCTGTTTGCCCGATAATTGTTGGCACCAGTTCCTTTTAATCACTAGAACCAAGTCACTACAAACAACCATCTTGATATGTCAGTGTCAAGACCATTTTGTATGTATTTAACCAAGGGTATAGCTATTAACTCGGATTGATCATATTGGACCTTGAATATTGTTAGTGTCGTCCATAAATATTTTCTAGGCATTCCTAACTGATTTCAACATCCAAGAGGTTCATGCACCATACCAGATTCTCTTGATTTTTTTTAATTTAAATAGTTATCTGAAAATCCTTGACCTCAAATCCATGCATGATACTAATAGATGAACATGTCCATTCAAAAGAGGCCACAGCAGCTCAGAACTCTAGATTCACCACTCACATAAGTAACAGTGAAGTCAAAAGGTTTGCATTCTTATATCGAAACGAAGCGTGTGTTCCTTCGTCTCTGTATCTAGCAGAGATACAGTATTTATTATCTATAGTAAAGAAGATACGTGCAATGGATTTTTAGCCTTTTTCTTTAACAATTGCCGTATAAAGCAATGACATGCATGCAGGTTATCCGAAACGAACTTGCGTCTCCCTCTTGAGGTCTGAATCATCTCTGAATTCTTATTCCATCCGTTCTGAGTAGACTTACGTGCTTGACTGATGTGTAATTGATCAGATATCAGCTTGGCACCTAGTGCAAAGGCATTGCAGTGCTCTGTAAAACATGGATAAATTATCTGAAAGTCTGAAATAGATAGTGGCAAACACGTTTTGCATACTTCTCCGGTGAATGGTTATCTGAAATCTGTACGATGTATTGTAAGCAGAAGGAGCGAAGTATGATGTACCTTCCACGTTGATCAAACTGTTTTAAGCATCTGAATTTCACTAGATAGGAGTTTACATGCAAATTTTGAACAAAATGTACAGATGTCTTGGGTAGGAGACCCATTAACACTACAATGGCCTTTCAACTTTCAGGTTTAGGAATATGAATGACTTGATCATGTTGCCATGTAGAATATTTTTTTTCTTGCAAAAAGAGGTACAGAAGCATTTTCTGATCCGAGGACCCAAAGAAAAAAGATAAAAGTGAAGAAAAACGATGAGCAAAAGCACAAGCATTGGGGGATCATCTCTGGCTAGCCTGTTAATTATTCACCTAGTTCCCAAGATGTCATGCATGCCTTAGTCTAATGTGAAGCAACTATGAGAGTATCAAGGAATCGTCCCATGCTACAAACCAATAGTCAGGTTCCATTATATGCTATTACTCTCCTTAACTCCTGCACTTTCCCTACACAAAAGATCATAGCAAGTAGAACTGAAGCTCATCACTCTCCATCAGCTTAAGCCACATGTACTCACTTAACAATACTCAATCACATAAAGCAAATTAGATTCGATCCTTACTCTGAGACCCCAAATACTATGTTTAACCACTAGCTTTGCAATTGAATACCTTATCACTGTGTGCCCTCTCAGTCCCTCATTTCATGAATCCTTTGGTCCTGATTAAAAAAATGATTTGTTCATGCACTGCTCACGTGAGAGTCTTAGTCATACGCCACTAATTACTTGTGCTCACTAGGTAAATTGAAACGGAACTGCCTCATGCATGGAGACCCAACCTCGCCTTTTCCTCTGCCCTTAGTATAGTGGTCTAGCAACTTTAGTTTTTTTTACATGGTTCCAAGCGACTTAGCTAACGTCATAAACTAACTTACTGATTAGTTAAGAAAAGAAACCGCTCGAAGTATACCGATGAAGAACGAATTTAAAAAAAATTGTGAAGGTTTTATATTTATAATGTATCTTATAGATAAACTTGTTTTTTTAATTAATAAGTAATATTCAAGGACTTATGTAATCATAAGATATAAATATAACGCTCTAAGATCTTGTAAAAATATTTCTCAATCAATATAATACAATTTTGATGTATCGTCAACCCTAGCTCTCTATATTTTTCTTGACGGTTTCAGGCTCTCGACGTGAAGCTATATTGGTTAAGTTTGATCTTCGATGGAAGAGTAAGTTTCGCTACCAGTAGTTGTATCGGCTAGATTAGTCTCGTCTAAAACTGTATCATTTCGATCTTAGATTATTATAGTTCGATCAACTATGATTTTTGATTTATCCTAATTTATTATCTTGTTCTAAGATTACATAATACAGTGTATCCATTATGTTTACATAGGATTCATTAGCTATATTTTTTTCTTCTTATCTATGATATTACTATCTCGGTTATGTCTGATTTATTAGATTGCATCTAATAGGTTAAATCATATTTAGTCCATATTTTTTATACAACATTTCATCAGAGTATTAGGTGATGGGTTATCTTTTATTAGCCGATGAATATTTATGATATAATTAATCTATTATCAACTGATTTATTTTTATTAGTTTTAATCTTATACTATTTTGTTTTAATCTAAGTCAATGCATTTATCTTCGTTATAAACTTAATGTTTACATCACTTATTTTATATTTACATCGGACCTGACCGATTTTCATTTTAACTCCTATTAGCAATCTAATCGATAGGAGTCCAGATTGGCTCATTTATTTAATTTTTTTATCTTTCTTATCAATTAGAATGTTAAATTTATTGGTACGCTCACATCTTATCAAGTCAAGTACATCGAAGATTTTAAGAAACTAAAGTTAAACAGATTTTCTATGTATTCATGTGTGATGTAAGAGTTTTGACGATTTTTATGTCAATATGTTGCCCATTCCCTAACACTAACTCATGCTAGCTAAAGATTTGTTGTGATCGGGAGACAATATCTAACAAGTGATTTATTCCTTGGTTAGCGTATATTTTTTATGATTTGTGATAAAAAAAAGCATGCGTACAAACACTATACATACGTGAGAAAATTTTCAAAAACTACATGTTTACTATCAAATTTACATAAAATACCGTTATTTATGATTGTGGCACATAATCATATAATTGTTTTGTAAAATTTCATCCTAACTTAAATCTCAATTAATTTTAGCATATTTGAAACCGTACAGCTGAAAACAGTGAAGAGTTAGACCAACTACCTTAATAAAAAAAATCAACAACTAAAAGTTTCATACACACTTCGTATTTAAAGAATTTAAGTGAATTCATACTTAACATGTATAGTTGTGGGGATTTATGAAACTTTAAAACCATAAATGATAATATGATACCTAGTCTCATATGCCAGCGGTCATAATATTAGGGATTTTATATAACTTCAATAATAGAATATGTGTTCCTTAAAATCTATTCATAAATTTATTATGGACACATAGTTATTTTATCATGTCCATAAAATACAAGTTATTCCACTCTGATGGTTTTCCAGTGCAAATTGACTATAAATTTTGACCACTGCACACTAGCAAAACAATGAAAAGTCACACAGACTTTTCCAAATTAATTTAAAATACTGGAGCACCATTTTTTACTAGTAGTCAATTTATGTAATTTTGTTAGACACTTGACTTTTTTTTTTTTGACTGTGAATTGCGAGTCAGACGGCGATCTGCCGTTTACTTTGCTCTCAAGGTCAAAACACACGCAAGTTGGGCCCACCATTCCACCTGGGTGGCAGTAGTGTTCGTCTCGGCCCAGCATCGATGCAGCAGCTTCCCCCCAATTATTGCCTCCGATACTCCAATCGCCATCTGCTAAATGCTGTCGCGGTCCCTGCATGCGCGCGAGAGAGAACCATCTCGATGCTGATGATGTAACCTCCCGTTCTGAATCTGATCAATCATCCAGGAAAAAAACTAGAACTTCTACAGAATTATAGTACAAGGGGAATAGAGATTTCGAGGGTTTTTGGTCAGAAAATTTCCGATGAATTTCGTACAGCGTGATGAAGATTGAAAAGGGTGGGTGCGAAAGCGAGGAGGGGGAAAGAAGGGGCGCAAGCCAATCAAGCCAAAAGGAAGGCAATGCCACGAAGGAATCGGCTAAGCCGGCCGCAGCCACAGCCGTGGTAGCTTAGCCCTAGCCCACCATGACTGTTGCAGCGCATTTCCTCGCCGAGAAGAAAAACCGCATCGCGACGGCGACATCGGGGGGGGGGGGGGGGGGGGGGGTGCCGCTGCGCCTTTAATAATGCTGCCATCAGCGAGCATGGCCGCGACCTTCACCTTGTGGTTTTGGGAACAGGGCCGCATCATTGCTGCTCTGCCCGATTACCACACTAACTAATCCTCTTGTAGCGCTTTATCTTATCTCTTCTTCTTTAGGTTAACCGGGGTCGAAAGGTTCTTCTTCTTTTGCGCCTTTATCGCAAAGGGGAATTCTTCGTCGTCACGCACCAGCGTTACGCAATTTAGGTGCCCCACTAACACTCATAATATATATTCCTCGTCGTTTTATTTGTGTTAGTTCAGAGTATTATATGTGGCGTGTAATTTCTTGTTACTTTTGAGAAAGATATGGATAATGATTGCCAAATAGTGGAACGACTTAGAACTAGTTAATTCTAAAACACCGTTACGCAGAGTCTAACAGTTTTTTTCTTTTTAGATATATACTTTGATTCGACTGAATTTCATGGTACTTCACCTCCGTGTTACTTGTGTAAGTTCTTGCTAATTTCTTACACATGTTTACATACTTGTGTGGAGAAATAAAATAACTAGCTACTTAGCATGATCTATTCCTGATAGCTAATTAAAGAAACAAAATATGGGTACACCACCAAAACAAGTAGTCAAGAAGAAGGGCTAGTAGCATAGGATGAAGAGCAAGGTGTAAAGGAGGCATCTTTTTTGTATGGTTGAGGAGGTTTAGTGATCAGGAGGGATACCCCAGTAAATGGGAAGTTCCACCGAGCAACCAAGTTGCTGAATCTGTTGATGGCCCCTAATTGCATCATGGAATCTAACATGAGCCTCATCACGCTATGAGTGTTACCCCGCTTTTAATAAAACTGGTTGAACAATATTTTCGGTCCCTGTTGACACTGAAAAATCATCATTCTTTATTGGGGATTCGGTCAAGTGTCAAACTTCATATGACAAGTCCAATAAAGATATAAATTTTGATGTTTGATATGTGTTTGTGGAAGATACGGTTTTGTTTATAAATATCTATAAATATAAATAGACAGAGTAGTCACTTCACTTTTTTAAGAAAGTTTTATCCAATACGGTTATTTGTAACCGTATTATACTTTTTATAATCCACGGTATAAATATATACACCTAGGCAAATCAATACAATTAAATTCAGCGTACCGCCACCTATAAGAGGTAGAAGTAACATAATTTTTAACAAGATCTTGCTTCGAGTTAGGCTACATCAGTTAAGTTCGATGTTTAGTAATAAATCTCCTCATATAGTAAACGTATCGGTTTAGTTAAGACTTTCTTGGTCGATCCGATATCTTAGATAAGTTTATACGTTTACTGATTATCTTGATGTATTCAATTCTATCTAAGGTTATATTAATTTAATCTCTTAGTCTAATCTAATGCACCTATCATATTAGAATAGAGTTTATCGAATTATTATATTTATCTTATTATTGTCAATTTTGTTATGTCTCGGTAAGATTAGATCCATTACATCGTTTCTAATAAGATAAATATTGATAAGTCGATAGATTTTATTTAGTGTGTTAACGCCAAAATCTAGATAGCTCGATGGTAGACCGCCTAAAGCCGATCGGCTGGAAAGGTATCCGATCACTACAGTAAAGAAACCGATCGGATTGTAGCAAAGGAAGACTCGGTCTCATATTGGAAAACTATCCAGATAAGACCGAGTTTGTGGAGGAGCCGTAGAATCCACGGCAGAGTATTTTATCCTTATAAATTATAATCTTATCTAATTAGGAATGTTTAGTTAGTTTACTTAATTATCTTAGAGATATTTTTGTTATCCATAAAGAGATAGTGTCCGATGATTGTTGTAAACGCGTTGGACTCTGTCACCCTGGGGGTATAAATATAGACCCCTGGAGACCTGTAACATCTATCTCTCGATCAATACAACTTTGGCGCATCACCACCCTAGTTCATCTAGGTATTTACCGGCGGGTTCTGGCTCTCAATGCGGGGCTGCATCGGTTAAGTTCGATCTCTGGCGAAGAGGTAAGTCCCACCACTATCTCGATATGTCTCGCTTTGTCTAAGGCTGCATCGGTTAGGTTCGATCTCTTAGGCCGATCGGATGTATCGCATCACATCTGTACAGGGTCTATCGGCCTATCAAGCTCTCTCCGCCATCGTCGGTCTCGTGCTGCATCGGTTAGGTTCGACCTACGAAGCTGTCGGCGGTAGAATGAGCTTTAGGCCTATAGGTCTCTATACGGTGTTTCATCGGAGTGTTAGCCGATGAGTTATCCATATGTTGAGCGTCACGCCCAGCGTATCGGCTCTTCAGCCAATACGCACCACTATTCAGAGACTTCCCTTGAGCGCCACGCCAAGCGCATCAGCCTTCCAGTTGATGCACGCCTGTCTTCAGAGAAACGCCCACTCATTGGCTCAGCTAGTCGATGGGTTCGTTTCATCCTTACTTTAGCACGTTCGGATCCGGCGTCCACCGTCCCATTACCGCTGGCCTCGGTCTCATACTGTCTCGGTTAGGTCTGATCTTTGAGATTTGGTGTTAGCGGCATCGTCACGGCGGGTGACGGTTCTTGTGCCGCCATATCCGGAGCGGCATCGGCTTCACAGCCCGTGTCTTTTATACGATTTCTTGTCAGTTCGTATATGCCTTCATTGGTTTTTTAGTCGATAAATGACCGCGACAGCTTTCGTCGACTATCAGGAGGGATCTCGCACGCCTTGCTAATCTCTGAGTATATTCCTGTGCCTCCATTGGCTCTGCGGTTGATGGATCAGGGCCTCACGTCCACTACACCCGGAGGCGTCGTATCCTTCGTCGACATTCCCCTACGCCTGCATCGGCTTCCCAGCCGATGGAAACGTGTCCTGATTCCTATCGGTGACCAACCGATAGCAGGAGCTATCCAGACGTGGCTGATGACTGACTCGATCCTATCTGCAGCCAGTCGATAACAAGGGCTTGTATCGGCCCGCCGTCCGACTGACCCGTTTGCCTCACCTCTTTGTCAATTGCAGGGTCAAATTGACTGGCACGCCCACACCCGTACCGTCGTGCCGGAGCTGAGCGAACCCCATGGCCCTCGGTACGCGTATCTCGAGCCACAAAGAAAAATCGATCAGCCTGCACTGGAGGTAAGCAAACCTTACAAGCATCGACGTGTTCGCACCGGATGTGCGAGATCCGGCGCGAACACATTGTTATATTGGAGTTTCAGCCGATGAATTATCTTTATAGTATGCTTTCACTTTCATCCATATCGAATCATTATTCGATATAATTTTTATATAGTGCATAATCTATTATCAATCGTACCTAACCTTATTAGCTATAATCTTATACTTTTTCAGTTTAGTCCGCTCAATCAAGATTGTCTTTAATAAAGTTAGTTGTAGTGTCCCTCTCTCATTAACCAATAAGTAGGTCAACAAGAGTGTGATGTTTATATCTGCATATTGGTACCAGTCCTAGAAATTCAACCGATACTAATAGCACATAGGTGAATCATCACCAAACATCATTTTATATATTGATAAAGTATAATACATAGCTTGTAGCTACGAACATACCTCGGGCTTATAATGCTACACCAAGCAAAAGATGCACAAAAGCAAAACTAAACCCAAACCCATAAACATAGCTTGGGTTTTAGGCTGAAACCCTAAAAGTCTTCGTACGTCGCTTGCTCATGAAGGAACTCCTCGAAGGTTGGGTTTTCGTCATACTGCTCTTTTGGATAGAGGATAATAGTAAGGATGAGTACACAAGGTACTTAGTAAATCATGAGAATTAATGTGGCATCGAAGGGCTATCAAAAGGGGATTGGTGTATTTTGCAATAAAATATATTTAAAAAATTATATTTGTAAATTTTAAGTGTGCTATTTAAGTTATCAAAAAGATGCTCACACATCAATCCATTCCATGAGTTGCTTGGCAACAACTCATCACATTTATCAGGAAAAGACTCACGTTTCAAACCATTTCATAAGACAATTTGCAACAACTTGTATTGATTCCGATGAGCATACCGAACTAAACAATACCTCAATTTATGTGCTTTTAATTTGTTTCCTTTATGAATCACAACTCAACTTTATCTTATCCAACTCCATTTCTAGTACCAAGTGACACTTCGGGTCACACAATCCCGTTTTAGACCACTCAAGTCTTCCACCGGCCACATAGGCTAGTTCTATTAACGATTCCCATACCACAATAAAATTTCTATAAAACCTTTTCAAATACAAGACTATACTAAAGGATCACTTCTCATCCACCCATAACTTTAGGCATGACTATTTAAACAAATTATAATATTTACAAAAGGTGCAAGCTTATGACGTGAGCTTACTCCAAACACCTAGAACGTATTGATCATATATGCATGGTAAGGATATATTTGCAACAAAGACTTTTTAAAACATTTCTAGGATAATTGGTTGTCAACTAAACAGGTTATGGACCAAGTAACAGGCAAGTCTTAGACTTCCTGTACTTAGGGTCCTACAGACACATCCTAGATGTCACATCGGTGACTCCATATCCATTGAATTCCACATATATCCAAAGTCTACTAATTATTTGGCTATGGACATCTCATTTCATCCATGTAATCATACTTTAATATGATTAGTAAAACTTTTCAAGAGATTAGTTCTTATATGTCATACAGGAATTAGACCACACATGAGGTGACTACCCATGACCCATTTTTATAAAGCCATTTTGTTTCACAAAGCTCCCGACCACGAGTGTCAGTAATTCAAACCATTTTTAAAACACATTTTATCCCATCGGCTAGTTTTAAGTGATATGAGCATTATCGATACTCGCACTTTGCTGAGTATGAGCACCAGCATGACAAAAGGGCAATAAGTGTATAGGGCCATCAACGAATAATAAAGAAGGTATGTGCAACAAGTAGGTTTAAAGCCTATCGGATTGACTAGTGATTCGTGGTCAGTATCATGTTTCTAAGTATGCAGAGTTCACAAACAAAACATTTTTTAATAAAAAATATGGGATCAATATGATTAAGGGATGACTTTCCTTGGTATCGGTCTTCTTTGATGAACTCCTCGGCTAGTAGCTCCTTGTCGTTGGCTACTACACGGTATAAAACAACAATGCGTAAAAAGAAATAAAATCAACACATAATATATATAATTAATAGTATCATTAGATGGATCTCATTTTTTTTTAAAAAAAGAGTAGAACAGGCTCAAACAGAGCTTCGGTTAAAATAATATTAATTTTAGAAGATTAAATCATTTTTAAGATTGTAGAAAGGAATTAAATATTTTCTAGAAAAGAAAATATTTAAATCAGAGATTGACAGGTGGGGCTAGGGGAGGAAGGTAAAGCGGACTTTTATTTTACTGGTAGGTAGGTTAACGGGTTTAAACGAGTGTTGTTGGGCTGAGAAAATAAGGCCGAGACTTTTCGGTTTCTTAGGCCAGCCCAACACCTAGCTGGGCCAAGGCGGGCACGCCACGTCAACATGGTGGACCCATGGCCATCCGACATGGCTGTCGCATGGTGGCCACATGGTTGCTGACTGGGGAGAGGAGCTTGGAGGAGAAATCGACAGCTGGTTGAGCTCGACGGTGTCCCGCTGAATGATAGCGATTTCTGACGAGCTTGGGTTTGGTTGGAGACGGTGCGAAACCAGGAAGACAAGAAGGCGCTACCTTGGAGACGAGAAAAGAGGCAATGACAATGGCGCCTGGTGGAGAGAGGAAAAGAGAAAGGGGAGGTGGTGTCGGTGTGGGAGCTCAGAGGGAGTCCGAATGGTGCAAGGCTAGACGGAGGGGTCCATGGTTTTTTTATAGGCGCAGGGGTGTGCATGGGGATAATGAAGACAATCCGTGCGGCATAGTGTTACGCGCAAGCAACGGATGACCGTGCGACGCAGTGCAAGGCGGCATAGTGTGGCGTAGCACCATGATGGTGCTGGCCAAAACAAGGAGGAAGAGAAAATACAGGTGGCACGACAGTCAGGATAGGATGGAATGAAATGGAGGAAGTGCACGTGCTTGCCGAGGCCTGGACCGAATATGGTGGCATCATGCTAGGGTTTGGCGACGAGGAGCGTGGTGTGCTGATTCTCATAGAGACAACGACGCATTGTCTGCGTGCATGGCATGGGCAAGTGCGACGTGTTGGCGGGCATCACTAACCCAGCAAAGAGGCTTGGTCGCGCGTCGCGGAGACCAATGTATTTGATCGAGCACTCAGCGTGCGTAAGATGGTGCTAGAGTAGGTGATAGTTGTGACATAGTGTGTTGAGCGGCTGTCTGTGATGTGGGTGGCAAGTTGGCCTGTCCTATCAGTCAGTGCGCTAAGGCGCAAGCACACACGGTGACAACAAGTGAGTTGACAGTGTGTGGGAGCAAGGAAACAAGCCATGGGCCATCTAGAGCTAGGATGTGTGGAGAAGAATACAGACCGTGTAGGTCGAGAGAAAGGATGCCATGTGGGTTGAAAGAGGAAGAAATAAGTAAGAGCGGCCTATGTGAATAGTATTCTTTTTGAATTTTCAAAAATATTTTAGAAATGAAAATTTGAATGTTTGAATTTAAATTTAAATATGATATTTGAACTTAAAGAATTTTAGAAAATCTTTGAAAGTGATTCTAAGTTATGTTAGATAGAATTTAAGATTCATATGTTGACATGCTTTTCAAAAACTCTAAAAAGGTTTGAATTTTACAAATAGTTTTTTATTTAAATATTTTTTCTGGGATGAAAAAACACGGGTGTTACATTAGTGAAGTGACCTAATATCTTAATATCTATCAGCTAAATAACTAATAATATCTATTAGTTTAAGTTTATATTGACTTATCGTGTCTAATTTTTTATATCCTCGAGAAGCTGAAGATAAACAAAGTCCTTCGATGCATTGACGATATCACGTCAGCAACCACCCAGCAAACCACCCAGCTAACAATCTAAGTATATTAGTTAAGCCCTCCTTGCCTTCGTGAGGCAACAGAGGCACTCTAGCAATAGAATTAAATCCTGATAAATTCAATTTACAATCTTATGTAGTATTTGTGTTGTGCCCGTAACTACTAACTAGTAGTGTTTACATCTTTAACTAAATCTTTTCCGAAAACAAATCATTTAACTCTGCTCAGTTATGGCATATGAGTTAATGTTGCCTTGTCTGGTGAGACTTCCTTATCTGAAACCAAGTCTCCTTGCATGCAACTTTCTGCCCAGTCAGTATGTGACAGACTGACAGTGGATGTGGTGTATTTAACCATCTGCTTGGTGGTTTTGTAATGCAATGTACGTGGAAACTGCTTTCTGCCATGCCTTTCAAGTACACTGTCAATCACTTGGGTTATCCGAAACAATTGATTTGCTAGTGTGTCGATCTATCGAAGTAACCAAGATTGTGCCTCGGACTTAAAATCATGCCTTTTTTACACCTGAAAGTTACCATCTTTCTTCTCTGTCAGAATCATGTGCAGACCTTTTCTGGCTCTACTAGTAAGGCGGTGATGGATGTGTGTATGTATTCCTGTGTGCAAGCAACTTCTCACGTGTCCAACTAGTTTACGAAAAGAATAATTAGTGCATCCTAAACATGGGTCCCAGGTGATAATATTAGATACTAAAAGCTCTTTATACTTGGCTCCTCCTTTTGAAGGGAGGGCAGCTGGCTCTTTATATAACCCTGCATCACTTCTTCTGGTTAACTGGTGTCCTTTGGAGCTGAGCTATAGACATCCGTGGAGTCCCTTGCGCTGAGCAATTTGCCGTTCCAGTGCTCTACTTTGTAGGCCATCCATATTAGACGGAAGAATTTCACCAGGTATTAAGTTTCTCTGCATATTTGATTCACTGATTCTGTTTTTATTATGTGTGCCATACTGCCATCTTTGTGAAGAACAAGTTTAAGTCCTACTCTTTGGCTGTCACTGTATGTGCTGTTTTGCTAGATTTAATGACTACCAGTGTATCTACAGGGTTTATTACCTGATTGATAAGAAAAACACCAATCTACAGATTGCCATGCATGGCTTGTTTATCTTTTGATTCCTAGGGAGGAAGTAAGAAAATATGTTTTCTAGTAACTTAAACCGGTGGAGCTAGGAGGAAGTAGGAGGATATGTTTTCTATTAACCTAACCAGTGGAGTCATTGGGTGGGATCTTCTCCTTCAGCGATGACTAGCTTAGTGAAAGGAAATGATTTTCCTTGGGGTCCAGACAAAAATTAGCTTCGCAATAACTGAGCTATCTAATAATTTATTAGTTCTTCCAAGAAATTATAACTAAGGTTTGTCTAGTCATGTCTATCTTTGTTTCTTTTCTTATTCGAATAGGACTGCAAATTCCTGGAGTGGTACTAAAACTGATCATATTCGTTGCTCCAGTTAGTCCGGAATAGCATTCGTAAACCATATGTTCATTATAATCGTTACACTGTCGGAATAAAGTTCCTTGAGCAAGTGTTTAAAAATCTATATATTTTTTTCACAGAGCATATCTTTCATAGAGTATTTTCTAAGATCGTATCTCCTTCCATGTTCATGCAACGCTAGACAACCTAGAGCAACTGCATAACTTTCAGTATTGTTTATGAATTATGCAGCTAATTTCCCAGTCTGGCACATGAATTCTTGCAGTAGCATTATTGGGGGAGACCACGTCAAGAATGATATAATGGAGCTTTACCCTGGCTATCTTGAAGACCACTTTAACATCCACAAGCTTAAGTGCGTGTTTCCTATACCCGAATTCCTTATTCTTTCTGAAGTATTTAATTTTTAGCAAATGGGAAATGGCAATTAGAACTGCTGCATTGTTACTCTGAAATTGAACAGGCTGGAAAAGAAAATTGAGCTAGCACCTACAATTTCATTTACACATACTAGATTACTAATCTGCAATTTGCATTAGATTTTCTCTACTTATGGCACAGCATGATGTCAACTGAATTGATATTTATTATAGCAAGTGGACTAGTGCTATAGTGCAGCGAAAGTGAGATCATATCAGCTAGGATAGACAAAGTTGAGGCCTACAATAATAATATGCTGGCTACCAGATTTCAGGATCACCAATTAAGATAGAAGTGCGACATCAACTGATACCTTGTTCTAATTCTCTGGAAGTATAACAGAGATGCTCTGCTTTGTTCACTGGTTTAGACAACCACATCCACCCATTTGGAACAAAAGAAAAGGTTTCCTTATAGCCGGTAGGTTACTGTGAATTTGCATTGCAAATAGCTGTTTCTAAATAGGGCGCGGCTATAGCTGCGAGCTCTGCGTCAGGTCCTAATAGCAGAGGTTCCTAATAGTTGACTCCTCAACGCAAAAAAGAAAAGCCGAGGCCCTAATTTGGCAAAATAGTGCAGAGGCACTAGGGAAGAAAAAGGCATTTTGCATCATCTCCAACCCAGTTTAGGGCAAAGGAGAGGCTACTGCATGCCCCCTTCCCAATTGCTGTTGCTGGTCTGAAGAAAGTGGTGAGCGATGACCAATGCATCACCATTCACCACTAACTAACCGATCAAAGTATCAGAAGAAAAAAAAAGATTAGCCAATCAAGCATTCATCGCTTTTCTTCCTTGACATCTTCTGTCCTTTCATGTTCCCCAGCAGTGCACTGTGCACTACTGTCACTCTACAACAAACACAAATTTCCTTACAAGCCTCCAAAAAAAGTCACAATTGCTACAGGCTTCAATCTAACTTGAACTTATATCTACGCCGTTAGATATTAGAGCCAATCCCTCCAAATTGCCGCGCATAGATGTATAGAGGTCGTAAATACTACATATATCATGCCCACACATGCGGAAGTGCATGCGACAGCATGAGGAGACCATTATACAGCAGTGCACACTACTAATTCCTGATAAGTTGGGACACACACAGTGGGGTTTGAGCTATCCACGGTGGCTGGAGGTGTTGCTGGGTGAGCAGACAAAACGAAGCCCACCGGTTTTGCATTTCGTGGGCGCTGGATAGGCCAACCTCACTCGCTTTCAGCGCAAATGCAAAGTGGAGTCGCCAATAATTGGACAAGACATTACCAAGGTCCCTCCGGTGTGCTGGCCCGGCAAATCCTCCACTACGCGTGGAGTGAACTTCCTTTTCTTCTTCCGCTTTGCACGTTTGTGCAGCACGTAACATCGGGGGTGTTTGGTTGCTACCCTGGAAATCTCGCCCGACTCGAGCGTCGCTGTTAGGTGTTTGATTTCGGTCGCCCACAGCTGGATTGACTTGCCCCAGCAAGAGCCCCCGGGCCAGGGCAGCAACCAAGAACGCTCATCATCCCCCACAAAGACAAAGAGGGGTTCCATGGACGATGATGGATCATGATCAGTTGATCATAGATGCTGTGTCATCATGCTTCTGTGATTGGGATTAGATCACCAGAATCTTAGTTACAGACAGCCCATGGAGCTCAGTTCAGGTTAAGGATTATAATAACTTATCTGTGAGGATGACGACTGAGACACTTACAGCCGACCCCACAAAAAGAAATGGGACCCATGGCCAAATCTGAGTCACTGAGCAAAAGCACCAGCCACCAGGTGGCAACTTGTCCGTGGAGCAGCAGGGGAAGCGAGCGAGTCGCTCACTCAGCGTCACGCACCGCGCCCTTGCAAAAGCGAAAGCTCACAGCGCCGCCACCACTCGCGCGCTGCCCACTTGCTTGCTTCCTTCGTTGCGCTGCCGCCTGCACTGCGTGCGCCTGGGAGGCTGGGATTCCAGATTCCAGGTTCCACTCCAACTCAAGCATCCAGCCACTCGCGGGCAGGCACAGACAGTCCCCGGCTGCAATCTAGCTACTCAGATTCTTCTCGTCTCTACTAGGACTAGGTACAGGTTCCCGCATCATTTCTAACAATCTAACTGCAACTAGCTTGAAGCTGGCAACTGATATTAATCATCCCTCTGATCGCAGTTTTTTTCTTATGAGAGAGACTGTTACTGTTTAGCTGAAGAAGACTGTGCTGCTGATCTGACCTCGGTTGTCCAGTCGGTGATCATTCTGACGATTAGACACATATACATGATAAGGTTTTTTTTTCCTTCCCTGATGGAATGGAAGTGGGCGCGCAAAGCGAGCGTCATCTCAGCCGTAAGATCAAGCTTGATTCATCATCATTTGTTGCGCACGTTGTCAGCCTCTGCATGCCACTTTGGCAAAGTGCTCTAATCCCCGGTGAAAATGGCGCCTTTTGATCCCTCAAGCTTTTGTGGAGATGCATGCGGCCGCACTTGGAGAGAGCATATTTGCCTTTGCATACAGCTAGCTATCTCTAACCTTTTGTGCTGTGCTGAGCACATTCCATTTCCCAGTTTAAAAGAATCACCTTTTTTTTTCTTCCTTTCCTCCCTACCTTGCTGCAGCTACTGCTGCAAGTAGTGTGTGGCGATCCTTAGTTTGTTGCACTTAGGGAGTGTGCACTTTGCTGATCCTTTACTTGGTTCGGCATAGCAGCGCCTCCCCTCCAGAGTACATGACCTCGGCGTCGACGCAATTCGCGGCGCCGGTCAGAATGGGGGCGTACGACCGGCCTCCGCCAGTCGGCATGTGGAGTCACGAGCATTTCAAGGTTGACAACGGTCAGGCCACGAGCGCATCCACGATAATGGAGACAGAGATGAAATTTGAGACTAGGGTGAGGAATTCATCAGCTTTGAATTATTTTTTTCTTCTAGTATTTTGAGTAGCCATGAGCTGTAGCTTCTGCTACTTGCCCGTTGACTGATCGGATGTTTAACACTCATTTGATGAGATTTGCAGCTAGAAGAAGTTCCCCAAGTAGTTCTGGATCAGGAAGGAAGAAATGTTGATCAGGAGGCAAGCAAGCCGCCAGAAAAGGTGAGCATCACACAGTACAATCCAACCATCTCTCTGTCCTTCTCCTTTATATGAAATCGTGTAATTAGAACTCTTCTCCATTTCTTTAACGATGCAATAGAGAAATTTCCGGAATTCATAGTCCGTTTCATATGTTAAATTCAGTTTACTTCTTGCAACATAAAATAATTTTCTGCTTATTTATTCAGGTCCTAAGAAGACTTGCACAAAACAGAGAGGCCGCACGAAAAAGCCGTCTGCGGAAAAAGGTAAAACAGCAAGGACTTAACCAATAACATGCTGTTATCATGCTAGATTATAGATTTATCTTTTTTAAAAAAAAAATTCTTATTATTGACGCTATTATGGTGTTCCATAGGCTTACATCCAACAGCTGGAGACAAGTCGGCTGAAATTAGCGCAGTTAGAGCAAGAGCTCCAACGGGCCAGGCAGCAGGTACAGGGATAACAATCTGTTGGCTAGCCACTTCAACTTCCACTAATCATTGACTCCATTGCCAATCCGCAACTACTCTGATGCAGGGTGCGTATGCGAATGGGGGCCTACGAGAACTGAACCTCGGATTTACAGGACCGATCGATCCAGGTTAGGTTTTGTGTTGTGCCAGTCTTTCTGATCACAATGTTGAGCACAGAAGTAACATTTGTGTTCATCTAATTACCAGCTTATGTGGTTTCATCGTATTATGTACTTACATACAGGTGCTCTAGGTTTCGAGATTAAGTACAGTCATTGGGTGGACGAGCAGAACCGCAACACTGGTGAGCTGAGGAATGCACTGCTGCAGGGGCAGACGACGGGGGACCTGGAGCTCAAGTTGCTCATCGAGGCTGGCCTCGAGAACTACAGCCACCTCTTCAAGATGAAGGAGGAAGCCGCCAAATCCGACGTGTTCTACGTCATGTCCGGCATGTGGAAGACCCCCACCGAGCGGTTCTTCCTCTGGATCGGTGGGTTCCGGCCATCGGAGGTTCTCAAGGTAGCTCACCGATCTGCGCACGTAGAGCTTCAGAACCGCTAGTGCCAGTTGATTTTTACATGAAATCATGACAACTCTTGCTGCTGCTGCTGCTGCTGCTGCTGCCAGAATCTGAGACCGCAACTGGAGCCTCTGTCGGAGAAGCAAGTCGTGGATGTGGGCGGCCTTCAGCAGACCTCGATGCAGGTCGAGGACGCGCTCTCGCAGGGCATGGACAAGCTGAAGCAGACAATCGCCGACTCCCTGACAGCGGCCGACCCGTTCGGCTCCCCCGAGGCCTACATGGTGCACATGACCAACGCCGTGGAGCAGCTCAGATCCCTCGTCCAGTTCGTGACTCAGGTAACCAAACCAAAACTCCAATCGCCCGCCCATGGTCTGCCTGCATGCATTGTCGCATTCTTGGCGTCCGTTCTTGCTGCATGCTTACGCATCTCTATCTGGACTTGTGCGTGCAGGCAGACCATCTCCGGCAGCAGACGCTGCAGGAGATGCACAAGATCCTGACGCCGCGACAGGCGGCGAGGGGGCTCCTCGCACTGGGGGACTACTTCCAGCGCTTCCGAGTACTGAGCTCGCTATGGGTTACTCGCCCGCGTGATTCAGGGATAAGCTAAGGACGCAATATGGTCACAGTAGAAGCTACAGATATCAGTACCAATTCGTCGTGTAGTTCGGTGCTTCAGTGTCAGGTAAATGGCCAGTGAAGGATGAAGAGATGTTTCTACCTGGGCTTCGGAAGAAGAACAACTCATGATCGCGCCGCTGCAATCCAGGAGTGGTGCATGTTTGCCTGCCTGCCTGCAGAGACGAAGAAATAACCAAAATTAACTTTGGTCTTCAGATGTGGGCACATGAGAAGATGGTAAGTAAATATATACACATGTTTTGGTATCATGCCTGAGGCCTCTACAACTGGTTTATAGATATGATGATGTAATTATCTGTAACTAGTGTTGTTCAGTTCCTCCTCCCTAGCACGGCAGACATAGATGACATACTGCCATTGTATTGTATGGAAGAACAAATTAGTTCACTTGAGAACTAGAAAAACATGCAGTGATGTTTTGCTCAACTTGAAGCAGTTTCTGCAACCACACAACTCACCTTGAGATTTGGACTAATGCTAAACGTATTACACTATTATGTCACATGATCTGTGCAAATATAAGACAATTTTACCATCCTTAAAAAGGTATTGGGAATTTTAGTATCTTCAGGTATCACATACTTTTACCATATAAATTTTGATACCTAAAAGTTAAAATTATCTGCAATTTTAATCTTTTGTATTCATTTTCCATAGATAGAGAGTACTTGTAAGTAGAAAAAAATAAGCAAGATAATAATATAGAAATAGAAATAAAAAAGGAAAAAAATAACCTTTTTACATTCGTTCTCTATAAATAGAAAGTATTTGTAACTAGAAAAAAAAGAAGCAAGAGAATAAATAGAAAAATAATAAAGAAGAGACTAATGGAGAAAATTAAAAAGAGATCAAACAAGAGATTGATGTAGAGTAGTACTAGTAAGTAGAACAAAAAAACTAAGCAATAGAATAATATAAAAATTAAAAAGGAAAATTTTAACCTTTTATATTCATGATCCATAAATAGAAAGTGTTTGTAAGTAGACAAAAAATAATCAAGAGAATAATATAGAAAATAATAAAGAAGAGACTAATGGAGAAAATTAAAAAGAGATCAAACAAGAGATTGATGTAGAGTAGTACTTGTAAGTAGAAAAAAAATAAGCAAGAGAATAATATAAAAACTAAAAATAAACATTTTATATTCATGCTCCATAAATAGAAAGTGTTTGTAAGTAGAAAAAAACAATCAAGAGAATAATATAGAAAATAAAAAAGAAAAATAAAGAAGAGACTAATGTAGAAAATTAAAAAGAGATCCAATTGGATCGGGGTTTGAACCCGACGTGAACTGAGCACGCAACCTTCTGATCTGGAGTCAGACGCGCAACCGTAAAAGTTAATATAAAATATGCCCCTGATGCTTTCTTCTCCCTTGATTAACACAGAGCAACAACCAAATTGACTATTAATAAGCTCGGGCCTACATAATTGGCGTATATTGTTGGTTCGTCACGGTCGATGGAACCATCTACCGACTCCCAACACACCAAGAAAGAGCAAACGTCAGTCCGTCGATCGAAATGCTGGCCCTACAATACAACGTCACGCACGCTTGTAGTCGCCCCCACTCGAGTCCTCGCAGTCGCAGAAGCCAGCGCGACCAGGACGGCAGAAGTCGCATGCATGCGCGCCTGCACCGCAGGGTGGCGACAGGGTCACCGTCACCTCGCGCGCTCCGGCGCTCGCTTGCAATTCAAACGCAGCTCGCCGGCCGGCCGGTGGGCCATGCCATGCCACGCGCGTGCGCGGTCACCGCGCGCCCCGCGGATAAATGAAAGCGAGCGCGGGCCAGCGAAGGGTAGGGCGTACGTACGCTCGCGCGTATCTGGTTTTCTGGGCGCGTTCTGCACTGCGCTGGGCTCAGGGGCCCGTCATTGAATCCGTGTGAGCCGTGCCGGGGATCATGTGAAGCTCAATCAAAGACGCGCGCTGCCGCTGCCTCGCTCATCAATGGCTGCACACATATATACATGCGGCTTCGTCTCAGCTGCCGCGCGTATATATACTACGTCCTCTGCTACCTTCAGAGCCCGGTCTTTGCTTGCATGCCCTTTGCGTAGCCACAAGGCCAGTTTGCCTACGTGCTAACTAGCTAGTGCTTCGTTCTAATTAGGGCAGAGCTGTGCTAGCTAGCTCGATCTTCTGCTTGAGCCGATGAGGAGGCAGGCCACTCTTGCTGACGCTCGAGGTCACTACCGCATCCTTCTCCTACTCGCAGTTGTCCTGCTTCTTGCTGCCCCTAGTGATGGCATCAGACCGACCCCTTGTAAGTCCAGCAGAGTGAGTGTGTAATGCACCTATATGCTGTTATTATGCATCTATTCTTGCACTTCCCTAACTTCAGATCTCCTTAACTAATTTCAGCAGATGATGTGGAGCCGGTGCACGGGGAAGAAAACTGCAGCACTGCGACACTAGTGATCACTCCACCACAGGCAACAGCTGGGGACAAGGTCGGCGTCGGCGTGCTGCAGGAGGAGGTGTACGCGACGGGGTCGAGCCTGCCGGACTGCTCGCACGCGTGCGGCGCGTGCTCGCCCTGCAGCCGCGTCATGGTGAGCTTCAAGTGCTCCATCGCGGAGCCGTGCCCGATGGTGTACCGCTGCATGTGCAAGGGCAAGTGCTACCCGGTGCCCTCCTGCTAGCTAGCTAGCTCGACACATCACCCAGCCACCGCCCGGCGGGCGGCGCACGGCCGTACGCCGTACACCACCATTGCATTCAGCCGATGATGCCTCGATCGCTTTCATAGGCATTCATGCCGCCCAAGGATACCGGTGTTATCACGAGCTAGGGTGTTTGTAAATGAAGAGCTGTCGTCGTTAATTAGCTGGCTTAGCTAGTATGTGTACCGCAGAAGTGCAGAGCTCCTGAGCTACGGAGTAGTGAATTTTGGGATATCAGATCAGAGTTCTTTTGTACGTTGGTCGTAGGGAAAAAAATGTATTGGAGACACGCTGACAAAAGCTGCGTGCTTCTAGATTGATTTAGCAAGAGTTCCTTCTTGTACGCATGTATAATGTATTGCACGGATGAACTATCTTTTGGTTTCGAAGGATTGTTCAGGTTAAGTTACAGATCTGCCATTTTATTTTACATTCAGTTAGCATCGATTTTCTCAAGGTCACTTTTGACATAAGAATTGAATTAGAGGATTGAGATGAGATGCCACCCTCTTCCTATAAAATTGGAGACTACGCTAAATAAAAATTTATCCTATAAAAAAATGAGTCATCGATCCTTAGCACATGCATCCTGAAGACATGAAAAAACCGACCAATCAATTCTCCGATTGCAACAAAATACGGTCCACCAACTAAATTAACGCTCCACCATCATCATTCTCTAATCCCACTTGAAAAAAAGGGTAACGCCCACACCACCGGCCGACGTGTACACCACACACTCTCACAGACTCGCAAAACAACAAGACTGTGAAACATTTTGGTGGCCGCCAGCGTGTGCGCGTAGCAAAAAAAAAAAAAACCTTCCACTTTCCAGCCGCGCCACAGAGGCGCAGATACGGATTCTGCCGTAAACCCCCTCTCTAACCCTATCCCCTGCCCTCGCCGAGCTCCTCTCCCTCCTTTCGCCTCCCTCCTCGCCTCTCGTGGCGCCGCCGCTCCATTCGCCTCCTCGTCGGGGGTGTAGAGTCTCGTGGCCGTGATGTCCGCGTCCACCGTTGCCTGCTCCGAGCGCTATGCCGCGGTTGCCCGAGACGGCGCTCGGTGGCTTGGGCTGCGGGTGCGGCGGGCTAGCGGGAGGGGGAGGAGGGAGGCTGAGGTGGCTTGTGGGGTCGATAGCAATGGCCGCTCCGGCTCCGGCGCCGGCGCCGGCGCAGTTGCGGCGGTGCCCGTGCTCCGCGCCTCTCTGGGCTGCACCGTCGTCGCCCTTCCGCTGCCGCCGCCGCAGCTCGCTGTCCTCGCCGTTCATTGGCGGCGGAAGGGAGTCGTGTTCGTGTTTGGTTGGTGATTTTGTGCTTTGTTCGGTAAACTTCGTGCATACTGGATGCGAGGTTGAGTGTTGGTTGTGATGCTACTCATTCGATTTGAGGTTCACGCGCGATGATTTTGGTCAACTTTTAGGTTCAGCCTAATGCTCCGGTCGTAGTGCTATTGCTATTATTTGTTTTTGAAACCTTGTGCAATATGCGGTGCTGTGGATTGAAAATTCAATGAACTAGTCCAGGGATGAGTGAGCAAGTATTCATTGCTATGATAGCCTGTTCTGTGTCCTATGCCTTGTAGAAGCTTAAACTATTGCTCCTAGTAGTGTTTTGATAAACTTTGCTACTTCCTGTTAAATGATAGTGTTTATAAAATGTTCTCATTGTCGCCCTAATAGTAGTCAAAGGGTTATTAAGCATGATGAACCACCTTGGTGTTCCACTGTTCCATCTCTCACGTTAGGAATGTCTGATTGTCAGGCAGGAGTACTCGCATAGTAGTTCAGGGCTTGGAGTTAAAGACAACAGTGCTTTCAAGATTGGAGTGTATACCAACTTCAATGTGCAAATTAATGCACAAGAATTGGTTGAGGAGAGCAAGAGGATATCTTCGATCAAAACCAGGAATAGCATAGGAAATACTATTTATAATGGTTCTGCTCATCTACGAGCAGGAATTCTTCTTCATCATGAACCTTTGGAAGATTACAAAAGTTCCAATTATTCTTCAATGTACAGTGCAAGAGAAAGAATGACACCTAATTCTCTTGCCAATAGGCATGCTAACATGGAATTGGCAAAGCATCATATGATGAATCAAGCTGCAGTGTCATCATTGACCAGTGTCATTAACGATGACATTAAACCACTGAACATGCCTAGTGGCTCTGAATTGAAGACTCAATGATCTGGTAGTTCTAAGATTGATACTTCTGTTCTGAAGATTTCTAAAGTTGAGACAAGCCTGCAGTTTGACGACAAAGTTAGGGATGATTATGATGGAGATGAGCATGAATGCACAGCCAAGAAGACAGTACAGGATTCTCCAGCTAAGGATCCAACGGTTGTGGCGGTATGAAAACTGCTGCTAAAGGGAGGTAATTTAGGGAATGAGTAAACCACTGGTGCTATGAGGACATCAAGAGGGGTCAATTCAACCGCTTGGATCTACCGGTGGGCCAACGATGGTAGTGGAACATGGCAGCATACCACGGTGGCAGTCGGATCGGGAAGGAAAGGGGGAAAGCTTCACCGGAGCGTAAGGAGGTTGATTAGGTACGCCTAGGGCTACCTTGGGTCACCAGAGAGCTAGTCCCACTCACGGAAGAGGCGTTGGACTTGACTACACGGCCGGTGGCGGCGAACAGAAGGAACTAGAGATCCCCATCTTCCTCTTCCTTACGTTCTTCCCCATGTCCTCCACAAGACCTAGGCACTGTGCTGTGCTCTTCGGAGATCCATGAGCTCGTCAGGATTGTAATCACTCTGTTTAAGTACAGATATGCACTCTCTTTTGTTAAAAAAAAAGAACGTATGTCTATCGAACACGCCACAAATCGGTGTGCGCCATCGAAGCGTACGAGGTTTTGACATCTCACTTGTCAGCGGGCATAGACACGGTTGACTTTGGACGGCGTGCAACTCGATCTGCGAGTCCACTTGAGTTCGACTCCGCCGCGTTATTTATCCAGGCGATTGACCGGTATATTTCTGTTTCCACGCTAACCAACCTTCCGAGTGTTGCGTAGTATTAGTCATCCACCGAGCCATCAGTGAGTTCTCGCTAGGCGCCTACTGCAGCGACGAAGCCGACGTCGCTGAGCCAGCCTCGCCCATCCCTACCACTCTACCGGTGCCAACCGTGCAAAACCACGTCGAGGTTCCCAGGTACGTGTCTGTCTGGTCATCCGCAACGCAGCTGCCGCCTTCGGCTCATCACCCCTGCCCCAGGCTACCGCCCCAAGATGCTATCGACATGGCGTGGGTGCACAAGTGGACGCCCTACTCGACCGTACTCCCTGTCCTCCGTTCCCTCTCCTTTCTATGTATCAGCGATGAACACTCTCACGCCGTGGGAAAGGAGGCAGTCACTGAGCTCTACAGACATGCCACGCCGTTCGACGCCGGTCGCCGGTTCCCTGGCGGCGAGGTGTACGTCTGCCCGGATAGTGACACGCTCGGCGGCGATATCAAGAGGATTCAGGCAAACTTGATGGTGGTGGAGTCCGGGGCGTACGGGGATATGTTGGTTGAAGCCTGCTCCGAGTACATCAGAGGCGTGTCCGGCGCCATCGGCACAATCACGCTCGATGACCACTTCCATCCAGTTCGGTATGACCGCCAGGTCTTTGAGACGATGTTTCTCCTCACCTGGACCCAGCCATGACCATCAGAGCTTTGCCAATACCATGCATGCTGGGCACACCAATACACTACACTTGTGATTAAGGCCCAATGGCAACTGGAATAATGCGAGATTGTGGTTTCCTGTATGTTCTGTTTTGTGATGCTGTGTTTGCATGTCTTGCATTCTTCATGTCATGTGCTTTTCCGAGTTCATCGACCTCATGCCTGTCGTGTCGTGTCGAGTTTGTATGTATGTTGTAGCAGTGATGATCCTTCTCTTGGAGAGACTTATATTTCGATTTCATCAGTCCGGCTTCTTGTCAGTCTATGTGCGCTGTGCATCGCAAGTCGTGGAGCTCAGCCTTCGCACTTATCCCTGAGCCGTATGCTCTGCATAATATATGGTCTTTTGTTTCATCCCAGTCAAGGAAAACCGGTTTAAAAAATCCACTGTATATACTCAACTATAGATCAAGTTCTATTTATATCTCTCAACTATAAAACCTGATATAGAGCATTCTTAAATATCAAAACCAATGCGTGAGGGAGTAGACAGGAGCTAGATCCATGCTGCTGCCGTCGTGGATCTCGGAGCTCAGAGCTGCCGCCGCCGCTCAATTGTCGCCACTGCATTCATCCTTACCGGCGGCGACCCCAGGGGCGATGGGCCAGCGTGGGGTTGTCGGCTTGAGCTCTTTGCTCCCCGGCCGCGGCAGTAGCACAGAGAACCAGGAAGGGCAGCAGCGGTTGGCCTCGCTCCGATCTCCGACGACGGAGGTCGCCCTTCTGTTCCCCGGTGGCTGCTTGCGTTGTAAGGCACCTCTGTGGCCGCCGACCCACGAGTTGAGCTCGCGGGCTGGGTCAACTCCACCTCTGGCTCGCCATAGACAGGGGGCCAATATCTCTTGGGCTGCCAGCAGCGTCAGGACGCTCGATCTCAGCGTCCTATTGCTCTCCGGCCGTCTCCTTGACATCTAACCCGCTGTCCACCACTGCGGACACGCTATACCTGGTCCCGAGCCACTCCACGCGTGGCTTGCCGTGCACAGCCGGCCTTAAGAGAAAGGGAAAAGACTAACGCCAGCTATCTACCTAAAACTTTTAATTTCAAAATTTTTTATTAACAATGCCATTAAACCCTAATTTTATTCTCAAAACCTTCATTCTCTAAAATCGAAAATTTCAACCATACCGATAAATAATTTCTTCCTACATAAAAATTTTAAATTTCATATTCAAAACATACCATCCGATAAATATTTTATTTTATTTTTAATTTAATATCTTCTCCGATCAGTTATTTCCCTCATGTATATACGTGTGGGTTATTCTTGTCGAATTAAATCGCGTGCGGATAAAGACATCCACTATCAGAATTCTTAGAACCATTTCTCATCCATCCTTTTAACTAGACTTCCTCCTACTCTCTTTCATCTTGTCACATTGAGATGAGGTAGAAACCAGCTTTGCCAGCTTTTCTCTTACACCTTTTTTACAAGCAATTAAGTGTCAAGCAAATAAAAGTGTAGAGAGCAGGCTGCCTCATGCATGCATCCGTGTAGCTCTCCCTCTATCCTTTCAATTCATCCCAATTACATGCCAAGGTAGAGCAACCTTTGTATGTCTCATCTATCTTTTTAAATAAAAACCCTAAATAAGTTAGGCTAAGACAACAGTGAACGCAGGATAATGTCATGCCCTATCACGACAAATGCCGAAAGGCATTAATGAAAACTTCACGTAATTCACGACGCCGCGCAAAACTTCATTATCACTCAGTTTGTCACAAAACATTGGAAGCGGCTACAAAAATCTCGGCCATTGTCCACACCATCACCATCCTCTCCTTACCCCCTCTCCTCTCCTTGATGATCAAAGTCAAAACCCTAGCCACCATTATTGCCCTCTCCGAGCTCTCTCTCTCCATTTGTTTCCCACCATCCACTGCACCAAAGGCCAACCAGAGCCCTCAGCCATCACCACCATGTCTCATTGGTTCTATTTCTCGCCACGCCGAGCTTAGCCGATCACCGAAATTGCCACCACCACCTTCTCATAACAGAGAGGCTCTACCACCGACCGTTTTTGCAAACGGTGAGGCCACGATCCTCTTACTTTCTCACCATGCCCTCAAAACATTTTCAAGAAGTCAGTCTGTTGGCCACGTAGTGACTATCTTCTCGCGTTGCCCCTACTCTGTCTAGCTTGCACCGTCCTCGGATGCTCTAGAACAAGGCCGAAACTCAACCATCATCACCATCATGAACGCTACCACCATTGTGCCAAGCTGCTTGAGATCGTGCATGTTGTTTGCTCTCCACCACCGGTCGCCGCCACTTCGCTCTTCCTATCTCCTCCAAGCTGCTGCCACCGTGAGTATGACCTCCTCGGGATGAGGCTGGCTTCTAGCCACCTTTGCTGCTTCGACCACCCTCAAAGCGCCGCTGCCATCCTCATGAGGAAGAAGAAGTAAAGAAGAGGAGAGAACGAGCAAAAAAAAAGAAAAAAGGAAAGAAAAGAAAAAAGGTGGTGGGACCCACCAGTGGGACTCGCATATCTGATCGATCGGGCACACAGTCCACGTGTGATAGGTTATCGACGCCTAGGCCTCACCCGTTAGCCCCTACGAGGGAATAGTTCTTTTAATTCCAGAAAATCGAATTAAATTTTAAAAATACTTATCCTTTTATTTGTAACTCAATTGACTTTATTCTAGTCCTAAATTTTTTCTAAAATCCTTATCTACATAATGGCACTAGTATTTTATGTTTTGTTATTTTTAACAGTATTTTATGTAATATTTGTGTTTTTTGTGTGTAGAAGTCACGACTGAAGATATTTTCGTGCAAGATTTCGTCACATGAGGACCCAAAGCATACCAAGGTAAGTCAACCTTTGACCATGTTGATTCTAATACTTATATGATATTTATTTATAAAGTTACATAATTATTTACATATGAAATATTAAGATCGCAATCACGAGACGATCTAGTAGGCATAACCTAATTGCTACATATCATTACCTTTGGAATTATTTTATCCTACCATTGTCAGCTAGTTTATATCGTAAGTCCGTACCACTAGTACGAATATCACCGTTATTTACTTACTTACCTTTAAATTTGTTATATCCTATCATTGTTAACCATATTATATGCTGAGATCCGTACCACTGGTATAAGTATTGTCATTATTTACTTACATATATTTAATAGTTAAGTTTTGTGAATGAATTGATGATTGTGTGTGATGGGTTAAATTGATCTAAATGGGAAAATATGCTATGAAATGTGATAAAAACCCGACATGTTGATATCGGTAGTTTGTGAAATAAAAAATGTTATTTTTAAAGAAAACTCATGATACGAAGTTGTTGTCTGTGTAGTAAGATTTTATATTCACTTATGGGGACCAATTCTTTGGTGAACTGCATTAACCATAGTATAGTATGGCTACATGTGTAATATGTGACGTCTCTGACTAAGTAATTAGTGGGGTTAGAAATGCTTCTTTTCATGAGTTGTGGAGTCACTTAAGTAGTCATAAGAAGTGATGCTCACGGGAACCTGAGTATGAGAAAGTCTAGGACTTGCTCGAGACTTGGTGTGGGGTCCTTTTGGCTAGCAACTTGTTTTGGATATGCCTTGTCATTAGCCCCCTTTTCATTATCTATATCTAATTAATTTATGCTAAATGATTAGGTGCGGATAAATGTCTTGTGGTTAAAGCATACCCTTCGATAAGAAACAGATCTGTGTGGTCTAAGAAGTCAAATAGCTTCATAGAGATAGGGTAAGATATCAACTCTAGGCTTTGAGAAAATCAAATTTTAAAAAATATAAAAAAAGTAAAGTAATTTTGATGGTCGTGTTGATTAAAGCAGAAGGTTATGAGAGCCATAGAGTTAAAAATAAGGTGAGGCTTTCTATGTTGATTATTTTTTTAAGGAACTCAAGTTCATGTGGTAAAAAAAGTAAAATGAGTGAAGCTTTAAAAAATAGGAAAAATATTATAAATAGCTCTGAGAGCCAAAAGATTATTGGAATTGCTATAAAAAACGAAATCATGATACAAATGTCTTCTTGTTATTATAAGTTACACTAAATTGTAATTGAGGGCATAATTTTAGTAAAAAAACACACCCTTGACTCAAAAAATAGTTTTAAATAAATTTATGAAATAAATCCAACCATTCTTTAAAATCGATGCATGTTACATTTTACTGAGCAGATGTATTCACGCTTGTTCACTCATCCTATAGCAGACTAGAGTGAGACTGTTAAAGTCGAATGAGCCATGGGGATTCTTTGAGTTTCTCTAAGTTAAAGTCAACCATGAAGGATTATAGGATTTTATCCTAGTTTTCAAATATAACGTGTGAATTAAGGTCACCTTATTTTTCTTTCGCAACTGTGTTGTGGTATAACGGATATATCTATTCAACCATTTGTATAATGTACTACTACTATTATTATAATATAATAAATAAGTATTACAATGATTTATCAGACTTCCCAGGAGTATAAGTATGTTAATATGATATGATTCTCTTATAACCATGTGCTACAGAACTGAAATAAGATGGGTGCCACACGAAGAGAGAAGAGAGGACATGTGCATCCTACTTTTTAATTTTTTTTTCTAACTAACAAGTGGGTCCTAATAGATTCAAAATTATTTTTGCTAACCGAGCAGGCACACTTCTACCACGTAGGATAAAACCATATTTCTTTGTTGTCCTTAGCGTCATATAGGCACTGTATAGTACAAAACTGCTATCAAAACAGTTGTGGGACTAGATTTAGTCTGATTTTAATAATTAGGGGATGCTGTATATCTGTTTCTTTTTAGTTTAGAGACATAACGAAACTCTACCTATCAGGAACGTAAAATGGACCTTTTTCAAGACCAGTCAATTCCCGCTAGGCCAACAAATTTACCATAGAAGTTGGATACTACAATTGGATACATGGGCTGCCCAGATGGCCTGAAATTTGCAGTATCTGTGAAAGATATTGTTAAAAATTTGTCATGTGATTTGTTTCACTAAAATCACACAAATATAACTATGTTATAATTATAATATAATTACAATGTAACTAATATATAATTATAGTATAACTAATTCTAATGTAGCTAACAGTGAGTTATTGGTATTTTTTATTTATATAAAACTTAGTATATACTTTACTTACATTATAATTACGTAATAATCATGATTTTAATGGAAAAATATATCTACGTGCTTCTGTTTCGGCCGAATCCCGCTATGACAACTAGGCCCGCAAAACGCAGCCCTGAATCCGATCGATAACAACGCTAGCGGTCGGATATGGCACAGCGCCCATCATGAATTGAAAACCGAACTAAGGTTACCTGGGCCTGATTT
Source organism: Oryza coarctata (assembly GCA_030770085.1). NCBI lineage: Eukaryota > Viridiplantae > Streptophyta > Magnoliopsida > Poales > Poaceae > Oryza > Oryza coarctata. The sequence goes on from CM061468.1 coordinate 20,327,354, forward strand.
GCTGGACGATTTACTTGACCCATCCATACGCACGCTTCGTTCCCCTTCCCGCCTTGAATGGCGAACAATGCAGCGAGTACGCCGGCGGCGACGGCCACAGTCCTCAGCTTCCTCATCCTCAGGGCATTTCCCGACGAGCCCTCATCTTCCTCCTCACCGCCTACTCAAAGTCGCGCACGCCCGCTGCCTGCATGACGCTGCTCCTCTTTACCAGCAACGTCTTCCACGCGGCGCTCGTCCACGCCAGTTTCGTCCTGGACAGCTCAGCTTCTCCTCCATCCCAAATTCCCAACTAATTCTAAGCAGACTCATCCCCGGCTTCTGCAGCAACAGCTCTCTTGTTTGAAGATTGATGACCTGGTTAGCCAAGATGGTAGTCTCTCTGTTTAAGTATACCTAATATGCACTCTGTGTTCTAAAAAAAGAGGTGCGCCTATCGAACGCTCAGTGTGCGCGCCAACGAAGTTACGAAGGTTATGCGGTTTTGACATCTCTCAGTTATCAGTGGCCAAAGATGAATGACTTTGGACGGCGTGCACTCCACTTTCGTTTCCGCCGCGTTATTTGTCCAGCGAGAGTTGCGTCGTGTAGTCAGCAACCGCGCCATGAGTCAGTTCTCAATGGACGCCTACAGCGACGGCGGTGATGCGGACGCCGACGCCGACGTCGCTGAGGCAGCCTCGCCCATCCATGGTGGATCCATCCGTGCAAATCGGCCCGCTCCGAGCGCCAGCCACGACGAGGTTCCCCTTTACGTCCTTCGGGGCATCCGCACCGCAGCCGCCGGCTCCGCCTCCCTTCCCCCCGTCCCAGGCTACAGCCCCAGGATGTCCATCGACATGGCGTGCGCGTACAGCTGGGCGCCTTACTCGGCCGTGACCCCCACCACCCGTTCCCTCTCCATCCAGTATCTCAAGGACGAACACTCGCGCGGCGTGGCAAGGGCCGCAATCGCCGAGCTCTACAACCACGCCACACCGTTCGACGCGGGTCGCCTGTTCCCCGCCGGCGAGGTGTACGTTTGCCTGGATCGAGCCCCTTTCGCCAGCTATATTCAGAGCATCCAGAGGTACGTGGCAATGGCGGAGGCCACGCAGTACGGGAATAACTTCAGCAAAGCCTGCGACGGCTACATGACCGGCATGAGCAGTGCCATCGACGTGCTCACGCGAGAGCGAGACGACGGCTACCATCCAGTTCTGTATGACCGCGAGGCCTTCGAGTCGGTGTTCCTCCTCACCTGGGTCCAGCCATGAGCCATGATATATAGCCTCCCAAGTCCCAAAATGCCACGTTACATAGATGGGCTTCCGCCTACTGAAGGCCTAAATCCCCCTTGTAATGCAGCGCAAGTTGATTTCATTTCCCGGCCCATATTCCGCGCCTCGCAACGCAAAGATCTCGCTGCAATCATGCACGCGCCGGATTCGACGAACGCCTCGCCGTCGCCTCCCCGTCCGAGAGCACACGGCACCCTCTCGCCGCGGTGGCAAGCCAGGGAGCCATGTGATCTCCCCCCCGCACGGGAAACGGTCGCCGGTTGTAGGCTGGTAGGCAGGTAAGTTGTGTGTGTAAAGGAACGGCTCATGGATGATGGATCGTCCTCCAGATTTGATTCGGGAGAGGAGAATTGGCGTTGTGCAGCTGTCCCATCCAATCGCTAACCAATTCCACAACTAAACTCGGGATGGCTAGAGCGGAGTGGGTAGCCAAGTACTAGCATGTAGATCAGTCCATACATGCATGGTGCGAGCTTGCTCGATCTATCGATGACAAAAACTATATGACAACCTCATTTTTAGCTGCTTGTTTCTCCTCGTTTCCAAGTGGCTCGCATGCAAGCAAGCAGGTCAAACCGGATCTGCCTCGACCAATTCAATTCCATGAACAACGTAGCATCACTCGTTTTTGCAATGCATTTGAAACACGCAGAGACTGAACCCTAGTTAACTACCTAAGGTAGCAAACTAGTACTAGTACAGGTCACAACTCATAAAATGAACACAGGATAAACAGCGAGACTTGTGCACACAAGAGTTTTTATTGAAAGATCAGATCAGAAAGTCTACGTAAACTAGTACTTGAACTTGTTTAGCCACATTTTTTATACAGATATGCTGCTTAGAAAGTAATTAAACACGGCCATGTATATACTTGCTGGGTTGCTCAACTGAAGGCTGAAAAGATGAACTCTAGCTGAAGACTGGAGACGAAGCTAGCCATGGAGGATTCCTAATGGTGGTGCCCTCCATTGCCACCGCTCCCTTCTCTTGGATTGCCCGGTGTCTTTGGCCTTGCTATCCGTGCTGGCCCCAACCCAGTTGTCACCTTCTGCATGTAGAAATACTGCACCAATTTCATTCCATATGGTAGGTGGCAAGCTAATTAGTTAATTAGCTGAACATTACTAAATGCTTTGCAGAAACTTCAAAATTAATCAGTCTACTTACACTGCTCATCTTGCCCTCCTCTTCGCCTTGTTGAGACTGGCCGGCGGCTGCAGGTTCAGGAACAGAAGCAGGACTTGGCTTTGGGTCGCAGAAGAAATCACTCAGGCCAAGGCAGCAGGCACAGACCCTGGCTATGTATTGCAGCAGCGAGCAGGGGTGCACGAACAGCGACACCACCATTGCCTCCGGCGTGGCCTCCTCTGAGCTCTCCTTTTCGTCTCCCTTCTCCTCCTGCTTGCGCTGGTACACCGATGATTCTTCAGAGTTGTTCTGCTCCTTATCTTCTTTGCACCGATCCGTTGTTGGTTCTTGGAATCTGTTCTCCTTTTCCTCCATCTGATCCATTGCTCCTGTGGCCGGCTGGCCGCTCTAGAATCTAGATGCTCGTAGTTTCTGGAGAGAGCGGCGGCCGGCGTCTTGGCGAGAGTGCAACTGTTTCGCTTTTGTTTCAACTTTTTTCTGCACTATCTATTTCGTGAGGATGCTGTTGATCCGTTCAGGGGTATTAACTCCTCTCTGTGACCGATTCATTCGGAAATGAGCCGTATTTATTGCCGTGGAGCTGGAACATATCGAGGCTGAAAACATTCCAAGAATGCCCCCATTCGACGAGATTGATCCAGCTGGTAGTATTCACTATTTAGCCATAGTAGTTTCGTTGATGAAGAATGTGAGAACACGGCGTATCTGCAGGATAGGACTATGAGATAGGAGCGTCATTTTTCGTAAAATCGGTGTTAGGTTTGCTGAATGCTACACTACTGAATATTGGGGATGCTCACTTAATATATCAGCAGATATGCAAACAGATTACTCATCTTGTTGTAGTCCTGTGTACAATTTACAACAGCCAGTAATATCTGCCACTGACTGTTTCTTGGTATCTTAATTCTTAGCTAATGTTATTTAGCTAACCAGCAAGGGAGCCATGAGCCGTGTGCCAGTGTTGCAGAGCTGGAAGGCGCACCAGCTACTGCAACGCGAAAACTAAACAGAAAGGTTGATGCGGACGAATACTGGAGCAGTTAATAACCTGCACTGGCTCTGCCTGGTGGTGTCACCAAAACAGCTGCGAGGCATTCAAGGATATCTATGAATCTATCTCCCCAGCTCACCTACTTGCCGGGCATTTGATTTTATGATATTTTTAATAGGTGAGTGACATATAATTTGTCAATCTGTCTCATATTTAATGACTCATATAGTACTATATGTTAGAGAAAATTGTACCCTCCATAAGAATGACAAATTATCAAAAAATTACCACTGTCCTGGTTCCATTTCTACCGTCAACCACATCATGGACGATCTCGTGTTCTTCAGATATCTACCAACCAGTAATTAATTTCCTCTTGTTTTCACAGAGTTGGGTGAGGTGATCAAATCATGGTTGATAAAGTTGTATTGGTAAACTATAAACTTTTTTCTTGTCAAGGTTGTTTCAGATATCGACATAATCTTTAAAATGCATAATTCATTTTCAACTGCAAGATATTTTTAAGACGCGGTGTGTGCATAATATTTATGAAAATATTTTTAAAACAAATCTACATATATGATTTTCATGCGTTCCTACTTAAGATATTGCTGTTCAAAATTTTTGAGTTTTAACTAAGAACATGTCTAAAACGATATGTAGCACATTTCTTCTCGATGGAAACATTCCTGCACGAAAACAGCGCACATGGCACATCAAGAACATCTAATAGTTTTTTAAAAAAAAGAGAGAGAGGAAGGAATCCTAATAGCTCGTTTGAAACGCAAGGTCATCGCTATCACCACTGACGATTATCTGTTTCATCCATGGCTTCATTTGGAAAACTTCGAAGGTGACAGCGGTGTAGACTAACGTAATCTTGAGGAATGGTGATCTTAATTAGTTAATTTGCGATGGTGGGCCAAACTACTCGGGCAAGTCACAAGGGAGGTGTTTGATGCTAGTCATGGATGGAGAGTACCAGCGGGTAGAGGGTTGGAGGCGGCAAGCTGAAGATGATGGCTGGAGAAACACTAAGAAAGGGAAATAGCTCCAATGATGTTCTGTTTTTTGTTCTTTTTCCAGTTGGGTTGCCTTTGTAGCTCCTCTTGTTCTATGTTCTGCAGATTATGTAGTTTATCTGTTGTGTTGTCTTAGTACTGAACTGGCCTTTTTTGTTGTTCAAACTGATGGGATGGCATCAGGTTGACAACAGAAGCGTTTTGTGCTAGGATAGTTTACTTTCAGTCAGATGGAGGTGCTTAGAGTTAATTGTAAGCAAACTATTCTGTTTCCCTTAATGGAAATAGGGGGCCTGCCCTCTTGCTAAAAAAAAAAGTTAATTTGCCGGAGGGAACTGGTGAGTGATGACCTATGTGTGCGGTTTCAAACTCTCCCTTGTTTGTTTCCAGATTGGTCAGCATCTCCTCTTAATTATTGTTAACGAACACTGGGATTCTCTAATAATCTAATGTAGGAGTATGTTCTTATCCTTCCGAGCGGACAGTTTGTCTGGGTTTTCTTGTCGAGTTCCCTGGCTGAAGAATCTGCAGAACAAGTCTACAAGATCGATGTAAGCATGGTAGCTACCTGAAATTGATTTCTGATCAAGAATGTTGTCAGTAAAATCTTTAATTCTTGCCCAGATGATTGATAGGTGAGACATGCATCCCTGCATTTAGAAGAAACTAAAGAAGATTACAGCAACGCTCGAAAAACGTATGACAAACACAGGGCCAAGGAACCAACATTATTATCATTTGCAGAATTACGATACTTCAATTTCAAGAAAAAGAGGACCTTGGTTGCTTTTCCAATCGAGTAAATTCTGAGTTTGCAAGACCCTACAATGAGCACGACCTCTTAAATCGTTGTCCCGTTTTACATCAAGCTCGCCGATTTGATGATACGATGGCCCTGCAACTGCACCAGAAACAGTTACTACTACTGTACATGAACCTGGTTTTGTTACAGATCAAGCTGTAACCTCGTCCTGCCAAAGTCACGAATTAATGATATACATTGTCGTCTGCATCATGCAAGATACAGCCCGGATGCCCGGATCGAAGCAAAGAAAGAAAAGTTAGGCGAGAGGGAACCGAATCCTCTCTTGATTGGACTGATATGATAGCGATTTCACTCTTGATTGGGCCTAGGGTTTTACACTTATCTTGGGCTCCAACTCGGAGCCCATCTTAGCATACCGAACCTGAACCGCAAAAGCGGCAACTACTCCACCTGAATCTCCGAACCGGTCTCCGTGCCGGCAGTTTTGGCGCCAGCTGCTGCCTGCCAACCACGCGAACCAACTAGCCAAACTGCCAAACCACGCGCCGCGAGCTCCAACTGCACCCGCATTAAAAACGCCTCTCCCCTCGCCTTCTCCCGATGGACATGGATCACGAGATCTACACGTACACACAAGCCCCCGCGAAGCCGAGGGAGCGAGCAGCGCCGGCCGGTAGCTCGCTCGCTTCCCGGCAAGCCTCTGGGATTATCGGATGGCTGACGCCGTCGTGGATTCTTCACGAAGGACGAGACCGGCGTCCCTGTCGTCGTCGGTGGGCGCCGACGACGCCGACGCCGTCAGCAAGAAGCCCATCCTGCGGATGGCGTCGCCGCCCCCGACGCGCGCTATGACGAGACGAGCGCTGGAGGCGCCGCCGATGCGGCGGAGGCCGGGTCTGCGGTCGCGGCCGGTGAGGATGTTCCATACCATGTTCCGGTCGCTCCCGGTGCTGACGCCGCGGTGCGGGCGGCTGCAGCCCGGGGCGTGCAGGATCGCGGCGCCGCCGCGGATGTCCCATTCGGACTCCCTGCTGTTGCAGCTCGTGGCGTCCTCCTCCAGCGCGGGGACGTCACGCCGGCGCATGACCGGGACGTTATTTGGCTACAGCGAAGGCCGCATCGCGCTGTCGCTGCAGGACAACCCGCGGTGCTTGCCGACGCTTGTCGTCGAGCTGTCGCTCCCGACGCACGCGCTGCTCCGCGACCTCGGCACCACCGCCGGCGCGCGCATCGTCCTGGAGAGCGAGAAGCAAGAGGCGGACGGCGGCGACGCCGAGGAGGGAGCCAGATGGAGGCGCGAACAGCAGCACGGGTGGGTGCTCGAGGAGCCCATGTGGACCATGTTCTGCAACGGCAAGAGGATGGGCTACGCGGTGCGGCGCGATCCTACCGACGACGACATCGCCGTGCTGGAGACGCTCTGGGCAGTGTCCATGGGCGGCGGCGTGCTCCCCGGGTTGTCGGACATGGATGGGCCCGACGGCGAGATGGCGTACATGCGTGGGTGCTTCGAGCACATCATCGGCTCCAGGGATTCGGAGTCGCTGCACATGGTCGGGTCGCACGGCGGCGACTGCCCGGAGCTCGCCGTGTTCTTCGTTAGGCTATGAATATACCACACGCGTGCATGCCCAGCTCTGAATTTTTTATCTCTTGCTACCTCCCAGTCACAATACACATTTTGAACAAGATCAAATCAAACTCTTAGAAATTTAGCTATTAATACATTTAAAATACTAAGTCAAAAGTATACAAAGGAATTTATTGTTATGAAAAATACTTTCATAATATGATTAACTTATAAGATTTTATAAATTTATTTTAATATAAAATGATAATCAAAATCAGATTGTTTAAACAAGGGACTGCCTAATTAAATTTTTGCATAAAATACCTTATCGTACTAGTTATTTTTTCTGACATAAGTTTATGATTGAACGGTCTAGGTCTAACTCTCTTTCAACATGAAAGTGAACCCTAGATCTCTCTACCTCTCACCCAACCCCACCACCACCTCACGGTCTCATGCACGAGACATGCACAGTGCTCACATGCCTGGCATCTGCTTAGTCCCTAGCAACGGCCTTTAGTGATTACACCCGCCATGGACGCCAATGTCTAGAATGAGCCTGATGTCACCTCCTGCCACTCTTATTTCTGGTCTCTTCTTCCCAAATTTTGGTAAATTCCCCCACACAACTATCATTTCTATGTCTATGGAGATTTCTGCTGCCATATACATTACCACTTATCCGTCACCTCCTAACTACTCGCTCAAGATGCCCCCACTGTCACCACTATCTGCCATCCTCCTCTATACCAATAGTTGTAAGGGTGCCATCACCACCTCGCCCTATGGTCTCTACACCATTGGGTTGATGCTACTCCAGCCTCTCTCTAAACCTAGAGAGCTTCCCCCTTTCTTCTTTCCCCACGCCTAACCTATAACTTGACATCCACCGCTAGGCTGACGCTACCCCGGTCCTCCTCTTAGCCCAAAGAACTACCTTGCTTTTTCTCCTTCCCGAACGGCCAACCTAGAACACAAAATCATTGAACCTCTGCATAAGTTGCTAGAGATGGAGAAGAAAGTCAGGGTGCACAAATCCTAGCGTAGATCTGAAAAGTCATAAATTTGTAGTATTTTTCCTTGGTTTTCCTGTCTATTATACTAAGCAAATCTACTAAAACAATCTAACATCAATTATTTTTAACTAGAGAAATATCAGAAAAAATTTGATTAATTCAATAAAATTAAATGTTATCTATCGCTCCTATCTTGGCATCACCAATAGTGACACCTAAAAGGTTACTGCAATAGGAGGGCAAACCACATCTCATAAAGTACGAGATCGACAAAGGTTCTAGAACACACTGCTAATACCCATAGTAATAGAAATTAATCATGGCAATAATAATAATAATGATTAATAAACATATATCTTAACTAGATTGTTTCTTCAGGACGAATCTAAGAAGTCAACATGTGGCGCCTCTTTCCCATTAACTAATAAATAGGTCAACATCTGGCGCCCCTCTTCCAAACTTCCCGTACTCAGGGTTTCGCAGGCACATCCTAGAAGTCATTTTGATGACTCCACGTCCATTGACTATTGCACACATCCAAGGTCCGCTCATCACCTCGAGCGGGATCGACGGCTAGCAACGACTGGGGCTGTTCCAACGAACACTAGCGATCCATCGTGATTAGCTGTCATGGTGCTAATGAGGAGAGGAAGGCAAAGTGGGTGATTGACTCGGATTTGCTTCAAGAGGCCAGAATGGGGTTGGGGGCATGTGGTAGTGGAGATCCAACGGGAAGGTGGCATTTGGTCACTGTCGGTGACCAATATGGCGGCGTAGGTGGTTGGCTAGGGCTTAGCTGGAGGCAGGGGTGAAGTGAAGCAGAAATGAGGAGAGAAACCTAGAGACACTGCTTCGAAGAATGTGGAAAGGCGATGGCAATGGCATATAATGGAGAGAGTGAAAGAGGAACGAGAGGTGCTAGTGGTTTGGGAGCTCAGAGGGAGTTTGGATGGAGCGAAGCGAGGCGAAGGGCTCCATGGCCTTTTATAGCCCAGGGGTTGCGCAAGGCGATAATGTAGACATGCGGTGTGGCACGGTGCAGCGTGCGAAGAGAGAACATAGGCGACACGATGGTTGTGGTGGGATGGGATGGAACGAAGGAAGTGTGAATGCTCACTAGGGCCCTGACCAGAAGCGGTGGCATTGAACTAAGGTTTGGTGGTGAGGAGCACGGCGTGCTGATTCCCCAGGTGATAGCTACGCATTGTCCACGTGTGCAGCACAGGCAAGGGAGGCATGTCAGCGGGTGTTGTCAATGCAACATGGAGGCATGTTCGCGTGCCACATAGGTTGATGCATTTGACATAGTGTAGGCTATGGAGTGGTGCTAGAGGTAGGGGACGGCCACGATACAACATGTTGGGTGGCTATTCGCAACGCGGTCGATTGGTGGGTTCAAAATATAGACTAGTGTGCTAAGTCACAGGCATGCGAGGGAGCAGTGGAGTGAGCTTTGGGGCACATTGGATTGGATCGTGCTAAGGGAAAAGTAGGCTGTATAGACTAGAAGAGGGAAACAACAACCAAGATAAATAGTAATATTTCTATATTTCTAGGAATATTATGGAAAGGAAAATTTGAATGTTTAAATTTGATATTTAAACTCAGGAAATTTTGGGAAATATTTGGAAGGGATTCTAGGGTAGGTTTGGAGAGAATTTAAGATTCATACGTTGGTACGCTCTTCAAGAAATCAAAAAGGTCTAAATTTTACAAATAGATTTTTATTCAAATATTTTTTTTCTCGAACGCAAAAACATGGGCGTTATACAACCAACACATCAAAGACTGCTAAAAAAAACATAGTGTAGTTAGTATTCAAGCCACAAGCAATAGTATGGATTTAGGACGAAACCATATCCTTTATCTTCATTTCCCTAAACCTTTGAAGAAAAAAAGTCTGAGTACATATGTACTCAGTAATCCATAAAAATGTGAACATGCACAGGCTTCAAAGAACGATTGATTTTATTTTATACCTCCTATTTTTATTCTATATATAATTGAAACTCTTACGTGTGCATTTATCTGGATTAAGGTCTTAGCTCCAATCCCATAAGAGAGTAGTTTAGCAGCAACTCTATTTAGTGTATGATATTATTTAGAAAGAGACTTTGCAAGAACGTCAGTGCCACCAGGCTCCCAAAGCCTACATCCTCTCAGATGTTTTCACCTTATTAAACATTTATTAGTTTCTTTTTACTTTTCAAAACTGTGGGCCTTAGTTCGAACCATTATCCAACAATATCCATAGGGCCACATCACACCTTATTAGTCATAGCTCCTAGAGACTTCTGCCCTCAAGCAGCTCATTATCCACATTTTTTAAATTTAACTCACTTTATGTTTATTACCCTTATTAGTTTTTCTATCATACCTACAGTTTTTATCTCACCCTCTCACTATGAAGCCATTCGACTTTCCATACCACATAGATCTGTTTCTGACCACATAGGTTAGCTGTCAATCTGGCAAGCTATAACACCCTGACTTTAGCTTAGCCGTTAAATGCTATTTTAATAAAAAATATATTTTTGAAATTTTTGATTCTTAGTGTGTATTATATGCCAAAGATCTCATTTTCCACCATCTCTTGAGACTCTAAAAATACTGAACCAAAGACCTCTGTCCAAAATTGACTTTTAAATCAACACCCCTCCTCTAAAAATTCATTTTAAATGTCTCTAAGTCCAACAATCGAATTTAAATCTGATTCCGGATATCAACTCCCCTTTAAAATCCTCTCAACTAAATTTTCTTGAGTCCCACCCATAAATTCTCTAAGAAAATCCCAAGTTCAAATTCAAACTCCTTTCAAATCCACCAAAAATTTCTGTAAAAACCCAATTCTAGAAATCCCTGGAAAATGTAAAAAAACCCCATGATCATTTGGGTCGTCGTTCCCTGGGCCCAACCCCTCTCCTCTTTTTTCCCTTCTCCTTCCTCCCCCTTGGCCAGCCCAACCGCCCCATAGACCCTATTCCTAGGCCATATCTGAGGTCAACCTGAGAACACCCCTTCTCATTTGTGTCATGCCCGTCGGCCTATCTCTCCCACACGCAGCCACTCGTGCAGCCTTGTTAACTCTACCAAATATTCACTAGAATCATTATCCCTTAGATGTGATTATCGAGATAGCTGCTTAGCCCGCTTACGATTATAATGTCGTGTAGAAACTTGGTATTTTCAAACTTTACTGAAAAATCTATTGTGTTGTCGGTTTGTTTGTAAAAAAATATTTTTATTACTTGGATGGTGTGGAGTCAATGACTTTGTGGCTTGCCTAAGTATTACCATGAAGGGTTCATTCCTTTAAAAAATTTATCCAAACATATTACAATGTAACTATACAAATTAGTTATTACATAAAAATTTTATATGTCAATAGTAATGTCATGCTGGGGATGAGGAGACAGTGTTGTGGATCATTACTACCCGAGATGGTTGCAGTTCTAGCCTCTTTTGTGGTGATTGGTTAGATGTATAAGACATCCCCGATGTATCATAAGTAGATGTAGATATGAAACTTGTATAATACTCAGACTTAAGAATTTTGGCCCAACTATGTGATGTGAGGGATTTATGGGTTAGTTTCGAAAAAGATTTGTAGTGAGCTCTCCTTTGCCAACTATGTTTGATCGGCGCATATTGTGTAAAAAGATAAATTCATGACGTATGGGTAAAGCGTGTAATGTCTATAGAATTTAACTAAACTGTTTAAACAGCTGTGCTTGGTGGATGTAAGGTGTCTTTCATAGCGTAATTCTGTTTTTGCCAAAAGTTTGTAAACATGGTTGTTGGGATGAGAACCGTTTCTAGAGTCCACGTGTGGTGGATGGTCAAACTTCGTGGTTGAGAATAGGTTTGTGTAACCTAGGGTGGCTATTAGCACCATAATATTGTAGTGCCGAGAATACGAAACTTATGCAGTGAAAGCTTGTTAACTATAAGAAATAGTTAAGAGCTAATATTTAATTATGTGCTAATTACTGGGAAAGAAAAAAGAAACTAATAAACAAAAAGATGAGAAAATATTGAATATTGTTATCAGTCGTAATCACTAGTTATTGTAAAGCAACTTATCGGATGAATGGATGTGTTACCCTCTTTCCAATAACTAATATTCTAACTCACTAGTGTTTTGTAAAATAACTTTTTTTAGGGAAAATGTTATTTTTGTAAATTAAAACATTTACCTCCCGTGTTAAGCTAAACATGTTATCTTTCTCTCTAGCTTGTTGAGTACGTAAAGTATACATCCTTGCCTATATATATGTGTAGAGTGTGAAGAAGACAACGTTGACCCGTCCACCAAGAAGTTCCTCCAGAAGTAGACAAAACATAAAGACTTTTAGGGTTTTAGGTCTATTTTCTAAGTCGTATTTGTGAAATAAATTAGCCACCTAATTACTATGTCTAGTGCTTAGTTACTTAAGTTGATTTTTGTTGTTGGCTTCTGCTTAGTCGTCATTGTTGATTTTGCTTCCTATATTGTGTTGTCGATATAAGGTCTGTCAATGTTGACAACTTATATAAGAACTACTCTCAATAAAATAATAAAATCTAGTTATTTCTAAATTCACTATTATTCTCTCTATATACTAGCTTATGTATCATATGACTAGTACAGTGTTTATAGATAATTAAGTTAATCTCTGATCTATGTTAGCATGTATTTTATGGTTAGCAGAGTTTGAGACGTCACACAAGCTAACACTAGAAAAGATTTTCAACCTAAAATTTTACTTTACAACCATTTATAAATAAATCTATGTAAGAAGAACCACTTCATATCTACATATTTAAATAGTTTGGTCAAAAACTTCTATAGAAGATACATGCTTTACACATACGTTACAAGCCTCTTTAACTACCTGTCAATAGTAAAGACTTGCTATAATATCTTTCTAATCTAAAACTAGGATAAATAGTTAATAGTTAGAAGAGACCTAGATTAAGTCCCTACCAAGTAAGTTTTAGACTTTCTTATATTTCGATGACTCCACAACTCATGGTAGCAAGCGTTTCTCTGGAAGGAAAAAAATAATTTCGATTTGAATTCCAACGATCTTCTAAGTCAACATGATCCTGGGAGAGGAAAGTTAGATGGAATGAGATCTTTGGTGAATAAAAAATTTAAAACTATTTGTTAGTAAGAGTTCAATTTTTAAATTAAAATTTATTCAAAATAATTTTAAACTATAAATAGAAATTTGGGTAGTTACATTATCCCTAAAATTATAACATCTTTAACAACTCAAAGACACTCCACAAAGATCAGATCACTCTACAATCAAACACACCACTTTTGAGGGTAACAATCGTTCAACCTTTTATCTTTACGTGCAGCAAAGGCATCATATCATATTGTGATGCAACAACTTTAAAAAAATAAAATATATTACTGATAAGCGTCTTACTCTATATTTTGTCACCGACAAACACCGATTCCAAAAAAATATATCATCGTACAACACTATTTGCGTAAGGAATATCATCATCACTAGTTAGCGTCTTTTTTAGATGACCGAAGTGCCCTCACATAACAAACATGAGGAATTTACATGCCTAAATACCCAAATGTATTAGGCTGTAGATGGTTACTGCTAATCAAATATTAATCGGAAGATAATCTTGACACCATTGCAATATTGCATCTCTCTTTCAAACAAATCCATCCCCTGCCAATTTTCCGTAAACAAACAGGACTAATATGCACACATCAAGAACAAGGAACGGAAAACGAAGGGAGAAAAAAAATCTCAAATCCACCCATATAGCAGGCGAATACACAGACCTGCAAATTCCAAATCTTCCAGCTACTTGCTTGCTTCAATTGACGACCATGTGGCTCGGCCCCTTCCCAAGTGGTCTCCCACGACCTCTATGGAGAGAGAGGCGGGCCGGATGGAGAAATAAGAGAGCTGCGAGATTGGGAATGAGAGGCGGGAGGCCGCGGTGGAGCGGGTGGCGGAGCAGGCGCGCGAAGTGCAGGCCGCAGCAGCGGGGCTGCTGTTCCGGGCGTGGGTGAAGGAGGAGGCCGAGCTCACCGAATTCCGCGCTCGAGGCGTCGGAGGGTTGTCGGCGGCTCGCGCTCGAGGACGACGTGCAGCGGCTGCCGGCGAGCTCACCGAGCTTTGCCCGTGCCGATCTGCTTCGTCCTGGAGCGTACCCGCCGCCGCATGACGGCCTCATCGTCCCAGGCCATCGGCATCGCCTGGCTGGCCACCAACTGCCTCTCGGCCCTTGCTCTATCTCCTTCATGAACAGAGAAATGGTACGTGCTGACAGGGACAAAACAGTCTCTCTGTATGGGTTAACGAAATGGAATAGATGGAAAGATAATGACAGTAGCATTTCTTAGCTAAATAGACTTAGACAATGTGTTTTTTGGAATTGGTATTCGTCAATCACAAAACATTAAAAGGTTCGCATGTCGACATACTAGTACTACTGTGCGTCTTAATATAACCGGCGGTGTATAAAGCTTGCACCACGTTTTTCTGCATGCTATATGCGTCAACTCATACGAGCACCGCGCATGGCTCAGCATCGTTAACCGTTGACACGTAACCTGCAGGCTAGAGCTAGCTGCAGATCACAGCAGCAGGGACCAACCAAAAGGACAGGATCTGCCTTGCCCTGCTCATCTGCTGCATATGGGCTAAGTCGCATGTATGCATGGCGACTGAATACTGTCATACTGATACGGCCACTGGTGCACACACAAGACTGGCTGGTGTACAGTGCCGTGCACTTTTGGTCGGTGCAATGGCGAAGGCCATATAGTAGTACTAGTTTACATTTCATAACATCACGCAGTTTCATAAACTAGAATATCCCCAGCATTAACACAACCAAACAGGACACGGTAGCTAGCAGTACAGGGGGTAAATAACGAGAGAAACAGCGCCTGCGTTTCGACGACTGTGCAGTTAGCGCCAAAGATTTTACACAGCGATTTGTTTAGGGGTTTAGGGTTTCTCTGCTTGACTGGTTGGGTTATCCAAGCTTAATGAGCTTTAGAAGGCAGAATGCAACGTGCTATGCCCTAGCTACGGCAAAGTTAAGTTGCCGGCCGCTGCGCCTGTCTCCCTGTCTGTCTGCCGGCCTGGGCACGTACCCTGAAGGCCGCTAGCATCCCATCAATCCATCGATTCATGCATGCAGGACTCACACGGGTGATCGATGTAGCTAAAAAAAATGTCAAAATGCAGCTAAAAAATGTCAAAAGCTTCTCTTCAGAGTTCCTCCGTGATGCTGACGGTAAAGTGGAGTACTACATGACATCTCAGTATCTCACATCTCGCATGGAGTACGTATATGCATGAATCATGAAGATGAATGGCCTGCACATTTACCGATCCACGTGGAAAATCTGTGGGCAGCACATGGACGCAACTTAATATGCATGAAGATCGAAATCGCAACATCGCTACTTTCACATAATGACAATATAATAGCCCTTTTTGTTTCGTTTTGATCAATCTCCTCTAGTAGTATTGCCGGTTTTGCTGTGTAACCACACTAGGGTACTAGGTTAATCAACTGGTGATTACATTGACCGAGGAGAGATTATTGTGTATGATGTGCCGCATCTTGCACTGAAGTTGAGGTTTGCACGGAACAAGCGAACGCGCGTGGAGAGATTCTCGGGTCTTTTCTGGGCGTCAAAAGGACAAGCCCTATGCTGAGACGATGCATGATATCTCCCTCCGAATCAGTGCTCAGGGCATGGCAATATGGCATGACAGCGCCCATGCTCCTGCAGGGGGCTAGCTAGAGAGAAGACGACGAGATAGCCATAGGCAGCACCTGCTACTAGCCATGCATGCATCTTCACCTGCTTAAACTAACCCATGACTACTGCATCTGCCTGCGTGCTAGCTGCAAAGTGGCTATAAAATCACTTGCAACTCCAGTGCGTGAGCCCTTGGGCGACCAGAGAGGGAGAGAGGTCCCCTACCTCTTGGTCTCCTCTCTTCTATCAAGTTTGACAAGGATATATGTGCATGCTTGTATCAGTTCATATATGCGCACGCATGGATATCTGTATTACTGCATGCATATATGGCTGTTTAATTATATAGGGCTCAATCCTGATTGATGTTTCGACCAGCTGGTAATAATCTTGCACATTAGTTCTTGGTTATTCGATTTCCTTCTTGCTGTTCTTCCAGTCCGCTTGCATGCAGGCATGTTCTGATCAACTTAGTTTTGCATATCTCAGATTATGTTTTTTCACTCCATGCGTACCTCTTTGTGAAGGAGAGACCGGTGGCGGCTCGCGCTGATCGATGCATCATTGCGGAGCCCGGCGAGCGGCACTGTTGCCGGCTGGAGAGGCCGTCGTGCGGTCACCAAACTAGGATAGAAGAAGAAATGGGTCATGTGGCAAGCAGCTTCTGTTTATTTATCTTTTGTTGTTCTTGCTGTTTGATTGTTCTACTTTGTACCCAGCTCATTTTGCAGTTTCAGGCGTTACTCTACGGTGAAATCTATGGAACTTCTTTTACGAGCTAGCTTCATTGATCTCTGTGTAGCGTCCTTCAGAAAGTTTCTTTCCTGTTGGATAATTATTGTGTTTTGAGCTTCGTTCTTCAGATACTCTATGTGCATACGCAGATGCCTCTAGATTTTATAGAGAACACTGAAAACCACAATACTGAATAGTTATCCCCAATGTCACCACCGGTAATTAGTTGCAAGCTGTGAATGTGCCGAAATGCATCACATTCTAGAGAAGATTTTACATTGCAATCATGGACAGGAATGCAAAGTCCAAATTAACTTTTCTTGAAAAGCCGAATGCACGGCAATGAATCTCATAGTGCAATGTCACTTGATGTAATGCCGCTTCATGTACAATTTTAATCTCTCTCTCATGGAGTAGAAAATCATACATGTTGTAGTGCTGTAGTAGTACGTACAGTCGTACCCGATTCAGATAGCCTCCCTGTTATTGACATGAAATGAGCCATGAGTACCATGTGTTTTTTCGGAAAATAAATATAGTGGCCATCACGTCCTACAGGCCATGTTTTTTTTTCGTATTGCCGATTATAGATTATCATCGATATGTTTTTTAAACTTATAAACATTGTGTTTTATGTAAAATAATATTCCTTATCTAATCTTGCCAAAGAAAATTTTAACTTTATATTAATTAATTCAATCGTTATATACCCTTAAATGAATATAAAAAAATCAAATAATCTAAAAAATCTAAAAATCGGATAAGAAAATAACATGGACTAAACCACTATTGAATGATGACCAGGCGACGTCACAGCCATGGGCCTGGCGGAATGCTGCCATAAACTTCGCCGTTGCTGCCCATCGGCCGCCGGCTTCTTCTACATCGCCGCCGCGTCGAGCGATAGGCCGGTGGAGGTTGGCCCATCAGTAAGAGTCTCTGCAATATGATGTGAGGCACGTCACCCGTAATTCCGTGTACACCCAGCCTTTCTCTTCTTTTTTTCCCCTTTTTCCTCTTTGTTTATTTTTTCTTCTTCTTGTTCTTTTTTTGGCGGAGACGATGAGTACGTACATGGTTGCTGTTTCAACTAGATCATCATCTCAGACAATTATTCTAGTCATTTTAATAGCCTGGTTCCACCTGGATCGATCTGTAGTGGTACAAAGAATTAGTAGCCACACTTTTCATGACTGTGGATCAGTGCATGGAACATAATTTGCCTTCTTTTCAAACTTTCATTGTACTTTTATTGGACAAGAAAAAAAACACTCTAAGTATGTCCGTCAAAGGTAGAGATGGTTAAACAGTCAGACTAGGCCGGTATAAGGCTTGTTACTGTTGGCCTAAAAATGATAAGCCAGCGGTGCGACACGGCGGGATGGCCCGAGTAAAACAGGTCGGCCTAGTGACCATTGGCGCGGTGGTTAATGGGCTGAACGGGATAGCACAAACCGTTTAGCCCATTTAATTTGAAAATATGACCATTTAAGCTTAAAAAAATTCAAAAAAATCTTAAATTTTTTAAATTTCATCCATAAATAGGCAACCATCCTCCTCCCCATTCCACACTAGCCCACTTGCATTTCTCTCTGCTCTCTTGTCTTTAAGCTCGCGAGTTGCATTTGTAATTCTAAGAAATTTAAATTTTGGTAAAAATTTATCGGTATATTTATATACTGATAAAGTCTAATATATAAGTTACAGTCGTGAACCAACCTCGGGCTTGTAACGCTACGCCAAGCAAAAGACAATAACATAAATAAAGCTAGATCTAAACCCATAAGTACGGCTTAAGTCCTAGATGGAAACTCTAAAATTCTTCATATGTCGCTGGCTCCTAAAGGAATTCCTCCAAGATTTGGGATTGTCGTACTGCTTTTCTCTAGGTAGGGGATAATAATAGCCGTGATGAGTACATGGGATACTCAGCAAGTTACATGAAATAATGTGACCTATAAGGGTTATCAAGATGTGTTTGATTTTATTTTACAATCAAGTGTGTTTTAAAAATTATATTTATAAATTTTAAGTGTGCTCTTGAAGTTATCAGAAAGAGGCTCGTATCTTAATTCATTCCACGAGTTGTGGGGTAACAACTCACCACATATACTGGGAAGAGACTCACGCCTCAACCCATTTCATAAGTCGCTTTATAACAACTTATCTCGATTCAATTCAGAGCATACGGTTCTAGACGGTACCTCAATTTTGGTGCCTTTAATTTCTTCTTATTTTTCAATCACAACCCAACTTTATCTTATCTAATTTTATTTCTAGTGATCGTAGGTACGACTGTTTGAACAAATTATAAATTTTATAAAGGGTGCACGTTTTTCCCACACGACATGAGTTTACTCCCAACACCCAATACGTGTTGATCAAATACGCATGGTGGGGGAAGGTTCGTGATAAGGTCTTTTCAAAGCATTTCTGAGATAGTCGGCTATCAACTAAACGGTTCCTAAACCAAGTACCGAGTAAGTCCTAGACTTTCCATACTTAGGGTCCCACAGGCGCATCCCATATGTCACCTCGACGATTCCCCACCCATTAACTTCCGCACACATCCTAGGTCTACTAGGTACTTGGACAGGGGAGTCTCATTCCACCTATGTGGTCGTACTTTAATATAATTAGTGAAATTTTTTAAGGGATCAGTCCTTATATGTCATATGGAAGTCAGGCCACACAGACGATGACTTCCTATGACTAGATTTTATAAAACCATTTTATTTCACAAACTACTAACCAAGAGTGTTTGGTAATTCAAATCATTTTTAAAACACATTTTATCCCATCGATCGGTTTTAAGTGATAGAGTATCATCAATACTCATGATTTACTGAGCAAGAGCACCAATACAACAAAAAGGTGACAAGTCTATAGGGTCATTAACAAACAAGAAGGTTATGTGCAATAAGTGGGTTGAAGGCCTATTGGATCGACTAGCGGTATTGTGTATTGAAGCATGCATGGTTCAAAAAAATAATTTTTAATTTAAAAATATGGGTTCAACATGATCAAGGGGTGACTTGCCTTGGTCTTGGTCTTGATCATTTTTGACGAGCACCTTGTTTGGCAGCTCCTCGGCGTCGACTAGTACACGAGACAAAACAACAATATGCAAAGAAAAGAAATAAAATCATAACCTTATAAATATAACTATTAGTACCAATAGAGAGATCTTATTTTTAGAAAAAAATTTAAGAGTGGAACGGGCTCAAACGGAGCTTCGGTTAAAAAGACATGAATTTTAAAGGATTAAATAATTTTTTGAATTGTAGAAAAGAAATTAAATATTTTCTAAAAAAAGGTTTAAATCAGAGGCTGAAAAGTGGGGATGGGGCGAGAGAGGTAATTAGACTTTTATTTTCTCTAGCGAGTAGATTAACGGGCTCAAGCGGGTGTTGTTGGGCTGGCTAAGTGGACCAAGGTGGTTTGGGTTGAATGAGGAAATGGGACTTAAGGCATGTGAGCTTCATGAACTCTTGGGTTGGCCCACATGCGCAGCCTAGCCTGCGAGGCATGTGTGAGGTGCTGGTAGCTACCATGATGACCAAGTCGTTAGGTGTGATCGACGACTGGTGAAGCTCGATGACGTTCGGCTGAACGATAGCGAATCCCGATAAGCAATAGCTACCATAGCATTGAGTAGAGGAGGGGGAGAAAGATGAATGGCTTGGATTTTGGCTAGAGGAGTAGAAGGTGCCCGGTGACATGCGACGGTAAACTCCGGCATGGAGGTGACATTTGGTCACCGTTGACAGCCAAATGGGCAGTGTAGGTGGCTGGCTCGGGCTCTGATGAAGGTGGGGTGAAGTGAAGCAGAGTGGAATGGGAATAAAAAAGGAGTACCTTTAATTGATGGCATGAATTTTTGGTTTGGCGGTAGGGACTACCGAAGTGGACATAGGAGGAAAAACATAGGCAGGGTAGTTTGGGAGCTCAGAGAGAGCTAGGATGGTACAGGGTGAGGCAAGAGACTTCATGGACTTTTACAGGTACAGGGTGCATGGTGACAACAAAGATAGATGATGCAGCACAATATTGCGCACAGGCGATGAGTGACTGTGCGACACAGCGTGAGGCGACACTGCGTGGCGCGGCACCATGATAGTGCTGGCCAAAATGAGAGGGAAGAGAGAACGCGGGCGACACGACAGTTGAGATAGGATGGAATGGAACAAAGGAAGTGTGCATGCTCGCTGGGGCTTGGACATAATGCGATGGCATCACGTTAGGGTTTGGCAGTGAGAAGCGTGGCATGCTGATTCCCATGAAGACAGCATTGCATTGTCGCATGTAGGGGAAAGGTGACGTGTTGATGGGTGTTGCCGATGAGGTAGGAAGGTATGGTCGCACGCTGCGGAGGCTGACGTATTTGACTAAGCACTCGGCCCACGTAGGGTGGTGCTAGAGACAGGGGACGACTATGACACAGCGTGTCGGGTGTCTGTCCATGATGCGGTCAGTAGGTAGGTCCGACCTATCGACCAACACACTAAGGCACGAGTGCGCGTGGCGGTAGCGAGCTAGCAAACAGTGCGCATGAGCCAGTAAACAAGCTATGTGCTAAGTAGAGCTAGGCCATGCAGAGAGAAAAACAGGTCGTGGAGGCCAAAAGAGGAAGGAGGGTGTGCATGCTGAGAGAGGGAGAAAGGAAGGGAGAGCGGCTCAGGCAAACAGTAGCCTTTCCAAATTTTTAGGAATATTTTGAAAATAAAATTTAAAATATTTGAATTTTGATTTGAACTCAAGAAATTTTGAGAAAATTTTGGAGGGTATTCTAGGATGGGTTTGGAGAAGATTTGAGATCATACTTTGTCACACTCTTTAAGAAATGAAAAAGATATAAATTCTGCAAATATGTTTTTATTTAAATAGTTTTTCTCGGACTCAAAAACACAGGTACCACAATATTTTTGGATATTTATTGATTATGTGGTTTATTAAAATATGTTAAATATTTTTTGCAGCACGATAATTATAGATCGTTAGAATCTTTTGGACCCAACATTTATTGATCTTGACTTCATGGTTTAGGGTGATATAGCGGAAGATGTCGTAGGATTTCTTTTTGTTAATGTTACAAGTCAAATACGTAGAGAAGAATTTCATAAAGCTAACGTAGCTACATCATCGACATCACAAGTATACAAACAACTTCAATCATTGGTGTAAAACGATCTAGAAGCATCTAAAGTTTAAACAAATTTTGAGAAGATCTAGGACTTTCACCTCTACAACTTCGACGCAATTTAGATCTTCAGTTACCACTTCTCCATTTGAGTTGAACTCCTACCTCGATAGCAACACCGTCACCCATGATGACAAAGATTTCAACATACTGACATTGTGACAACATAAATTAGCATATCATGTGCTTTCATTATTAGCACAAGATGTGATAATAGTTTATGTTTTCACAATCTCTTTTGAGTCTGACTTCAGTCTCATAGGTAGGATAATCACTGAATCTCATAGGTAGAATAATCACTGAATGATAAAGATGTTTGATAAGAAACATGGTGGAGATTCTCACAATTGTCTAAGATTACAAGCAAGCACACAACACTCAGTGAATAGCAAAGAACTTCAACTATCATTTAAAATTTTGTATCTTGATCAAAATAATTATAACAATGTATAATTTCTGTGCTTGCTTGTACTCTTTTTTCTTTTCTAGGGTTTTCTTGTATAGTTGAAATGAGTTTTTACCTATAAAGTTTTTTAATGAGGCAACCATAACATCACTAAAGCTCATTCTATTTTTTTAAAATATTTTTTCTCATGTATTTCATATTTTTCTATGTTTTTTTCATATTTTCCTTAAATTTCTATGTGTTTTTCCTATTTTTCTTTAACTTTCTTAGCTTTTCCCCCTATTTTTTTCTAATTTTTCAGATATTTTTTTGTTTTCATAGGTTAAACAGGCCAACGAGTCGGCCTGACCTGTTTATCTCCTTCAGTTTGAGAGTTGGAGAGGTAAAGGAACAGTTCGTAGCCCCGGCCCAATCTGACTTTAACGTTTGAACCACTCCATTGGCTCTGTTTTTCCCAAGCGAACGAAACGCATATACGCATGTGTAACACATGTGGAGTCGCGAAGATTCGTAGCTGCTCCGAGGCCATCGACCATCGACAGCCGGTGTCACAGAAACAACGGGGAACAACGGCAATACGATGTTGCTCATGTGACCCCAAGATCCGGGGAACACAAGAGGGCTACTGCTAAACAAATTAAACAATGCGATTTGCCTGCTCTGCGTGCTTCACCAGACTAATGATCAAGGCCATATTTTATTAAGATAATAAATAAAAATCCAACTTCTATATTCATATATGGATATACATAGTCAAAGTTTATATGATTACCTAAACTTTAATTCCTAGAACTGAGAAAAAAAACTATGAACTAAGCTTTAAATCTTCTTCCATGTCGCTTAAAATTTGTCCCGTTCTCATACAACACCTACACACAAGATAAGATGATAGAGTTGTCATATCGTAGATCGGTTTTCTGCTGTTTAACGAGCCACGACTCATTGCAGAACCTTCATCGACGTTCCACGTCATCAAAAGAACACCTAATAAGCTTGGCCACAACATCCGCATTGCCACCTCCAAACCGTGCACCGCCTCCACCACCGCTCAGCCCCTGCCACCAGTCTGCCAACCTCTAAGGCTATTGCTTGCCGATGCTAACCAAGGGATGTGAAGAGGAACCCTGTTATTGTTGCAGTCACTTCTTCCCAAATCGTTGCCGGATGCTCCTCGGTACGGATCTAACCCTGCATAGCAAGGGCTTGCGCTCCGGGCTCGAGGCAACACCACCGGCGAGACGCCGAATGCGCCGCTTGCATGGCCGCAGCCTCATGCCGTCTCCTTCGGGTCGTCACGGCCTCCTTGATTCTTCGCCGCATGCCCGCCAGGAAACACCGGATCTGCCCGGGGAACGCGCGGTTCTAGCCCGCCGCATCGCCTCGCCTCACCCGCCGAATCGCAAGGGTCAGCTCGCTGCGAGGGCGTTGCCGGTGCACCGCCAGTCACCACGCCTGCAGCCGTATGCAACGATGCAATCGATTGTATGGCTCATTTTATAATCGGCCTTGATTTCCACGTATGAAAGAATTAGCAGAACGCGACGAATGCATGCATAAACCGGCATGATGTGGATCTGAAAATGCAGACCACGCTCAGCAACGTAATCTGAATATGCGATTCTTCCGGTGAAAGCTGACGCGTTTGGCGATTGGACACACGATAGGTAGCTGTGTATAAATTGGGCTCTCCGCGATCGATCCAGCAAGCAACAAAGCGTGAGCACTTCTTCAGAGCTTACGGATCAGTTCAAGGCAGTAAGCTGCTCAGAAACCCTCCGTTGTTGTGAGAGCGCGTGCAGAGAGCAGCGAGCGAGTAAAGCTAGCTAGATAGCTCATTAGCTCCCATGGCCAACTTCGCTGCTCAGCTCAAGGATAGGTTCCTCGGCCTCGTCGAGCGCCGCGCCGGAGACAAGGACGTCAAGGAACCCACCAAGCTGTCGACTGTGCAGGTACGTAGGATGCATACATCCGCCTGGTTAATTTTACAGTTGTAGAGCAAATCTACTGGCGCCATTGCTCAATTCACATGATTATTTCCATTACTTTTGCAGCACATCGAGATTACATCAAGAGATCCTAATGTATCTGGAGGGGAGAGGCCACCGAGCAATTGATCAACGCTTCCTCTGCACTGAAACGACATGATGCGTTGCTTTGCCTTGTTGGTTTTCTGAATATGTGGTGTTGATGTGTGCGACAGTGCGGGCGATTTTTTGTCACTGGTTCCTTTCGTAACTCTGCATGTGTGTGTGTGCTGTTTTGTTGTAACAATCCATGATTAAAGCAATAATTCAAGTAAAATTGTTTTCCCTACCGAGACGTGAAACTATGAAATTTCCGAGCCCACGAGCATCAGAAAATACATGATCCATTTCAGCGTCAGAAAAAATACTGACTGAAAAATGATATTAAACTGGAGGCAACATACAACAATATATGAGTAGGCTTCTCTGGTCCTGGAGATGAACTATGGCCCTGTGCATTATCATAGTACCAACGGCCCATGCACTAATTGATTTTCAGAAGAATACGCAATTTGGTCTCTTGAATTTCACATGTAGCTTAGTTTTTTTTTCAAAAAAAAAATCTGCAGCTCGACAAGTCATTCTGTCCAACTCCAACCAACCCGTTATTTGAAACAATTCTCTAAGTCAAAATGTAAGGTGTTCTGCACAAGAGTTGAAAAAGTAAAATCTGTGTTCAGATTTGCTTGAAAACTACTTACATAATCTCATAAACTTATTCTAACAAAAAAATTATAACCAACATTTCATCATCTTCTTGTTAGCTTAACCAAAATTTAAAATCTAAAACTTAACTTTAGAGTTGATTTTGTAATTTTTTTTATCATAGTCTATTTTTATATTGACTTTTAAAACCACTAATATATATATGTTTTATCTATAAATTATTTTTAAAAATTTTCTGTAGCTTTATCAGCTCAATCTATAAGTGTGTCACACTTCAATCTTCAAATACTTAAAAAATAAAAAATCATATATTTTGTAAGGAGGGAAGTACATACTTCCTCCAATTCCATAATATTTATCATTTTAAATAAAAACACGATCTAAAATATAGCTTTAATCATTAATATATGATTTTATTAAAGTAGTTTTTAACATTAATAATTATTTATAGTCGAAGTTAGCTTAGACTTATGGAATTGGAGGGTGTATTACTCCAGCCGGTCGTCCCAGCCCAATGTCCAGCTCGAAAATTGCGTGAAGCAGGTTGGATGGACCTGTATTTGGCAAAATTCCAGCCTACTCGCCTACGGATATTCCCATTCCCATGCACTAAAGCCATTAATCCCAGCTGAACGTACGTACGAGCACCTCCATTCAAAAGAGAATACGAACGTACGTACGAGCGTGCGCTTTGTTCCGCAGACCATCAGCCCATTACACATCATCATTCATCATCAGACAGGCAGAGACGCATCCACTCCTCCACTAGTAGAGTACGGTATTATCTCCGTTTCATGTATTATGTATTATAAAAAGTTTTGATCTTTTTAAAGTTATTTTTTTAAAAAAAAATAATTAAGTTTATAGAAAACGTAGTAATATTTTTAACACCTACCAAACATGCTATTAAAAACATATTAAATATTAAGTTTAATGTAACTAATTTGATGTTATAAGAATTGTTTATTTTTCTATAAACTTAGTTAAATTTAAAAAAGCCAAAACGTATAGAGAACGGAAGAAGCACTAATTAACGCAGCGTATCATCGAGCGTTCCAGTCACAACGACAAGCACACAGATACCATCAGTACATCACCTATATCATAATCTCCATGCATGGACCATGCATATATCATGCACCATCACATGCTGCATGCTGGGGGCGCCTGGACCTGCAGCCTGCTGCTGGAACCACACTGATGCATGCGTGTCGCGCACGTGGAATTACGAGCTTTCCTGGCTGTTCCGGGCTCCCTCATCCCTGTGTCCAAAAGCAAGCCGATCGAGGAGAATAATCACGCGTATGCATGATTCTTCTGTCCCTCTGCTACGGGAAATCGAGAGACGATCAGATTAACACCCAATATTCAGTCACGCTCAATTAACAGCCAAAATCAACAACACAGGCTTCTGTTTTAATAAATTAATCACGCTGGATTATACTGTCAGCGTCATGCCGCCGACATCGTATCATAGAGTGGATATATGGTTAAATTAACTACTCCACCTTCCTCCTTTTTCATTTCCTCTACTTTGAACGAATAAGAAAATGAGAACAGAGAATGTTGTTAGATCTGCAGCGTGCTCGCCCCAACCATATGATACACATGCGGTGCGACCGATAAATTCTGATTCCGTCGTGGATATGAGTTCTGAAACATAAAAGTTATCTGAACTTTTCTGAATATCCTTGCACGCGCGTGGGCCTCTCCATGGCTAAAAAGCTTGCGCGTTCGGTGGCTCGAGCCGCGTATAAATGGGCCGCCCAGTGACGGCGAGAGGACTCACTCTCTCCAGTCACCACTCGAAGCTGAACAGCAACACCGCTCGCTTACTTGCAGTTCCAGTGAGCGTTTGAGGAGAGGTAGCAATAGTAGCACACGGCTTGTAGCTACCATGGCCAGCTACGCGGCGCAGCTCAAGGACATGTTCTTCCGCCTCGTCGAGCGCGTCACCTGCTACGGCCGCGGCGAGGACAACAAGGACGGTGCTGCAGGTAAGCAAAGCTTGCCTTTCTGAAAAAAAAAAACACTGCTGATAACGACAGTAGAGTGAGAAAACTCGAGAACGCAAGGACGCAGGCTAACTATATGTTTTCAGAAGACTTCTGAAGATTTGTTGTTGTTTTGACGATGGAGATGGTAATGGTGTGAAGGTTTGTTTGCTGTTTCTGAAGGTGTAGAGGAGCCCAGCAAGTCGGCATCTGAAGAGGTCTTACGCAGTGAAGAGGTTGTGACTGTACAGCACAATGTGATCAGGTCAAGAGGAGGAGATCCCCCAGTGTCAGGAGGACCAAAACCAGGGATCAATGCCGTTGGTATCTAGAGGGATGATTTGAGATGAACTGCCCACAACTGTGTCCCTTTGGTGTTCTCCAGTAGTTTATAAGATTGTGAGTTTGTGGCCGTGCTACGTACTACTACTGTTTGCTTGTACTTAACTTCGCTGAGCTCCTCTTTTCCTGTGTGCTAGCTTCTCTCGTGTATTTGAATGGTTCATGATTACCAGCTGTAATTTGATGAACCTTTTTTCTCCTTGGCTGTATGTCAAGCTGCTGTATGTTTCTGAAAGTTCCTGTTGATAATGTTTTCTGGTTGCACTATGAAGCAGAAACATTTCCCCAAAGATAGAATGTGAAAGTATGATAGATGATGCATTGATATCATATTATTATCTGGATGGCTACTGAACTGTACTCTTGATGGTGACTCGTGAGCTAAAGGATTATTCGGATCCAGTTCCTACATCTGGACCTGGAGCTCTGCTAGCTCACATGTATCAGAAATAATGTGCCCTGCTTTTTGCAGCTGTTGTAGCCTGATTGTGAAACCCAGCAGGAGGCAACTTGGACATGGTGATAGCCAGTAGATGGTTTCTGGAGAAGAAGAACAGCCCTATCCATTGCCATGAACTGTTACAGCTCCTGGCCTCAACTTTTTATGTGATCATCACCACCACAACACAAACCAAAGCAGTAGCAGCAGCAATGACTAGCTATCCATACAGATGTAAAAAAAAATAGATTGACTTTTTGAGTACACAACTATGACGAATTACTGATCAAACGTTAGAGCAAATCTGGGGATAATTCCAGAATTGAAGTCAGAAATAGCATCCAAATTCATACTACCTGAATCCTGACACGTACACCGGTCCTGCCCAGTAAACTCGGATAAAATGGCTCAAAGGTGTACGGAGCTACCAATAAACGAGAGCCGTCGGATGGAAAACGGAGGGTGGATAGGGCGTCCCTAATCCTGCCGCGCGAAAGTGCCACCTGCGTCCGAGAAGCCCGCCACGTTCGTGCGCCCCACGGCCCATACCTGCGTCTCCGCGAAGCAGCGGTCACGTCGGCTCGCCGGCTCACCGGGAACGCGACAACCGCCGCGCGGCGAAGTTGACGGAAGAATCCGGGGTCCCTTCACCTGTCACCACCCGACGAAGCCTTTACCAGCGACGACGAGCCCTTGGACGGGAGCGCATCCGTACTTACCGTCTCGTGGGGGATTTTCACCGGGCGGTGAACGGCCATCGTGTCTCGGTGTCTCCGGCCACTGGCTGTCCCCGCCGAACTTTCAAAAAGGAGGAGGTGGGAGAGGTGGCGGCTGCGGAGAGGAAGAGAAGTCAGTCACCGCTTGGCTGCTTGCTCGTCTCACGGGGAGGATTCCAAGAAATCAGCCGGACTCGAGCGCTCGTCAAGTCCGCGCGCGCTAGCTGCAGATCGGTCCAGTTCGGAGCGCCATGGCGGCGGCGGCGCGCGCGATCATCTGCGAGATGACGCCGAACCAGAGGACGGTGGCGGCGCCGCCGTCTCAGCAGGCGACGAGGGGGGACGAGGGGAAGATCGTGCTCCAGCCACGGCTCTGCACGCTCCGGTCGTACGGCGCCGGCAGCGGCGTGGTGGCGCGGAGGCGGCCTGTCGGGGAGGAGGAGAGCGGTGGAGGCGTCGACGGCGAGGGGTCCTCCCCGTTCTTCGCGTCGCTCGCCGACTACATCGAGAGCACCCGCAAGAGCCATGACTTCGAGACCATCTCCGGCCGCCTCGCCATGGTAAGCTTGCTCGCCGAGACTTCGGCTACTTGCACACTTGTTTGAGATCAATGGCTCATGATTCACCGTTTTGTCCTCGTGGATTCTGTCACCCGCAGGTGGCGTTCGCGGCGGCGGTGGCGGTGGAGTTGACGACTGGGAACTCGCTGTTCAAGAAGCTGGACATGCAGGAGATCGAGGAGGCCGCGGGGGTGTGCCTTGCTGTGGTGGCCGGCGCCGCCGCGTTCGCGTGGGTCTCGAGCGCGCGCAACAGGATCGGCCAGATGTTCACGCTGGGTTGCAGCGCCTTCGTCGACTCGCTCATCGACAACATCGTCGAGGCGCTCTTCTCCGAGGTCGAACTGCAGAACTGGTCCGACGACGTATGAATGAATGAATCGAGATAAACAATTCAGTATAGAACTATAGATCGATAGATATATACGTACATACATGTATATATGCGTATCGATACATGTTAAGCATGTATATATAACAGGATTAGCAGAGGAAAGTATAGATCTATATGATAGATCGGCTGCATGTTAAGCAAGAATCTTTCACTAATTTCATCATCTCCTGCACAAAAAGGTTGAATCCCCATGGGACCGGACGCATGCAGATCGATTCAGGTATCAGATGGGATCGATCCGGCACACAGGATGCAGATGGTTCAGAGTTAGAATCATCTTACAGCTCTTGTAGATGGTTTTTGGAAGGGTTCGGCTGATCATTAGAACTTCACAATCTGCATGGGAGTTCATTAGTCTGATCTCTGAGCATAAGGTGTGTTTTTGGTGTAGTAAGGCAGTCCTGAATGGCTGTGAAATGTAAGTGCCTCTTCGGCATATACTAGGGGTGGATTAGCCCCCTTCACTGTAACTAGAACATGTAACTAGAACATGTATCTTCAAGTAGCGAAATCGTGGTCTCTTATTTTCATCACATAGAGTGGGGTCTATTGTTTACAGTTTTATACTGCTTCAATATCATTGCTGAACAACGAGGGTCGTATATCACTATTTCAGATGGCATACACTAGAAAACAAATATCTTCAAAGCTTGAACTTATATTTTCTCGTTTTCATCCATATTTATTTCAATCGTGTTAGGACCTTCAATGTTCCATTACAATCAAGAGGCATTCTCTATTGCTTCGATGCAGCCCAACACACTAGCCTTCTGGGAACATGAGAGCCTCATGAGCCACTTTATTGTTCTTCAGAAGTGATGCAGCAAATAGGACCTACAAAACCAGAAGATTAAAAAAAACTCTGCATTAATCGACATGTAACGTGATTTTGTGTCTTCTAGTTCAAAAATTAGTGAATACACAACTCACTGCCCATCTTGTAAAGTTTTGTTGCTGATCCTTGGTTAGTTGCGGCCTAGTCCGGTTTATGAATCTCTAAAAGCACAAAAATATGAATGTATTCATGCACTTTCCATGAAAAATCCCAAAGAAACCTTAGAACTTCAAAAGAAATGATAAATTCTTAAAGCACTTGAAGGGTGAAAAGATCTGCTGATTGACCAACAACTTTGTCATATTCCAGACCTTCAGCAGCAAGCCCTGCCATTGACACTACAGCTAACCTGATAAAATGCCATTAATTGTTTATATTAATGGTATTTTTGGGTGTATCGTCAGTGTTAATGAGCAAATGTAATTTGTATCTTCATGTTGAATGCAGAAACTGAAGCTGATGCACAGTAAACATGAGTTCAAGAAAATAAATACAGTATATCATACAAACACAGAGTTTGACCGAGTTACCTGTCTATTTCCTTTTGATCAAGCTTCCCACTGTATATTAGCTTTTGTAATTGCTCATCTATCAAGTTAACATGCTCCTTTCCGATGTCCAGGGAATATCCCAAAATTGGTAATCCAATCAAATAGGCAACCAATTTTCCAGGAAAGCTCTAGTTAGTAAAAATCAATCTTCAAATATACTCCTGCTGCAGGAGACATACCCAAAAAATGAGCAGCTTCATGTCTTGCAATTCTCTCCTGATAGTCAGGAAAAACGGTTGAGAAAGCACCAATTGCAGCTTGCAGAAGACTGTGATGATAGAATAGAACATTAGAATCTATTGTTGATAAATTTGCAACATATTTTCATGGAGCATGCATAGAACATACAATGCTATTTATCATGCCATAAGTAGTAGATTTTTTTAGTGATACAGAACATTGAATCAAGTAAGCTGATGACTTTCGCTGCTTGAATATCCATTCAAAAAATCACAGAAAATATCAGATATCTGAATTGTTCAATGCATCGCTCTTCCAATCTTCAATAGGTTTATTAACAGAGACAACAAACACATACCCTGGTTCTCTAAAACCATACATACCATGGAGAAATGCTTCCGATAACCAATACTATCAATGAGATGCTTCCAATCAAGTAGGGAACGAAAAAGCCCCAATCCTGGAATAGAAAATTTGGAAAAGCTAAAACCATATACTTCAGGATGTTTGTTAATCTCAATAAGAAATGATCAGATTATTTTGCAGGATGCTGTGACCTAAATCTAATGCACTTATAAGAACAAAAATTGGACTACTTTGATTACTCCAGAGCAGCACAAAGAGGAGGCAGCAAGTACCCCAGGAAGCTGGCCTGCAAGAACTGCTAAGAATCCGGCGCTGCCGACAACTGTAAACAAAAATGCTGCCTGCATGATTACATCAAGGAAAATTCAGAACTAAATTTCTGATCAACACAAGATACTAAGTATACTACTATTACTACTCTTCTGCATATGCAATGCTGTTCCAGAATTCCCACTAAACCACCCTGCTTTGTTCAATTGCTGCACATTTAGCGAACAAGCTCACAAATACATTTTTAAGCCGTGGAACAGGCCTTACATCATTTCTGACACTCGGAATCGCCGGGTTCTCAGCGTTCTTTATCCCAAGCGTGGTGAGCTCTCGCAGAGATGTCTGTCATAGTTCAGAAGAGGGCATGCCAATGATCAGTACAAGGTCCTATGCAATTGCATTGAGACAAAACTCTACCTGACGCTCGCAACAGAAGCATGACAGGATGATCTCTGCAACTGCAAATTAGAAGATATCGCACTGACCGTGCGGCGCGACACGTACGGCTGCGAGCTCCACCGCTTGGCCCACCCGAACTCCTTCAGCTGGTCCAGCGCTTGCTTCACTTCCTCGCCGTCCTTCACGATGCAGATCAATCCCATTGGTCTTAGCGCACACACTGTGCGAGCACTCGCATACATGTTCAGAGCTCAGAATGGGGAGGTGGGCACCTTGTCGATGGCGGCCTGGAGCGCCTTGAGGTCCACCCCGGACGCCGCCGAGGAGGATGAGGCGGCGGCGGCGGCGGCGCGGCATTGCCGATGCGGCGCTGCGGCAGTGACGAGCCTGAGGGGGTTACGGGGGTTCGCGGCGGTGGGCGCGACGAGGGCGGCCACGATCGCCATGGTTCTGCAGCGGAGCACCAACCGGAGGGGATAACACAAGCCGGGTCAGAGCAACACGCGGCGCGTTTCGGATTTTTCAGTTTGATTTTGATCTTATGTGATGAGGATTCTGTCCGTGTCAACGTGTCACCCATTGCGCCTCCGGTGATCTCTTGCGATGTACTCTCGAGAAGATCTGAGCCGCACGTTGGGTAGGGGATATTTCTCGTTTTGTTCCCAGGAAAATTGTGCGCCACAATAAATCACGCAACTAGAAACCACCACTCTCTTTGGCGCCTAATCGGCTAATCCCCTACGCTTCCACTTCTCCGTCTCTTCCTCACTCCAACTCTCCAATCCTCGATTCCCCACTCGAAATTTCGGATCGGCGAGATCCCCACGATTCCAGATACTTCTCCTCCACCCGCGTCCGCTGCCCGTTCCGGCTCCGGCGCGGCGATTCGAGCCCGGCGTTCGTCCGGGTTCCACCGCCTCGCCGTCGTCGTCGTCGTCGGCCGGCTCCTGTTCCTCCGCTAGCCTCAGCCTTCGCCTCCGCCGCGGTATACAGCGTTGGTAACTCCGACGAGGACGCGTTCACCAGGTGTTGAAGGCGTGGAGGCCGAGGGGGAGCTCCCCACCGCGTACGATCTCCCCGGCATTGGCTCCGTCTACCGCCGCAGGCCGCTCCTCGTGCTCCGGTGGACTCTGCAGATTGGCACCTCCTTCGGCCGGTGGTTTGTGCTGCGCTACCTCGACCGCGTCAACGAGCGCTCTGTTGACATGTTCGAGGTCCGCCGCGCGTTACATTTGCTTGTGATCTCGTGCACGCTTGCTGTTTGATTAAATTCCTATAGATTTTTTTGGGGTGCTCATGAGCTGATTTGGCATTGGTCGGTGCTAATGTTGCAGATCAGGGCTGCTCAACTCAGGAGGATACTATAGGAACTTGGCCCGGTATGCTTCCTTTTGCTTGTACTGTGTACATCGGTTCGTTCGTGTACGTGATGACGATTAGCGGGTATATCATTCTGCTCATTGATGGCAGACATTTGTGAAGATTGCACAGGCAGTTTCATCACGACCGGTGAGCTTCAACAGTCAAGTAGTCGTTGCATCTTCATCACTTCAAATTGGAGCTTTAACTTATGATTTTGATGATTGTTATCTATCAAATGGTTATTCATACATCATTTAACACAGTAGCATTTATTGGAACATGAATGTACTATTCTGCTCGCATAATATTTCCAGACACTAGCTTAGACAACTCAGTGGCTATTTTCTTGCTACTTATTGATTGGTGGACCATGGACACCTCCTGTCTCTATTGCTGCAGGATGTGATTCCACCTGCGTACCTTGACGAACTTTCACTACTTCAAGACCGTATAGCACCATTTTCAACTGAGGTTGCTTTTAACATTATAGAAACGGAGCTTGGGTTGCCACTGGACATGATTTTCTCAGAGATATCACCAGAGCCTGTTGCCGCTGCGTCTCTTGGGCAGGCCTGTTTGTTTTATCATTTTGTAATGTCTTGAAGATTTGATTGCCTCTTCAACAACTTCATAATTACTTTTTTGCATTATGAACTATAGAAACAAAGCAAACTTGTGTGCCTGCCTCCTGTCAGCAGTGCTTAGATGGTTGAATTCAATTGTATGATTCATTCCAACTTGTTGATATTTGAACTATGCACATCAAAACTGATGCACTAGACAGTTCTAATTTACTTTTGTAAAGGAATACATAAAACTAATTTCATTTATTTTAAAGCTGGCACCTAGCAGCATCTTAACTTCCTAAGTCAAAAAATAAACAGATTCTGGCTATAAACAACCATGATATCTTGAGCAATCGGTGAAATGACAGTGACACTCTGCATAGTGCATCATCACCTATTGTCATTTTGGATGATATAACTTTTCATATTCTACTTTTGAAGGTTTAACAGGCCAGACTTCATTCCAACAGGAAGGTTGTTGCTGTCAAAGTACAAAGACCTGGAGTTCAAGCAGCAATTTCCTTGGATATCTACATCTTGAGATTCCTTGCTGGTGTTGCCAGGAAGGCCAGCAAGCTGAACACAGATCTTCAGGTAAGGCTAGAGTCCTACAGATTCCCAATGAAATCAAATGAAATGGTTGTTGCTTCAAACCAAGAGGCAACAGGAAGGGAAATTATCATTTTATAAGAAATCTCAACTATCTCATTTCATAAGCTTTCTGAGATTCTATTTAGGTATGCTTAATTTCTAACTGTACATATTTGATTACTTCATATGCAGTCTGTGCTTGACGAATGGGCATCAAGTCTATTTAGGGTAACTTCCTATGCACGTTCATACAGTACTTCTGGGTGAACTTGAGTTGTTTTTTGTTACTTTTTTTACTTTCATCATGTCAAATCTAAATTAATTTATTTGGCTATAGGTATAAAAAATAAACATTAATTAGGACCATCTGAAAGGAATTCTTTAAGCATGGTGTTATTAGGCTATGATAGCAACAAGCTAGAAAAAATATGGAGGCTGCCATCCAAATGGCTGGATCATCAGAACCCAAGCATACTTTTCAATTAAAGTTAGAATATCTTTTGTGCTAACATTCTATTCTAGCATTAACTCTTAGGCTCTGAGCCCAACTCACTTGGATTATATAATTCGAAGCCTGCGTATGTACAAATGAAACAACACATTTACATGCCAAATGGAATTAATCATTGATTAATTTCCAACTAGAAAGCAATTTGCACTTTGCAACACCATTAGAGTAAAATTTCATAGTTTATAGATGAATTGTTTTAAGAAACAAACATTAGCATCCTGGCAAGTCTATTTTCCTGTGACTTGCAATATTCTATGTACAGTTAACTACCTGATTTTAAAAATAAGGTGCATATTCTTAGAGCTACACATTGAATACAGGTAAATCACGTTTAATGCAGTAGATGGATTACAGAGCAGAAGCAAGAAATGGGCTTAAGTTCAGGTTACATTCTTCATGTATTAGCCAAAGTCAATTGAAATGCTTTGTCTAAGATGAAAACTGTCACAGTCAATTATCTTGAAACAATTTAAGCTACAACTTGTAGAAACTTGAACTAGCTTGTAGTTCAATTGACATAAAATTACTTGTTAGTTGAATAAAACCTCGCAATTTCTTTAAAAAAATTGTTCTAACATTCTGGCCAGTTCGCAGAAATTTTAAATTCGTGGCTCTACCACTGACTATGCATGAGCGCTACCACTAAACTGACAGGTGTTGTTCATTATGGCCAGATTGAGGATTGATATAACACCAATACCATTTTTGTACCTCCTTTCTGCAACAGGGAATTATATGGGAAATTTAGAGATGTGCTGGTTCAAGAAATGTATCTGGAACAGACAAGAAGATGAGTCCTTATCATGGAATGGGTTGAGGTGAAATCCACAAATATCATTTACTCGTTAGCAACTTGCACAGGGCATAGGCAACCCTAGTTACTGGCTTTTACTGTGATCTTTTAGGGGGGAAAATTGTCAGAAGTCAGAGATCAATATTTGGTCAAGGTAAAACCAACGGATAAATCATTGAAGTCTTGTACCTTACTATTATTAACACGCTTGAGGCCTCGACCTGTTGACCATTAGATCTGCTGGCATTTTTACCTCACAAGTCGGAGCATACTGTTCACTTTCTCAGCTTTTGGAATTTGGATTTTATCATGCAGATCCACATCCAGGAAATCGCACAGTTGATGGAAAACTAGCATACTTAGGTAATAGTTGTGTTCTTCTGTTTCTGTATTTAAGATTTCTGAAATTTAAATCTTGGTAATCAATTAGTCTCTAATTTACTCATTTACCACCCTTTACATGAAGCATGTTCTATTTTAACTAACTGAAACATTTTATTCACTGTGTAGATTTTAGAATGATGGGAGAATTCTGACAAGAACTTCATGATGGATTTATTGAAGCCTGTCTTCATCTTGTTAACGTGATTTTGATGGTTTAGCAAAAGATTTTGTTACTCTTGGGTAAGAATAAGAATTAACATCATAGGTCACTGTTGTTTTCTGTCGGTTGTCAACTGCCAAGTAGTTTCTTACTTCTGAATATGTGTGTATCACCGTATGTGACATATGTTTAATTTCTGCAGTCTACTTCCTCCAACCGCTCAGAAAGATGAAGTTACAAAGGCATTGACAGGTACTACAGGTCTAGATGAATGCCAGAATGTTAAGAAAAGAAATTACTAAACCTTTCACTTTACCCATGCATTTGTTATCCTGATCTCATTATTTTGGATCATTGATGATGATATAATAGCACATGTCTACTTGGCGTATCACTCACTATTCTTTGTTTGTAATATATCTCAGGTGTATTTCAAAATGCTGTTGACAGAGGGATGCAAAACATAAGCTTTGGAGACCTGTCAGGGAATCTTGGTCGAACAATGTACTGATCTAGTTTACAAAACCTTACTTTACAAAAATAAATGGGGTTTATACTAAACTTTCAATACTCTAAGTTTGCCAATAATTAGGGCTAATCTTGTTTCAGGTATAAATTCAAGTTTCAGATACCTTCTTACTTCTCTCTTGTAATTCGAAGGTAATAAGTTTTTCATAGTGTATATATCACTCATTGCCAGTCATTATATTCACTAACAGACAACAAACATGCAAATTGGTCCTTGCTTCCTTGCTGTTCTTTTACATTTGAGAGGTTTCCATGTCATTTTTCAGCCTTGCTGTCTTGGAAGGCATTGCAATCAGTTTCAATCCCAACTACAAAGTCTTGGGCAGTTCATACCCATGGATTGCAAAAAAAGTTCTCACAGAAAGCTCACCAAAGCTTCGATCAACGTTGCATACGCTTCTTTATAAGGTTAATTAACCTTTTAATTTTCAGACAACTACAAATTATGATGAGGCATGTAGTGGAACTTCTGTCATGACTAACCTCTTATGTTTCCTCCAACTATAGGATGGCACTTTCCAGATTGATCGCTTGGAGTCTTTGCTAACTGAGGTTGGTTCATTTCCCCATATGTTTTTAGTATGATCTGTTGATATTTATTGTCTGATATAGTTATTTTTAGTTCTATGGCATGTATAATTAATTAATTATTTCAACTTGCTGTAAAGCTTCCTTTGGAACACGGAAGGAGCCAAAATTTTTCTAGCAAAATTTGAAATTTGTGGTGCAGTAAAGAAGTAATAATGAACTAATGATTCATACGTAAGTTTGAATTTCGATTTTAGATAACATGACTAAAATTGCAGTTTTATTTTCCTTGTGGAATTCTGCACTTTGTACTAGGCAGAATCCCAGTTGGACCTGTCAGAGGCTGTTTATCAGTTTTGGATCCCCCCCCTCCACACACACAAATTTGACAATGATTTCGAATCTTAGACCAATGTATGACCTTTTTTTACTTGACTGGTTCTAGCTTATATATGGTATTTTGGTTAAATCCAGAAATCAGGTAGAAGTTGGCTGGTTTTTGGCAAACCATCTTCTCAGAACATGGCTCCTTTTGTTTTCTTGTTTCAGTCGCTTTGAGCCAGAACAGATCAGTCCTGGACCAGGAATCAACTAAAGGACACTGATAGTTCAAGATTTGCAATTAAACAAGTTTTTTCATTTACACTTACTGAACAGGTAAAATGAACTACATCGATGATTCTTTGATATTGAACTCCCCTAGATAATCAGCGATGATTGATCCCAATGGTTGAGGATTTGAAGTTTTCTGTTCTCTTTCCAGGGTGCCTTCGTGAAGGATTTACTTCTTTAGGAGATTGCTAAGGTCAGTTAGCTCATTAGAGGTGCATTTTTCATGTCTGTTCACTTGTTGGCTTGATTATCATCATATTTGGAAAGGCTGGAGTATCCAACATTCAAACGGTTCAAAATAGTTATTCACCCGTAAAAGAGCACTTGAGCTTAGCTATGGGGGAAAATCAGATCATATGTGAGTTTGTAATTCATCAAACATCAGATGTAGCTGACTTTTGCACGTTCTATGCCATGGGTACTTGTGAGGCAGCTATCCGGTCGTATGAATTAGAAATATTGTGCAGGAAATTTCTTCTAATTGACACCAACTTTGCAAACAAAGCAGAAAATTCATTTGTTTCAAAGAATGCAATTTCGAAATAAAATACTCCCTGTGATTCATCTACTTTGGGTTCCTAACTAATCTGATTTAGTTTACAATATAAGAAATTCTCTTTGACGTGAATCTTTTCTTAAACTGATATATGACAACTTTTTATAGGCCACATCTTCTGGTTATGCTTTCTCAAGCGTTGTGTTTGCAGGGATTGGATGTACTCGGAGCTGCTAAATTGAGTTCTGCAACATCTGCTGCAGCCTCTAGATTGCCATTTGCTGTTCCATCTCCATCACCCTCACTGGAAAATGAGGATGCCACTAACTTGAGAAATCTACATCGCCTTATACTACTTTTATCCAAGGTCTCTGTGATGCTTCTCTCTAAGTTAAAATAAATAGCTCAATAGGAGTGAGATACTCATATCTATCTGTGTTAAAAATTTAGCTGATACCGATAGAACATAATAAATTATCGCCAAACCTCATATTTAAATACTTGATAAAATATTATATAGTTACATACACGAACAGACCTTAGGTTTGTAATACTACACTAAGCAAAATACGTCAGTAGAAGCAAAACTAGATCTAAACCCATAAACATGGTTTGGGTCCTAGAACAAAACCTTAAAAGTCTTCGTGCGACGTTTGCTCCTAAAGGAACTTCTCTAAGGTTCGGTCTTTGTCGTACTGCTTTTCTAG
This sequence comes from Oryza coarctata, assembly GCA_030770085.1. Taxonomy (NCBI): domain Eukaryota; kingdom Viridiplantae; phylum Streptophyta; class Magnoliopsida; order Poales; family Poaceae; genus Oryza; species Oryza coarctata. The sequence continues at coordinate 20,366,207 of CM061468.1, forward strand.
GTAGGAGATAATAATAGTAAGAATGAGTATATGAGTTACTTAGCAAATCACGAGAATTAATGTGATTTGTAAGGATCATCAAGAGAGGTTTTGTTTTGTTTTGCAATCAAGTTTGTTTTTAAAAATTATCTTTATAAATTTTAAATGTGCTCTTAAAGTTATCGAAAAGAGGCTAACATCTCAATCTATTCTGTGATTTGCTAGGCAATAACTTACTATATTTATCAGAACGAGACTCGTATCTTAACTTATTCCACAAGTCGCTTTACAACGACTTGTCTCAATTTCGATTCAGAGCATACAACCCCAGACAGTACCTCCATTTCGGTGCTTTCAAATTCTTTTTCTTTTGCAATTATAACTCAACTTTATCTTATCCAACTCCAAATTAGTGCTAAACAACACTTCGGGTTACACAGTTCTGTTTCAGACCACTCAGGTCTTCCATCGGCCATTTAGTCTGTTTCTAGTAACAATTTTCATAACACAATAGATTTTTTCATAAAACGTTTTTAAATATAAAACTACACTAGAGGGATCATTTCTCATCTATGTATGACTGTGGACACAACTTTTCGAACAGTTTATAAGCTTTGTAAAGGGCACATGCTTTACCCACACGACGCAATCTTTTTCCAAACCCTCTATACGTATTGATCAAATACATATGGTAAGGGGAGATTCATGACAAGGTCTTTCTAAAGTATTTTTGGGATGGTCGGTTGTCAACTGAACAGGTCTTAAACCAAGTAACAGACAAGTCCTAGACACCCCGTACTCAGGGTCCCATAGGCGCATTCTAGATGTCACCTTGGCAACTCTACGCCTATTGACTTTAACACATATCTCAAGTCTACCAATTACTTAGCTAGAGCTATCTCATTCCACCCATGTGGTCGTACTTTAATATGATAGTGAAACTCTTTAAGCAATCGGTCCTTATGTGTCATGTGGAAGTCAAGTCACACAACGGTGACTATCCATAACCATGTTTGATAAAGTCATTTTATTTTGTAAAGTTCTCGATCACAAATGTCAGTATTTTAAACTATTTTTAAAATCCATTTTATTCCATCGATTAGTTTTGATAGAATGTCGTTGATACTCATACTTTGCTGAGCGGGAGCATCAATATAACAACAAGGTAATAAAGGTATAGTGTCATCGACAAATAAAGAGGGTATGTGCAACAAGTGGTTCAAGGCCTATCATACCAACTAGCGATTCGCGGCCAATATCATGCACCTAAGTTCATAAACAAAATAATTTTTAATTTAAAAATATGGGTTCAACATGATTAAAAGTTGACTTGTCTTGGACTTAGTCTTAATCTTCTTCAATAAACTCCTCGACTAACGGCTCCTCGGTAGTGGCTACTACATGGCACAAAACAATAATACGTGAAAAGAAATAAAATCAGAACCTAACATATATAACTAATAGTAGGATCTCATTTAATTTTGAGAGGTACGGGCTCAAATGGAGTTTCGGTTAAAAAGATATGAATTTTGGAAAAGATTAAATTATTTTTTAATTATAAAAATGAATTAAATATTTTTTGAAAAAGAAAAGATTTGTCTATGGCTAACAGGTAGGGCCAGGGCAAGGGAGGTAAAGTAGACTTTTATTTTTCGTATGTTAATGGGCCTTGGCAGGTGTTGTTGGGCTAAGAAAATGAGGTCGAAGCCTTTTGGCTTCATAGGCTAGCCCAACACCTAGCTAGGTCGAGGCGGGCGTGCCGTGTCGGCATAGTGGACCTGCGGTTGTCTGACATGGCTATCGCGTGGCATCCATGTGGTCGCTAACCAGGAGAGGAGACTGGAGGAGAAATCAACGGTCAATGGAGCTCGATGGCATCTGGCCGAACGACAACGATTTTTTATGGTGGCTAACGACGAGCGGTGGTGGACTTCGGTAGGAGTGTGTCATTTGGTCGTCGCCGACGACCAAATGGGCAGTGGAGTGGCTAGGTTTTAGATTCGGTTTGAGACGGTGAAGAGATAGAAAGAAGGGGAGAGAACCCAAAGGTGCTACCTCAGGAAACACGAAAGGGAGACAACAATGGCGCTCGACGGAGAGAGGGAAAGAGAAAAAGAAGATGGTGGTGGTGTGGAAGCTCGGATAGAGTCCAGATGGTGCGAGGCGAGGCGGACGGCTCCATGGCCTTTTATAGGCACAGGGTTACACATGGCAACAACAATGGAGATAGGTGGCGCCGCACAGTGTTGCGCGCGGGTGGCACAAGGCGGCAAAGTGTGGCACAACACCATGATAGTGCTGGCCAAAATGAAAGGAAAGAGAGAACGCGAGCAATACGGCGGTCGGGACGAAACGGAGGGAGTGTGCTCACTCGTCAGGGCCTAGCCCAAATACAATGGCGATGTGCTAGGGTTTGGGGAGAGGAGCACATTGTGTCAATTCTTAGAAAGACAGTGGTGCATTGTCTATATGCGCAGTGTGGGCAAGAGCGGTGTGTTGATAGGCGTTGCTAATGCGGTAGGGAGGCATGATTGCGTGCTGTGGTGGCCAGCGCATTTGACCAAGCGCTCGATGCGCATGGGGTGGTGCTAGAGGTAGGGGACGGCCATGACACCGTGTGTTGGGCGGCTGGCCGTAGTGAAGTCGGTGGGTGGGCCCGACCTGTTGACTAGTACACTAAGGCGCAAGCCGCACAGAGCTAGGCCGTATAGAGAGAAAAACATGCTATGCAGGCCAAAAGAGGAAGGAGGACGGGCGGGCCAAGAGAGAGAAAGGAGGGGAGAGCGGCCAGGTGAATATCATTTTTGAATTTTTAGGAATAATTTAAAATTGAAAATTTGAATGTTTAAATTTAAATTTGAACTCAAAAAATTTTTAGAGGATATTCTAGGATGGATTTAAAGAGGATTTGAGATCCATACACACGCTCTTTAAAAAATAAAAAGATCTAAACTTCATAAATAGATTTCTATTTAAATGGTTTTTATCAGATGTAAAAATACGGGCGTCACAGTCGCTCACAAGGAGGATTCATCTCCAGTAAGTAAAATTCTTCTCAATATTTTCACATTTTTTTAACTAAAGTATGAGTGGATGAAATATATAAAATGCCCTAGCCTCCCTGACTATATACTAGTGTAAAAAAACATTAGTCATATACAGAACTGAATTCTGGATTCAATTGAGGAAACACCTATGGAGTTACAAAATGATGTTTAACTGGCAAATCATAGCACCTTCAAGCCTTCCAAATAAATGACCTGCAATGATGGTTTTGCAAAACTACTCTATGAGAACTGAAATTGCAAAATGTACTACCTCTATTTTGAGTCTTTGTACTGTACTACCATTTCTCATTCTATGCAATCCTTTTGCAGACTCCAGGATACAATACCAATGGGGAGAAGGAAGGTGATAATAAAGATGAGATTTCTCGTGTTATATTAAATGAGATCTCTACGAGAGTTTCTGCCAGTACTTTTTGTCATTCCTGAGGTATAAGGGAAATACGAGTAGGATGAAATTATATTTTACAATGATGTTAATCATGATCGGTAACTTCTAGGCTCCACATTGATGCTCGCTTGTCCATACCTTTAACGTAGCTTCCACTAGAATCCCAACAGCAGTTTCTCCTCCTGCCAACAGATTTAACTAATTGTGTTCTGTCTTGCGCCGTTGCAAGAACCATTAGAATATTATTCATATGAAGATAAAGCAGGTACAAGTTTTCTACCTGAAAGGTTTTTATTTAGCAATCTTTTGAGAAATACCTATACATACCGAACAAATTTTCTCCCAAATAGCACCGTCTTCTAGGCTAGAAATTGAATACCCACCTTGTTATTTACCATGATTAATTTTGACTTTGTAATCCTTCGTGTGCAAGAATTTTTTGGGGGAATCATGTATTACATATTCTGGAAAAAAAATTAAGTGGTCCTCTAAAGTTTTTTCTGGACACTAATCGACAAACTTCTGCTTAAATCTATGTTTTATTACAACATGGCTGTCACGTGCCGAAATTACTGTTTGAACAGTAATGACGGACGTTATGGCGCGATGTTAGGTTTCTTGTTTTAGAGATGAGATTAAATTGAATTGTTGCTTGTTTCCTTTATTTTAGAGATTAGTTTCATAAAGGTTAATTATCCCATCTATGTACAGCAAAGATGAATAAACTAGTCCCTAAACTCCAACTCTGGTGTTTCCCATGGTCGGCCAATTTAGATGTATTCTTCCCAATGCCCTCCTTCACCGAGCGTCGTTTTACTTCGACGTCACCGTCCAACCTCTCTCCGATGGGTGTTTACCGATGATCCAAGCAAGGATCATCACAATGGCAGTACTGAAATTTGACTTGAAGGACGGATTCGTGTAAATCTTGCTTGTTTGAGTCTATCAGGAAGAGATCTTGTGAATCAGCAATATAACACATCATGACACAACAACTCCCAAGTACATATTGCCTGGAGATAAAAAGACGAGAAATTTTTCTTTCAATTGAAAACCATTACTTATCCATTTACACAAGTTTAAACTCAAATCACCCTCCTTCACACTGGGCGAATAAACAAGTTCATGCTATACTAAGAAACATGCCTTAGGTATATATGCAATAAATACAACAACAAACAAGATACTTTGTTTGTTGGTATGCTTTTAACCACCAAAAAGTGGTTAGTTTCTGACCATTGCATTCTCAGTAAGAAAGCTCTCCATCTTTAGCAATGCCTGGAAGAGTGGAAATTGAAATATTTTACAGTCGGGAATAATTCAATAAGTCAGCTTAAACCAAGGCAGGAATACCTCGATAGCAATGGCACTTGGTGTAAGTATCGTCACATCGTTGTGTCCCTGTTTGATTGCAATATCTGCATTTCGATTAATGGTATTTATAGTTAAAAACTGTGTAGCAATGCATTAAAAGCTGAATATCACATGAACGCATCATTTTTGGTGTGTCCATTAGTAGTAAAAGCTAAAAAGCAATAGAATGAAAATCCAGATAACATATAGCAATGCTGCTATTCAACTGTGTAGTAAACCTACGTTCAAGGGAAACTTTGGCATCAGCATTTGCATAGGAGTCCATTCTTTGTTCAAAAAGAGCAGTAAGTTTTCTGTAAGCCTGTAGGAAAAAAAAAGCTATTAGCACTGTCCGCATGCCAAAGACCCCAATTACATAGCACTAAACAAGAGCTGCTACCTTTGCATAAGGATCGCCAGATTCTTGGTGCAAGAGGGGCCGAGAAGCAGTTCCCACCGCAGCAATCCGTCTTGCAAGTGCATCCAATGGAACATCTAACCAGATTGTTAGCCCTTTCTTCATGTAACTCCTGCAAATTTCACACGGCAAACTTACTAAGCATTGCTTTTGAAGAGCAATTCAGGGTAGTTTATCACTTCCAGTACCAATTGATTGGTCGGATCACAGCACCACCTCCAGTTGCAACAACTAATCGATGCATTGACGACAAATCCCTTAGTACCTCACTCTTGAGAAGTCCAATGAAACAAGAGGATATCAGAAAGCTTTCTTATGAGGTGGTTGAATAACATCGTAATATACCCGCCACTACTAAACCAAGATGGGAAAAGAATGGCTTGGGTTCTGAGTCATTTCTCGTACCTAGAAAAGAAATAGAAATAAGTCTTATATCTCTAGAGAAACAGACGTATACCTCATTATCTCTGAAGAATGCTTCACTATGGAGCTGAAAGATTTCAGCAACGGATGATATGCCAACATCCTTCTCAACCAACTTATCGCTATAATGAGAATAATATCAGTAACGTTGCTGAATCATGGACAGAAGAAGTTGCTTCAAATTCTAGGTTGGCATTTGCTGTAGTTAATTATCAGAGACAAATGCAAACCTGTCAAAGAAAGAATAGCCTAATACTTCAGCTAATATCTTCCCAACTGTAGTTTTGCCAGAACCCATCATTCCTGTTTATTTCAACAGTACACATTAGAATTAGATGAGTTCCAATATGATGAAATGCACTTGAGCAGGGCAAGAACTAACCAACTAGGTAAATACACCGGTCATTCAAATAAGGGATCACATCCTCTGCTTTTTGCTGCAATGAACAGGAACATCAGTTATATCAACAGAAGTTTGTAGCTTGTCAAATGGACAATGCTTCCATGTAAACTTGACCACAATTACATAATTTCCTAACCTTTAGAATAAGAGCTTCATCAGCAGAATAATAAGCTTTCTGAATACCTGCAAGACATATAATGCATGTGCATCTCGTCAGAATAGGTAGCCAGGTAATTCCTAGTGCAATTGTGCAGACAATGGTCTTTTCTTCTCTGGAGCTCTGTAAATTATTAAATTTCTTATTGCTTGCAGATTATTAGTAGTTATATCTAGATATGTTCAGAAATATGAACCAGTGAATACTATTTAAATTTATTAGTTGGTGAATTACCACTTATAGGTTCTCTAAAAATACACAAAATAGGGGTTGTGTGTGTTGTAGTGTGAAGCGTCATTATCCTCAACACATAAAAGAAGGGATACTCTCCAACCAACTCTCCATTCCACTCCCTATCCATCCCTTCTCTCTTTCCAAATGTGAGGAGTATCTCATCTCTCTTTGATGTGGTACAACATCATTGTTGTAAATTATATAATGAATATAAGATACCAATAAAATATAGATGGATGGGATCTAGGGAGCCAAATTTAGAGAGCTTATTGAAGCGTGCAACAAAATAGAGAGGAATTTGGATAGGGAGGGAAAAAATAGGAAGATGCTCTCATGTCCCAATATTCTGAATTTCTGCAATATCACAAATAGCGTTACACCAAGAACACCCTGTTTTTACTTCCAAAAGAAGAGAACACCCTAACATGGATTGGATCAACCATTGACGTTTCATTGAAGCCCATGATACATTTCTTAACGGCTACCCACTCCATGATTAGGTATATGTCCATTTCAATGTCTCCTTGCAGCTGATGCCTGATGTGGAACGAACAAGTCCCAACACCCTCAACTAACACTGATTCCACAACTACACCCTCCACAAATACTGATTCCACAACCATGCCAAGAAACTTCAGCGGCAGCACTGCAACTTCACCATTTTCCATTTAGATCCTTATATTCTTTGGATTCATAGTCTCCTGTGTTCCTTTCTTGTTTTTCTTTCCTGTATTTCTGTCCAACTTCTCAGTTGCCGCGTGTACATCTGAAGATTGAAGCGTGTCCTGCCTACAGCTGCTGCAGATGCACAGATACAGCTCTCTTCCGCATAACCCGTTTAAGACAAAACTTTTCTTTTGAAAACAATCGCTAAGGCCAAAACGTTTTTTAAGCAACTTATACCAATTTTACGACGGTGTCAGATGAAAGTCACAGTGCTGGTCGTTGACATATCTATATCCAGAGCTCCCATTATCTGAAAAAAAAAATCTAGAACTCTCATTAAAGAGGTAATACAACTGATTACCTGCCGGTATCCTGGAACACGAAACCTTCAGTTTGGCACCGCGGCTCCGGCAATCGGAGCCCAAAACCAGCGGCCGAGCCGGTTTCTCCGCCGCGAACCTCACCGGAAACCTCGCCGCGGAAGAGCGGTGTGGGTTTCCGAGTCCGACCCAGGCACCGGACTTCGCCCGGAGACCCACACCGGCGTCCATCTCTCCAAATCGATCAGACCCGATAAGAACGGGGTCTTAATTATTCTTGATGGAGATGGGATTGGGTTTACCGGTCATCGCCGGATCAATGGAGAACCCGCCGGCGGCGGCGGCGCGGCGGCGGAGGAATAGGAGGATTCTGGCGGGGACGGGACGAGCGGAGGGAGAGGGACGGGAGTTTGTATTGGTCCCGTGCGAGGCTTTTATATACTGTGTACGAGGCTATCACGTATCAATGAAGTAGGTTTTTTGTCTGGAGGTCCAGCACGTTGTCAATATTTTTGGGGGATGGCATAATGGTTGCTCCAATAAAAACTGGACTCAAATGAAAATGCACGTCCCTGCGAAGAAAAGGCTAGACCTAAACCTTGATAACTAAACAAATCCTCATATTCACATTAGGGTGAAGCCAAAATTTAGATTGTATCATGCTAATAAATATGGTTATATGCCATTGCTTTTTTTCGTCAAAAAAAAAGCCATTGATTTCTTATATGTACTTTTGAGCTATTACCATTTGTTCTGTGCTCCTATTTTTAACTTGTCTATAGAGGACAACCCTTTAAAACTCGCTTTTGATCGTCGTCTAAGCAGAAAAAAAGACATTCCAAATTGATCGTCGCATACTGCTGTGAACGTGTTGGCTCTTCCAGGTTGGATGCATTTGATTTGGCACGCAAAAAGTCGTGTTGGCTCTTCGGTTGGATTAAAATCAATGCTCAGCTCTTCTTTTTACGCATGCAAGGCTAGCTGCTTCTCCAGTGCCTGCTTCTTTCGATGTGACATAATTGCTCCTTGGTCTCGCTGCCAAAGAATTATACGGTGATCAACAACGAATGGAGCGAGTAGATACCAAAACCAAAATTGAACATCTATTAGTCATTTTCTTGTTGATCCAATGCAACATAGACTAATCCAGAGAGTTGCCACACGCGAGAGATGGAGCGGTTTCCTCCCGCCAGTTTTTTTAGATACCACTAGAGGTAGAGAGAGTTTCAGGACTTCCAAGGTTTCAGCTGGCACCTACTACAACGCTTCACCCAAGAGGCACTCAACGAGTCAAATCTACTCGCAATAGGGACGCACTAGACACTTTCTTAAGCCTCTCTTCACCAAACGAAACAAGCATGGACGCACGGCTCTGGTGCGTCCTATCGAATTCTGATAACTGCAGGGACCCAGCCGCAAAAAAGAAAACCATTTACTCTCCCGGTTTTGCCCTCCACCTAACACGAAGTGACCGGCGGCTGCTTCGCTAGAAGGGTGGGGGCGTTTTGGGGAAATTGCTAACCCGGTGGGGTCCTTGGGGTTAGTTGGGCAGGCGGATATCTCTCTCCCCCGGTGGATCCAACTACCGCCGCCCCCGCACGTCCGCTGCCACGTCGGAGCGACGCGGCCGTGGGTTGGTGGCCGATGGTGACGGCGGCGTGACCGAGAGAGGTGAGACGTCCGTCCGAGCTCTCCTTCTCCTCCCTTCTCCTTCCTCTCCTCCGATCGTCTTCCATCAGTTTCAGGTGTCACGGCGCGCGACAGCTCGACAAGTTGGCACTTGGAATTGTGCGAGGTTGCACTGCCGTGCTTCGGTCAGGCCGATTCACCGGTTCGGCGAACTTTACACGTGTTGATCGATCCAATTTTTTATTAAGGTCCTCACAGAGGATTTTTAAAGGATCTAGATCCTATTAAAAATATATTATTTGATTACTTAAAAATGGTTAAGATTTTAGAGAAAAGTTAGCATTTGTCTGACAAAAATTGACTGAGTCTTTGTTTCTCAAATTCAAAATATGGTACTCAAACGATCATTTTTATACTTTCTTTTTTTTAACTCTATTTTATACTTATATAATATTAAAATATTGCATTTTTTTTCTACTCTTGCTTTAAGGGGGGGGGGGGCCTTAGCATGGTTTAGCGTCGACTGAGCATGAGAGCGTTTTTGTTTTTTGTAGATTGAATTTTGGCAATTGAAAGCTTATGAGCAGAAGAAAATCGGCGTGACACTTGGTAGCGTAATAGGGACTTAATCATGGCAGCTTGCACTAACCGGTTGTCTTAACCCTTAACAACCCTTCCCTGAATTTCAAGAAAAAAAAACTTGTTTTGCACTTTCTGCCTTTCTAGTTCAAGAACAGCAGCGAATGGTTAGTGATGAGGCTCGTTGGGGACGGGAAGGTGCATGTCGTACACTAGTACAGTCACATAGGCCTCCACTGGTTAAGCTTATCCATTTGTTGCAGCAACTCAGGAATTATTAGCAAGCAACCAAGCAAGCCCATGATAAATAATCTGATGCATTATTAGGCATAGTTGCATCAAATCTGCTAAATTTCGTACCGTGGGGCTGGTCAGCTCATGGTGCTCCGGAGAGAAAGGTAGCCTATAATTGACAAAATCTTGGTGTCCAAATATCATGTTTTCATATCGCCAACGTGCGTAATGTGCAAAGTACGTACGAAAGAAACAATTATTTGAAACTGAAGCACAAAAGAAATATCGATTACTTGTCAGCACGACGTCAGAAACTTGCAAGTTCTTCCCTAGATGACGCGGGATTTTGCGTTTCTTTTTGGAGCGCAAAGCCGTAAGCACAATTGAGCAGGCCGTCGGCGCCGCAGCAAATGTGGGCTTGGGCCGCATGTAATCTGCACTTCTGCATCTCAAGAGCCCAGGAGACGGAGAGAACACGGAAAGCGCCACGCCGACCACCTCAAAACCTTCGGGCTTTGCAGTTGTTGCAGCTTTGTGCTGGGATGCAATGCTCCTGCACGCAGTGTAAATCTTGGTCAAGAAGAGAACATCAACAACATGGAGTCCTTTGTTGAAAAGAGTTGAAGAGCCGGACATAATGATTTGAAATTTTGAATTGACTAGCAAAATACCCGTGGTGCGTTGTAACGGGTAAAAAAAAGGACGTAGGGTGGTTATATAACACGACTTGAATTACAGTCAACAAAACTGAAATCAGGCACGTCCCAGTAGAAGGAATGCTCGTATCAAATATAACATCGTGAACGATTTCACTGATTGGTTTCAAGGTGTAACATGAGCAAACCCACCATTAGGTGTTAACATAGTGAGGTACTCATCTAAGCAGAATTGGTAGAAACATGTTTAAACAAACTGGGCGGAGGACAAATCAAACCTAAACGAAATTTGTTAATACCGACTATTATCACACCAGAAGTTAGCACATAAGCCGTATTATGCTCACCCAGACTTTAGCTAAGCTCGTAACACAAAATATAGAGTAACATCAATTGTAGGGGAAAAAGTTAACACGCCTCGTAAAATTTAAAAATTTATTTTATACTTATTTTATAAAATTTAAATTTTAAACTTAAAAGTTAATTTAAAGTTTTTTATCATAATTTATTTTTTTATATTTACTTTTAAATCGTTAGGAATATAGATATAAAAAATTTACTAAAAAATATTTTTAATCATTAATAAACAGTTTCACTGGTACTTATCGTAAGCCAAATGAGAGCCATGAAATCTTCCGGACGCCGTCCGCCCAGAACGGCGAAACCCTTAACGAACCTAGAGAAATCCTCGTCATAGCAGTGCTAAAGCGAGCAACCAACAGAAGAAGCGCGGCCGACAAAGCGGCGCCTACGATGGCGAAGGGCTGCCAAAGAGCGGAGGGTCACGGGAGCCTAGCGCGGACCGTGTCGAAGGCATCGAGGCGGTGGTTGGGAGGAAGGGATCACCGGCGGAGGCGTCGAAGCGGTCGGCGAGGAGGATGTGGATGAGGGATTTGGATCCACCGTCAATGACTGGCAAGAACCACCTTGCCGCGATCGACGCGGCCGTGTAGAGGAACCGGAAGGAGGAGGACGGCTGGAGCTCGCCGGCCTCGGGACTGGTGGCTCCGAGGAGGTGGCCAGTGCGGGACGCTACGGCGGTCAGCGAGGGGACCTTGTTGGCACAACGTCGTCGAGGCCGGCGTGGAGCTGGATCTTGTTGGCGTTGCAAACAAAATCGGAAGCAATCATGTAACGCCGATCGCGTCACGCGCGACGACGGCAAATGCATAGACGATTAAATGAATTGGAAAACGCTGGACCGTGGTGGGGGATCATTGGGCTGTGGACGCTTGTTGGGCTGAATCGGACGCGCTCAGGAAAAGCGATGCGAGCGATCTGCGCGCGCGGGGAGTATCTACGCTGCTACGCAGGAGACGACGGACAAAACCGCGTACGGACGATTGGAAAGTTGCTCTTTTTTTTAGTGTAGGTGTATAGAATCGAATAGACGAAAACGAGATAATTTCCCTTCCAATCAATTACACTTGTGGAAACTTTTTTCCAAAGATTACAGTTGCAAATCGACCCTCCAAATAAATCAAATGTGAACACCCACAGCAAAAGACTCACCCCGAGGATCCAATTCTCTCCAACGGGGGAGTCCTCCTTATTACGCCCCCTTAACCAATTATGATTTCTGACGGCCCGCTGGTAATGTAATTCCCTGACAAATCCAATTCCAACTCCGTGTATCAAAGGCATCCTCCTCGGAAGCAATCTCCCGTTTAATTTCCTCCTAAACCCTCAGGTTGAGCGTGTGCTTGAGGTCGCCGACGTGCAGCGTGTGGCTGCCCAGCGCCACCTTCCGGTTGCCGAGCTCGTCGACGACGCTCAGGTCCTTGCACACGTCCACCTTGAACGCCACCACGCCGGCCTGCCCGGGCTCCAGCGACACCTTCTCGAACCCCAGCAGGTGCTTCGCCGGCGCGTTGTGCACCGACGGCGGCGACGAGAACAGGAGCACGGTGTGCCTGCCGGCCATCTCGCCGGCGTTGCGCACACGGAGGTGGACGTCGAAGGACAGGTTCTCGCAGTGCTCGCCGGAGGCGTCCACCGACAGGCAGTGCTCGGTGTAGCACGTGTGGCCTTCGGCCAGCTGCACGGCGACCTGCTTCGGCGGCGACACGAGGTGGTGCGCGAAGTTGGTGTAGCTCAGGCCGTCCCCGAAGGCGTACACCGTGTCGCCGGTGTAGAACCGGTACGTCCGGCCTGGGTAACCGGTCGACGAGTCTGGCCGCATGCGCATGTCGGTCATCGGCACCTTGTCGGCGAATGACGCCGGGTACCACGTCACCGGCAACCTTCCACCTGAGCTCGTGATCAAACAGCATAATCAGCTCAACTCACATGTAAAAAGGTTCTTTTGAGAGAAAGGACAGTTCAGAGATGCAATGCACTCACTTGGATTGTGGTATCCGAAGAGGATGTCGGCGAGGGCGGCGCCACCGGCTTCGCCGGGGTAGCCGACCCAAAGAATGGAAGAAATTTTGTCACTTGACTTGGCGAAAGAAATGTCAAACGGTCCGCCGGACATGACGACGAGGATGACAGGTCCCTTGGAGGCGTTGGCGACAGCCGAGACGAGCTGCGGCTGCTGGCCGGGCAGGAGGAGGCTCGTCCTGTCCAGGCTCTCGCGCTCGACGGACTGGTCGGCGCCGACGACCAGCACGGTCACGTCAGCACTGGCCGCGGCCTGCGTGGCGGCGATGAGCTGGAGGCTGTTCCCGCTGCACCCGACGTTGGTGCAGCCCGGCTGGTACACGGTGGCGACGTTGGCGCCAAGGCCCTGGAGCGGCGTCGTGTACTTGCACGGCGTACCTGCACCATCGCATCGCCGGCATGCAGTTAGCGCACAGGAATTCTCCTCTCGATTGATCACATTAGCTTCTCAACCACGGTAGCAAAATTGTTACCTTCGTAGTTGCCGATCATGGTGAAGCTGGCATTGGCGTTGGGGCCAATGACGGCCATGGACTTGATGGACTTGGCGGAGAGCGGCAGCGCGCCGGTGTTCTTGAGGAGGACGATGCCCTGCCGCGCGGCCTCGCGGGCCAGCTCCTGGTTGGAAGACGTGCACACGTCCTTGGGGCCGAGGCTGCCGAAGGGAAGCTTCCTCGGGTCGCCGTCGAAGAAGCCCAGCCGCATGAGCACAACGAAGTTGTTGATGACGGCCCGGTCGACGTCGGACTCCGACAGCTTCCCTGCCTGCACCGCCGCCACGGTGTGCTGCGCCAGGAAGTTGCCGCAGTTCAGGTCCAACCCTGTCACAATTTGGTCAAATCAATCAGAAAAAATGTGAAAATATGAAAGGTGAAATGCAGAAGAATTGTTAGTAACACTGTAGTATGAACAGATATGATACTTGAGGACCTATTCCCTCAGGATAAAGCCTTATAAATCATTAGAATGATTTGGTCTATTTGTCAATATATTGCCGAAAAACTTGAGAATAGGTTCATATACAGCGTAGCTAATTGTTATAATGTTTTCACAAAATTGAAGAAAATATCATGTGACAGTGTGGCACATGACAAAATGCAACAAAATTATGTATATTTCTCTTTTGCCTGTGGTAATCAACATTGGTCAAAACTAATAAAAGTTTCTAAAATGACAAATACAGAATGGCAAACACTTGAACATAACTGAAAACCAGCACTCCTACCTGATGATAGCGTGAGTTCACCGACACAGCTTGGAATAATTTCGTCAGGTCAGGCTGCAGGTTATTGAGGCCCCTTATGCCCTAAAGATGTTGCTAGCACCCCATCAATTACACTAGATTCCCTAACAACTCGATGGTTACTGCCTATCTCGACTCGTACTAATTGGCTAGCTGCTACGAGTCGCGTTAATCAAATCAAAATTCCATTATCGGACAGGAAAATGAACAGTTTGAGCTCTTCAGAGGTTAGACCATCGAATCCTGCAACTGCGTGTTGTCTGTACTACATGGGAATGCATAGTTAGAGGTGGTTGTGAGTGACCAAGGAACGTACCTGATTTTATTGTGATGGCAGCTGCGTCCTCAGGGGTCTTGGTGTAGTGCTGGTTATTGTACAGCACGTCAACCGAATCGCAATCCGACACAATGTATCTGCAAGAAACCATATACACCATCTCAGAACAAGATCTCTGAATCATGGTAAGGCTATTCATCTCTGAAGCATGAGATGGTTGCAGTTTTGGAAGTGTAAGGAAGAGATGAAGTAGGGACTAGGGAGAGACCCGTTCAGCTTCCAGTCCCCTCTGATGACTCCCGACAAGAGATCCTTGTCTGCACAGGTAGGTTTTCCATTGACCTTGTTGTAGGAGCACATTACACTGGCCACATTGCCGTCGATCACGCAGCTCTTGAACGGGGGCTGGAATGTGTCGTCCAGATCCTGCTGAGACACCTGAAAAATCACAAGAATACGAATTGGGACAGGAATAAGAGCATTGAAACATGGGGCACACACATTGGTGATTGCTACTCTTCTCCTACTACCTCTATTTTCATTACTGTACAGTTTTTTTAGTCAGTTTGGTAGAACATAACAACAATGCTGGAAGTATCAAATCGTATTGACAAACATTTTAGGGCTGAAGATGGTTCTCATGAATGATATCTGATTCGACACGCATGACTATGTTAGGTGCAACACTTGTTTAGTTTATCGGCTTAGTATTCACAAATTTAAGATGTAAAGGCAAAAGGTTCCGCTCATGTGGCATGTGCTCTGTCCTTGTGAGAATAGAAAAATCAATCATCTGCTTAGTATCGACAGTGTCGGGACACTGCCAGGGAGGTGCAAAGGCGGGTTCGTTTTATGAGTTTTGGTAGGTAGAAATGGCCAAGATCTGCCATTTCGGGGAACTTCAACACCCAGAATCTGAGGAAATTAACAATCTGCAGTTTCTTTTATCTATACGTGTTCAAACATTCCTGGATTACCCTCAAATAATCCATGTTTAAACTATAGTTGTCTGACTTAATTCAAGGTGCTGTGGAGTGATCAGGTATTCAAGTGCAAACTAGAAATCACTCAACCAGCATGTTACTGTCCAAATAGCAAGCGCAGTTTTGCAGCCACGGAGAATAAGTACCGTAAATTAAAGTAACCCGTGTGGGTGTATAGCTAATTAACTTGTCGTAGAGACTCGTCTACATGTATTGTCGGTGTCATTTCGCAGGAGAAAAGGATCCAATGGCCCAATCAACGGCAACGGTTGTGCTCGACATTGATTGGTCACTAGGTAAAATGGAGCTACATCCATTACACTAAACGGAAGGGTCAATCATAAAGACACCAACTGAACCGACCCTGTACCACGCGGTTTCAGTACAGCAAGCGAGCCACTACTACTGTACTAGCTAGCTCATTTACTCACACGTATCACCTGCTGCGAACATGGCAGAGCGTATTCAACTGTGCAAAACGGCAACTCGAACACGGCGCCGTGACCATTGGTCACCAAGCAGCCAACCATGGCGACGGCCTAGCTGCCAAATGCATCAAAGAAACAGGAAAGGACAACCAACCAGCTTACCACGGCATCGAAGGTGTAGCGCTCGACGCCCTTCCAGTTGTCGACGTCGTAGGCGGTGTAGTGCTTGCAGCAGGCGGCGACCTTGAGTGCGTCGCCGCCGCTGCCGCCGGCGTCCTGGAGGCCGGTGACGTAGCCGACGGCGTACTTGCTGGCGAGCAGCGGGTCCTCGCCGGGCGTCTCCTGGCCGCGTCCCCACCGCGGGTCGCGGAAGATGTTGATGTTGGGGCTCCAGAACGTAAGCCCGGCCAGCCCGACGTTGTGCATCGCCCTCGCCTCCGTCGACACCACCTTCATTCAAACGCATCACCACAGTTCTCCATCCGTGTCAGAATTGTTCATCCGAATCAAACCATTTCACCAACTTGTAAAATTTTCAATGCGATACAATGGAATTATGATGTTAACATGCAATGCATCATGCCACTGCGTCACAGTATTAGTAGTACTGATTTTTTCTACAAAAAGAAGTACCAGTACTGCAGTAGTAGGGTACTAACTAGACAGTGGTCAAGCTGCAAATAATTTGGTTGGTGCAACTGAAGATAAGGCCATGCCCATTGAAAGTCTCATTTTGTGATTTTCAAGAGTCCCACGTCATCTAATTATTAAATTTTACGGTTTTATATGCTAGCCATGTTATTTAATTATTAAATTATGTTATGACATGATTTAATTATAATATGATTTTATTCAGATTTACAAGGCAAACAATTTACACTCTATTTTTAATGTACAGAAAAAATGTGTATACCAAGTTTCATTTAGATAAAATTCATTCCTTTTCTCACTTTATAAATTTCTTAACTTATCATCAATTTAGACTATAGACTATGTGGTATCAATGAGATTAAAATTTTAATAAAAATAGCATCCGAATGGACTAAGATGCCAAGCATGAGCCTGAATTTGAAATGTCTCATGCTTGCTGGATTCTTGACATAAGCTTAGGCTGCGTAGGTAACAACAGGTTAGGGTAAAAAATTCTTTTATTGTTTAGGATCACGTTTTTAAAAAAATTATAAAAAAGTTTTTTTTAAATTGTATTAATCTGTTTGTAATAGCTAATACTTGATTAATTATTTACTAATAGATTCTTATTGTTCACTCACCTTCAAATAGACTCTTAATATGGTCACCAGTTTCAAGGGAATCTATGATTAATCCATTTTAGCTAAACTCCCAAATGTAATCAAATGTAGACAGTGAATGAGCACTAAGAAAGGTCCTAGACGATTAACCGCATTGTTCGTGGCGAGTTGGAATTAAAATGACACTTTTCCAAACTCGATGAGGACAGGAGCTAGGAGACGATGGAGCTGATGATTAACTGCACTTTGATAAAGCTGCAGGGGGAGGAGGGCCTCATATATTACAGGTTGTATCAGATTATATCATGGATCCGCTTTTTTGAGCCCCCATTTCTAAAATAATCCCCATGAGACAGTGACGCCTCAACAGATTGGGGGGAAGCTTGCAGTGTGGTCCCTGACGAGCAGCGTACGCCCAATTAATGCGATCCACGAGACAGTATCATCTTGGAAGCAGAAAAGAAATGTCAATGTCTGAAACTCTGAATCCACCCATGGAGAAAGACTGTATGTGTCTCTCGCTGTGTGTGCACTGTGAAAGGATCTAAACCCATTTTTCTCTGCGGTCCTTGGTGACACTACTAGCATTGCATATTTAAATGTCACTTATGTTTAACCTTTTATGTAATTAACTTTTGCTAATGAAACACTTTATGTAATTATCAGATGAACATGATACTGGAAGGCTAAAATTCCAGTGGGGTCCTGGGCTTTGTGAATAGAGAGATCCCCACATGTTCGCGGCGCCGCTGCTACGTTCAAAACGCCCGTAACAAGGGACGACATATCCTGCGTAAATCTTGGAATGCGCAGCACAGCCATGCATAGCAGCATAGCTGCGTTGCATCACTATTCGCTACTGTTGCTGGAGCAATGTACCATCCTGGCTATATGTTCACACACGTTCTTTTCTTCAAGCATACGAATGATGACATGACGTGCAAAATGAAATGTACTAATTGTGACTTATTACTGACTGATTTTTTTTACTCCACATATCGTCGTTGTTTTGCCGTTTCAGCCTAGTAAAACGTGCGTAACTTTCACCATGCTTTCAGTATGAAAATGTGTACCCATTCGCAGCGAAAGACGCAGGATGCATGCATTCCATTTCTTTTCACCAAGCTAGCTTAGCTATAGTAGATTAGGGGGGGAAATCTCACTTATTGTTACGGCGTAGCTTGGCAGCAGCGTAAATGCGCGGTCTGCGCTGCACCGGCGAATCGATAGGCGCCGGCGAAAGTAAACCAAGCGGAATGGTGTAATCCTCCGTGACGCGCTTTTGCGGCTTTTCGTGGCTTGCTTGCCACATTGCACGGACGAAAAGAAGACGAAGAAGAAAAAGAAAGGCAATGGACAACATTCTCATCAAACCCTGCACCGAACCCCACCAACCCGCACCGCGAAAGAAAGTTCACCGTCACTCAAATCGCACCAAACGCGCCCGGAAATCGCAATGCAGGTTGCGCAGAGGCTGAAAGACGCAATCTTTACCGCAAGTACTCAATGCAGATCGAAAACGCCATGGAAGAAGAGTGTATGAAGTATGAACATTAGAGAGGAGGGAGTTGGAGGTGTTGCTGACCTCGCCAATGGCGCGGAAGAGGGAGGCGTTGAAGGAGGCGGCGGTGAGGATGGGCTGCGGGAAGCTGGTGGCGCCGGGGACGAGCGGCGAGAACCGGGTGCCGGGCCCGACGTAGGAGACGCCGTGCAGCGCCTCCGACCACCACTCGTACGCCGGGATGCCCAGCCGCGGCAGCGCCGCCTGCTTGTTCACCAGGAACCCCACCTTCTCCGCCAGCGTCAGCCTGCCAAGCAGGTCGGCCGCCCGCGCCGCCACGCTCATCGACCGGTTGCAGAACCCGTACCCTGCCACCGTCGCGTTCGACGCGTCGCACGCGAACACCAGCGTCTGTGCCCTCGCCACATTGCCGCACAACACCACCGCCACCACCACGACGACGGCCAAGACTCCCCTCGCCGCCGCCATGGTCATGCTCCCCTGCTCCTAGCACTGGCACTAGCACTGCCGATATATAGACTGGCGCGCCGAGCGCGCGCGGCGAGCGGGCGAGCCGCGCAATGCGGTGGTTGCGAGTGTGTGTGTGTGAGCTGGTGAGCGCGGCCCGTGACAAGGACGGCGCGGTGCAAAGCTAAAAAGCCTTTATTTTCAGCGTCCCTTCGCTTGCACTCCGCTGTGCTTTTTGTGATTTCTACCGAGCCCATGACCGTGAACCGATTCTTGGAACCATCTGATGTTTCATCTCTTCACAATCTCATCTCCAATCTGTACTCTACTACCTTTCTCCTGCCTGCCTGCTTCTGCTCGAGGCAGAACAGAACAGTGCACCAGCACTCGTGACATAAATCTGTTGGTTTCTGCGTGTCAGGCTCAACGAAACTCCGTGAGAAAGTTGATGAAAGCAACGTGAAAAAAAAAACTAACTCAAGGGAGAAGTTGTTGCTTTGCCTTGAACGTGGATGTGACCTGGATTAGGAGTAGTTACCCTGGTGAAAGTAAGGAATACTGTGTGCATATATTGAGGAGAAATTAGTGTGACTGAGAGTGGCTTGGCAACGGGAGATTCTTGTAAGAAAAGCGTGGTGGTTGTCAACTTGTCATGCAAAGGGAAAGGAAGGCAATCAAATCATCAAAAGCGAGCGTATTTTGCATCTGCGATTACCGACACATTCGGTGGTTGGATCGATCGCCACCTTACTGGGGACGGACCTGATCTGATCTAATCTGAATTCCCTAATCTGATTAGAGAGCATCAGGCCATCACACGCGACATGAGAGGCTCGAATTCGACGACGTTTGATTGATGCATGCAGCCGGGCTACCCCCCAATATTGCGTCGCTTCATGGTGACGGCCACATGATCAAGACCAGACCATCGGTGGTTACGTATAGTGTTTTCATCGATCATCTAGACACACCCGTATACGACCAAAGAGAACACAGATATACATTCACAAGTTTGGTATCCACTAGTTCTGGATCATCACGTATTCCTTTCGGATCCGTAAGTTATTGCATCAACATGCAACGCTCGTTTCTCTCTCCTTTGCCTCCCTTGCAGATGTGATGAACATGTACACCGACTTAATTGGGAGTAGCATGGAGATATACATAGCACATGGGTTATGGTGTACAGGTCCTGATCGATCGAATCAAATCTCCTTTCCTTTTGTAATCATCGCATGTTGGATGCCTAGATGTGTACGTATTTAGCTCGACGGCAACACACGTCGGGATCAAATGGCGATTCCAGGCTACTGGTCCAGAATGGTGAGGTTTATCTGGTGACCAACCGATGAAACCGGCCCAAAAACGCACATCAAAGAGATTTCCCCTCTACCAGACAGAAGTAAAACGAACAGACAAGATGGCAGGTCAAACTAAACTGCCAGAAAGTTGCCTTCCAATTCCAATTAGTACTAGTCCAAAATGCTTTGCTTTTTTAGGCAGCAACAATGACCAACTCTCTTACAGTTACAGGTCAATATACTGGTACAGTACATTCATTTGCTGGGTTTTTCAATTTTGTCCGTGCAAATGTGGAGATCTTGCGTCTGAAGGGTGAAGGGGAGTAGAATGGCTTTACACAAAGAAGATGCAGTTGCAGCGTGACCTTCCTGGATTTCTGAATCCAACACCATGCCTGAATAGCACGAAGAAAAGGGTGTTCAGAATGCAGCCTTGCAGAGACACCACACCTGCAACGGCAAGGTTGATTTCGTTTCAGAACAGACGGCAGAGCTGACGAGATGGTAGTGTTTGTTTCTAGCATCAGTGCCGTGGACGTGGTCATGGAAAATGTCAACGGGAAGCAAAAAAAAAAAAAGGTCCTTTCCTTGAATGCTAATCTCGGTCATCTACATGAGTATTTAGACATGATCAGTATGGCCTTTTCATCCGTAAGGACAGGCAACTGCCGGAAAAGTACGATTCCCTCACCGCTGATAGGCTGGTAAGGCTGCAATCTGCCCTAAACTAAACAAAATTTGTGCACCCTCAGCCTCTCGCACCTTTATCTTGGGTCTTGGCTGCGCATATGCTTCACTGCCTCTCCCCCATTATTTGATCGTTTGTGCTGGAATCCAAAATATCGCAGTTCAGTAAGATGACAGGAATCTATACACTCTTACTGACAGCGTCGGCACTAGCAGAGTGTGGCTATGAAGCACGCAGCGTTGCAGATCGAGACGACAAGGATAGCTACGAGCCCGCCGTCGCGTGAACCGCCGGGAGACCCACCGCGCGCACGCGCTGCACTGGCGCTGCGGTGCATGTATCTCCGTGGTCCGTGCAGTGCAGGTAGCCGGCCGGCCCACCGGAGACGGCCCGTCGTCGTGTCATGTGAGTTCACATCGGAGTTTTGACTGGAGAGAAAAATAAGGTGGGAGTTGAGGGAGGCGTGTGCTGCGTGCCTTGCCTGGGATCGATGCGTGCGTGCATCCAACAGTGTGCTCGTGAAGTTCGTTGCAGTCTTGCAGAGCGAAAAGAAGCATCAGAGGTTTCATCATGGTGACCATGATCTAGGGCATTCACTGCTTTCTACCTTTGGTCAGAGAGAAAAATGGCCGAATCTGATGCTCAATCTAACTATGTGTTTCGCTTTTCGGAATACGGCGGTCTAATTTTTTTCCCGAGGGGATGATCTACTTTCTTATCTGGTTAGATGGGTAAGGATGAATTGAAAGAAATCAATAAACTATTAATTAATGATAAAATAGGTTAATTATTATTAATCTTATCATAATCCCTACTAATTAGACTAATTATTTCTAATCAACATTCATAAGTTAATTACTACTCACCGTTCCCAAACAGCTTTATTTTTTAACTATCTAACACATACCAATACAAATTAAATTTCAATGCAATCGTTGCACAATTTATCTATTTTCTATGCATTTGTTAACTACTTTTACAAACTTTTAAAAAATAAACTTATTTTGAGACAAATAAAATAATCTTATTTTAAAATGGATGAAATAATTAACAATAAAATGTATTAATCATCGTTAATCAATTACTAATTATCAAGATCAGCAAAGGTGGATGGTAAGATTCGGCCAATTTTATCGGATGAGCTCATCCAGCATTTTTGTGGAATAATTTCTCTCCGAGGCACCTATCCATTCTTGCCCACTAACCAAATACGCTAGAAACTTAAATGGCCATAAGAATATCCTTCCAATCAAATGCACACTAAATCACTGCTGGGTAAGATGAGTCATATATCATTCTTGCTTTTTAAACGGTGGTTGGGTTGATTTTAGCGTACATTTCTCTCTGTTTTTTTTTTTGTGAATGGCATTCCGTCCACGCCTAAATTAAGCCCTTAGCTGTTCTAGTTTTCACTTGCAGGATGATATTGCATAATCATTCAATCGGTAATCGGTAGGGTATATGAAGCAGGCGCAAGGTCGATCCAGAGTTCGATAATTAATGCTAACTGGTGGGGCCGTGGGACTCCGGACCTTGCTTAAAATAAACTCAATGCTTGTTTTGATCCACTCACGATGTTGCATCAAAGCGGAACAGTGATAATGTAACAAACTAACAACCTCATCAGTGTCCTAACTCCTAACCCCCATAATAATCTTTCAGTTCAGCAGGAATGGGTTGCATCCGTCAGTGCATAGCTGTTCCGAAAGCTTCTCTCACGCCATCCTCAATATATGATCGATCGAGATGGATATCTAGAAATTTAGCTGTTAGTTGTTAGTACGCATTTTAAACTAAAATCATAGCAGATATTTGATACAGCGTGTTCGCTTCGTCTGAAGAACCATAATCTGACAAATGCTAGTGCTGCAGAAGGATGGTCTGTCGACATTTCAGGCCTAAAACTTGACAGAATGCTAAAATATCCATTGGATGGGATCCAGAACAGACAGGGACACTACAAAGTCCACATAACACACGTTGCACATTCATATATTCTGTAATAATACTGTAGCAAAATGACAATGAAGACAATTAGCCCTACAACAATCCATGTGCTCCTTTGGCTAGGTTAGGCATCACTTATGTCATCATCTGCATGCTACACATAACTAGCTAAAGTCTGCATAACGGCATGCATTCCGTCACGCCGTGACAATTCCCGCTGTATCATCCGTTGTTTGAGTGCGCTACTCCATGGAATCTTGGAGCTGCTCGTGCATGTTCCGGCTTGTCGTTAGGCCGAGGTGTCCCTGGGCGGAATGTTCAACGTCCCAGGAAGAAGAAAGTTCTGGCATCTTAGGAATTTTTATTTATTTTTTAATTCATAAAAATATTTTTTTCTTTCAAAAATCACATATACTCCTTCCACCCCTTGAGGGTTTTTTTTATAAACCGAAAGAGGTTTATGCCTAAGACCATTAACTATTCGAATAGGCTGCTTTTCTTTTTTTTTTTTTCATCTTGTGCTCGGGTGGCAAATATATCACGAAAATGAGGGTACATAGGCAGTAAGTCACAAAGAAGGGGTGTGTATAGACAATAGTTAGCACGACGTTTTAGGACCGCTAAGAGATAAGGGTGGTGTGACCAATCAAGATCATGGTCTAAGTATACTTGTATTAAAAAAAGTTAGTATGATTATAAAAATAAAATAATAATATATAGTTTATATAACTGGTGATATTTTTTTTATAAAAAATATAAACAACAGTTATCATATGAAGCTAGAAGTATATAAAAGTATTCACGAATATTTTAACTTAAACTACATATTATTTTTAAAATAATACATAGATTTGTATTAGATGACTGAACCAACAGATGTACAAGAATGTCTAAGCTAGATTGATCTTAAAGTGATGTCTTCTTCCGTGAAGTGTCTTCCATCGTTTCCTATTCCTAATGGAGGAGCTTCTGCTTCATTCGAAATCTTTGTATCTTTTGGACACTTTCATAAATGACTCTTCTTGTCGTGTTTACTATAATGTTTGAACATTACAACTGCTTTGGACTCATCCCTGCCGTTGCGACTTCATCTAGTATTATGGCGACCTATCTTGTCCCTCATTTTCGTTTGATCCGGAATATAAAAAACTTGAGATTGTTGAGCTATGAAAGACCTCACAATATCAAAGCTAAATAGCTCTTTACTCTAGATATGTAAGATAGTTTCTTTCCTAAAATAAATGACACAAAATAACAGCCAACTATTCTATACTCCGAGCTTATAGAAATAACATGAAAACATAGCTTGTGGTATGATCTTGCCTTTTTGCACAAGCATGACTAGGTCTCATCGTCTTTTAAGTCACACTCCAGCACAACTCTCTTACAACAAATTTCACGTTTGACTTTATTAGCATATAAGATTTGGATTTTGTGATACTGTATATCTTGAGATATAACTTGATGTTTTAGGGTATTTTTATGTTTTTTCTAAGTACTTCGTCATTAGTGTGAAAGAAAATATTATTATCTGTGCTTTGCACCGACCTATAAAATATTTACATATGTCATATATGATAAACTCAATAATATCAATAAGCGGTAGTCCTCTTATATTACGTATTAACTATTTGTAAATGACCAAATTAATAATCATTATAACAAATCTAGTGTTACCATTGAATAGTAAGGACTACTGCCTGAGAATTTTTTAAAAAAATCTAACTAGAGAACGATAAGAAAATCGGCTATAAAAACAACACTTTTTCTTTTCTGCACTATGACATATAATGATGGCCTTCTGTTATGGGATAAATCGTCTTTAGCTAGGTAGCAATGAGGTTGTCTTTTATCGACTACTTTTTTTAAGGGCGTTAGGTATAATCTATAATTTTTTTAAAAAAAATTAATTTTGTAAATATTTTAATAATAAATAAATAAATAAATAAATTCTTTGCGGCCGCCAGTCGCACTCGACGCCGCTTGTCTCAGCATCTCAACAAGGGATACGCCGCCGAATTGCTAACCCTCTCTCTTTCCGCCGCCCGACGCCGACGAGTACCGCCCTGGTCCTTGCCTCGATCCTCTCGCCGCTTGTCTCCCGCTGCTACCTAAGAGGCTAAGACCCTCTCCTCTAAAGAGTAGAGGGCTAGGAAGGGATGGGGGAGGAGATGCATCTCGGCTTACCAGGGCCCTGGGCGGAGGACTACCGGAAGAAGGCCGACCACTACACCACCAAGATCGGTGGAGTCCCTGTATGCCTTTGTTCTTTATCTATTCTTGATTTCGTTTCTGGCTTGAGGATTAATTTTTAGAGATTCTACGCTCTCTTCTGTTTAAGTCTGTAACACGGATGGTGGTCGCAATAGTAAGCTGTTACTGTGTTTTATATTCCGTTACGTTTTTAGTGATTTTAGTTGTCTATTCTTCCCAAAGGTGTAAACTTTTTCTAAGGGAAAGTTAACTAGCTTAATGCTCAAGCTCAGTGATTTGCTCAATTGTCTGCAGGATTAGCCGATCGACGATTTGGGCATTAAACCTCACTTGCTTGAATGCGGTTTATGTGGAACCAAGCTGTTCCTTGTTGCTCAGGCGAGTATTTACCCGTTCGCAAAAATTCATGACTTGAAATAGGAGTGTGTCTGGATGAACATTTGTATGGGAAAATTAGTTGTAATGCCCTCAAGTGTCTCATAGCTTATTTTCCTACTCATTTATGATGATAAAGAATGCTTTTACCTCGCTAGTAGTGCTGCTGCTTTGTTTTTATGAGATGTGATGGTCTCAGGTTTATGCTCCTGTGGCGAAGATAAACATTGAGAATAGGACCATCTATGTGCTTGTTTGTCCGAAGCCAAAATGTGGGTCGAACCCTCAAACGTAATTACGTACGTCCCTCTATTTCCATATGATTATAATTTACACGTTGGCTTGGGATTTTTGTGGTTTGACCTTTTTTCTTTTTCGATACAGTTGGAAGGTCCTAAGAGTCCAAAAGTGCCAGAGCAGTGCACAAACAGATGGCAAGGTTGATGAAACAGATCAAATAAAAGAAAATGTTTGCTCTAGTGAGACTTCTTCGAGTTTTCTGAACGAGAGTCATGAGGGCAGCGATGATGATTTTGATCTAGATGCCTTGGCCAATGCACTTGAGCAAGCGGCAACGTTAGCATTTAACTAAAAGAAGCAAAACAAATCAAAGCACAGTAATGCCCCTGTGAAATGCCCTATAGGAAAGCAGAAAGTAGATGATCCAAGCTTATCAGGTGTGGATAAAGTCTTAAATACCAATTGCCATACATACAGAGTCTTTGTATTTTGATCTTGTAAAATTTTCC
Source organism: Oryza coarctata (assembly GCA_030770085.1). Classification (NCBI taxonomy): domain Eukaryota; kingdom Viridiplantae; phylum Streptophyta; class Magnoliopsida; order Poales; family Poaceae; genus Oryza; species Oryza coarctata. Next base: position 20,392,520 of record CM061468.1, read on the forward strand.
TTTTGCAGTTCTTCCTTGTTTCTATATCTATTATGATAAGGAGCAATTTGGAGGCAAAGGCATTCAAGGTTCAAATAGCAGTGAGTCAGCTTTTAGTAAAAGAAATCGCAAACGTAGCAAAAGATGAAGAAGAGAAATGGGAAGGAGAAAACTACAAATATGTCAGCACTATTGGTGCTGACTGAACATTCTTAAAATTCAAGAGACGGTTGGATGCATATCCACAGCAATGCTTTAGGTAGTCAATTCATAATGTCCTTGCAAACTTATCTTTGAATTATGTGATTTACTGACTATCTGTTCTATTACCTTCTTGACTTTCAGAACCTTAGTTTTTGTAATTTTATGCAGGTATTCTTATGGTGGTAAGCCACTGTTGGTTTCAACAAACTGTCAGGATTCTGGCACATGCCAGCTTTGTGGTTCACCGCACCAATATGAGCTGCAATTGATGTCTCCACTGGCATATTTCCTCCATGAAGCTGGTGGTGGTTCCTCGGATTATGCACCTGATGGCTGGACCTGGCTGACTCTTATCATATACACCTGTTCAAGGGCATATTCTCTTCAGTTTTCTGATGCCAAATGAATGACGAAGTTCAACTCCAAAAGCCACAGATGCAATTCCTTGCACATATTTGTATTGAATAATTGATGAATAAGCACCATAGCATGAACAAGGTTACATTGGACACCGATACCTATCTATCATTTATCCTGTCAAATGATCTTCCCACAAAAACTATACAATTCAAGGATTAATACCTTGTCCTCTATTGGCCATAAATTATTTATTCTCGATTTTGAGCTTCTGGTGTTTCTTTTTTCTGTTCAGACAACAAAATAAACCTACCTTTATTGCCAATCAGCGTGTCCTAGGAGTTATTTATGTTATTCACCAGTATGATATCTAGCAGCAGATGGAACTCTAGTGGCATTGGCTTGTGTATAAGCAACTGTCCCTGTTCAGGATTTACCAGTGTTGAGGATTGGAGATACTTTCAGTCTTTCACTGTCTTAATTTATTTTCATTTGCATACTTTGGACTATTCCCTTACATCAATCTACTGCAGGGCTGCTGCCCATCCTTTGTGTTGGAAAGTCTGGGAGCTGCTGCTGGGGAGCAGCAGAGGAGGGGATAATGATTCAGGAGGATTGAAGTCCTCTAGCGCCTACAGTTCTGAGAAACCAAACCATTCCTGGTTTGACTCCGTGATGTGGGTTTTCAAATGCTCTTTTTCCGTAGATGAAGTGGTAAAGCCATCTGTAGTTCACAGGAAGCAATACAGTATACGTTTTCGTGTTGACATTCCCTGTTTCAGATTCTTTTAATCCTGTATTCCTGTTGTTACCTGCATTGTCAACTCCAATAAGGAGCATGTTAAGCACTTGGTCGTTTGTGTGATGTGATCCTTTGTAGCATAGTGTTGCCTTGTCAATCCCGGCCATATATCTCCTTTCTTGGTCTGGAACCTTCTCAGATTTGTTTAATATAATAATCATAGTACTACTGGTTAAGATCCTTTGATTAATACACCTATTAAAAGCGATAAAAACGTACTGATGCCTATGCATAATACATGATAAGCTACATAATTTGCCCGTCGTGTTAATCTGTTTCCCAACTTTACAACCGCATCGATGCAGATTCTGCACCTGCAATTTGTTTTAAAATCCCGCCAGGCTGCCCATAAATGATTATACGTTTTGTGCTGATAATGTTATAGTAGTAGTTTCCAACCATGTTTTCCCCATTTGAAGAATCTTTGTACGAAATACTATAAATAATAAAGCTCACGACCCACCCATCTTTGTACTTTGCTGAATGCATCTCGATTGGCAAAGCATAGGGTGAAATAATACACAAGAATGCCAGGTTTTGCTCAGCAATGTACTAATAGTAGTATTAACAACTGGGTCATCTGGGCAATTGGATTGCATAGAAAAATCATCATTTTGAAAGAGAGAATAATCTTGAAAAAAAAAACGTTTCCTTTGAATTTTGAAACGCCTAGGAGTAGAACTCAACAAGAATTACGGGAAAGGAAATGAATTTACTATTTACTTTTCATGCAACACTTGAACAAATACCTCGTCAAATTTGGCAGGGTTCTCAACCCCTAATTCCTACAAGAAGCCGGAGAGAATAGCACCCAAGATCATCGAGATATTCTTCCGGCTGCGCTTCTGGAATCCTTTGTTCCAATCCACTGCTCGTCTCTTTGCATATGCCCTGGGGACATATTCCAATCCAAACTTGCATCACATCAAACGAGCTTAGCTCTACACTCCGCCTAGAGGGGCCATCTCGTGTCATCCGATCGAGCCTCTGTGCACGGCCAGTCCACACTCCGGAGCAAGTGCCGCCTCGGCATTGGACGGGCCGAGTAAACGCCTTCCTCGACCGTCCACCCCTTGACCTGTCGCCGTCGCGTCCGGCCTCCGCTCCGCTTCCCCTCTCGCAATCTCGCGCCCGGTGCTGGGGCTGCGCCCACTCACTCACACGACCCGACGACGAATCCAACGCGGCGGAGTAGAGTAGGTACTACTCGTATAGCGGCGCGGTGCCGCGTGGTCGTGTGGGGTGTGGACGACGGGCGGACGCAGCGAATGGGGCGCGGCGATGTACGTGCGTGCGCGTCGCCTTCCTCTGCGTCCCGCGGGGCGGCGTCAAAGCCGGGCGCCAACGCCGTCCATCCCATATGTGCGCCTGTCCTTTTGTTTTAGCGCTGCGCTGCGCTGCGCGCGGCTCGACGCCCCGGTTCGGGGGGGAGGAGGGAGCTGAAGCTGAAGTGCTGAACGGGCAAAAATTTCCGTCGCTTTTGTGTTGCGGTGCAGCATGCGCGTTTTGGCCGCTCTTTCTTCCACGCCGGCCTTTGTGGTGGAACCGGTGGTTGGGGTGGTGGTGGACTGGTGGATGCCTGGAGTGGATAGTGTAGTATATACGAGATGCCTTTTGGTGTGCTTGCTCCATATGCCACCGGGTAACGTGGCATGTGTAGCATATAGGTCGATTAGGTTCTGTTTGAGAGTAAACGACGGTGCACAAGGAGCATGCTTGTCCTCGCAACACACTGCATTTAACAAAAAAGAAGGATTTAATCTCGGATTAGCTAATTCACCAACTTAGCTAATTCATGCTTAACTGCTAAAGAAGCTTTGCCTCAAGCGACGGAACGCCACCTGATCATCTGACCGAGTACGCGACGCCGCCGGAACGCGGCGCGCGCACGCAGCAGCAGCAGGAGAGCCGGCTCGCGCCCGCGCCCCGGTGCGCGCGCCGATGCTGAGCCGATCGCCCGGGCGCCACGTTCACTGCGTAATCTAATTCATGGCTAGAGTTGATTTTTATTCGATGCTCCTCCCGAGCCACCAAAAGCCGGAATGCTATTCCCGTCACCCCACGGTGGCATAAAGCTCCTTCCTTTTCCCCTCCACGCCTCTATATTTTTCCTTGCACCCATGTCCGTCTCCTCCTCGCCCCACCGGTCTCCTCTCCACCCTTTCGCCTCGCCGCTTCCTGCCTCTGCTGCTTCTCCATGGTGGTATGGATCGATCTGCTCTTCTCACTCCTCACTAATTCTCGCCTAACAAGCCGAACCCTTTTTTTTTCCTTCATTTTTCGCTACAAGTTTAAGGCAGTTTACGCACAGGCTTCATAGAATCCTTGTGATAGTTTTTCGGTTTCTTGTTTCTATTGTGCTGGATAGATAACCATATAGCCTTGTGCTTGCGTTTGCGGGATTGTCTTTCCCTAGATTTTCATGCTCTGGCCTGGCCTTGTTAGTGAAAAAGCTTGCAAACTGAATCCTTTTGCAGTGAAGCCTATGTACTTTGGTGAAAAAAGTTGGAAAACTGGCGTCTTTGTACTAGTTTGTTTATTTATCATCTCCATGATTCATGATGTAACCTGCTTTATTTATTTTATTTCAGCAGTTACTGAATTCGGTGTTATGCCAAGGTTTTTCATACAATGCTATTTTAATTTTTATGTTCTATAAGGTTACTTAAAAAAATCGGAGTAATAGATTCTCTTTTGTATTTGGAATAATTAAGAAAGAGAAAGAGACGTTTTAACATAGTTAGGCATGTGTTTGATTTAGCGTAGCTGGGTCAAATTTGTAAGCAAGGTTGCTTGTGGCTCCATTGATGGGCACTAGTTCGGTAGCTTGTTACTGTTACGCATGCATAAAAACATTAAGCTGCTTATAACCTGATTTGTCCTGATACTTGAGATTTTGTTCTCTCCCCCTCTTTTCCATCATCCCTTTTCCCTCTGTTTAGCAAGATAATGGCAGATTGACATTTGGGTGGTCCAGCTTCTACCTTGTACGTATACAAAACATTTGTTCAACTGAAAAAAAAAGAGAGGAGAGACACGTTATATTCTACAAAGTCTTATCAGGATGAACATACATATTTACATTTTCGCCTTTAAACTGTGATGACTTTGATCTCCATTTTCTGATGAAATATAAGTCATCGGGCTATCTTTGACTTGGTTTTTTGCTTGTTTACACACTAGCATTGGTCCTTTATTATCTGCAATTGTATAATCTTCAGATCAACATTTGTTTGTCATACATTGTTTCTACAATTTTTTCTCATGAACTTTGACCTGTTCTTCGTAGCAAATTTTCACTTGTGACCTGGCTTACTTGCAGAACTTAGAGGATACTTATTTGAGATATGAAGTCTGTTTGTGGTTCTTATGAGCTCAAGATGCTCTGAACTTGATTGATTGGTTCGGCAATACCATCATTTGACATTTGGGACCAGAAAACTTAATGCTTATGGACAGAGTGGATACATCAGGTTTTGTCAGTGGAGGCATATTTTGCATGAACATCCATGTGTACTTCCATTTCGTTTATACTATATGCTTCCTTTATGGCGAAGTTATAAAACTAGGATTCTGATAGTTTAACAAAAGCTCTTGGTTCCCAAACAACATTAAACTCCCTTTTCAGCCATATCTTTCCGTATTTATATTAAGAAGGATGGACCTTAATATGACAGATCTTTGGTTTCATGGGAAGGAACATATAGCTTCTTCGCCATTCCCACAAGCTGTAACACCAGTGAACTTCGCTTGCCTTGGTAGTTCGGAAACAGTCGGGGCTTCTAAAAAATTGTTTCAGCAGAGCAATCAAAGTCTGTCTGTTCCTGATGATGGATGCAGGCTTGTCCTTGGACTTGGACCAACACAGAATCTGCATTGTGCTGATAATAGCTCATCTGGTGGCAGCAGGGCTAAAGAATCTTCAAATTTGTTTAGCCAACATTTTGCCATAGCCGATCATGGTCTGAAGTTGGGCATTTCGAGAGGAAGCACAAGAAATTTTCACGCCACAACAGTGATCGAGAAGTATTCACATCAAAATAAACATGTCATTGTCTTCCCACTTATTGATGAAAGATCAACTTCAGCTAAAAGGAAACCAGGCGGTTGTATGCTGCCACTTTTGTTTGCTCCAAGATCAGATGATACCTGTCCGCCAGTGACCGATATTCAACATGTTGATACTGTAGATGATGATGAAGATGATCACACTACGTCTCTTAATCAGCAGAAGGTTCAGACTAGCCCTGAGCCTTCAGCAACAACTGATTGTTCTTTTGCTGCAACTTCAGATATGATAGTCGCCTCTACTAGCACGGAGCAGAGAAGTCACCAACGACATCCTAAGAAGTGCAGGTTCAACGGCTGTTCAAAAGGCGCGAGAGGTGCATCAGGGCTATGCATTTCCCATGGTGGTGGTCAGCGGTGCCAGAAACCCGGTTGCAACAAAGGTGCCGAGAGCCGAACAGCCTACTGCAAATCTCACGGTGGAGGGAAACGGTGCCAACAGTTAGGCTGCACCAAAAGTGCTGAAGGGAAGACGGAGTTCTGCATTGCTCATGGTGGCGGGCGTCGGTGTGGAACTCCAGGGTGCACGAAGGCAGCACGGGGAAGGTCAGGATTTTGCATAAAACATGGTGGAGGGAAGAGGTGCAGGGTAGAGGGATGCTCCAGGAGTGCCGAAGGACAGTTTGGGTTGTGCATCTCACATGGAGGTGGTCGCCGGTGTCAGTACCCAAACTGCGGTAAGGGAGCACAGGGAAGCACCATGTTTTGCAAGTCCCATGGTGGAGGCAAACGGTGTATATTTGAAGGCTGCACTAAAGGTGCCGAGGGCAACACACTGCTATGTAAAGGGCATGGTGGTGGGAAGAGGTGCCTCTTTGAGGCCTGTCCTAAGAGTGTTCATGGCGGAACGAGCTTCTGCGTCGCGCATGGAGGTGGCAAACGCTGTTCTGTGCCAGGATGTACCAAGAGTGCTCGTGGTCGCACCGATTGCTGCGTGAGGCATGGTGGTGGAAAGCGTTGCAAGGTTGACGGTTGCGACAAGAGTGCTCAGGGAAGCACAGATTTTTGCAAGGCACATGGAGGTGGCAAACGATGCGCTTGGAGCACCGGCTGTGAGAGGTTTGCGAGGGGAAGGAGTGGCCTATGCGCTGCTCATGTCACCCTGATGGCCTCAAAGCAAGGACCTGAATCTGGACAAGGCAGAGGCATGATCAGGAATGGCCTCTTCAGCAGGATTGACTCTACTTCCTTCACAACGCCTGGCAGTAGCATGGATCATGCAATCTCTTCTTCTCGCCTTGGCGCCTCGTCGGATTGCGGTGAGTCATTGGAAGATATGCGGAATGGCAAGCTCCTGATACCGCATCAGGTGCTGGTTCCTGGCGCAATGAAGCCATCTTCTTCCCATGGAAATGGTCAAGAGGACGGTGGGAGCCAGAAGCAGCAGTGCTTTGGATTCGTCGTGCCGGAGGGGAGGGTGCATGGTGGAGGCCTAATGTCCATGCTTGGAGCTGGAGGCAATCTTGACGATCCGAAGGCTTGAACTTTGCTGAGAGTGTTGAAGTTGCAGCTATTTTTGTGGCTGTCATTTATGATTTCTGCATATAAAATCTGTATGATTTCAGATCACCATTCCACCACGCTGTCAAGATGTGACTGCGTGAGTGAAACTATATTCTGAATTACGTGGGCCTTGTATAAAGTATTTTGTTATTCATACGAAACTTTCTGTCCTTACTCGAAGAGCAGACTTGAAGATCTGTATTTTTTAAAAATATATACAGTGACTAAGACCTCGAATGTATACAAAGAAGTCAGGTATATATATATACAACCTAACCCAGTGGTCTAACAACCCCCGCAGTCGTAGCGGGAGGGGAACGGACGCAGAGACTGAACCGAAAACTGGTGAACAAATGCGTGGGCAGGCCTTTGGTCATTATATCGGCGAACTGGTGCGTCGATGGTACGTAGAGTACCCGAATCTATCATAATACGACCTTGTTACGAACAAAATAGATATTGATTTCGATGTGCTTGATACGTCGATGATGAACCGGATTGGCAGTCATATAAACAGCACTGACATTGTCGCAGTAGACGACGGTCGCGGAGAAGAGGGGTGTACGAAACTCCTGGAGAAGCTGGCGAAGCCAGCAGCACTCGACAACGGCATGGGCGACGGCGTGATACTCGGCTTCGGTGCTAGACCGGAACACTGTAGTCTGGCGTTTTGAGGACCAGAAGACTAGAGTGTTACCGAGGAAGACGCAGTAGCCAGACGTAGAGCGTCGAGAGTCGGGGCAACCTGCCCAGTCCGCGTCGGAGTACGCAGTGAAGGAGTCGATGGGGCTGGAGAGCGTACCCTTCACGTAGCGTAGTATGCGCTTGAGCAGCGCGAGGTGAGGTTCGCGTGGAGTGTGCATGAAGAGGCACACTTGCTGAACGGCGTACGTGAGGTCGGGCTGTGTGAGGTTAAGGTATTGGAGAGCCCCGGCAAGACTCCGATACTGAGAGGGATCAACAACGAGTGCGCCATCAACAGCGGAGAGTTTGGCTTGAGTGTCGACCAGGGTGGTCGTGGGGTGACAATCGGCCATGCCTGTACGCTGGAGAAGGTCGATGGCGTACTGGCGCTGGGAAAGAAAAAGCCCGTGAGAGGAATGGGTGACGGAGATGCCAAGAAAGTGGTGGAAAGGACCAAGATCGGTCATGACGAACTCAGAGTGGAGTCGGACCATGATCTGATCGAGGAGAGATGTCGAAGACGCTGTAAGGACAATGTCGTCGATATATAGAAGAAGATAGGCAGTAGCGGAGCCGATATGAAGAGTGAACAGGAAGCTATCAGACGCAGAGGCCACGAAGCCGATGTGCCGAAGATAGGCAGCAAAGCACTAGTACCAGGCACGAGGGCCCTGTTTGAGGCCGTAGAGGGAACATTGAAGAAGGCAGACATCGTCGGGACAAGAAGGGTCGACGAAGCCTAGGGACTGCTGGCAGTAGACCGTTTCCGTCAGATGACCATGAAGAAAGTCGTTCTTCACGTCAAGCTGATAGATCGGCCAGGAGTGCGAGGCAACCAAAGTAAGGACGACCCGGATAGTGGCGGGTTTGACGACGGGACTGAAGGTCTTGTCGTAATCGACACCGGGGCGTTAGGAGAAACCTCAGACTACCCAGCGAGCCTTGTAACGGACAAGGGAGCCATCGGCGTAGAACTTGTGTTTAAAAATCCACTTACCGGTCACAATGTTGGCGCCGGGAGGACGGGGGACGAGGCGCCAGGTCTCGTTGTCCATTAGGGCCTCGTACTCGTCGGCCATAGCCACACACCACTGAGGGTCGGCCATGGCGGAGCGAGATGTCGCTGGGATAGGTGAGATAGAGCTGTGGACGGCAGAGAGCTCGTAGTGCTTGGTGGGGCAAAGAGAGCCAGTTTATGAGCGAGTAATCATATGAGAGGTGGAGAGAACTAGAGCCGATGGGAGTACGGGAGAGATGGGAAGAACTGGTTGGGTGGGAGTGTCATCGGCTCCGGATCGGCGACTGTAGGTGAGAGGAAAGGAGGAAACTAGATCGACCTGAGCCGATGGAGTCGAATGGGCCGATTGGTCCAGTCAGTCCGATAGAGATGGAGCAGCCGATAGGGAGGGGAGAGCCGATGGGGACTGAGGAACCGATGAAAGTAGGGTGTTCGATGGAAAAAGGACAGGATCGGCTGAAGCCGATGAGAGAGGTGGAGCCGATGGAGGTTTGATGGGTGGGACATCGGACCTAGTGGGATAGGTGAAAGGTAAGTACTTAGCAGCGACCGATCAGGGGGCCTATGGAGAGGACAGTGGAGGAGACCGGGTCAACACGGTGTTGGTGAGGAGCAAGTCAAGATCGCAAGAGGAGGATCTCGGATGAAGCATACCGAAGGGAAAGCATGTCTCGTTAAAAATTACATGACGAGAGACGATGACCCGTCGGTGGAAAGGTCGAGACATCGGTATCCCTTGTGAGAGGAGGGATAGCCGAGGAGAATGCAGGCAGTGGAGCGGGGAGCGAGTTTGCGGGAAGCAGTGGCAGTGAGGTTTGGGTAGTAGAGGCACCCGAAGACGTGACGATGGGAGTAGTCGAGCGCCGTGCGGTAAAGAAGGGCATATGGAACGTTGTTTTGAATGGAGGAGCACGGGTTGAGACCTCGCAGAAGGGCGAGAATGAGTTAAAGAGTCAGCCATAGAGCGGCCGACATCCTGGAGAACAACAACCTTTACCTTGAGGTGCTGGTAGTACGAGGAGACAGAGGAGTCTCCTTGTACCATGGAATGGAACTCGTTGAGGAGGAAGATGATGCGGGGCTGCTTGTTTGCGAAGAAGATTCACTCGATGGCCACCTAGAGATCTCGGGCGGTGGGGTCGGTATCGTTCGTGGCGAGGTCGAGGACAAAATCATCGACCGAACCGAGAAGCCAACTACGCACGCAGCACTCGGCCATGTCCCACTAGGGGTCATCAGGGTAAGGTGGAGCGAAGCCATCGATATGTGACCGTAGGCCGAACTTTCCATAGAGAGATTTAGAGAAGAAAACTCACTTGGAATAGTTGACGTTAAGGTCAAAAGAGATAGGAACGTGAGATTTCACGTTCACAGCAGCGTAGGGAGCGGAGAAGATTGGCGAGGTGGTGCCCGAAGTGTGGTCTAGGGCACCGAGCGCCGGAGCAGACTCGTCGACTGGGAGAGTGCCGGAGCTGAGAGCGGACTCGTTGGCCATGACGAGAGAAGAACATGGACAAATAGCCGATGAGAGAAAGAAGTCAATGGAAGGGAGAAGCCGATGGGAGAACGGATCGGCCGATCAGAGAGATGAGAAGCCGATAGAGAGTGGGCCGGCCAACCGATAGGAAATGGTTGGCCGATGTGGAGTAGGCAGCGGAGTAGGTGAGGAAAAGATGGTGGCAGAGTAGGTGGGTTAGAGAGTAGTTGGGTCACGGACGTGTGAGGATTCACGTCCGTGAAGGAAAGATTCACGTCCGTGGACTCGTGGAGGCCAAGGAGTAGAGTGGATGCGAAAAAGGCGGAGAGGGGCCGGACGCGAAGAGAAGATGTTCGCGTCCGGGAGGCAGGTATTTGTATCCGTGGACACGTCAGATTGCTTGGACGTGAGGGAAAAAAGTTCGCGTCCGAGAGCCGTTGAGCGTGTCAGAAAAGATGGGAACCGAGAGAGGGTTCTAGCCGATGGGGGATGGACAAGTCCAACTGATGGGAGGGCGGACGAGTTTAGCCAATGGAGACGACGAGCGTAGAGGTGCGCCGACGTTAGAGAAAAAAGATGCATGAAGCAAGAAGAAGGGCGGAGACGGGTGCGAGGCGAAACGAAGAGGCGGATGGAGACCGTCGCCTTTGTCACGTGGATGTGTAACGGAGAAAAGAAAGTGACTGCGGGAAAGACGGGGAGAGGAAGGAAACGGAGGCAAGAGAGCGAGGAGAGTATCGGGAAGAGGGTTGGCGACGAGGAGAAGAAGTCGATGACGAGGAGGAAAAAGGTCGGCTCGCCGATGGGAGAAAACTAGCATGCTAGGGATGTCTAGACTCGCTCTAATACCATATAAAAATATGTATAGAAATTAAGACCCGAGTATATATATATATATATATACAACAGTTATGTGGTCTAACAGTTTTAAACTTTATAGCTCCGTACTGTCTCGTTACTTTTCTGGTTCTTCCGGTTACTGAAACTTTTTCCAGATACAGAGTTTTCTGGTGCTCGCCTGTTGGCCTGTAGTATGACGTAGTGTAGGGTATGACCAACAGCTACTAGCTAATCAAATGTGTCACATAGAATCTACTGCTGCTTACGATACCGACCATTTTATTCTTATTTTGAATTATCCAAAAATGATAGGTTTTTTTCCTGAGTTTTCATGCATAATTTTCAAAGATATTACCGTATAATACGGACAATGTATTAGAATATATAAAAAAACTTAAACCCTTATATATTATCGTTGTTGATGCTATAATAGTATTTAAATTAGTTATTTAATGCCTCAAATCTTTACTACCATATGTCTATAACATTATAACATTAGGTTATAATATAATCATGATTATGACTTGCTTCCTGTGTATGTTGTTTCTCCTCTTTCAATAATTCCGTTTTTGATATTTTTCTAATGTTATCGTAATATCGTTTCCGATCTTCATGTTTCAATTTCATTTCTAAGAAAAAAGATGGTACATAAATTATTTAAGCATTTTTTCCAACTGTTTTATACCGTTTTCACTCCTATGACCCGGGAAAATATATAGTGAAAACCTATACCTACATACAAACATGGAAACAAGATTATGGATCATTGGATCTAAAATATGTGCCTCAGATTACATCTACTCTGTAAGTTTTATGAATTGCTCGCTGCGTCACAGATACACCATTTTATCTTCCTCCTCCCTCACATTGTTACAACTCTTTTTGTCACCGGATCCAAATCAGAGAGAGGCCGGGCGCATTAGAGCGACGACGACGGCAACCGCAAAATCTATCCCGCGTCCTCGCCAGCAGGTACCCACTCCGGCCGACGGCTGAGTTGCCACCATCCTCGCCACGGCCTTGGAGCATGGCGCTGCTAGCGAGCGAGCTGCAGATCTGATTCAGAAGTGTGAGGAAATTTGCTCCGCACGGTTGATTTGCAAGGACATGGCTAGCTGGAGTTGCTGACGACTTGCCGTCGTCCTAACCATCGTGCAAATCCCAAGCCATATTTGCTCCGATTGCAAATTGCAGATCTGGTTCATGAGGGTAGCAATTTAGCAAGGTTAGATTTTTCGCCCCCACCCATGTACTTTTTCCCTTCAGCAAGAAGCTTAACAACTTTAACAATTTGCACTTTGTATTTTTAGAGGGAATTCAATTTTCTATATTTTCTTTTCATGTGGACGGCATGTATTGGCTCACTCTCTGTCGCCGGAGTAACATGGTCGATGCGCAAATGCTGCTGTTTTGTTCCTGTAACTCTGTAAGTTGAGTCCCACCGCGCCAAAGGCACGCACTACTACCGCAGCCGCGACCGACCGGTTGGCCCACTTGTCAGTGAGACCGGGCCCTCTTCGCCCACCACTTCACTCCGCTGCGCTACTGCATAAACCCCCTCACGCCTACTACCCCTTCTGCGTCAGAACCCTCCCCTCCCCGGAGCATCGCTCGCATCGAACGCCGGAATCCCCGACTCGGGCGATTAGGGTTTCGCTCTCCGGTGCCGCCCTCCCCATCAGGTACATTCCCGGTGTGATGGGGCTCCCTCCGGTCAGGAGACTCATCCATCAAAGCCCTCCCTCCTCTTCTCCCCCTTCTATTTTTCACGATGAAGCTTCGGGCTCCGTCGAGGTGCTTCTTCGACAAGGACCCTCTCCGCTGCCACAATCGTTTTTTCGCAAGATTTTGATTGGAAGAGGAGTAGAGGAGGGAGTATGCACGTTTCATCTGTGGTGGGCGGGTTGCCTAGGGCGGCCTCGGTCGTCACGAGTGGGGAGGGTCGGGGAAGAGCAGGGGAGGAGCCGTACGAGTCTCGTAGAGGTGATTCCGGGGTAGGAAGTTGACGCTGCGGCTGGGGTGGGAGGCAGAGATCCTGATTTCGCCGCTCTACTGAACTGGCTCCTCTTATGTTGGTGTCTTGATGACAAACCTAACTTTTTTGTATTGTTGAGGCCGCTCTACTTCAATGACGTATGTAAGCAATCTAACCCAAATATGTCTGTCCGGGATGGATGGGTGCGCCAAATCGTCCAGTTTATTGTGGATTTATTTTCTGTGTAGTGAAGTGCTATTGCGCTCCTGTGTTATGCGTACCATGCCCTGTTAGATACTTAGATCTTTTATTTGTGATAAGATTATAGCTTGGTGCTGATAGCGAGATAATTTGGTCACTCATATGGAGGGTTTGTAGTGATTTATTTCTGTGACTCTTGATCCTGCCAATAAATTTAGTTGCTGTCATGTCATGATCGAGAGCTATGGTGTAAATAGTGTGACGTATTTTGTGTCAGGATGATTGATACTACCTCCATCCCTTTATAGGTGCATTTCTAGCACTTGGAAGACAAATTAATAGGAAATAAAATTGACCTAGATACCCCTCATTAAACAATGATGTGGTTGTGTGGGAGGTAGTTGGGGGTAAAATGGAGAAAAAAAATGAATAAGAGGTGATTGATGAGACAACTAGTACTCTAGAAATGCACTATGTGAGATAAATTTGAATTCTAGAAATGCACTTATTATGTGACGGAGGTAGTAGCTTCCACTTCTGCTTATTTATTGTAGTAGTACAATTTGAGGGTAGTTTTTTTTTTCGCTGATGTGTAGTGTAGTTGAACAAATTTAGGGTTTGGTTACTTTGATTTGTGCCTTTGCTAGTTTGTGTCTAGTGAATCTTAAGCTGAATGCTTCTTTTACTGATGTGCCACTGTTTTATGTACCTAACCATTTAAGAAAACACTGCATGCAAGTGGATATGTGCACCCCTTGCGTGCGAGTTTACATGCACCCCTTGCGCGCGAGTTTACGTGCACCCCATGCTGTGCATGTAAGTTCAAGGATAAATTCCTCCTATATGACTGAAAGTTAATCCATTCCCTTATTTGCCACTCATTCTCTCAATGTGATGTGGGGCTAGGTCCCACATGTCAGTGACACATGAGACATCAATGACAATTAAAAGGGACTGTAGAATTTTCAGTGAGAAATTGCCCCTAAGTTCAAGGATTTCTATTTCTAGTGCTTCAGGGGCGAACCTGCCAACGGCTAACGTTCATGAGTGTTCAGATGAATATCCAAACACTTAGGAAACAATATGCATCACTCTGCAAGGCTCTGCTCTGTTGGTTACTGCAGGTTCTGGGTTCAATTCTTGGCTTCCAGCCATTCCTATGCCTTTTTTTGAGGGAGAGCCCATTCTTTTTTCTTCTTGTTTTTTGTTAGGATTTCAATAGCTTGTACTCATATCAGTGTTTTGTATAACATGAAAATTTCCCCCCTGAAAAACAGCTCCTGAACCTAATGTTTTCTCCTCATATTAGTGTTAATGTTTTCCATTAATGTAGTGACACGTTTTTATTAAACCTGGAATAACCAACCTAAACATCCTGCTCCCACCACTGCCTGAATGCTTGCTAACTAATTAGATGATTTTTGTGATGGTGCTGCAATGTTTGCTAGGCTATTCCCTGGGAGTGCATGGAAGAGCCACCAAAGGACAATGGGCAATCATCTGGTGGCGCTGATCCTGAGCTGGAACCCATGACGCTGGATGATGGTAGAGAGGGAATATCCCATACCATGGATGATGCAAATGCGCATTTTTCTATGGATGTTGACACAGGACACCATTCTGTTGATATTATGGGATCATCCCTGGGTGATGATGGTAAAGGAAAGCGCAACTCATATGCACAAATTCCAATTGACATGAGTGTTCCAAGCCTAGAGAAGTTTTGCAAAGAAGCATCAAGGTCCTTCTTTGATGAGATTGGTCTAATCAGCCATCAGATAAATTCTTATAACGAGTTTGTCTCTCATGGGCTCCAGGAACTTTTTGATTCTCTGGGGGAAGTGACTGTAGAGCCTAGTTATGACCCTTCAAATAGAGGACCAGGTGGCTGGAGACATGCTATAATCAAGTTTGGAAGAGTGAAACTAGAAGAACCGGTATTTTGGTCTCATGGATATGATATTGATGAAGAATCACTCAAACTGAAGCCAAGGCATGCTCGCCTACAGAATATGACATATTCTTCCAAAATGAAAGTGGAAGTTCATATCCAGGTCAGGCTGTTTATTATTATTCTTTTCTACACTAAATACTTCTATGCCATGATTTGTTGAATTTCACGCACACAAACTGTATAATCAATGCCAAAAAAAATCCTGTAGCTGTAAATGCATATATGTGCTCAACATAATTCTTTTTCTACTTTTTTAGTGCTGTGTAAAACACATAATTAATTCCTGTTGTCATATGCTTAGCCTGTGAAAGTGTGAATATTACATGACAATTTGGCCATCTACCTTCTATTTTACTATAGCTGATCTGGCGAAGTTGATGCCTCTGCATTTAATTTGTTAGTCCTATTATCGCTGGTAACCTAAAGAGCAAAAGTGTCCACTTATATGCTTATAAACATGAATGGAGCAATCCAGGAACAGATGGGTGATTAATGTTTCTTGAGCTGCTCCACTCATGCTTTGTCCTATTATTTTAATTGAACTCAAATCAACTCAACATATTCTTTCAGTCCCAAACAAGTTAGTGTAGGTTAGAGTTAGAAACCCAATAAGAGCATCTAAATCACGATTCAGTTACATTAATAGCTGTTTTTCAAGTATTCATATTTAAGTATAGATCTTTAGATATGTCTACTCTTTCAAGTCCTTTCTTATTGTCTCTCTTCATGTTAATTTTGGTCTTCTTCTACCTTTTTTCACATTATTATCCCGACTTACGATTTCGCAATATACTGACGCCTCTAGGGGTTTTATTTAGATCTGGCCAAACCATCTCAATCGATATTGGACAAGCTTTTCTTCAATTGTTGCTATCCCTAGTCGATTATGTATATACTCGTTTCGAACTTGATCTATTCTTGTATGACCATAAATTTAATGTAGCATACACATTTCTGTAACACTTACTTTTAAACATGACGTCTTTTTGTAGGCTAACATTTTGCCTATATAGCATAGCAGGTCTAATCATTGTTCTATAAAACTTATTTTTTAGTTTCTACGGTACTATCTTATCACAGAAGATTCCAGATGCTTAACGCTACTTCAACCAACATGTTTTAATTCTATGGCTAACGTCCGCATCAATATCTCATCGAAAATTGTTCTTCTTAGGCACTATTTGGCCTCCTAAACTCACATCTTCCTCCTCGTATGCGATAGTGTTAAAGTCACATCTCAAATATTCAGTTTTAGTTCTGCTTATTCTAAAACCTTTGGACTTAAGAGTTTGCCGCCACAACTTTGGTTTCCTATTTGCTCCTGCATGGCTCTTATCAATTAACACTACATCAATGCTCATCTTAATTGAACTATTATGCCAAAATATCTACCTATTTCTAGTATTACTGCATACTGATTCGTCTCCCCGATGCAGAATGACGCTATGGTGTATTGGTGTTCCATAGTTTTCTTAGGTGTTACGGTTACTATAAACTCCACCAGTGTTAGGATGCCTTTGGTGTCTCAACGTAGTAGGTCCTAAGTCCTGGTAAAGGAGGAGGGTTGTGTTAGCCTTAGCGAGCCAACGTAAAAACTTAGCTACTCTTATAGAGATGAAACCCAAGAAAATCCCGTTAGGGTGTAACCCTCTTAGCGACGGGTTATATCGAAATCCGGGTATGGTGTTAAATGGGCAAGGGCCAGGTCGTCACCCCTGTGACGCACCATGTCGTGATCTAGGCATGGTGTCAAGTGAGCAAGGATCGGGCCGTTGCATTTTTAGTAGCGCGTCACATCGGTGCCCGGGTGTGGTGAAAAATGAGCAAGAGTCTTCACACTTGACTTGATGGATGTGAAGGGTAAAGAAGTAAGTCGAGTCAAGTAGGATCCGTTTAGATAGCTGGAATGTAGAGTCCCTTATGGATAAGTTAAGAGAGCTAGTCGAGCCAGCAGTTAGGAAGCGTGTAAATATCTTGTGCATTCAAAAGACTAAATGGAAGGGTCAGAAGGCGAAGGAGGTAGATGGTACCGGCTTTAAGCTCTGTTACACAATGACAACTTTAAAAAGAAATGGAGTAGGAATTCTGATTGATAAGAGTCTTAAGGATGGTGTGGTGGAGATGAGAAGGCAAGGGGATAGTATCATCTTAGTTAAACGTGTTATTAGTGAGGTAGTCTTAAACGTAATTAGTGCGTATGTCCCTCAAATAGGCCAGGATGAGAGGGCTAAAAGACATTTCTGGGAAGACTTGGATAATTTGGTTAGAGCTGTACCTAGTAGCGAGAAGCTTTTTATAGGAGGTGATCTTAATGATTATGTAGGTGCAACAAGTACAGGTTTTGAGATGGTACGTGGAGGTTTTGGGTATGGTGGTAATTAGGAGGGAGAGGAAATCTTGGACTTTGCTATAGCTTTTGACCTGATGATAGTCAACACCTTTTTTAGGAAGAGACAATTTACTTTAGTGACTTTTAGTAGCGGCTAACACTCTAGCTAGATTGACTTTGTAGTTATGAGAAGAGGGGATGAATGAGCTTGTGTAGATTATAAGGTGATACATGGAGAATATGTGGTTTCTCAATATAAGCTGGTGGTGGCCGATTTTCGCTTTTTAGTGCCTGCTCGTAGGGATAAACAAGCTAAAATTACAAGAACCAAGTGTTGGAAGTTGAAGGTGAGACATTAAATGTCTTCAAGAAAAGGGTTATCGAAGAGGGCTCTTGGAAGAAAAAAGACGATACAAATAACATGTGTGAGAAAATAGCAACATGTAAATGGAAGAATGCTTCAGAGGTGTTTGGAGTGACTAAAGAGAGTGGATGCGAAACTAAAGACTCTTGGTGGTGGAACGAAGACGTGCAAAGAGCTGTTAAGGAGAAGAAAGAATGCTATAAACATTTTTATCATGATAGGAGCAAAGACAACATGGAGAAGTACGATGTGGCAAAGAAGACCGTAAAACGAGCTGTGAGTGAGACAAAGGGATGCGCTTTTGAGGATTTGTATCAACGTTTGAGTACAAAAGGAGAGAGGGACATCTATAGAATAGCTAGAGCTCGTGATAGGAAGACGGGGGACTTCAACTAAGTTAAGTGTGTTAAGAATGAGAGGGAGCAACTCTTAGTGAAGGATGATTAGATTAGACATAGATGGAAAGAGTATTTTGACAATTTGTTTAATGGTGAAAAAGATGACACCATCGTTTAGTTGGATAACTCTTCGGATGACACTAATAGGAGCTTTGTGCGGAGGATCCAAGAATCTGAGGCTAGAGAAGTTTTAAAAAGGATGAAAAGGGTAAGGCGATGGGCCCTGATGGAATTCCAATCAAGATGTGGAAATATTTTAGGGATATAGCTATAGTATGGGTAACCAAGTTCAACAATATTTTTCAATCGAACATGATGCTTGAGGAGTGGGGAAAAAGTATATTGGTATCAATCTATAAGTATAAGGGAGATATCTAAAGTTATAGTAATTATCGAGAAATTAAGTTGATGAGCCACACTATGAAGCTATAGGAGAGTTATCGAACACCGTTTGAGAGGAATGACATGGATCTTTATAAACCAATTTGGTTTAATGCTTGGAAGATCAAGCATAGAAATAATTTTTTTAATAAGATAATTTATGGAGCGGTTTAGAGAGCAGAAGGACCTACATATGATTTTTATTGACTTCGAAAAGTCTTATGGCAAGATACTAAAAAATGTTATGTGGTGGGCTTTGGACAAATATAGTCTCAAAAAAGTATGTTTCTCTCATCAAGAACATATACAACAATGTTATGATTAGTGTTCGAACAAATGATGGTAACACACGTTATTTTTTAATTAAAATAGGACAACATTAGGGACCAGCGTTGTGCCTTACCTCTTTGCGTTGGTAATGGATGAGGTTATAAGAAACATACAAGGAGATGTCTCTTGGTATATGCTCTTTACAGATGATGTTGTATTAATTAATGAGAGTCGCATAGGAGTAAATAAGAAATTAGAGTTGTGACGGCAGACTCTTGAGTCCAAAGGTTTTAGAGTAAGCAGACCTAAGACTGAATACTTGAGATGTGACTTTAGCATTATCGTACACGAGAAGGGAGATGTGAGTTTAGGAGGCCAAATAGTGTTTTAGAAGAACACTTTTTGATATCTGGGATCGATGTTACGGATAGATGTGGATATTGATGCGGATGTTAGCCGTAGAATCAAAACAGGCTGTTGAAATGGCGTCAAACATCTGACATCCTCTTTGATAAGAGGGTACCGTAGAAGCTAAAAAACAAGTTTTATAGAACGACAATTAGACTTACTATGCTATATGGAGTTAGTCTACAAAAAGATATTATGTTCAATAATAGAGTGTTATAGAAATATGTATGCTACATTGAATTTGTGGTCATACAAGAATGGATTGAGTCTAGAACAAGGATATACGTGATCGACTAGAAGTAGCACTAATTAAAGAAAAACTTGTCTAAAATCGGTTGAGATGTTTTGGCCATGTCCAAAGGAGACTTCAGAGGCGCTAGTATATGGTAAAATTCTTAGTTAAAGATAATAATACGAAGATTGATAAAAGAAGATCAAAACTAATATGAAGAGAGATAATAAAAAAAAGACTTAAAAAGTGAGATATAGCTGAAGATCTGTACTTGAATAAAAATGCTTGGAAATTAATTATTGATGTGGCTGAACCGTGATTTGAAGATTTTTGTTGGGTTTTAACTCTAGCTTATGCCAATTTGTTTGAAACTGAAAGACTGTGTTGAGTTGAGTTACGGTTACTATAATCTCATCATCATCATTAAGCTTCTTAGTTCCAAGCGAATTTGGATAGGCTAGAAATAAAACCTATAGAAGCCACATATCAATAGTTTCTTTATATGCATTCCTATTTAAAACTAAAACTTTGGAAATATTACAATAATTCAAGTCTTATTTTATGGCATTATTCCATGTTAATTTTGGCTTTCCCCTGCTTCTTTTTATATGATTATTACACCTTAGAATTCTACTATGCACGGGTGCCTCTGAAGATATTTGTTGGATATGTCCAAGTCATGTCAATTGGTGTTGGACGAATTGGTGTTATATCTAGTCTATCACGTATATCATCGTTCCGAATCCGGTCCATTCTTATATACTTATAAATTTAATGTAACATATGTATTTCCGTAACACTTACCTGCTAATTATCTTATCTTTTTATAGTCAAATATTTTGCATCATACAACATTGCATGTCTAATTGACATTCTTGATTTTTAGTTTTTGGGTATGTTCTTATCTCAGAGAATGCCCGATATTTTGTCATTTCATTCATCTTATTTTGATTTTATGTCTAACATCTTTATCAATATCTCTATCTCTTTATATCATCAAATGTATCTTTTTATTTACTACTTAATCCTCTAAACTAATATTTTCCGTCTTATATATAGTAATGCCGAAGTCACATCTAATATATTCAGTTTTAGTTCTACTGAGCCTAAAACTTTTTTGACTCTATAGTCTGCTGCCTCGACTCTAGATTACGGTTTCTATAATCTGATTTACTGAAATGTTCTTAACTGTGTCAGGTTTACTCTATGGAGAAGAGTGACAAGGCTAAAACAGGGAATGATAAATTCGGTTACAAGAAAGACATTATTAATGAAACACATTGTATAAATATTGGCCGCCTTCCAGTTATGGTTATGTCAAATTTATGTTGGCTCCACAAACTCAAGGAAAGTGATTGCCAATTTGATTCTGGAGGATACTTTTTGATCAAGGGAATGGAGAAGGTAATACTCTATATTTTGATCTCTCCTTGCCTTACCCATTCTGTGTCAATGTACTGTGCTAGGTCTCCATTCTTGCATCATCATGTATTCAAGCATTTCTTTTTGTACGCTAGAATGGACTGCATGGTTGTGGGGGAAAATATGTAGTGGAAACCACTACCTAGGTGGAAACTTGGAAACCCCTACACAAAAGTTCTCTCAGAAAGTTCAAACAAAAAATAATCTCACATGTAGAGATGGTGATTATAGACAACAATGCAAAATTTCAACATCAAACTCAACTTGGTTTGTGTGATATGAAATTGGTTAACAACGAAGAAAAACACTTATCCTTTTTTTCTTTCGCTGTTTGTCAAATGTCAATTTCATATCTCGCTGATAGTTAATTTGATCTTGAGATTTCGTATGGTTGCCTAATATGACCTTTCCTTTATGTGAGCTTTTCCCTTTTTGAAATGTTTGGCGAACTTGGTGGTTTCTTCCTTAGTAGTGGTTGTCACTACACATTTACCCCAAGTAGGGGTGTAAATGGTATGGAAATTCCTGACCGTACTGATACCGTTTCTGTAAAAATAATAGAAAAATGATATCTTTTCCAACTATTTCTGTTTCTAAATTTAATTTTTCTAATTTATGTCAGTGTCGTTTTTGTAAAAATTATATAAAAATGATACTGTTTCCGACCATTTTAATCTCTAACCCCAAGGCTGTGAGCTTTTTAAAATTTAATGGAAATATCTTATTATGCTCTGCTGTTATATTTTTTGAAGAAAAAAGTTTTAAAAAAGAATTTTGGTAATTATTGGAAGAATCATAGCAAAACAAACATGGAGTGTGAATTGGTCTGCATCGTATTTTCATGTTGAAGTGATGAATTCTCCAGTGTTAGCCAAATATGTTTTAATGTGCTATGCTATGTTGTTAGAAGCATGCGGAAATTCTGTTGAGTTCCACAGTCGTTGATTGAACATTAGCTTAGGTTGATAACATGTCTGAAGATCTGGACATGATCAGATTCATTTCACTTTTTTGTTTGGCATTTTATGATAGTGTGCTGGACAGCTGACCATAGCTGTAAGTTATTCGTAGTAATCTGTTGGAGAGTGATTCTCAATGTTGCAACCCTCTGCTACAAAGAAAGTTTTTATACCATATATGGTGTTTTTCTTTAATATCAGTATGTTTTCATACTTTATAACTTCTAAATGCTGCAGGTATTTATTGCACAAGAGCAAAAATGCCTGACCAGGATTTGGGTTGAGGATCGTCCTTGCTGGATGGTCTCTTTCTTGTCTGCAATCAGAAGAAGGCGCATATATATAAAACTAATTGATTCTACAAAGAATGAAGATGTCAGTGGGGGAAAAATCATTTCCATCTCCTTTTTGTATGCAAATATGCCAATCTGGTTGATGTTTTTTGCACTAGGCATATCATCAGATAAGGATGTCTTTGACGTGATAGATATGCAAGACTGTGATGTTTGTGTTATCAACACAATTTCAGCAACTATTAAAGAATCAGATGAATTGTGTCAAGGCTTCCGTAAATCAGATAAAGCCCGGCGGTATGTTGATGAATTGATCAAGAATTCAAAGTTTCCTCCTGCTGAGCCATTTGATGATTATATTGCTAAATATCTCTTCCCTGGCATAAGCGGGAACAGGAACAAAGCACTTTTCTTAGGTTACATGGTCAAATGCCTTTTAATGGCTTTCACTGGGAAACGCAAATGTGACAACAAGGATGATTTCCGGAACAAGAGGTTGGACCTAGCTGGTGAATTGCTTGGAAGAGAACTTCGTGCACATATTAGGCATGCAGAGAGACTCATGGTTAAGTCCTTGCAGAGAGATTTAAATAGTGATCGTGAGTTACAAGAACTTGATCGTTATCTGGATGCTTCAATTATTACTAATGGTCTAAACCGTGCCTTCTCTACTGGTTCTTGGTGCCATCCCTACAGAAGAAATGAAAGATGCTCAGGAATTGTTGCAACACTAAGGAGAACAAATCCGCTTCAGATGATCTCAGACTTGAGGAAAACCCGCCAGCGGGTTGCTTATGCTGGGAAAGCTGGTGACGCAAGATATCCGTAAGTATCTTCTTATGTGTTGCATGCCTATTTTGTACTTTTATATGTCATGATGCAAACTGACTTGAAGAAAAAAACTTACAGAAATCCATCCTACTGGGGAAAATTGTGTTTTATGTCCACTCCTGATGGTGAAAACTGTGGACTTGTGAAAAATCTAGCTGCCACAGCTATTGTTAGCTCCAGAGTGGCACAGCCATTGATTGACAGGTTCATTTCTTGTGGAATGAATAAGCTGAATGAGATTCCTACAAAGGAGGTTCCTATAATGGATAAAATCTTCCTGAATGGGAATTGGGTGGGGTCCTGTACCGATCCGGCTTCATTTGTCTTGCGTTTAAGGTGCATGAGACGCAGTGGTCTGATTGATCCCCAGGTTTGCTGTCTTTTCCCATGGCAAGAAGTTTTCTATTAAACTTTTGTCGAGCATTATGGAGATGATTGGTGTGTGACTGTGTCCCATAATCTTCGTCATGTTTAGTTTAGGAAGAGTCCCTAAGAATGTTTCATAACCTTTTTGGAAGGGTCAAACTCAAATCTGAATGCTTAGTAAATCATGGATCTGTATTAGCTTACTTCTAATCAGCTTGTATAATGTTAATGTTGTTTTGAACGTTATATTTAGGTAATCTTAATCTGAATGCTGCATATGTATTCTATTGAGATGCATAAACATTGGGATATTTGGTTTCTACATATGCTGTCCCCTTTTGGTCTTGAACATTGATTTGGTCTCCAACATAACAATTTGACTGTGATTTTATAGCCTCTTTTTCCAGCAAAAATTACAAAAAAAGGAATATATGGAAACATTTAGCTAGACAAATATGATGGCATTTTTATATATTCAGTTCTTATGCTTTTAATATATATTAACAGCCTATAGATCCAAGTAAGCTTATATTGTGGAACAGAGACATAGAGAGGGATACTTTACATGTTGCCACTAATAGTGTTTCTTTTTTTAATGCTCCATTTGATTAGGTTGAAATAAAATGGGACAAGCACCAAAGGGAAGTTCGAGTGTTTTCTGATGCAGGTCGAATCCTCAGACCCCTTCTTGTAGTTGAAAATCTCAATAAAATTAAGAGACCAAAAGGCGGTTCATATTCTTTTCAGTTGCTAATGCAACAAGAAATAGTTGAGTTTATTGGCGTTGAAGAAGAGGAAGATATACAAAGTGCATGGGGAATCAGGCACCTATTTGGGAGTGAAGGAGAAGAGGATCCCCTGGTAAAAATGAAGAAAGCTGAGAATGTCTTCACTGTTAAAAGGAAAATAGGAGTGGATGTTTCAGGTTATACGCACTGTGAGCTGGATCTTTCTTTTCTGCTAGGATTAAGTTGTGGTATTATCCCTTTTGCAAACCACAATTTTGCTCGGAGGGTACTTTACCAATCTGAAAAACATTCACAGCAAGCTATTGGATACTCTACAACAAATCCAGGCATCAGAGTTGATACCCTATCCCATCAACTTTACTATCCTCAGAGACCCCTTTTCAAAACAGTGATAGCTGACTGCATTGGTAGATCAGAATGTACTTTTGGGAGAAAGGATGACTTTGCTAGACCAGAATATTTCAATGGCCAAAATGCCATAGTGGCAGTGAATGTTCATCAGGGTTTCAATCAAGAAGATTCCCTGGTTATGAATAGGGCTTCTCTTGAACGGGGTATGTTTAGGACTGAGCATTTCAGGAACTATAAGGCTGAAGTAGAGAACAAAAGTGCGCCAGGTGGCAACAAACGACTAAAAATGAAGGATAAGATAGACTTTGGTAAAATGCAAAGCAAGAGAGGGCGGGTTGACAATCTTGACGATGATGGATTACCATATGTCGGTGCAAGTCTTCAGAGTGGTGACATTGTCATTGGAAAGGTCTCAGAATCTGGTGAAGATCATAGTATTAAGCTGAAGCATACTGAAAAGGGTATGGTGCAGAGGGTATTGCTTTCAGCTAATGATGAGGGGAAGAACTTTGCAGTTGTTACTCTAAGACAGGTAATGTTATTATTTTTATTAAACAAGTATCTTCCATCCAGCATATTTATGATCTTGACTTTGCTAGCTACTATATTCATATTATATAGTACTCATAACATAACAATAGAGTGCTGTATCTATCCTTTTTGAAAATGTGCAGTCAAACTTTTGGACTTTCTGAGTGATGATATAAAGCTAGATTGTGTTATGGAAAAGCCATTATTAGAGCTATCATGGAAAAAACACTTTCATTCCATTATGCCACTAGCATTTAATTTCTAATAGCTCTACCAACATTGTGACAGAAATTTGTTGTCATTACTATATCTTTGTGATCGTGTAATGTCCAAACTGGCATATTTGTGAATAGGGAGATTATGTTGTTTGAATATTGGAGCACTTGATTCATTGCCAATTTGCCATATTGGATGCTTGCATGTGACCTTGATGGTGCATACTACTATTCTAGAGCCTAAGTTTTGCCACATACTTCACATACATGGTTGCAATGTCATTGCTGAGACCTGAGAGAGGGAATGGAAGGAGAGGGAGAGAATGTTTAGACGAGGGAGGGGTGGACTGTCAGCCCAGATCCTATCGTCCTGCCTTTTTCGTCATCCCTTATTTAATTTTGTTGCTAAACAGGATGCAGTAATAGCATTATCAACTAGGTGACACCTAGTCTTCAGTCAGCTACCACATGACATGAGTTGCCCAAGACTAGTGACTTGGCAATCTTGTTCTATCATATGTTCTCCTAACATTTTAGGCTGTAATGTTATATTTGCATTCAGTGAATTCAGGTGGCCAAATTAAGTTTTGTTAATGATCTGAACTCTCAGGTTCGATCACCTTGCCTTGGAGATAAATTTTCCAGCATGCATGGCCAGAAAGGTGTAATTGGTTTTCTAGAATCTCAGGAGAATTTCCCATTTACTTACCAAGGAATAGTACCGGATATTGTGATAAATCCGCATGCTTTTCCTACCCGTCAAACTCCAGGCCAGCTTCTTGAAGCTGCTTTGGGGAAGGGAATTGCGCTCGGTGGTACAATGAGATATGCTACACCATTCACAACAGCATCATTTGATGTGATCACAGACCAATTGCACAAGTAAGTGTTTCTTCTCTAATGGAAGAAAGAACTCTCCTGAATTCGCTAACCAACCTCTTCATGCTCATTGGTATGATTTCAGGGTTGAGCATTATAGCTCAACTCTGTTGGTTGAACTTTGTAGTTACACACAAACTGATACTGTTTGAGCTTTCTTGTGTATCTTGTTCATCATTACGGACACTGTTTTGTAAGTGCACAATTCAGCATCACTTATTCCTGATGTATTTATCAATCAGGTCAATGCATGCATGTTGTCTAAGTTCCTTAGTAGTGGCATAAACAATTGTTCCAAAAAAAAATCTTGTAGTCAAACATTACTCAGGATACATGATTGCTCTCTACCGTAGTACTACCTCCTGCTTATAATAAGTGCATTTCTAGAAAGGTAAGAGGCAAATTAGTGTGGATAGAAAATGACCTAAATGCCCTTATTAAATGAGATATGGTGGGGAGTGGGAAGGTTGTTGAGGGATAAGATTGGGAGAAATTTGAATGGGGGATGGTTAAAGGGAAAAGCATAGC
This sequence comes from Oryza coarctata, assembly GCA_030770085.1. Taxonomy (NCBI): domain Eukaryota; kingdom Viridiplantae; phylum Streptophyta; class Magnoliopsida; order Poales; family Poaceae; genus Oryza; species Oryza coarctata. The sequence continues at coordinate 20,419,088 of CM061468.1, forward strand.
AATGCATTCTTTACGAGACAATGTGAAACCCAAAGTTGCACTTATAATGGGACAGAGGGAGTACATATTACTGCCCCAAATTGATGTGTCTTGTTCCATTTTTAGGGCTGGATTTTCGAGATGGGGATCTGAAAGTGTTCTCAATGGACGAACCGGTGAAAGGATGCACTCATTGATTTTCATGGGTCCTACTTTTTACCAGAGGCTGATACACATGGCAGAAGACAAGGTAAAATTCAGGAACACAGGGCCAGTTCATCCCCTAACACGTCAACCTGTTGCCGACAGGAAAAGGTTTGGGGGAGTGAAGTTTGGAGAAATGGAGCGTGACTGCCTCCTTGCCCATGGGGCTGCAGCCAACCTCCATGAACGTCTCTTCATGCTTAGTGACTTCTCCCAGATGCATATCTGCCAGACATGCGAACGTGTGGCGAATGTTATCATGAGGCCTGTCCCTGGAGGAAAGAAGATTCGGGGTCCATACTGTGGGTTCTGCTGCTCTTCCGAAAACATAGTAAGGATCAATGTGCCCTACGGCGCAAAGCTGCTTTATCAGGAGCTATTCAGCATGGGGATCTGCCTTAGATTTGAGACAGAAGTCTGCTAGAACTCTAAATCTATTATCGACTCACCATGTATATAACCATGCTATCCTCTGGAAAGTAGTGATGTAGCTACATGACTCTTCTGGTTGGACGATGGCATTAGCTAGGATGGGTGAATCAGAAGTCGGTTGAAAATCTTTTGCCATCTTTCACCCTGGCACTGAACCATGCCCAAGTGAACGAAAACTCATTTCCCATTTCCTGCGTCCTGCCTTTGCTGTTCTGTTCTCTGTGTGTTGTGGAATGGAGAAGTGATGTTCCGCAAGGATCAGGAAATGTTTCTTTTGCGGCTTCGACCTGACCCAATCGTGTTTGGTGGATGTGTCGCGTTAGTGCGTGACCCACTCATAGCAGCTGGATGACTCGGGCTGGCTGCACAGACTCGGCTATGGAGTGCGGTACTAGGCGTAATATCGGCTATAAAGTTCATCAGAAATCTCTCCTGCGATTTTTGCATTGCATTGGGAAGCTCTGAATCGAGATGGCTACTAGTCCAGGGGGACGCAGCTTAAACTTCTACTAACACTAATGGTGTTGCTTTGACTGTCGAATCTGTGCATTCTGTATCAGGAGGATTCAGTTACTGCCCTCTACCTCAGCCGCCGGTAACACTGGCACACTACTTTAGTCTTAAGCATTCGAGTCGAAAAAGCAAACAGAAGAAACATTGGAATCATGGCCTTTCGATCTCTAAACGGCCACATGAAAGTAGCACATTTGCATTTCTTGAGGTGATCACATCCGAGAACAGAAATGAACAACTAAAAAGATGAAGAAACACAAATAAGCTCTTTAATCATCAACGATTTTTTCCCCTTGATACAATCTAGCTACATCATGCATGAGGATACTGAGACATCCATCTCCCCATCACCATGAATACGAAAATCATAAAAACCAAATCCGCTCTACCTGAAGATGCAAACGATAACCAAGAAGTGAATGGGGGAACTCCATCTGACGCAACCTCTCCTCCTACAGGCTACAGCTTGAGGAAGAATAGTTCTTGATGCATCTTGGCTTTAGGAATGTTCCTTCTCCAAAGCTACTTATACTTGCAAATATCTTTCCTCTCCTCTCCTCCTAAAGCTGGGACCTAGCCTGCTATTTGGACATGCTTTGAAAGTGGTCCGCTGGGGTCTGAAAGATGTCCTTGCAATGACGAGGATTGCATACATTGAACCTGGACGCCTTCTTCTCACCTTTTTCTTTCCCCCTTTTGAGCATATGGTTTTGGGACTTGGAAATATGACTCATCGATTTTCTGGTGGCGGAAAAAATGCTAACCTACTGTTTGTGTGTGTCCCAACTTTTCTTCTCTCTTTATGCCCCATTCCCATACGTTCATATATGCATAATGACACGAGTAATCCATTCGATCCGGACAATTTTAGTAATAAAATATGCCAGATTAGGTAATGCGTTTTTGCATTGTTTATCCGTATGATTGCTGCCTTCTAATATCACTGGCGAGCCTGTGATACCCACCGGCCACCGACATGCAAAAGAAAACTGAATGTATATATATATAGTTTATGTTTGCTTCTACATGATGATCTGACGTTCATAGGGTAATTTCATCATCAATATATTCTCAACTCATAAACTAGTTTATCTCCATATATGATTTTTGTGTTTCTCCTCAACATCGACCAATCTACCAGTTCAACCGACTGAAAGAATTCAGTGTCATCATCAAGTTACTGAACCTGGTGTGTACACTGCACATAAACTAGGAAAATGTTCAATGGTTCACCATGTCACAATATGTGACGCCTAAATTCTTTCTTCTTGTGCTTCTACTGGAGTTTCACCGGCCACTTTATCAAGGCACTTCACTACAGCAGTCAGCACTACTGGTAAACGCGCATATTGCAAGCCGATCACATCAGAAAAAGACTGGAAACAACGCGGGAGCAACAAACGCAATGACGTGCTATACAAAGCCTACAAACCAAGCAAGATCACTCGTAATCCAAGCTTGCATATATATGTTGTTCCCTAGCATGCAATTTGCACAGCATTTGCAGCAAATCAGGGGCCAGAACAATCTCTCTCCATCTTGTTGAGATGAAAGAAATGTGCGTGGACAGAAACCGGGCGACAACACTAAGGGGCTGGCGATAAGGAATTTGCTGGGTTGGGCACTTTTTGTTCCACATGTGAATGCTTTCTACGATTCGGAGCCCTCAAATTTAGCTGAGTGCGAAACCAAAGGTCACATGAGATTCCCTTCACTACAGCTTCTAACCTAGGCTGCATTACGGTCAGGTGCATCCAGTGCCAAGTTCATCAAAGTCGAACAAAAGGTCAATTGCGTTGCAAGGACCATATGCATACACCATAGTACAGTCCATAGGAGATAGCTAGCTAGCTAGCTAGCTTACTCTTTAGTCATACATTTATAAATAGCCGCCTCCTCTGTGCTCATCAGCAAGGCAGATTAAACAAGTGAAGTGGTCCACATCAAACATGAGGAAATAAGGTCTAGAGAGTCATAATTTGGTTGGTTGTCCACTGGAGTTCTCCTCAAATCACTTCAGTAGATAGCTAGCTAGGCCTCATTGCATTGCACTGTTATGTAACTATGGGCATGGGGCCAAAAGCTAGCTGTGTATAGTGAAGTGTTTGGGGGAACTGTGGTTGGCAATCAATATTTTCAAGTCAAGCCTGTAAGTGTTTGTACTTAAGGAATTTCTCGTTGGTCCTACATATGATATTCAATTTGTAAGTGATGGAGAATGATTATGTTTGGAGTCTCCAGAGTTCCCTTCGATCACTTCACACAGCGCATTACATTTGAGAGTTGTTATGAAGTGTTTGAGGGAGCACTTTGTGTCACCAAGCATTCAAGTGGATAGTGTTTAAACTACAATAGGTGAGAAACATTTGGTATTATCGTGAGTCTCCTTTAATCACTTCATACCGGAAAAATGTTAACTGTCGTGAAGTGTTTGAAGAAACTCTTGTTATTACCAAGCATTTGACAAATAACGTTTAGACCACACTATCGAGATGAGAGCCACGTTTGATACTATCGTGAGTTCCCTTCAAATACTTAATGTGGCATTTTTTTAAAGTCTACTGTAAGTGTTTAGGGAACTCTCGGTGTTACCGAGCATTTAGCAAGTAACATTTTAAACTACAAAAGATGGAGCATATTTTGGTATCAATGTGAGATTTCTAGAAACACTTGGACACTTTTTTTTGCCTACCATGAAGGGCTTGAGAGAACTCTAGGCGTCACTAAGTATTTAGTAAGTGGCATTTTAAACTACAAGAGACAAATCCTAGTTTGATATCACTATGAGTTCTCTTTAAGCATTTTACGTAGCACCTTTTCAAGGCCTGGTTTGGGAAACTCTAGATATCATCAAACATTTAATATATGATGTTTCAAACTAGAAGAGATGGAGCCACATTTGGTATTATTATGAGTTTCCTTCGAGCACTTCAAATTATTGATTCATGCGATGTTGTCCAGCATTTGGGGAATTCTAGGTGTCAAGCATTTAATAAATGATGAATAATGCATATCGAATGAGCATGAGAAGGATCAATGGAAGACATCCAGTACCATCGTGGTTGATCACCAATTAACGCACTCATTGCCGTTGCCAATTCTACATTCACCGGTGATTTGGCATGCAATACATGTTAGTCCAATTCATAAAACAGGTAGGCTAAACTGAGAGTACATGTTTATTTTGTTACATTATCTCTTTTATTATAGTAACTAAAAACAATTATTCCTCTAGGTTGACTATTTATATGTGCTTTAGTACATAAGCTGATCGCTTCGTCCAAATAATGTTTCTGGTTTTTATCTTACTAAATGCATTCATGATAAATGTTTTATTATTGTTATTGTTACTTGTTGTTTCTGTTAGTATCTTCTGGTACAAAAGCTATATAGTCCAAGTTTTCTGTCAGCGGTGAAAATCAACTTACATTTTGAGAGATGTCGGATGTTTTATATCTTCTGTTGCTTGGAAGGTACCAGAGGTATCAATGAGGAACAATGACACAAAAGGGATCAATGTGAAGTACCTCTATTATTTTCCGAGCATTGTAGAACACCTGTATATCGAGTAATAGCTCGCATTGAGAGTTGGGTTGGTCTGTTGGGAAGATAAATAAAGAATAAAATAAAGAAGAGAAGAGATAAGATACAAGTGGAGAGATAAAGAACTACTACAGTTTTAGGAATGCTCAGTCACAGTCAATTTGAAAACTTACTGCTAAAGAATAAAAACTAGCCTACACAGCGAGCTTCATTATTATAAACAAAAATCACATACTGCAAAATCGCCACATTTTGGATGTAAAACCAATATGGTTGTCTGCTCACATCAAAATAATTTATATTGAATTATGACATTAATCGATGAAAAAAAGTGGTGGTTGTCAGTCATTGTCCCTTGCTCTTCTGGACACAAAGCCTATCGTTAGAGTTGTCTTTCACGCATTTGTGCAACAAATCCAATTAAATTTAAATTTTCTTCAAACATGTACATAACAATTAGGTATTACAAAGCAATGGCCAATACTATTTTCTACCCATTTAAATTCGTGAAAATTAAACAGTTTGAACTTAGCTGAGTAAGCCCATCGACTAATGTTTAGATAATGCAATCTTTTTTAACTCAATCAATTACATTAAGTTAATATAATCGCACTAAAAACAATGTCGGTCGTGATTCACTCCGTAAACTTTCACAAATATAAAATTAAAAAGAGATCTTCTAAACTTACAATTATACTATCATTAAACTAATTTCTATAAAAACACTGTAAACTTTATGTGTTCCAAAGATAAACTAAATTTATGTGTTATCAATGTAAATAAATATACATGTACTATATAATAAGCACACCAAAAGGTGCGCCGATCTTCTAGTCTCTCTTTTTTTTAACCTAGATAGCGAATTTCAAAATCTTAATTTGCTAGCTCATGTGATATATTGTATATTTCTTTGGCCTTAGGCCTTACCCGGCGATGATCAAGAGCCTATGAGCAGATGGCCGCCGGGCTAAACTATTGTTTGTGTCGGTGAAGTGGGAACTAGGGGTCTCACCCCTATGGTTAAGAGAGATTCTAGTGATGACTGGTTGCCCTAACCTTTCGGGATGTCCAAGGTGTAGATGCATACCGTTCGGCGTCAGCTATCTTGAGCTGTTGCCTCCTATGCCTTTAGCCCTGGGCTAGCTGGCCCTAAGCTAGTTATTTCGAGACGGCTATTCCAAGCTATCCATCTCGGGTAGACAAGCTCAACCGAGTGACCCCAATCTCTTTTGTCTCGTGATGATCAGATCTAAGGGTGCTTAGGGTTACAATAGACTTAACTACCATAATCAATGTATTCAATGCAGTAAGGTAGAACATTGCTTGTGGACGAACATGGTTCGGCACTAGCTGTCCCGAGCTAGTATCTTGGTACTCTTAGCCTTGGGCTAGCTAGCCTAAGTTAGTTGGCTCTTAGCTAGTAGGGTGTTACGTCACTAAACTGTTCGAACCTATCTAAACAGATTTATGTTTATATTTCTTTTAGCAGTTAGAGCTATATTAATTCTAGCAATCTATCCGAACGATTAAGCCCTACTTCTAGTCGAACTCAGATGGACCTACATAGGTCTGGTGGCCACTGCCATGTGTGCGGATCGTTTACACAGACGTAGCTGTATCTGTCACGAGAGTGTGGCCGCCGGCGTCACGGACGAGAGGAGAAGCCATAGCAATCTTTCTTGGTGAGGCGACAAAATGGAGAGCTAACAAAAATATATGGCCAGTTTGCTAATTTCCGAATGGGGGCTAATGTGAAAAAAAAATCCTAATCGCTAATTCGCTACCAATGTTATGGTAGCTAGCAGAACCAAGGGTTAAAATAAAAAATTCATGACTGGTAGCCCGGTCAGTAACAAGGGCTAATAGGAGTATACAAATTCTTCGGTATATTTTGAAAAGTTTCAACCGTTGGAAATGGTAGCGGCTCAAAAATGGGGCTGGTTTGCAAAATGTTTGGATGTTGCAAAGATCCTGCCATCCATTGTGTGCGGACGTTATCTGTAGCCGTCCGATCAACCGGATTGAGGCTCGGAAGGCTATAAGCACATATTTTTGGAAAGGATCCTCATATTAAAAAGCATTTTTTGGTTCATCCTCTCCTTCCACCACCCTTCTCCGATGGCGTGGACAGAGCTCCAGGGACCAAGGGCTTGAGGTCCTATTCCTCTCTGCTTGCGCCTCCGCCGCTGCAGCAGGAAAGTGCTCGTGTCTCCGCTGCCGGAGCTCCGGGACCTTCCACCACTGCAACCCCACGGCTATGTTCTTCCATGCATTTCGCCGTGGGCAAGCGTTTAGGGCTCTATCAACTTACATGTCTTATAGCATGTGGCTGAAAGGAGGGGGGACACGACAAGCTTGGCAGCCTGCTCTTTAGCTTCTATCCGTTCCGGATGATCAGTAGTAGAGTCATCAGTGCCGTCGAGCCTGGGGGACTAATAGTAATGTTCAATGGTCGACCATTTTTTGGGACATCGATGGTATTCGGCACAACTGTCGACACTGGAGTCGCAACGGCGGAGTCTGGACGGCTGCCCGACTTGCTCGGGAGGTTGCCCGAGGCAGCCGCGGATGATAACCAATATTGATATGGATGTGCATGTTCCTGTCATCCAAACACCAAGGCAAGACCATTCAGAAAAGATCTACAATACAAATCTTGAAAGCTTCAAACAAATTTGAGAATGAAAAGTGCACAATTATCTGTTGGTTTGGAAGACATTCTCACTTCATCAAACAATTTCTTCGATTATAACATACTTACAAAAGAAGGCTTTTTAAAGATTGCAAGGAAGTTGCAGTCAAGAAGTGGCCCTGACTGTCAAACTGTAATACAATAGAACATTTCTAGCTGATGCGTTCTCCGTCAGTCCAGTTGGAGCGTCATCCAAAGGACTCAGAATTGGCATCTTGATGGTCCAGAATTTATGGGCAATCTTTTAAATACTGTCCCATCTATATTACCTGTTATAAAAGTTTAATTAATATAGTGAAACAAATGGCTAATCTTCTTGATGATATCAACTATAAATCAACATGAGCCGTTATATGATGATATAGGAACATACGATATTTATTAACGAGATTCAGCTTAAATCTAATCTCCAATCCGAGGATCTGATTCATGCGTGCTCCTCCCCAATCAACATAGCACACTTAGCTGCTACAGATTTATAGTCTCATTGCCATCCTTTTCCTATACGCTTAAATTATATTGTTATCACCATGGTTACATTGTGGCGCCTTCCCTCTATATTTAAAGGGTGCTGGTTACAGAGCCCTACCACCTAATACAACTTCAATTTCAAGTGTAATATATTAGGACTAGTATAGTTAACATCACTTTAACAAGCTCTACCTTAACAAATATACATCATGGAGAAGTAGAATCGCCATGATCTACCGATGCTTTAGACTTGGGTTATTTCCTTTTATAGCTTCACTATGAGCCATTAAGAGACTCTATTATCCTTCTAACTTTTTTCTCTTGATTCCAACTGTAATAATGCTCTAGATTCTCTGGTATCATTACATTCGTCTTGCCAAGCGAAATTGGACTCCACTGTTGCTGGCACATCTCTAACTTTCTAAAGAACCTTTCTTCCTTATCGTCTTATGAATCGAGCTAATAAATCCAACATGCACACTTTTCACAACCGTAGATTGAGCTTCTGATAATTTGAGAAAATTCACCATCACCTTGAATCACTCAAAGAAATTATCACAATAGTGCTTACTCTTACTACTCATTTTTGGACTAATTCCATATATCTCAAATCTTCAATGAGTCCAAGACATATCTTGTTTTGTTAGATAATTCCATATGCAACGTGATTGACCTATCACCATCAGACTACTCGTCCTTCACACCTTCAAACTATCCATCTGTATAGAGCCTCTTGCCGAATTGTCCACCCACTTCAACCCAATTTGATAGGCCTAGCTTCGCAATCCATTGTCTCCTTGATCATATTGCCCTGTTGACCCGATCAAACCATCGTGCTCATGGACACACCTTCGCTTGCATCACAGTTGCAATCCTCCTGTTCACCGTCCATGACCTTGTCGTCCTTGACTCCACACGTCCGCTACACCATGCCATGCTTGACAGCTTCGCCTTGCCGCCACAACCTTCCTACCAAGCGGGACCGAAGGCGATTGAAAAGATCAAAGTAGGTAATGCTATGGGGATAGCATGCCCAACACACCTGCTTGGTCTCATCTTTCGGCATATATCGCTGTCACAACTTGATTTTTGTTTTAGAGATTTATAAATTATTTAAAATTATTTCTATAATTTATATTAAAGTGCAATGGATTTAATAAGTGAAGTTAACATGGGAAATAAAAATTCCTTAATAAATCAAGCCTTGGAGTATGTTTGTTAAATTCTCCATGATTAATTATACTTTTTGGATTTTTTTGAATTTTTAGAGCTCAATTGGTAATTTTAAAATATAGAGCTCATTTCAGAAATTATTTAAATAAAAAACCAAATTAAAACCCTTCTTTCTCTAAGCCATTTTCAGCATGTTCCTTTCTTCTTCTTGAGTCAGCTCGCTCCCTCTTCTCTTTTCTTTTACTCTTAGGCCACCTCTCCCTTGGCCCATTCCTCCTCTCCTCTTGTCGACCTACCTCCTTCCTTATCGGCCTAGTGCTTTGGCCCATGCCATACCTCCCCTTCCTCAGTCTACTCCCGTGCTAGCCCGCTTCCTCCTGCTCGCATGCAAGGCCACCTCGGCCCATCTCGTAGTGCTTGTCCCAACTAGTGTGCGCCAACCTAGGCTGCTTCCTCCCTCTTGTCAGGTTCATCTTCAAGCTTCGGATGAGAGTTCATTTGTCGCTTCAGTTGCTTCCGTTGCTCCTTTTCCAAATTAGTTGGGTTTTTTATCCTCTCATCTTCCTATTCTTTTCCCTTGATAAAGCCCCAAAAATCTCTAAGTTAATCCCACGATTTTCTTTGCTGTTCCAACCCAACGAACTCGAGAAAAACCCTAGCTTTTCTGCTGCCAAATCCCATCATTTTCAAATCAATCTCTTCCCTCCCTTTGCTTACAAATAGAACCCCTCGGTATCATCTTTCGTCCACCGTCCTCACCCAAGTGAACTGTGCCCTAGCCGTCGCTCCCTATTGGCTTTTCTCTCTCTATTGTTGGGCACCGCTTTCAGTCGCCATTTGCCGTCGCTAGGGTTGCTTCTGGAGCTTTTCACCACCATCATTGGAATCAAAAGGAACAGGAGCACCCTGGCCGCCACGTCCCTAAAGCCGAAGCCTGTCGGAACACTATCGTTGTCGAGGACCCATGGAGCTTGCCTCTTCTAGCTCGCCACCAGCCTCTCCCTTCACCTCCTCCCATCATCTCAAGCTGGTAAGGATCCCCACGTCACGCTTGTTATCATTGTGTGACACACTCCTATCTGACACCACTGAAAAGTAAGTGCTAGATAGGGCGTAACGCTGAGGACGATGAACCATCCCTAGTAGAACCACACATGTCGATGCCAGTCCCAGAATTTCAATCATCGCCCGTGGTAACAAAACAGTAATTATTAAAAAACTAAATAAATATATTATACCTTGTTGACATGTCGGGTTGTATTCTTGCTTAAAGAGCAATGATTACAAAGCACCATTATGATGGAGTTACAATATTAGGATTTAACAATAACCTATGTAAAGTAATACAACTACTGGTTAGTCCCTCGGTCGTGCATAAATCAAGATTGATCAATTTAATTGTGTACACTAAGTATGTGACTTTACAAACAATCACATTTTATAAATTTGGAGCAATATGATCAAGTGTGAGTTAACTTGCTCTTGGTCGACGAGAAATTCTTTTGAGTCGACATCCGAGAATTTTTCTAGGGCAAGCTACACGTGAAATGTGAGAAATCTAAATAAAAAACTAAAAATACAATAAAATACTAAATAAATAATTGTGCCATTTGATATATCACATTTTAAGAAAAAAAATTACAAGTTGAACCGAGTCAATCATAGTTATGGTTAAAAATATATGAATTTTTAGAAGATTATTTGAATTTACCGAATTTTTGGAAATGAAAAAATCACTAAAAAATGGGAAGAAGAATATTACTCTAGAGTGAAACTCACATGTTAGAGAGAGATTTTTTGGTAGAGGGCCCACATAAGAGAGAAAGATGTTGGAGGAGATAAAGTGGACCTCAGGAAGTTAGTGGGTCGGAATGGGCCTCGACATATAGGGCTTGACTGGCATCCCGATCTAAGATTAAGAAATTGAGGTCCAATAACACATGTTATTGGGAGGAAGAGAAAGGTGAGAAATTGTCCACATGTCAGGGGAAGGGGAAGAGAGGCACGTGGCCTTACCTTATTGGTCGAGATGGGACCCTTAGGTGAGTGGCATCGTGATTGTCCTTCCTTCTTCCTTCTTTTTTTCTTTCTCATTCTTTCTTATTCTCCACTCTCCCCTCTCTCGTGCGGGACAGAGGTGCGGCAATAAGTCTTGATCATGGGCAGTGACACTGGCAGCGGGGAAGGCGACACTCAATGGTGGGGCAGAAGCCTGTGGTGGCATCTACAGCAGAGCAGAGTGGCGGCTGGGTGGCAGAGAAGGAGGCATAGGGCGACGGTGTGAAGGAGGCGATGATCGATAGGGAGAGAAATGATGCATGGTGGTAAAGGTGTGCTGGCTTATATAGTCGCGACCGTCGGGTAGTGACAAGGCAATGAGGCATGAGGGTCGTTGGCGGGGTTCATGGTGACATGAACACAGGACACTTGGCAGTGATAGGGCAATGACACATGCCACAGTGCACCACTATGCGCGGCAGCGTGGAGCAGGGTGGTGGTAGGTAGGCAGGTGTCGTGGCTTGTCATGGCGTGGTGCTGCTCATTGCACGGTGCGACCAATTTGGTAGGGACAACATGGTGTAGAGGTGTGGGACCTATGATAGAACTCAACAGAGAGGCGGGGGCGAAGAATAGGATAGAGCGGCAGGGTCGGGGATAGGACGACGATCGATAGGATTCACGCACAAAGCAGTGGAGGTAGGTAGGATTCGTGGTGGTAGGTTCGCGTTTGGCACGGCGTGATACGGTGGGGTCATGGCACATGTGCGTGAAAGTAATGGCCGGCTTGTCATGGCTATCAAGCATGTGATGTGCATGCAGGCACAGGAATAGGTCTGCGGTGCATGGAAATGGAATAGGGGTGTGGTGCATGGGATCGGGAATTTTTTGAACACTTGGCGTGCATGCAGGCGTGATGCGAGGAGGAGGGTGAGGGCACACGTAGCTTAGCCGGGCAGTTGACAAGCGGGCTAGGGTTGGGCGGTAGGTAGTGGGCGTGCGCGGAGATGCAACGCGGGCAGGCATTTATGGCATGGAGAGGGGCTAGAGCATGGGTCAGCTGGCGTGGCCTAGGGAAGGAAAAGAGGAGGAGAGGCCTTGGGCTGGCTTGGGTGCGGCCTAGGAGAGAAAGAGAGGAAGGAGGGAGTGGGAATGAGGCTGGGCCGATGGTGTGGTTGGACCATGAGGAGGAGAGGAGGCTGAGGGCGAGAAGAAAGAGATGGAGAGAGAATGGGCTAGGGATAATCAATCCGTTGGAACATTGGTTTTTAGAAATTTTTCAGAGTGTTATTTGATGGACACCTAGGTATTTTGCAATGGATTATTTGAACTCAATTCTAATTCATAGGTTTATAAAATTTGAGGATTCATGCAAAGAGGTCTTGACTAAAATTTGAAGATTTTATAAATGGATCCTAATTTTTGAAAAGAATGGTGATCTAGACATAGGAGATAAAATAGGGGAAAATGATAAGGATTTAATTCAAAGTTTTAATATTTGATTCATAAATTTTGGAGGGTATTTTTAAAATATTCTTGGATTTATGGATTTTGAAGAGAGAGATTTAGAGAATCGTGGGGTCTCAATGAGGGGTTAATTAAGATCTTTGGCACATTATGCCTTTAATACTGAAGAACCAAAATTTGAAACTAGGGTTTTATTAAAATAACTTTTACGGCTAGGCTAAAACCAGGAGGTTACACCATGCCCTCGTTTTCTATCGTCGTGTCGCCATTCATCGACGACGATAGGGTTCCGTGTCGACCGGCCATCTGTCGACGTGGGCATCAATCCTAGCTGCTATGTCACCTCACGTCCCATGTGGCTGCCTATATGGCAACTGCATAGTCCCTCCAACTGAAGTTGATGTGCGCCATCCAATCGGTTTAGATCTATCTGGATCATCGATAGCCCATGAACTTTCTCTGTGAACTGGGTTCATGGTAGACCGGCCTCCACCTCTCTTTGATATGTGGGCTCTGCAAGCCAGTGACCTCAGTTTTCTTTGTTCCAAGGTGACGTCATTAACCTCCAGTGAAAAAAATAATTATAAATTATATAATAAATATATTTAATATTTTAACTAGGTTTTAATTAGATTAAATCTTGTAAAATTTATAATTAATTTATACAAATTCGGAATGAGATTATTCAAGTCTCATAATTCATCTAAAATTAAAATTAAGCTATATATGTTTGTTTATGTTTTTATGTACTGTTTTTTTAAAGTTTCTTAGTCTCTTTTCTTATTTTACATGTAATAGTGTAGTTCGCATTGCTTAAGAGGATCGCGAGTTCAAGGATGAAGAAAAGAAGACTAATTGAAGACTATTGATTGGAAGTAGTGTAGATCCAAAAATCTGATTTTATATTTAAATTTTTGTTTTACTTCAAATATACATTTATTTTCAAATGTTATTGGGTGTTGTGAAACTATATCCCTTATTATAGTCAATTTACATTGATTAACTTATACCTTATTACTATGAGATATAATTTGCCTAGCTTAGACTTTATATACTGGCTAGTTTTGATATTTAGTGTAATTTCTTAGCCATACTTAGAAGCACAAATATTATTTTATATGGTATAACTAATGATTGTTAATTAATAATAGTTAATGATGGTTTGTCATGGTTGATTAAAATATTTCAACTAAAACTTGACTAACAGTGGGTTGTGAGCACATGGTTGTGATGGTTGTGCACATTGCAATTAAGGATCGGCTCACGAGCTATTGTTGTGAAGCATTTACTATACTAACCATAAATCAGAATGGATAGTGGGTGGACTTGTAGTGTAACATATTTCAGTAGAAAGTGCCATAGTGTGTTTTATTGGTGGTAATTTCAATAAATGCATAGCGGCGGATATAAGTCCTATATCCACATTTGGAAACCAAAAGTTTCTCTAGGCTAGAGGTTGGGCCACCTCTTTTAGAGATTTGGCTGGTGATCATTTTGTTAGGCATGTTATGTGAAGAGTCCTATCACGATTTACTCCTTTGCAGTGCCATGGTGGTATTTTAGGATGTGACAATATGTATGGAATCGTGTCTTATGGGCAACTTTATATACCTCTGACCAGAGTAAAACTGTTCGAATAACCGTGCCCGTGATTATGAATGAGCATAATAATATTTTTCATGATTAGTCCTTCACTGCTCATTAATAATGATGATCTAATGATAATAATTTGTTAACTCCTGAAGCGGAGATAGATTTATACAACCAGGATTGGTTGTTTGGAGTTGGACTTAGGCTTGTGGAGATTGGTGTGTTGTTCAATCTTGATTAATATTGGTTTTTAAGTATAGTTCTATTTTCTTACTCTCAAATATTTGTTAAATACTACTTTTGTAAATAAGCCCTGCTATGTTTTATTTGTTATCCCGTACATCTGCATATTTATTGTGTAATTTATTGAGTATTCTATATACTCATTTTGTTATGAACAAAACATCATCAGTTGAAATTAAACTTTCCACTAGAGAGGATGGCTAGAAGATCTAGCTTAAACCCCAGTTGAGCGGTTCGTGGGAGTAGAGCTAATGCTATACTAGATCGTCTTTTTGCTACTATTTTCTTCGTTGTGAAGACTAAATGTCTCTTTTGTAAATAAATAATGTTTATGTTTTTGTTGGATCTATATATTGAATTATCAATTTGTATACCTAGGTTGATTACTGGACGATGATTAAATGCATAAATTAGTTCAAAAATTATTAGTGAATTTTCAGATGTGACAACCGCCCTTATTGGTTTGATCCTGAGACAAGTTTGTTGCCTCCATGCAACGTCCTTGTTGTCACTATCTATATATTATCATGACTAATGATTTCTATCGATGCACAACCATACCTTATGTTTTCTCTTTCGCATGTCAACTTGATCTAATGATAAACCATCAGCTGTTAAAGTTAGTTAATATAGCGACACGATGACTAACCTTCTTGATCTTGTCAGCCATTGATCAATATAGACATACTAGATGATGATATAATAACATACGATATTTAACGAGATTTAACCAAAATCTAAATTCTAAGCCTCTGATTCATGGGCGTTTTTTCTCAATCAACATAGCACACCTAACCGTCATGGATCCATAACCTTACTGCCATTCCCCTATATGCCTACACTATATCGTTGTCACTATAGTTACATCGTGCTACTTTCTCTTTATATTTAAAAGGTTGCTGAGTTTCAGAGTGTGATGCTAACTCTAACATCTATCATCTAATAAATTTCAAGTTTAATTATAATTTATTAGTAATGATGCTCTACGAATTGTCGGTAGATGCAGTGAAGAATTGGCAACTCTGACGAATTGAGCAACAAAAGGCAAGCATGAACCATGTGGCAGAGAACCATCGCCTAAAGTTGTCAAACCTGAAGAACCCAAATTAACCAAGGCAACAAGTCCTCTTGTCCACACGCTGCTGGAGTTGGAGCCAATCCGCATGAAGCCTTGTATATAAACCGCACGTACGTTGATCCGTGCTTAGCCCTCCGCGTGGCGTGGCATCCCGTCCCCTGAGAACGTCAGCAATGCCCAACAAGGCCGCCCTTGGCAGCGTCGTCGCCGCCGTCGGCGTCGTCGCCGTGGTGTGCGCGATCGCCGCGGTCACCAGCTCCAAGAAGGGCGGCGACCATGCCGCGCTCTCCGCCAACGTCAGGCTCTCCACCGTGTGCTCCGTGACGCGGTACCCGGGCAGGTGCGAGCAGAGCCTCGCCCCCGTCGTGAACGACACCGCCGACCCCGAGAGCGTCCTCCGGGCCGCGCTGCAGGTGGCGCTCGATGAGGTCGCCAAGGCGTTCAACCACTCCGCGAACGTCGGCAAGGACGACGACGGCAAGATCACCAAGAGTGCCATCCAGATGTGCAAGAAGCTCCTCGACGACGCCATCGAGGATCTCAAGGGCATGGCGAGCCTCAACCCCGAGCAGGTCAATGAGCACATCGCCGACCTCCGGTCGTGGCTGTCCGGCGCCATGACGTACATCTACACCTGCGCCGACGGCTTCGACAAGCCGGAGCTTAAGGAGGCCATGGACAAGGTGCTGCAGAACTCCACCGAGCTGAGCAGCAACGCACTCGCCATCATCACCCGCCTCGGCGAACTCATGCCGGAGAATCCCACTAAGGGGAACGGATCCACTGGTGCGCACCGCCGGCTTCTCGGGTTGCAGGGAAGTGAGGCGGTCGAGAGGGAAAGCTTGCGCCGGCTTCTGGCCGTCCATGACAAGGTCCAGGAGCTCGCCGAGGTGAAAGACGTCAGCCGGCAGCTCTTGTCGGAGACGTTGGACGCGATCACTGAGATGTCCCACGACGCAAGCCGCCGCCTTCTTGGCCTCACGTTCAGCGAAGCCACCGACGAGTACACCGATGGCGACAGTGATCACCCCGGGCGCCGGCTGTTGAGTATGTCTTTCAACGACGCTGACTCCAAGGCCGCCAACCCCGAGGTGCCGAGAGGCGAGCATCGCCAGCTAAGCATGTCTTTCAACGACGCTGACTCCACGGACGCCAACAGCGGGGTGGCCGGCGGCGAGTATCGGCAGCTGAGTATGTCTTTCAACGATGCTGGGTCCACGGACGCCACCTCCGAGACGCCCGGCGGCGAGCATCGGCAACTGAAAATGTATTTCACTGTCATGGATGACCCCACAAACGCCATCGCGGAGGAGCCCGCCGCCGCCGCCACCGGCGAGCATCGGCAGTTGGGCATGATTTTCAACGCTGTCTCCAACATGACGAGGAAGGCCGACCACGTCAAGCGCCTGCTGCTGAGCATACCGTCGAACGACGGCTCTGACGCCACCGAACACGACGTCGGCGCTCGCGCGCTTCTGTCCGTTCAGATTGAGAGCATCGCCAACATGTCCGCCGAGATGAACCGCCACCTCCTCGCAGCGGAGATCCCCGACGATCTCGCCGGCAGGCGCCAGCTACTGTCCTCGACGCTCAGGGCGCTCAACGAAGTCACCATGGAGGCGAAGGGCCAGCTTGACTCCATCGAGAACGGAACTCTGCCCTCCGACGCCTACCCCAAGCGGACTCTCAGCGAGGAGTTCGAGGAATACAAGGCCACTCCCCATCACAGGCTGCTCACCACGGACGTCGTCGGCACGATCGACGACATCGAACACGATCGCCACCAGCGGCCGAAGGCCGGCGAGTTCCCGGAGTGGGTGCCAGCCCACCAGCGGCGGCTCCTGCAGCTCCCTGGCACGCAGAAACCCAACACGGTGGTCGCCAAGGACGGGAGCGGCAACTTCAAGACGATCACCGAGGCCATCAACGCCGCGCCCAAGAAGTCCGCTACCCGCTTCGTCATCTACGTGAAGGCCGGCGAGTACAACGAGTACGTCACCATCCCCAACGACGTGCCCAACATCTTCATGTACGGAGACGGGCCGACCCGGACCCGCGTCATCGGCAACAAGAGCAACAAGGACGGGGTCGCCACCATCGCCACCCGCACCTTCTGTAAGCATTAAACCATTGCCACCATTGGTTACCGATCGATCTGAGCATCTAACATTGACATGAGACGGTGCGTGTACGTGCAGCGGCGGAGGGGAATGGGTTCGTGTGCAAGTCGATGGGGTTCGTGAACACGGCGGGGCCGGAGGGGCACCAGGCGGTGGCGCTGCACGTGCAGGGGGACATGTCGGTGTTCTTCAACTGCAAGTTCGAGGGGTACCAGGACACGCTGTACGTGCACGCGAACCGGCAGTTCTTCCGCAATTGCGAGGTGACCGGCACCATCGACTTCATCTTTGGCAACTCGGCGGCGGTGTTCCAGAACTGCCTCATGACGGTGCGGAAGCCGATGGACAACCAGATGAACATGGTGACGGCGCAGGGGCGCACCGACCCAAACATGCCCACCGGCATCGTTCTCCAGGGCTGCCGCATCGTGCCGGAGCAGGCGCTCTTCCCCGTCCGCCTCCAGATCGCCAGCTACCTCGGCCGCCCGTGGAAGGAGTACGCGAGGACGGTGGTGATGGAGAGCGTCATCGGCGACCTCATCAAGCCGGAGGGGTGGGCGGAGTGGATGGGCGACCAGAACCTCAAGACGCTCTACTACGCCGAGTACGCCAACACCGGCCCCGGCGCCGGCACCAGCAAGAGGGTGGCGTGGCCGGGCTACCGCGGCGTCATCGGCCAGGCCGAGGCCACGCAGTTCACCGCCGGCGTGTTCATCGACGGCTTGACGTGGCTCAAGAACGCCGGCACGCCCAACGTCATGGGCTTCATCAAATGATCGATCACATCGCGTCTCCACTCTTTAATCAACTATTTGTCTAGTTTGTGAGGTATTTTACGGTCCTAAATAGGTACCACGAGTTACATTAACTCGTTGTGTATGGTACTTTTTTGGGCTCATCAAGGCATTCAAGCACACAGTGCATGCATGGAGAGGATGTGAAAATGTGTATTTAAGGGGAAAGGTATATGTGAAGGATACGAAGAAAAAATGTATTATGCATTTTATAAACGTACTATACATGTACCGATGGACAACAAGTGAGAAACATATATAGAGGCATAGTCTTAAAAAAGCATAAAAGTGCCTATGCAATTTTTTAGAACAGTAATTTCTAAAGGAAATGCTAGAGGATGGGTTTTGGCCCGACATCGGCGTGGTATCCTCTCGCACGAGGGGCAAGACATTCTCTCTCTTCTCTTCTGACAAGAGTTCAGGGATTGACGACATGAGGATTAAAGGATGGGACCACCAAGGAATGGAAGGCGGAGGTTGGTGGGCTTCAGGTGCTAGTGATGGTAGAGACCATTGAGATTTGGCATCTCCCATCTTCACGATGGTAAGATCTGAGATCTGATGATCTTCCTTTTGATCAAAGGTAGACATGCTATCTCTCTTTTTCTCTCTTCTTCTTTTATTGGATGCATAATATTTGTGTTTCTCCCATTGACACTGGTGATGAGCATCACACCATATCCAAGATTTTCCTCCAAGTTGGTGATAGAATGCATAAAATTTAGCTTCATCCTTGGCACTGACGATGTAATGCACAAACTTTGGTTTTCTTCCTCCTCTCTAGCAATAACAAGATCATAAGATTTGGCTTCTTACCTGGAAACAAGATGTACATCCATTTGGCTTCTTTTTCACCGCTTGATACCAACCGACATTTGTTAGTATCTTGATATTAGACTTGGTACCCATAAATATCATTTGATACCTATAGATATTATATACCTAAAATAATATATATATATATATATGAAAATAGAAGCTAAGAATTTTATATCAAATCTAATTTAACTAGCTAATGGTGATTTGCTTACATGCATGTTGGAAAATTGATTGATGGCATCTCTATTAGCATATCAAACATTTTTCAGTATTGAAAATTTCAACTGAAATTAGAAATATGTAATGCACATAAAGTTTTGAAATAGGATCTCATAGACTAACGGCCCTCATTTTTAATGGGGCGGTGGTGTCTATGTACTTTTTTTTTAAAATGGTTTGAAAAGATTAATATCTAACTAGAAATGCATGCTATAACCGTAACGTACCGAAGATATGTTTGTTGTCATCCTAGATTTGATAAGATCGATTTGATTTTCATGCTTAGTTTGAGATTAAATGTGACAGTGATTCTATTTTTCCTCAGTTCGTCATCATGGGCCGGAATATACAATGTGACAGTGATTCTATTTTTCTTTTTAATTCTCTTGTGCTATGCGTGTTGCTTGTACATAAACCTTTGTATTCAGTTTTCTCCATCTGTTAATATAACACCGGCAATCTCGTTGTATCTTTCAAAAAACTTTTTTTTTTAAAAAAACTTTGATGCAGCTCACAAAGAGCTAACCTAAAACATTCTATATCATATTCATTGTATGTGTCATGAAACAAAAGAAGAAAATTAATCGAGGATGGTTTTGGATTTGATTTTTTTCAGGTACACAGAACTTTATGTACATTACATATTTCTAATTTCAGTTGAAATTTCCAATACTGAGAAATGTTTGATATGCTAATAGAGATGCCATCAATCAATTTTCCAACAGGCATGTATGCAAATCACCATTAGCTAGATATACAATTCTTAGCTTCTATTTTCATATATATATATATATATATAATACACACTAGATCCTAAATGATATTAAATTCTTACGCACAAGACTGTTCAGAAAGATGCATCTTATTATTCAAAAGGAATTATGTTTTCTTTCAAGTGCAAGTTTGTTTCGTTTTCACCTACACTTGAGTTTGTTTTACACTTTATACTACACGCCTACACTTGAGTTTGTTGACCAGGTATATATATATATATTAAAAAATATTATTACTAGTTTATGGCCAATAAATTAACTAAGGACAAATCGGAGCCTTAAGGAATTTTACAAATTCTGTTTTGAGGAAAAATGCTCCGTAGGTGGCCCTGTTTGAAATGTGAAAAAAATGCCTCTGTTTTTGAGGAAACTCAAATTTACCCGATCTATGAATAGATTACATGGAATACTGCATTATCGATTCATTCCTTCAATGTATTTTATTTGAAGATCAATGCACAAAATGTATAAACAATATTGTGAGTTCTTTTCACGTTGGACTTCACAGAATTCTAGCAACTCTGTATTTAGTTCCTGGATTTGACTTTCCGACCTTAGTCAAATACCAAAACTATGCAGTTTCTTTCAAACCTGAAAAGCATGTCTGTCCATATTAGCGAATATTATTTTTTTATCGCTTGGAAACTATTGGAAGCAAATCAATGTATGATAGACATATTTATATATAAAACAAGTTCAGAGTTTAACAAAAAAAATCTAGGATACCAATATGAAAATAACTAATTAGGCAATCCCAAAGATCGCACAACCAGTGGTGGAGGATAATGGAGGTCAACATCTGTTGTTCCCCCCTAGCTAAAACGAATTTTTTTTTATCATCTTGTAGTATGGAGCAAACCAACGGCAATTTAGCCCATTGTTCTATAGCTCCATGACATTAGTATGTCAGCAGCAAAGACAACCAGCAAGCCGCAAGGACTAATTAGCTATTTCTTTTTGCTTTGGCTGCCTGTTTGCCGCCCTTTTCTCACGTCTATTTTCTCATGGGGGCATGCGATAGCTGATGAGAGGAAGGAAGCAGCGCAGTGCGTGTGGGTGGAGGCCACGGCGTGTGGTACAGACAATCCAAGTCCATTTAGTAATTTTGGCATTTTACTCTTCTTAAATCCCAATTATCAGTTGATGAGTAAATACAACAGTTCATGAATCTTATTTGAGAAATTTTGTGAAGTCTAGCGGTCACAAGTACTCTTCCAAGTTTGGCCCCCCTGATATTCACGTCAAGCTGCGCCACTGCGCACAACATTTTTTTTCTGCTAGGATTTCTGATACTATTATTACCCCTAACTTTCAGTTACATGAATAAAATTAATACGCACAACATTGAAAAACACAGTCTCTCTTAAATTGTCAATCAAAGCCTGGCCACTCCAGTTCATTCTCCTCATATTTCCTGGCATGAACCATTCCTTCGTGCACACCAATTTCCTGGCATGAACCGTTATCCACAATCCAAGCAGGACATTTAGTGCTTAAAAATCAAAAGAAATTTATAAAAGCAATCTGGCACTTAGATATGAATGTTAATAAATTAGTATTAATTAAATAGCTGAATTGTTCTTCATGAAATGGTTGTTTAATGGAAGTACCGGCTGGCGGCTGGTCTTCCTGTCTTCACTTCCTAAATTTGTCACCTCCCCTACTTCTCTTCCGCCCGTTTTCATGGACTAATTAAGCCCAAATGTGAACTGTTGGATCCGTTTCTTCCTACAAAACCGTACCACCTCGAGGTCGCCACGACCAAAAACGCACCGCCATTTGCTTGCCATTGCCCGAGCACCGAAAGCTCAGGATCGCTGGTCGCATTTGCCGCCAATTGATCGAGTAGTGAGCGCGCGCATGTGCATGTAAGCGAGAACATGGGCAGCTAGGTGTACGTCGGCGCGGTGCCGGTGCCGCCCTGTGCCGGCAATGGGGTGCACCAACTCAACGGAGGAGCGGCGGGACATGGTCTGGCCCGATGCCGGCCATCGCGCGACGACACGGACCCTCTCGCTGCCGTCCGTCGATCGGCAGCGGCTGAGGTGGAAGGCAGCGTCGGTGCTGAGCACGCTCGGCCTTTCCCAGGGCCGGCGCTCCGGCGCGTTCAAGTACCCAACCACATCGGTGGAGGAGATGATGAAGAGCGAAAATGACCATGTTGGGGAGGCAGCGATCCCTGTCCAGGAGGCGGCGGCGAAGCGGGTTCTCAAGCCCCGCACGCCGACGTTGACTCCGCCCAACGAGCCGGAGGTGATCAACGCGTGGGAGCTCATGGCCGGGCTCGAGGACGATCCACCGACGCCGTGCGCATCGCATGAACCTCTGGCGCCGACGCCGCCGTGGATGCAGGCTGATCCGGACATTCCCATCGCCTTGGACTTTGATCCGGAGATACTGTCCGGCTTTCGGGAGGCTCTCGCTGACACGTCGCTGTCGAAGCCAACATCTTGCTCGGTCACGGATGAGGAACAACCGGCACAGCCGGAGAAAACCACCGACGCCTGCGACACGCCCATCTCTCCGGCCACCGGTAACATGCCAGAGCTCTCAGGCATTGTCCGCGCCCGCATCAACGCGTTCCAAGAAAAGATAGAGTGGAGGTCCAGCAAGGGCCCCCGTGGCGCGAAGGTGGCTCACTTGCGGCCGCCGGGAGGCGAGAAGAAGGCAGTGGTCTACTTCACCAGCCTCCGCGGCGTGCGCAAGACGTTCGTCGACTGCTGCGCCGTGCGCAGCATCCTGCGCAGCTACGGCGTGCGCGTGGACGAGCGCGACGTGTCCATGCACG
This sequence comes from Oryza coarctata, assembly GCA_030770085.1. Taxonomy (NCBI): domain Eukaryota; kingdom Viridiplantae; phylum Streptophyta; class Magnoliopsida; order Poales; family Poaceae; genus Oryza; species Oryza coarctata. The sequence continues at coordinate 20,441,984 of CM061468.1, forward strand.
CCGTCTTCAGGGCCGAGCTCGCGGAGCTCCTCGGCCCCAGCGGCTTCGCGTGCGCCCTGCTCCCACGGGTGTTTATCGACGGGCGCTACCTCGGCGGCGCCGAGGACGTCCACGCGCTGCACGAGGCCGGCGAGCTCGCGCGTGCGCTGGAAGGGTGCGAGGCCGCACCCGTGCGCAAGCTCGGGTACATGGAGGCGTGCGCCGCCTGCGGCGACGTCCGGTTCGTGCCGTGCGAGACGTGCTACGGCAGCTGCAAGGTGTTCGTCGACGACGACCGTGCCGGCGCTGGCGAGTTCCGGCGATGCCCCGATTGCAACGAGAATGGCCTCATCAGATGCCCCGTCTGCTGCTACTGATGCTTTTCTTGTACCGTAAACCGTAGATAATAAATAAATTTAAGATGTACAAGTGTAGAACTCAAAGTTATAATTAAAGAATTTCTACATAGGAACTTAATATCTCAGAAACCACTATGAATTAGTGATAGGAATCAGACAGGCATCGAGGAAAAAAAATGATCCAGGCATCTGCGTTGAAAGATACTGCTATAAAAAAACTTGCACCGAGCAATACTGCAGTTTCCAAGGAATAGGGTGCCTTGAATGTCACGTAAGCAGTAGAACCATACTGCTCAAAATTCTACTGATCTGTTCAAAATTGTTAAATTCGTCATAAAATGGATGACGAGAAGATCCATACATCCAAATAAACTGATTTCTTGAAGTACTAAATCATGTTACAGTTTAAGATGAAGAATGTTCAAACTTCATACAGGATAAAAGTGAAATCTAGAAGGTAGAATACAACAGGCATGGTACAATTCAGTGACTAATTATTTTGTGACAGTCTTGGCATGGATATAATAAAGGGTCAACTGACTATAATTTCCGAATGGACAGGTAAAAAACATAACCTGATAAGTTCTATATGCTCAATAGCAATGAAAAGAACTCATGAAGATCACTTTCAGATGCCCTGCTTGACAGGTTAGTAACTTCAACTGTGTATCCCGTTCCACTCATGGTTCTGGAAGATGAGTAGGTTACACGTGCATTTGGAAATTGTGTAAGCATATCATACTACTATCAAGGATGGAACATGCAACCTTCAATTTAAAACATTAGGTACCGAGGTTATATAACAAGAGCAGATTACCAGAAGTGTTTCTAATTCATTATTTATATGTAAGTAGTTGCTTTTAGAGAAACTTGGACATTTTGTTTATTTAACACTGAAATATTCTATCTGTTTGTCCTACAAAGATGGTTTAGGTGTAAGGTCACCATCAAAACAAAAATGATTACATCATTTATGCTGATTTTGATTAGAGTCTGAATATTGTTAACGTGTCGATCAGTAGCAATAAGAAAATGACAAATCCATCAGCCAGCAGCTCAGCTAAAAATTCTTTTTCCCTAATATACTTGTAACTAAAAAGAAAGTATAGGGAGATTGCATCAGCAGTTCAGTAGTACAATGACAATTAGACTAATAAAGAACATTGCAAACAATATGCTACGAACATTAGGTGATCTGCAGCAAATTAGTGGAGAGAATATACTACCAGCAGAAGGGGACATACTGATGTGCAGCAAACAACTGCCAATTTGCAATGTATACTGTAGGCTAGTATCCTTGAGGAATTGCTTTACAATCCTTTGAAGGTACTTAAACTATCTATCAGTGTTAGTCGTAAGGTTTAGCCAGGTTGAGATATTGAGATGTACCAAAGATGAACACTAACTCCCAGTAATCGCAGTAAAACTCATCTCGAAACAGGCAAAACCGAAATATAGTAAATTTGTTGGTTGACTGATCAAATAGAGTAATACTGAATAAAGCTAGGACCAGAGAAATTGCTGGTATCTAGTATGAGCAACAACTAATCAGTTATATGGTCATCCTGCAGCTTCCAGAACAATAGCAACTATAACTAATCCATCCTAGTAGATAGTACGAGGAATGAACTACCATAATCATTTTGCCTAAGTACTTAGCCGTGCATGCTGCTAGTACAAAACTGATTCATGACATTTAAACTATATGGAAAAAAACCCTACAGATCAATTACACACAATCTGGAACTAAATCCAACAACTCTGAATCACCACATGGCACATGCTAACTGAAGGTAATACTACTGAACACACAGGCAGAACAGAACGATGGGGAAATTTCCTGGCGAGAAATCATAGCAGAACACAAACCATATGACCACAGGCAACCAAAATTTGGGCATGAATCAAGAGGGAAAAAAACGAGAGATTGAGGAAACATCACCCCCTTCCTTCTCGCCTCCCCCTCCCTGCTCCATAGCAACCACACAGAGGCTAGGTTTGAAGGCCACCCACCGGACCGACAAGCGCACAGCGGGAGAGAGTGTATCCGAACCCGAGCCAGTCCAAGCCGCCCGAGGCAGTAGCGGTGGACTTCAGTGCGTGTGGCAAGACTCCGATCTCCTACCTAACAACCACCCCCCAATTCTTTCCCTCTACCTTTCTCTCCTCACCCCTCCTCACGGTCGCTTCGCTTCTCTCTCCGGTTGCTCCGAGGTCGTCTCCTTCCTCTCGACCAATCCTTGGGAGTTGGGAGTGGTGGCCCGGTGGTTCGGCCATGGCTCTGGCTCGAGAGTTCGGCCCGATGTCGGTAAGCCAGTGGCTGCAGCGCACGTGCCAAACCTTGCAAACTAGTGCTGGTGGGCTATAGAAAATAATTTTAAATAGGCCTCTCTGTTAGGCCCGATTTGTTCGAGTTTGGGCCTGGTTTGTGCTGGTCAAACGGGCTACTTGCGTGATATTTATTCTCTTTTTCCTTTTTCGAGATGTGCATGATCTGTTTTTGGTCGATTAGCACATGCAAACTCTACCCAAACTCTTCTGACAAATCATTCAGAAAAAAAACGAGGACGTAAAATCTTAATTTGCCGCGTGATGCAATTGCAGGGCATGGCCATATGATCGATCCTCTCTCTCCCCGTTCAAACTGATTTATTTGTTTTAAAATATAAATTATATTTTTATTTTATTATAATAAAATTTTAATCAATAATTAATATATTATTTATATTACATAAAACTGTAATCATAAAAATACTTTTAAATATGAAAGACCAATTTTATATTAAAAATAAAATTATATTTTAATAGAGTTATTAAACTCTGATCCTAACGAAAAAAATATATCTAATATTTTAAAACTGAGGGAGTAATCGCTAGATGTAGCGTAGTGTGGACGATGATGCAATGTGACGTATGTATACCACAACGTACGTGCCCCGTGACTCACGACGAGGGGATCGAACAACTGACAACCGGAGAAGGCGACGGCCACCGGCCAGCGTACCCTTCGTCTGGATCGATCGACGAGAGTCAACGTATTGCATTAATCTCTGCATGTGGCTGCTTAACTGCATGCATGCTCGGCGTAATCAGGCCATGCCATGGCACATTGGGACCTAATTCGATCGCCACTTCGCCTGCAGGCACTTCTGCGCGCCCTGTGGCCCCTGACGGGGGTGATGATTTCGATCAGTAGATGGACATCGAGATGAGATTGTACAATATATAAATACTGCAAGTAGCGAGCTAGCAATTGCTCGAACTGTGGTTTAACTTTTGGCATTGGCTTTGCGTGTTCTCGCCGCTCTACGTCTCTCCTTTCTAACTCAGATCATATGCATAGAGTACAAGAGATCTCTCGATCGGCATTGGCACGGCTAGGTAGGTCACTTAACATGCATGGATCTGTCACGCGTGTTAATTTCTTGACGAAATGACGACGGATCAGATGCATACGTACGCCGAGTACGTTCGCTCGCTTTCCTCGTCAGCTGGCTTGTCCTCAAAAAGTCCATTTAAAACCCATCCTTGTTGCAACATGCCAAAGTGTATGTAATTACGAAACTGCCAGACCATTCAAAACTTCAATTAAATTCTCCACCGCATAACGAACACCATTATGTATACTGTACTACTCGATCGGTAACCGTATTTTCAATTTTGGTATGACAACCAGATGCTAGCTAGCGAAATTTCTGGGCATCAGTCAATTAAGTATTGATTTATTATCAATCGAATTAATTCTCCTAATTAATTAAGACTGCATGGATTATATAATGTAGCTTCGTTTTTTTGGCAGCCTCTAGTGTCCCTATTGAACCGGCAGCCAGCCAGCCACGCCGTCAGTTTAACATGATGTACCTAATGCGCGCGAGCTTTCATTCTTAATTTCAAGCAATCAATCTTCGATCGGTGTCCACTTTTAAGGTTTAATGTATTCTAGCACGTATCTTTTCTATGCAATAACACAAGAGAAAGCAAAAAACATAAAATTACTGCATATTTCAGTAGGATTTAAAACCAAATAAAAATTGCAATAGTTATAACTTATCTCCACAACCTAGAGACAAAATATTGAAATATATACCCTCTCCATTTCATATCATAAAACGTTTTAACTTTTTTAAAGTTAAATTTCTTTGACCATATTTATAAAAAATATAACAATATTTTTAATATAAATTAAATATACTATTAAAATATATTTAATAAAATTAATTAGCCACAATGATTGAGTCTCAAACTAAACAAAAGGCAAGGGTTCTTTGAATAATTTCTTCGAATAAGAACCGCTTGATGATTATTTATTGAATCGGTGTAATGACTTGACAAAATCGAGAGAAAAAAAGTTGTTTTTTGGCAAACAGAAGAAAATTTCTTATTTTTATTTTTATTTTATTAAGAACTACTTGAATTTTTTTCAGTATGGTTGCGAGGTCTGAATAGTTAATATGAATCATAGTTTCATTTTTTTTCTTGATCCACTCGTGTTCCAGATACTAGAATAAAAAATATCTCACTAATTAAAATCATCTTGATAGAGATAACAGGCCCTTTCTATGTATTATCAATAGGAGCAAATTATAACAAGTCACACATTCCAGAGATACCGAAACCAAAAAATTCCACGGTCGAACTACCAAAAAATTTCTTTTAAGTTTGACCATATTTATAAAAAATATAACAATATTTTTAATATAAATTAAATATACTATTAAAATATATTTAATAAAATTAATTTGACAATATAGGTATTACTATATTTTTATTAAATTTAATTAAACTTAAAAAATTTAACTTTTAAAATGTCGAAACGGAGAGAGGGTAGATACTTACTAAGACCTTGGTCACGTATGGATTGATATATTTTTAATTGAATAGAACATCATCAAGTAGTGGGACTAAATAAAACGAAGGAAAGAGAGGAGAGGAGAGGAGAGATGGATCACTAAATTCCGGGAAGACATACTATGTATATATGGCCGAAATTAAGGTCGGGTCCTTGTTGCATTCGGTGTGTTCGTTAGACGCATGCATGGCGTACGTCAGCCCTGGGTCGTTAACTCGTTACGTTACGTTTCTTGTTCTTTTCTGGATCTCAACGACTAGAACATGCAGCAGCAGTACACCCATGGATGACGTATGCGCCAAATATGCATGCATGCTTGGCTTGCAATTAGATACTTTCGGTCAGGTAGATTTGTGTGTGCAATTTCAGTTGGTTTGGTGGCACGTCAACGTGCTGGACGAACGCATCGGCCGGACGCAACTACCGCTGACGGCTGAACGGATTCGGTCGGTCCTCGCGTCCGCTTTTAAACACCATCGTTAATATAACGATCACGAGACTCCCCAACATGCACATTGAAACAGTAGCGGTACGTATCTCTGCTAGATGCATCGAACGAACGATTGTTCACCTGCACACACTGCACATATGTTCCAAAAGCGAGCGCCTGCCATGCATATCGTCGTCGTCGTCGGCGAACGTGGGCTCGTCGGTTAATTGGGCCCTTAACTCTCTTGCATGCATGTGATGCGCTAGCTTAGCTAGTAGTAGTAGCGGTGTTGGGGACAACAAATTAATTCGCGTGTTTAACGCTGAGTTGAATTAGTTTAGGGTTGGAAACATAGGGCGTGATTGGTGGTTGCTAGCAGCTGTATAATGTACTATGTTTGTTGCAAATGTGTGGACCGATCGAATTGAAAGATAACTCCAACGGACAACGAGATTGACTTGATCATTAAGGCCCAGGTGGATCTTGTGGCCCAAGATGCATCCTGCGCACATGCGCGTGGTTAACTGTCTATACATGCATGTGCACAATTCATGTGTCTAAACTACTAATTTGCAAGAGCCAAAAGGCTCTTTAATTTGACTTTTTTTAATAACCTCGTGAGCTTATTCTGTATACTCAAGTTGTGTAGGAAAATAAGAAACAATAACAGAGTCACCAGGGAGGAAGTCAGAAAGACGTAACTAATATGCATGAGATTAAATAATAGCATGTCTATATTAGGGACGGAGCTAAATAAAAATTTTGTATCCACTCATTTTACTAGCACTTATGCGTGTTTGCTGTTGGTGTATACATGGAGCAGGTGTCATGGTCCCTACTACTACTAGTGCCCTATTTATGTCCCTGTAGGTCACCTCCAATTGTTCCTTTCTGAAAATACCTTTTTTCGACTCGCCGACACAAGTAGGATGCTCTCTCAAGCCCTTAAGAACTGTATAAACCTCATGATCCATGTTTAAATCCTATTGGAGGTTGACATCCGTCCCCCTGTATAATTTGTGTAGCCTAATAAAACACTCGATAGCAAAAGGGAAAAGGCTGGTCTCTCCCTCCCTCCCTCCCTCTTTCTCCCCTTATCCCTATGTTGTCCAACAACACATGGCTCAACTATGTGTGTGTCTTGAGTTTTTTCTCATGAAATTAAGTATCATACTCATTCTTACGGTTAACAACTAAAGGTCAAAAATAAGCTATAGATATACTTTCTCCGTTCGAACTTTTATCTAGTACACTGATAGTGACAAAGATCTAAATACATGCTATAAATCATTTACTCCCTCCATCCCCTAATATAAGTGATTTTGTCCTTTAAGTTTATGCTAATCCCTCCAGTTTGATAATTTGTATTGTTTTGGATAACGTTACAGACTTTAAAATCTATCTTTGACTATGATTTTCTATTATAATATACATATAAAAAATAAACAAATAACTTTTTAAACTTATCTATACATGTTGTTATAGTGTTTTCAAACTAAATATTTTAAAAGTCATTAATAGTTAAAGTTGTAAAATTTTGACTTCAAATTTATCCAAAATGATAGGAATTTTGAAACTTGAGGAAGTAAAATATAAGTGGTTTTGTGATCTTGATATAGTAATTTATTTCTCATCCATCAACTTTTGTACTCCACTTTATTCTCTAACAACTAATTTTTTACTACTTTATTTCTCAGCAATCAACTTTATATCGATTTATTCCTCAACTATCATATTTTGTAATATGACTTGTAATTTTGCTAATTTCTTATTTTTGTAAAAAATAGTATAAACTTTTATATTATGGGAAGGCAGGAGTATGATATAAAAACCGAGGTCCTTTTTTTGTTGAATTTTTATCCATGAGTTTTGCTCTCCAATATTATTTCATTACTATCGGATAGTACATGTACTATAGATTGTCCATCTAGCTATAATGCAATGTTTATTTACCAGCCAGATATCGACAGTATCGTGAGCACAGTAGAATTAATTTTGTTTACAAGTCTTCATGGTCCTAATCACACACGCATAACTAGGGGCTAATTTAGCAGGGGGGCAGGTACTGGTGCGAGATAATTAGTTGCAGGGTTGTAGTCATAGTCGTATGGTGTTATCTTTGATTTCCTGCCCTCCTGTCGCCCCACTAAGATATATCATTACATGGTCCATGTATCCACACATCTCTGCATCATTCGCGGTACGTACTCGCCTTCAAATATTTCTCCATTGAATTAACCATAAATGACAGCAAAGTACGTACTCGATTAAACTCGAATTCGAATGCGCATGCATATGCATAAATCCACCTTAATTTCGGCTTAAGTGGAAATTAAACTTGTTGACATATGCATTGGGTTTTAGAACTGATCTTAACGTCATGTGGGGTATATACATGTCCAAATCGATCGAAATATGATGTGGTGCTCAAATTAAATCCTCGGCGATCTAAACACCAAATTTAGATAATTCAGAAAAAGTCTAAATTCAGCTCGGATAAAGCTAACACAGAATGCAACAGCACGTCCAAGAGAGCTAGAGCTGCAATTATAATGCATGCGTGGCCCACCAAGAAAAGAACCGGTCGATCTGCTGCATAATGTCAAGTAACAAATTAATAAAAGCATCCATGCATTAAACAACACGCATAAACCTTTTCAAAGTACAGAAACATGAAGCTCTCACTAGACTAGCTAGCAGTACACTACTGTCTTCTATAATTAAAAGCACTGATCGATCATGTCTCTAGACATGCATCAATCGATCCTGCAAATCGTAAACCTCTCGCCATCCAAGCTTTTAATTGGATTTACTGCTAACCAAACCAGTCGTCACTCGTCACAATGCAAATTAATTAACTTACAAGAAAGAAGGCACAAATATATTGCTTAGTTCTAGCTAGTTATATATTACTTGTTCTCTGAAATATATATATAGTAGTTCTGTTCAGCAGGAGGGACTAGTTGCAGCTGCAGACATGCTCGATCTAACGGCCACGCATGCGCCGAGCTCGGTAGGTGGTCGGTGACTCGGTGGCGATCGATCACATGAGGAGGCTCCTGATGACGGCGGCCTGGTCACTGGTGATGTCGGGGGAAGCGAGCAGCTGGGCGAGCGTCTCGCTGAGGTTATCCACCTCCTGGTGCAGGCTCCTGATGTAGCTGCATGTCTCTTGCAAAACCCTCGCCGCCGAGCCCTGCATTCACACATGCCTGTGTGCTCAGCTCACTACTTGTATACTTCACTCATGGTGGCTTTTTTTGTTCTACGTGGAAAGTAGAGTACTTACCCTACGGGTGCCATTGCCAGCCTGAGACTCAGGGAGCAGGGCCTGAAGCTTGGACAGCAGCTCGGTGATCTGGTCCTCCGAGATGGACGACCTCGACGACGACGACGGCAGCGAGCTCCCGGTTCGCCGGGAGCGCGAGCTCCGTCTGCTCGACATGGTTTGCAAATCAACCTGCAGTGTAGCTGGATATATATAATCCAGCTCCCAAGCTAGGTAGCAATAGTAGCTTAGTTTGAGCTAGAAGCTAGGTGTGCGTAGCTGATGCTCTAGCTAGATTTGATGCCTAAGACTGGCAGTTGCAGGCGAGGTATATATAATGGGCGCTAGCGAGAGCAGAGAGCGAGCTAGGCCGCCGCAAGAGGGAGCTAGACGCGCGGAAGCGAAGCTTGAGTAGAGGAGAGAGGCCAGAGCTGAGGACCAGCAGGGAGAAAGCGAGAGTTGTAATTGTGCGACAACGAGAGAGACGTTGTGACTTATGAGGATATATGGACTAATAGTCTTGGTCCTGTACTGTTGTGGCGAGGAGAGCTAATAAGCAAGTGTGCGCTGCTTTTTATTTGGTTCGTACTTTCATTTTGGTCGCTGGATTTGTCTGTACTCTACTAATATTTGTGTGCAGTTTTCCCTCCGCTGTTATTTGCATCTGCACGGTCGGGCTCGGGCCGCTCTCTCCCTGGATCTGCAGGTCGATGCGTTCATGATGGGCGTCACTAAATAGATTAATCATCGATCACAGTAGCATCTTAATTATATTATTTCCTGCCGAAGAAAGCATCTTGTGGTGTTATTTAGTAAATAAAACATAATTCTTGATTTTACTACTTTGACTTGTACCATATTAACCCCTCCAATTATTATGTAACTATCTTGATAGAATTTTAATTTTTTAAACAAGAGTAGTTATTCTGTATATGACCATAAGTTATGTTTTTCAATTTTTGGCAATGTAGTGACAGATAATAAATGGACAGGTAGGAATTAAAAAAAATCCTTTGTCTAAAAGAAAGAGACAGAAGAAATGGAGAGCAGTATGGGGCAAGTCATAGTGATTGAGAATGACAATAATAGAAATGCGCTTTGGCATTGGTGCATCGCGAAAACTTGGTAGAGTTGTTTTTATTGACAGTGAGAGCGGGCCATGGGTACTCATGCATCGAATCGCTCTAGTTCGTTCAAATTAATAAAAAAACATAATATATATTTTGTAAGTTAAGTTATCCTAATGTACAGAGAGTCAATAGGTGATAACCAACTATAATATTTATGGTGTAGGATTTAGTTGATATTAAAGCATCTATCAGACGGTAATGAGAAAAAGACATATAGAAATTTGTTTATAAATTGAGGTCCTCAATATGAGTAACATACAAGCTCTTATTTATATGTATTTAACAAATCTAATCATGTGGAGTATAAGATGGAAGTAAACTATTCTATCTAGTAAGCGGTAACCTATATAGCAAGATGTAGTCAATGACTAGCTGTGAGATAGTTCTATAGATTTTGGTTCAATATGTCTTGTGTTTGGCTTGAAATTAAATGCCCTATCCTCCTATGAGATCTTTGTTTTTAGACCGATAGATGTTCTCTCCTCCAAATAGAACTTAAATAGCTTCTTAGGTAATATAATCAAGTAGGTTGGTTTATACTCGGATTGGACTTCATAGTCTTACCTTATCTAGAATCGGTTTACTTTCATGGTTATATATATTTTAATCTTTAGGAACACATGCCTATATTTGCATATGTATGCGGTATTTTTGGAGATGGTTAGTTTAAGTATAAGAGATATGGCTTATCTAGGACGTTGACAGTAGCCCCTAATCTCTATACAAATTCTCTTCTAACACTTTTCTCTCGAGTACTTTAGAAGCCATGTCATTGGTAATATAGAATATAGTCGGAAAATATTTTCGACTAAGTTAATATCCAAGAAAGCTATTCTACCATACGATTATGAGGACAACATTGTCATAATTTGAATTTCAATAAAGTTCAAAAATCTAAATGCGTTCTACAATCCCACCGAAAATAACACCACTTTTCTTGGAATACGAACAATCGTTGTGCATCTATAAAATTCAAGAGTGAGATCTGGTTAAGGCCCATTTGCCATTCCATACTTTGACCCTTCATTTTCCTAGCGCCCAAGCCTCTCAACCAACGAAGCCATAGTTTCCTTAGTCATTTCCACCACCGCCACCATAGATCTTCCTTGCTCAGACATAAATGCGGTGACGATAAGGAAGCTGCAAGTGGAGGGGTTGATTCCTGGCTAGGGCGTCTTAGCCTAGAAAGGAGGTGCACACCCTAAATATGTCAATGGATTTATCTTGACTCTTGCCTCTTTCTACTAGTGTGGCTTCACCCCTCTCCCTCTAAGTTTTCTCGAATGCTCTTTATTTCTATGGAATCCTTCTCTTACACTCGAACTATAACTCTATAGCCTTCCTTAACGTCTTTGTCTACCTATGTGAAGCATACATAGGTGTTACCCCCTTCCTAGATTTATGGAGAGACTTTTATGTGCTTCGAGTGATGAAGTGATCAAGAATCACAGGTCACTGTGGGTTTTGACTCCATGATGGACTCAAGGACTCCTATATCCCAATTACCACCCATACATCCAAGAAGGATTGACGCCAGAGTTGGTTTTATTTGGAACATACAGCCGAATCCGATAACCTAGATATCCCTACTGATGTGCCGGAGAAGATAGATGAATAGAACAATTCATAGCTAAATCACCCTCTAAACCTTCATCGATAAGATCTATGAGTTTAGAGTTTAGGGCCTGATGATATATAGGGTCATTAAAGACTTTGCACATCATCAGATCCAATCTTTGCAACATTGTCCTCACCCTGCATTTTTATACTTGGGGACGAGGATGCTTCCTGGATGTCACGTCGAGGTATGTAGTGTTTATATTTTACTTGAAACTTTGCACTTATTTATGCCAAGAAATAACTCCTTATTTCTAATATTTATGGTGCATAACTTGATGACACGGTGATCCAAGGCCATGTTAAGAAGGTGGTCATAGACCCAACAAGCATTGCTAAGAATGCCCCCACTCCCCTCTGCAATCTCCCGGACACCAAGCAAGACAAGGTCATCATTATAGGTTCTCACTTTATTAATTCTTAAGTTCTTTCTTTTTTACTGTTATCAGCAGCATAGAACTTAGGTACTAATATTATTAGGATCTTCTAATGGTCAACACTGTTAGCCCCCTAGTGAATTACCAATTCTCTACCGAGGATAAGGCAACAGTAGAGCAGGCAGTGGCCTAAGTGGCTAAACATGCAAAGTCCGCTTTGAGCACTGTTAAGCAATAGCTCTCAAAAGAGAAAAATGTTGGCACCGCCTGGAGGTGCAGCCAAAGCTACTCGCCAGACAACAATATGTATTTTCACTATTATGTAAAACATATCACAATTAGAAAATTTATTTTTATATGCTAGTAGATGTAAATTGTCTTTTTATCAATCTCTTTAGACCTTTGCCTTAACCCAAGGACGCCAAAAGCTACTTTGCCTCAAGGGCAAAACCTAGGCTAGGTAAGCAAGTAACTAATCTAGTTAATTTCATATACTTATTCATTTCAGGTCTCTTGACATTGACTTTTATTTTTTATAGCTCCACTCTAACCATCTCAGACCAGTAGTCTGAGAAGGAGGAAGGACAGGCTCCAAGGCCCCATCTCCCTCACAACAAAGTCTCTTCTCTCTTCTCAACCAATCCTCCCTCCATCACATGTCACTGCCGCTGGTCTCCAAATGATTAGGACCAATGTCATTTTTCTAAAGGGGCACATGTTGTCCCTATGCCAAGAGTTGGCAATCCAAGCTGACACAGTCGACAAGTAGATGACTAGGCCATAAGGCAAACTCCTTTATACATGAAAGCACATCAGCCAGCTTGAGGGTGACCACCGACAACGCCACTCTCTAGCTTCTAGTGAAAGACAACGAAGTCATCTGCAAGGTCGGAGAGAAAGCCCAAAAGAGGAGGAGAAGAGAAAGAACCTCCGAAAAGGGCTTAGAGCTCACTACTCATCTTTGAGTCATGCAACCCATAAGTTGGGACACCATGTTCCACTACCAACATTCAATGACGAGTTTACATTGATGACTTCGCTTGAAGCCCTAGTAGAGAAGCTTAGCTAAGTTCTTACCAAGATCTTTGTGCACAACACCAAGGTGGCTCGGACAATGATGCACACTGCCACCAAGCACGCCCTTGCCTGTGTCTCTTTCCTTTACCAAGAGGTGAATGTGAGCGAGGTAATCATGAAGGGATTGTGTAGGAGGAACTTATTGTGCAGGTGGACCCCACGAGCCAAGCTGTGGTAGACCTATACTTAGAATTTTATTTTATTTGGTTTTTTGGCCCTTTTTATTAAAACAATATCAAGCTTCACTCAATCGAATGTTTATTATATAATATTTTTCTTCCATGATCCTTACTATTGTCAATATATTTTCCCGTAGTGTGAAAGAAGAGATCACGGTGACTGCCTAGCAATGTGGTTAGGATGCCATGCAAGTAGGAAAGTATAGACACTCTCCAGCCAATCCTTCCCTAGATTTTAGCGCTTATATCCATGTTAAGGAGTTAGGAGCGCGCATCAAGTTTCTCAAGAAGGAGCTTGTCAGTATGCCTTTGTTTGCATACATATTTTCTTGTTTATCCCTATGTTAGGGAACCAACTTAGGAACCCTTTGTGCGTAGCAGATATCACAGACTTTGAAGGAGCTTGTAATCGCGAGAACGAGAAGCTAGAGTGAAAATTGAAGCTGGAGGAGTCAAAAGCCAACCTTCAAAGTTTTGCCAAGGACCAAGAAATGGAACTTTACAAGAGTAGAGACATCTGGTTCTAGGCTTATTTAGAGAATTCGTACAAGATCCTTCATGCTGCCTACCAAGAACTTCACATTGATTGTCTAGAGCCAAGTGGAAGTCTTTAGGAATATCTAGAATGGATCAAGGAGACTAGTAGCATCCTCATGAAGCTTCGTCACAAAATCAACAAACACTTAGGCTGAGCCCCGACTTTAGGTCGGTTTGGAGGGGTCCATGTTCTCGCCTGCCTCAAGGACTAGCATCCTAATTGGAACTTATAATTCCTGAACTCGGGCTTTACGTGTTCTTGGAAGTCATTGGCCGAGATACTGGCCGAGATTGATGCACTATCCTAGTCCTTTATTGGCCTCACAAAAAATATATTTAGGACAATTGAGTGGCAGTGGCTAGCTTTGTACATTATTCCTACAAAGGGAGAACTTGATGCAAGAAGATATTAATATTTATAATATATAATACCTAGATCTACTCTAAATTGACAAAGTAAGTGTAAGGGAATAAAAGTGCATGTTTTATTTATTAATTTTATTTATGTCGACAAGGTACTTGAAGCATTATTGAGTACTCCCCTAGTTCTCAGCTATTTTATTAGAAATTATATTTTTAAAAAGGTTGCCATAATTTACTTCACTTTAGTCTAAAATTGAAATGCCCCTAGCCCTCGGCTATAAGGTTGAACTTTGTTAGACTTAAAGCATGTGCATGCACTTAAACTTAGTGCATGTGCTATCATGAGGAGCGAAACTTCTATCTCTCGGCTGATTGGAAATATTGAGCGTCCCCTACCCATGACTAGCCAGAGAGCATATATAGAATGTAGGAGTTATGTAGTTCGGCTGAAGTTGGAGTGACCAAAAGAACAATTTTGAGGACCGTCACACAACTTTATTATGTATAGGTCAAAAAGATACACACATAGCAATATTACATATAGGACCTATTAAACATAGAATTTACATAGCTATTTGATGTTCTCTTAACTAGATAACTCATGGCCTTCTTCATCCAAAATCTTGTATACTCTTGGTCCAAGTATTTGGATTACCTTGTAGGGACCCTCCCACTTTGGCGAGAGTTTATTTTTGCCTGCTTGGCTTTGTACTCTCCTAAAGACAAAGTCTCCTATGTCAAAGGTGCAAGCTCAAAAGTGTTTTTCATGATATCGATGAAGGGCCTATTGATATCATACCACACTGATGGCAACATGTTCTCGGTGTTCTTCAAGCAAATAGATGTCGCTTGCATGCCGCTAATCATATTTCTCATTGGAGTAATTTTCTACTCATGCGGAAACCTAGCACTACTCGGTTAAAAGCATAACCTTAGCTCCATACATAAGAAACAAAGGAGTCTCCCATGTAGCCATTATCGGTATTGTCCATGCAACCATAGTACTAATTGAAGGTCATCGGCCCAACGATGATCACAACCCATCAGTCGGTCGTACACCTCGGTTATTATGCCTTGTAGTACTATTTTGTTTGCACATTCAACTTGGCCATTACTTTGAGGATGTGAAACCAACGCAAAGAAGATTTTGTCTCCCAAGCTGATACAGTAATCTTGAAAGTCACTACTTCTAAATTAAAAACCATTGTCTATCAGTATACAATGAGGAATACCAAATGTGTAGAAGATATTTTTCATGAATTTGATGGTGTTCTCAGCCTTTGTTTCCTATACAAGCATCGCATCTATCCACTTAGTGAATTTATTGATTACCATGAATATAATTTTTTTACCATCGTGTCATATCGAAGGGTACAGTCCTAGGATGTCCAGCCCCTAGTACAAGAAGGGCCATGATAGGGGTATCCTCTATAGGGTTTATGCTAACATCTTACTGTGATTGCTATGGAATTGCAAGCTTCACAATGACAAATCAAATAACAACCGTCTTGCAAGGCTATGGGCTAGAAGTGTCCATCCTGCAGCATGATTTTCACATATTCCTTCATGAATGTCGCATTTATCTTCTTTGGATTTTTCTCAATGCTCTCGCTTGAGACAAGAAAGCCGAGTAGTTTTCCTGATGGTACTCCAGGTTTAGCTTCAACCTATATTTTCAAATATTACAGAATGTTTCCTCAAGGTCTTCAATCAAGTAATCTCAGGTCTTAGTCTTGACAATGACACCATCTACACATGCTTCAATATTTCATTTGAGTTGAGATTGAAAAGAATTTTTAACTTCTCATTGATAAGTAGATCTAGCATTCTTCAATCCAAAGGGTATTTTGACTTAGCTGAATACACCATATGGGGTTACAAAAGAGTTTTTTTCTTCATCCTCCCTAGCCATACTAATATAATTATAACCAGAGTAAGCATCAAGAAAACTCAACAACTCGCATCCGGTTGTCAAATCGATTAGTTGGTCTATCTTAGGGGGTGAGAAGTGAACTTTTGGACACGCCTTATTGATGTCAGTGAAATCCACCTATGTCCACTACTTGCCATTCACCTTTCGCACCATGACTAGACTTTCTAGCCACTTAGGGTGCAAAACTTCTAGGATGCTCTTAAATAGCTTCCTTTTGATCTAGCATGAATCTTCGTACTTTCTATTTGACCAGCTTTGTGTTTGACTGAACTATGAATTTGTGTTCAGTCACATCCCTAGGGACCCCGAGCATGTTGGATGGTTGCCAGGCAAAGACATCTGTGTTTGCTCAGAAGGAAGCGATGAACTTGAGTTTCTTTTTCTCCTTAAGTCCTTATCTTAATAGCACCACCAAGTTTCACAGTGACATTTTGTTTATTATGCTTCTAAGAAGGTTTTTCACTGGTAGGCAAGTGTGGAGTATAATCAACCATGTCAAGACTCTTCTCATCGTATTGCACAGTAACATTAGAATTCCTAGGAATAGTAATGACTCCATTAGGTTCTAAAATCTTAACAAGTTGGTACGTGTAGTGAGACACTATCATAAATTTCATCAATGTAGTCCATCCGATGATTGCATTGTATGCTATGTCAAAGTCAACAACATCAAACGTAATCTCCTTGGTCCAAAAGTTGTCGAGGGTGCCAAACGTAACTAGCACCATGATGTTTCTTAGCGGCTTCAAAGATGACTCTAGTGTGATCGCTTGGAAGGACATATCTAAAGGTTTAAGCACAAAAAGTTGATTGATAGAGTTGCCCCTATCTATCATAACACGGACAATCCTAATATTCCTAATAGTGGTCATCTACAAAGAACTTTATGGCTTGATCTGACCACTGCAACCTTACCACCTATCCCTTGGACATGGAGCATTCTTCACGTTCGGTCTTCTTGTACTCCCTCTTAGATGAATATGAAGTTGAACCACCAAAGATATGAGCCACCATGAGGTCAGGAAGAGGGTAATCATCCTTGTCAGATGACTTGGTGACGGAATCCTCTTTCTCAAGCACACGAACTCTCTGGTCAGGTGGCAAAGCCATCTGACGAGCCATGACCTTTTGGTAAACTTGACAACTGACTAGAGAATAACATCATGTTTTATACATTGGGAACCACTTTTGACTAGGTTCTTTGTCTTGGGACTCATAATGCCACTGCTGTTGGGGTGCTCGTTCCACAACGAGTACCTCCTCTTCTGCCTTGTATTTTTTTGTTATTTTCTCTTCTTGGGCTGGTCTAGGTCCTTAGCGGTGCTTTCATCCTTTTTCTTCACAAAGGTCTTGTCGTCCACTACCTTCCCTTTTCCTATGCTCTGCTAAAGAGCTTCATCAATGAGAGCATCTTATTCAGTGATCTTAAATAACTTCGTAGCTATAGTTACATGTCTTATCACCAATTACTATATCATATACTAATCTCAAATGGCTAACTTGAACACTATGATAACAGATGTGTCGGTGATCTATGGGTTTGTGTTACAGTACTTGTTGAAGCATCATATAAAGTCCCATAGAGGTTCACCATCCTTTTGTCTCATAGCATGTAAGTAATCCTCGACAGCGTGTCTCTTGTAAGTGTCTTAGAAGTTTACTACAAATTGCTTGTAAAGATCATTCTAAGACACAATTGAGGACATGGGTAGACGGATGAGCCGTGACCTCATGGATCCCTTGAGCATAATGGGTAGATAGTTTGCCATTGCATTTTTATTCACTCCTGCCACATTCAATATTGTGGAGTAGATCTAGAGAAATTTCTTAGGAT
Source organism: Oryza coarctata (assembly GCA_030770085.1). Taxonomy (NCBI): domain Eukaryota; kingdom Viridiplantae; phylum Streptophyta; class Magnoliopsida; order Poales; family Poaceae; genus Oryza; species Oryza coarctata. The sequence continues at coordinate 20,459,916 of CM061468.1, forward strand.
TTTTGCTTCTATCATGGTTCTTCACTGGCTAGGTCAGAACTTGGATGGCCACCTCACTTCTACGAGTGAATGGGTGAAAGATGTACAACCTCTGCTTGATTGAAAAGAAGAATGACGGTTATCATATTGAGGACTTCTTCGAGGATCTAGGTTTGATGAAGATGATGAGCCGCTAGGTGAGTTGTCACAATTTGGTTCTTGAGAAGGATGTTGTCGGTCATCGCTATCTTAGCGATCAAGAACTTCATCGATTACATTCACCGCTTTGTGATGCTCTTAGTGATTTTTGAGGTCGTCCCTCCACTCATGGTCCTTTATGTGTGTCTCCAAGTCATCAAGTAAGTCATGATCTTGGCGAGAACTGTACTGCAGTGAAACATCTCACCGTCGAGGGAATCCCGTGTGTTATTTCTAGCACAATGATTGTTTCCATCATCATGTGGGTCAATGGTTCTATCTTTGTTCTCTTGGTCATGCATGGATGTTGATTTTCCACTGGCTGATGGAGTTTTTTTTCAGCTCTTCTTCCACAGCTCTAGTAGAAGCAGCATCAAGATTAGTAATAGAAGACTTCTCCCTCTCAAACCATTCTGTGAACTATGGGTTAGTGAAGAGATCTACAGGAGGTTGGTCCAACAAAGAACACGTGGCCACTAGGTGATGTATAGGAGTGATGTTTTTATCCTTGAAGGCAGTAGATGTAGATAACGCTGCTGATCTGAGTACATCCATAGCTCTGAGGCCTTGCATCAGTTTCCTAGCTTCTGGTAAAGTCTTTTGATTGCCCTGACATTATAGTCGGATGTTGAATCTGAGTTCTCCAAGCTTGTGAAGTATGAAGGGCTCATCTTGATCTAATCCAATGAACCCAACTAGATTACCAGAGTTAACATCGGTAATTTGTTGATCCTGCTCTATACCATCAAATTGAATCTGATGGAAGTGGAGGGGACCACTTGTCAATGCAAGCTTGTTATCGAAAGTGGCTTGTTGGGCAACCTCCATTTGAAACACCTTGCACTCAGATAATGAGTGGGAACTTGTCTTATGGATAGGGCACCATGGGTGCTTTGTCAAAATCTTCTTGTTTTGATGTTGTCAATGGATAGGCACTGAGAACGGGGACCAACATAGGCCTCCTTCTGAGTTCAAACCAGGAGGTAGGGCTCAATAGCGTGAGTAGATCATGGAGTCAATATAGTTTCAATCACCAAGAGGAAAATGAACTTAAATTTATTTAGACAGATTTTGACCGTTTAGTAGCGTAACACCCTTCTCATGTGTTCTTGCTTTTTTAGATGTGAAATTTAGTGGCTAAGCATTTCAAAGTGGCTTTCTCCCTTTCTCTCTGTCCATTGTCATCCCTTTATATATTCTTGAGGTACCACAATAGACAAAGAAATACTCGTGACCCTAGTCTTATGGGTCCTACACACAAAGTTTTGGTATGATCGGTCTAATCCTCTTAGAAGCACACTTTACAAGCTCCAATCCACTATGCGATGGCACACACCACACTTGCCTGGTAGGGCCTACTTTGTAGCAAGATGGTAGGACACATGCAGGGCAGAGGATGTGGTATGGTTCAACAATACCCTTTGCCCCCTCAGCTACAATAGTCATGGGGGTAGCATTTGTCTTGTCGCACACCACCCGCCTATCAGGGTAGATAATCATCTTGTTGCCCTGACCGTCTCGAGCACACATGTGCCATGCTAGTGAGCGTATGTAAGCCTACCACATTGAATGCAATAGTTGGAATAGTTCAATGTGCTCAGCCCGTAGGACCTTGCCTCTAGGATCGCAAGAGTGTGTGAACTCAATCAATTTACGTGGGATCGTTCCCCTATGGAGACCAGCCGATGCGTCAAGGCTTAGGCTAACCAGCTAGGAGTGAATGGCGTGTGTAGACCAACTCGAGCTAATTAGCTCAGTGCTCTAGTTCGAGTTATTTAACATGGACCCTAAGATAGGCATGAGCTTAGGACACCGTACGGAGGGCCCCAGGAGATTCATAGACACCACCTAGATGCCTTTAGGCCTCTAGGGTGGGACTCCTAGTCCCTACTTCACTGATAGTAGCCCTTAGGCCTAGCACCGAGTGGTATCTGGCGGCTAGGAGTAGGGCCCATCTTGACAGAGTCCTAGAGGCATCAAAGAGCGGCCTCCTAATTTATTTCCTTTTTGGCCATTTTTGGCTAGTGTGGCACTCCCCTTCCCCCGTTTTGACGGGTTGAATGAACAAGAAAGATTCCAATCTCTTAGCCTGATTGAGTGCATAGGGAGGCGAAATAGTGTGCGCTACTTCATCTTCCCCCGTCTTGTCAACGCATGCCCCCCACTCCATGCAAAATTCAAGGCATGCGGGGAAGTGGTAGGCCTACCATCTAGTTTCGTGCACTAGTTTGCAGTTCCTCACAGGTTCCTCCATGAATTGTGGATGGCGCTATATCCCTTGTTTTTCTGCTCCTTTGACTTCTTAATAGAATCCTCGCACTCATCCTCTTCATCTTCCTCCGCTGCCTCAACATCTTTCACTATTTCGGTGCCTCAGCATTCTCTCCGTCCACACCTGCTCTACTGATGGCCATGGCAAGAACCACACGGAGGCGCACGGCTCATGAAGACTCGATACTTTCGTCCTCTCGTCTCTCGATAAAAGACACTGAAATAGTAGTGAGGAGGTTGGTGATCCTCATAGGGCAAAGGGAGGCTATGCCAATTAGGCTGGCCACATTTCCTCTCTAGCCCAAGAAGCCCGGCGGGGTGGTGATCTTCTTGTCCTTCATCACAGCAGGGCTGGTGCCACCCTTCTTCACCTTCTTCATCTAGATGCTGGAAGTTTTCAATTTCCATTTGATCCACCTCACCCCGAACTCCATAGTCGTGCTAGCCATCTTCGCATACTTATGCAAGATGTTTGTCGGTATTATGCCCTCGGTAGACCTCTTCTAGCACTTCTTTGTGATAAGGTCATCCAAGAACAATAGGCCCAAGACCGATGAACTATAGATGCTAGGGTGCTATGGGTTTCAGCCACACGAGTGCATCAGCAAGATGTACATTCCCCATATGCTAAAGAACAAGTGGGAGGAATGGCACTTAGACTAGTTATAGATCGGTGTACTAGAGAGTGAATAGTTGTGTCTCCTCATATCGAACATGAAGGCATGGAAGGAAACTTGGGAGGGGCTCCCCCGACCGATGTTAAGATGGACTCAGTGCTAGAGTGCATCGTCAGCTTTAGCGTGGTGGGGCTTACCTCGATAATGGTGGTCACCAACTTTGTGCACCACTGCATTGCCTGCTCAGGGAGCATGTGCGAGCCATGTTGATGTATACAGGCCCACATGACCTCACCCGGACTTTCATCAAGGTGATAGGGACCCATGACACCATGGCGGCAAAGGTCCTGGTCAAGCTGATGGTGCCCGTCGATTGGATCTCCTCGAGACAACTTGGCACTTTGTGATTATGTGAATCATGCGGCCATCTTTACCTTGCTCTTAGTGTTTGATGAGTAAAGACTTAAGCCCGAGTCAATGCTGTACTCCCTAATATGGATACACATCAATGATGATGACACGCTGACATAGTGCTGCACGTTGTCTCAAGAAGATGAGGGGGAGTGCAATGGCTCACCACCACTGGCCATGGGGGCGCAACCAGGTGGGGTGATGCTAGCCAGCGCCAGGACTAGCGGTGACCTAGATCTGGTCGGGCCATTGGCCCCAGTGACTGGAAGAGGAGAGGAAAGAGACTGGTGGTCCCAAGCTATCCCCTACCTTCACCACGTTCTACGCCATCTCCAATGGGCTTGCAATCAGGTGGCGACGGGAACCCAAAAAGGGCCCCATCATGCTCTCCGAGCATGCAGCCTCTCCCCCCACTAGCATTAAAAGCAAAACATGTGGCACAAGGTCCAAAGTGATTGGGGCCATCCACCACATTAGCATCATCTTCCCCTTTTCCTTTCTTTCTTTCTTTTTTTCTTTCTTTATTTCACATCGATATCTTATTTTTTTAGCTCGGTCAAGGAGACCGGGGCCACCATGCCAGAGGACGAGGATAGTGAACCAGAGAAGAAGGTCATGGAGTACGTCCCATGACTAGGCATGGGCCGGTTACTTGGCCCTAAGGTCATGGTAGAGGCCACAGTGGCTGAAGACATCACCGCTGTGACAAAAGGGAATCCATCCACTGTAGTCAATGCCATCACGTTTGGTGGAGCGGTGGCAAGAACAAGGTTCACCAAGTCTAGGGCCCCTACCCTCATGGTGTTTTGAGCCCCGCCTTGTGTTGATCTAGTCCGGGGATCTTACCTTGACATGCTCGATACCATGGAGGCCATTGTGGCACCATTGAAGGTGGTCACCATAGAAGAGAGGGCAAACCTCGAGCACCAATGCCAACAGCTCATGGAAAAATGTAACCAGCTAGAGTAGGGCCTCCTACTGCTTAAGGCCTAAGTTGAGAGAGCCCAAGCCTCCAATAAGGTGGAACATGAAATGATCAAGGTGGAATGGCAGGCCCTCCAGGAAGTGCATGCTAAGGTTGTTGCTGCACAAGAGGAGGCCGAGGTGGCGATCGAACGGTCGAAGGAGATTGCATGGATGGCAATAGAGTGTGAGCTCTAGGCTACCACACGTGAGGAGCGAGAGAAGGCAAAGGAGCACAAGCTGGCGCTCCAAGAGGCTGACATCACTGACCACGCGCAAGGCATAGAAGAGGTGGAGGCTAAGATCAAACACCCTGCCACCAACCTCAAGTGCGAGCGAGAGCAGCTCAACCTTCTCGCCCACAAGGCGAAAACTCATGTGGCCATGCTCAAAGATTGCGAGCACAATGTGTCTTAGGGTGACACCGAGCTCGACTGGTGGATCACCATCCATTGCTGCAAAGAGGAAGATTTGGAGGCTCGGGAGGTGAGACTCGCCACTGCATTGAAGAAGGCCACTCCGTCAACAAGGAAGGCACCACCCACAGCCAGCACACCTAAGGAGAGAGCTCTCACCTAGCACATGAAGACCTCTTTTGAGGAGCTACAGGGTGTGGCATGGAGGGTCGAACTCAACCCCGTTGTCATCAGAGCACAAGGTTCCGACTCCCTAGGGTACTTTGCTCTCGGGTTTTTCTAGATTATGAAGTGCCTCGTGAGGCAACACCGAGTCATCCAGGCGAAAGTGCCTTAGGAGGGGTGCAGGCTAGCTTAAAGCATGGCAGAGTACATCCTCGTCACCTATCGCTATCATGACCTAAACTTCAACTTTGAGCCGCCCCACCGAGGTCTCTTAGACGAAGAAGGTGAAGAAGCATGGGTCGTCGTTCATGATGTCACCACCAAAGCCACTGGTTACATGGAGTGCGTGCTTGAGGCCTTCGACGATGATGAAGATGACGAGGTCACTGACAGCTTGAGTGATAGCGCTAATACAGACTAAAGCGGCATCCTTGTATCTTCTTTTTCTACAACTTTAGATTTTTTTTCCTATTTCTGTAATTTGTGTGCAAAACGAACTTGAATGCACTTATATCTTTTGTCAGTATTGGGTTCTATAGTGAACCAAAGAGATTGTGGTTTTAATGGCAGTCCAAGAATGTCACTTGGTCCTTCTACTCACGCGCTCTAGCTAGAGTTTAGGGCTTACACATTGGTCACTCCTCACGGGGACACATTCCCTCCCCTAGGTGTATACCGAGCTCAGATGCTTTAGGCCTATGACTTAGAAAAGATTTGCAATGTGTTCACGCGTAAAATCAATCCACAGGGTTGGCCGATAGAGGTCCGATATGATCACACCCAAACAAGTGAAGGCCTAAGAGATCTGCTTAGCTCCAATGCAGGTCCTTAAGCTCGTTGGAGTTGCGAGTGTGCTAATTAATTTGACCTCTAATCAATAAGGAAGATAGATAGAGTTATATCATTGAGTCAATCGGCTGATAGGTCAACACGGACTCCTGCTATCGGCTGGACATGTCGATAGAGTTAAAATAGTCATCGGCTGTGAGGCTGATGCCCTCTTGCTATCGGCTTGTAGCCAATAAGGGTTATAGCACTTATACATCGGCTAGAAAGCCGATGACGATATAGGCAAATAGAGAGGAATAAAATAAAAGATAGATTGAATCGAATTGAGACAGTATAAAGCTAAGGATAACGACACCGAAACGGTGGGAGCTAAATCAGACGTACCGATAGAGGGAACGGGTGAACCTATCGGCTACTATCGGCTACAGGTCCGATGCAGGCACATAAACAAACTCATTGGCTAGCTGAGCCGATGGGAGGAAAAAACCCACTAGATCTCGATGTTAGCCCTATTAAACACAAGCTTGATAGATCGGACATAACCAAGACATTATAAGACCGTATCTAACAGAACCAAATCGATCGCTAGCAGATTAATTGTTGAGGATATATGTATATCGGCTGAAAATTCATAGGTAATTAAACACCAAGGTTTCATTTTTCACCTCACGCAGGGGTGGGCTAGACTTAGGACGGAAGATTAGGTAACTTGTAGTTCTTAGGTTCTAGTAGTACTTGGAACAAAACTGGCTAGACTAGACACTATAGCCCACATCCATAGTCTAGGTTACCCTAACCACTCTTTGAGTTGGTACAGCGACCCGAGGATCCTGAAGCTTAGCGACACCTACAACACGACCTACCAATTTGAACACCACTAAGAAACTCTTGGTTACCAGGTTACCGTGAGCACCCGTAGCCATGATCTAAAACCCGCACACTTGAGGTAAAGAGGAACATGTGTTATCTTAACAGGATCTCATAAGAAAAAAGCAATAAAAATCATGGAATTGAACTATATTTACATGATTGTGGCACAACCACTGATTGGTAGCCCTCGATTGACCTAGTTATGGATGGAGACCTGCCCTAGTCAAATTGAGATCGGCCATTTACTTACATTGTTTAGGGATAGAATTTGCGCAGGTGCTCGAAGTTCTAGGAATTAGGAAGTTGGGTCTCATCCTCTGTTGTCAACTGTGCGCAGCCTGGCCGACGGAGACTGATTACTAGGAAAAGGCCCGCCCACATGGAGCAGAGTTTGTTATTCCTAGCCACATGAGGACACTGCGAAGTACAAGATGCCTAACCTCTTGTGACTGGGGCCAGACACGGCGCTGATGGTAGTGCCTCAAGTTTTACTGGTATTTGGCAACCTAGAGTGAAGCACGTCGATGCCTCTCCTCTAGGTAATTAATGTCATCGCACCTCATTTGATCTTGATTATCATCGTTGCAGAGCTTGACATGTGGCAAGACAAGTGTGAGATCGGATGAGAGCACTGCTTTGGCACCATGAACAAGGAAGAAAAGGGTTTCCCTAGTCACACGGCTTGGAGTTGTTCTGTTTGCCCAAAGCAATGCGGGAAGATCGTTGATCCAGCCTGCACCATGATTCTTGAGCTCGTTGTAGGTGCGCGACTTGAGACCCCTTGGGATTTCTGCATTGGTGTGCTTGGCCTAGCCATTGCTCATTGGGTGTGCAACCGAGTCAAAGCACAGCTTGATCCCAAGGTCTTCGCAATAATTGTTAAGGTTGGTGTAGTCGATTCACATCCTTAATTTACCATTTGCCTTGTGTGGATGACCTCATGAATGAAATCGGCCGCAAGTAGCTTGTTGACCTCCTGCTCACCGCCAAACTTCGCGAGGGAGGGTCCGGCTGAGCCAAACGGAGGTCCGATCGGGGAAAGACGATGGCTTGGTCACGCGAAGACCTAGGAGATCTGGTTATCTCCAGTGCAGGTCCTTAATCTTCGAGGTCCAAGGGCATGCCAATCAATTTGACCCTGCAATTGACAAGGAGAGAGGATGAGACCCACGAGCCGGTCGGCCGGTGAGCCTATCCGGCTCACCCTATCGACTAGGTGCCGCTAGGGAAGGTAGCGCTCGAGCATCGGCTGAATAGCCAATGAAGGCATAAGCGACACATGCATGGAATAGGGTAAAGGACTTATCGGCCAAAGAGTCGATGACGCTCCGTGGCATCCGAGGCGTGGAGTGGGGTTCGATCCCCCATGAAGCCAAGAGGACCAGCAACCATGGTAATGGCACCGTTAAGACCAACCTCTATAGATCGGACCAAACTAAGATAGTATGAGGCCAGGGCTAACGGCGCGAAGACGATGAAGCCTTAGACCGAACGTAATGACGAGGGAGGAAAAAAGCAAGGTCATCGGCTACCTACCGGCCGAACATCCGATGTAGGCCTACACCTAAACCCATTGGCTGTTTGAGCCAATGGGGAACGAAATCCTCTAGATGTCGAACCTAACCAATACAGCCTTAGACAGAGCAAAGCATACCAGGATAATGACGAGACTTACCCCTTCGCTGGAGATCGAACTTAACTGATACAACCCTACATCGAGAGCCAGAACCTGCCGGTAAAGATCTAGACGAGCTAGGGAGGCGATGCGTTGAAGGTTTATTGGATCAATCTGTTCAGATTTTATAAGCTTCCAGGGGGTCTATATTTATACCCTGAGATTATAGAGTCCAACACGGTTATAGCAACCACCGAACGTTATTTCCTAAGAATATAAAAGGAAACTAATCTCTAAGAAATTATAAAGCTACCCAAACTTGCTTAGCCTACGTAATACATTCTATATAGACACCTAACCTGTCATTATTCCTCTTTAGACTCGGTTCCATCTGAATAACTTTCCATCTTCAAACCAAATCCATCTTCCACCCGTTTGATCGGCTCTTCTATAGTATCAATTAGCTTCACCCCACGAGCCGATCAGTATTTTCCCATTGGCCAATCCTATTTACAAGCTGAATCAAATTTTGGTGTTAACACCTCCTCACGAACAAAGAGTTGGCGCTTGAGTGCCTGCCGATGCACTTTCTAGCGAGTGGGTTAGGCGTCAAGGCACACAACAATATGGTGCTCAATCACCTTTCTAGTGTCCCTAGTCATATCTAACAGTTGCAAGGCAAACACATCAGTGTTATCCCCATGGAATGGAACGAGCACACTTTCCTATTTTGAGTCCATGTCATCGCTAATCCTGATGGCCCTAGACTCACCTTCACTGATGGCGACTTCCATGGTAGGGGTGGCGTGCTAGGGGGCTTGAGCACCTTAATCGAGGTGTTTCATTTTGGTGGATATCATCAAGCTCATCAAAGCTTTGCTTCACATAAGTGATTGCCCTCTCGATGTCATCGAGAATGGTAATTGTGCCGGTAGGCCTAGGAATCTTCATGGTCATGTATGTGTAATGCACGATCGCTATGAACTTGTTGAACATAGGTTGCCCAAAGATCATGTTGTATGAGAGATAATGACTGGCGATGTTAAGTCAACAATCTACATCCTATTATTCTCCTGGCCTCCAAATGTAATAGGCAACTCAATATACCCAAGGGGCATGAAAAGGCCTAAGGTGATGCCATGATATGGCATAGACAGCTTGAGGCGGTAGAGTGGGATCTAGATATGCTCAAACATGTCCGGAGAGAATAGTTTGAGTCCCGCATCCCCATCGATGAGGATGCGGGTCATCTTGATGTTGCTGATCATGGGGGAGACCACTAGTGCTAGTTGCTCGAAGCCCACGACGTTTGTGGGAAGGTCAATCTGGTCAAACATGATCGGGACATCCGATAACTTGAGGTGTTAGGTGGCCTTTGAGCTCAAGGTGGCAAAGCAGAGCTCACACTGCAGGGCCTTGATATAGTGGCACGAGGGTTGGGGGAAGGCAATGCTGTACAAGGTCGCGACAATGCGCTCAGGCTCCTGGAACCCAAGTTCGATAGGTTGTGCACCCACCACTGACCTTGGTGGTGTGATCTTCGTGCTCCTTCTTATGATAACAATAACATTAGGAAAAGTATAAGGGTTTGAAACTTTTTTCCAAATATCATAACATTTAGACATAATATAAGCTTTCATCAATTTACACCAATAGTGAAAACAAACTCCATAAAAAGCATGCGGCTTGGTCGAAAATCAGTCAGCCATGGCTAAATCTCATGATTGGTAAAGATCAAATAGAGAAAATAAGCTCTAATACCACTTGTAAAATTAAACACAAGAACCAAGCCTACTCAGGAGTGAATGGTAGGATTACCAAAAACCAAAAACTTTAGCGAAATTAAAAGTTACTTCTGATTGATGAAGTCAATCTTCCTGTAGTTAAAATCCTTCATCAATCTTCCTATAGTTGAAATCCCAGACTTTTCTAGATGTCATTGGTCTGACTGCCCTCCTATTGTCAGACCAGCCGATACACACCTGTCGGTCTAACTGGTGACTTGTCGTTGGTCTAACCGCCTTTCTCTATTCGATCTGACCACCACTCAAATGCTAGTCTAACCATTTGTAACCAGAGAAAAATAATCTTGACGAAAATCTCAAAAGTTGACAAACTTTTAAAATTATATCAACTTTATTATATCAAGATGTGTCTACAAAATACATACAAAAAGCTCCTCTTTCAAATTTTGACTAAACTCGCAACTCAACTTTAAACCATATTTTTTCTCTCTTCCAAACCTAGACCACCCCTCTATTTATATCCATAAGTTGCTACACAAAAGATGTGAATTCTAAAGAGAAATGTACTCCTAATCTCTTAGAAAACTTTCTTGTATATACACAGCTGATCGCCTCACAAATTTGAACAATCTTTTCAAACTTGGTCCCTTTCTGAATTTAACTCTAATTTCCATACGCATACAATTTCTCTCTTGTATGACATATGGTATCTTTATCCCCACATGTATTAATCTTTAGTCTTTAGTATCTCGCGTGATCTCTTAATCATCCGGATATCAACTCCTCGCAAGTCGACTTTCGAATCATCATCAGCAATACTCCCAATGTCTCAAGACTCACCTACAAATGCAAAAACAAATAAACCATATCCAAGCACATGTTCATTCCAACTTCACTCTAGTATACAAATAATATATCATATCTATACAAAACACATATAGTTCTTATCCATCAAGTAATCAATAAGAAACATAAAAACAATCCAAAATTAACTTTTCGTCGAAGTCTGCCGGTTAGATCATGGAGCTAGACGGTCCAACTACCCATGCGTACGGTATAATCAGCCTCCGTCCGACTATATTTATACAGAACCGTCCCAAACTTGTCCACGCATCTACTGTCCAACCGGCCTCCAAGCTCGGTCTAATCGCTCGTAGACAAAATCACTTTCTTCAAAATTAATTTAATTAAATTTTGAGCCAATTATTCATTATAAATTTTAAAATCAAAGAAAATGATTTCATATACGTAGCATAAAAATCTATTATGTGACATTATATTTGTATACGTACAAAAGGATCTTTTTTGTCTTGTATATTCTCTCCGGTCACAAAAATATGTCATTTTCTACATATTCAAAGTTAAACTCCAAAAACTTTGATACAATTTTCAAACATTTAGATTAATTTATGAAAATCATATGCACATATAATCACTTAAAAAATACTTTCAAACCAAACATAGTTCGGCTAGTTAGGCTTTTTATGGTGTAAACTATCTATCCGAGTTTAAATCCTAGGTTAGTATGGGTTCTCGTATTTACATCTACTTTTTTAATTAGTAGGTGACATATACGTTGACAGTGAGACACTTATGATCATCTCATCAAAATATAGGATGGCCTAGTCTTCATACATGCTCATTTAGTGTGTGTGCGCGTTATCTAAGATGTGTATGTGTGTGTCTATATTTGTATTGTATTAAAAAAATACTATCATAGTATTGTAATTTCATCAAAAATTTTACATATTTTAATAAAAATTAATAGTCAAAGTTATTGTCTCGATATCCAAAACAAGAGAGTAGAGTATATATACAGTGATAGGCCATCTCCAAATTATTGGAGGCTACGTATTTTCGTGACACCAAAGTACGGATCAGAAGGGCCTAACACTATGTGTTCAGTGTAGCCAACAGAACCTTAAGTGTGGTCTTGAAATTTTCAAGGATTTATGGTGACCCAAAATCATTCAACACAATAGTGAGTGACAGAGCACATGAATCTTGGTCAAGGCGAAGCCACCTGCTAGGTGAACTGTGGCTATCGATCAGTGTAGTAAGTTGTCTTGCTAGTTACTAACTACTAGAAGCAACTGCTCTGCTTCCTTTTCTCCCTTCAGCTATCTGTCTTGGCCGCACGTCTTCACCTGAGTGTAGGTGTAAACTGCACCCAGCATGACATTTTCAGATCACGGGGGAAGAGGCTGCAAGGTGATCAGAGATCACTGTCCCACTTCACATTGCCACTTAGCCCATGCTGCCAGCACAGGTACGGCAGAGCCCATCCCCTGACGACCGATGTTAACTGTTGTGTCTAGAGCAGGATGAGACCAACCCAGATATGAGATATGCATTTCTTTGTGTAGATTACGATCATCGAGGTACGTTCGGGGGGCTTGACGACCCTGCCAATCATGTTGGTTAAGACGATTAGATTATGGACTGCACACGCTAGACGACAGATGAATACATTGATCGACACCAATCATGCAGCTTGTCTGTGCCTGCATGCGTATGCATGCGACTTTGGTTCAGACGTCCCTGTGCCTGCATGCGAGTTCGGTTCACACGTCCCTGTGCCATTTTGTCCCCAGCTTTGTGGTTCGATCGATTGGTCAAGACAGAGGCCGAAACAGACAGGGCGGGATATATCGCTCTCTGTCCAAGGTGGGAGAAGAATGGGCGAGGATATCACTCTCTGGCCGGCCTTTGCATGCACTGTGGCCTGCCTGCCTGGACCACGTTCGTCTCCTCGATCCGGAGTTGGACACGCGCGACGCAGGATGCGTAGCAACAGGGATGAAAACGGGACAGATTTGAATACAACAAAATCTATTATGAGTGTATTTTTTCCTTGATATTTCTATTTTAAAAAACTCTAACTAACTTCCTAAATTTAATTTCTAAGGATTAGAGATACAAACAGATATGCATGGATACTTTGGCATCAACCAAATTCTATACTTACAAATACCATAATCGGGTATCACTCATCGATAGTTGATATGTTAGGTAAGGACCTAGTGTTCTAAAGATTTTCATCAAAGATAACTTTAAGAAGCGACACTTTTGTTGAAGGTCACAATAAAAGCTTGGTCGTAGAAGATTCCACCTGACTCAGCAATTGCTTATCTTCAGATCATAACCATCACCATTCCGGTAATAACCATTCCACTAGATCTATTGATTTTTGTATTGAAGTCATTTGTAAGAAGAGCTAACCCTCGTCCGAGAAGAAGGTTTTGACAAAGCACTCGTGGTGCCCTATCTATAAAACAAATTCTCATACCTTGTTTGAGTGCAAGGTGTTTAAGATAGAGGTTTTCCAACAAGCATGCACCAATATGTGATCCACTTCACTCTCATCAGATTTAATCTAATGATACCAAGCAAGATTAGCAAATTATCGGTGTCAACTTTGATAGCCTAGTGGAGTTTGTTGGATTAGATCCAGATGAACCCTTCGTACTTCACGAGTTTAGAGAATATGGATCCGAGGACTCCTCAGATTCGATATTCAACCGTGATATTAGAACAATTGAGAAGACTGCACTAGGAGCTAGGAAAATGACGAAAGGCCTCAGATATAAGGATGTACTTAGATCGGCATCGCCATCTACATCTACTCCCACTTAGGACAAAAACCTCACTCCTATAGAACACCTAGTGGTTGCACGTTCTCTATTGGACAAACCTCTAGCAAATCTCTCCGCCAACCCACAGTTAACAAAATGGTTCAATAGTATGAAGCCTTCTATCAGTAATCTCGACGCTGCTTTTGTTGGAGCTGTAGGAGAAGAGTCAAAAAAACTCCATCAACTGGTAGACGAAGGCATAACCATCAACCTTCAGGGTGATGAAAACAATCATCATACTCAGAAGAATACACAGGGTTCACCTCGACGACAAGATGTTTCAAAACCATGATCATGAATTGAGTAGTGATTTGGAAAGATGCAGAAAGGACCATGAGCGAAGGAATGGCCACGAATATTGCAAAGACCATGGCCATTCCCCACATCAACATCGAGGACAAGAGGATCAATGAAGTGGTAGGCGTAATCGACAAAGTTCTTGATCACCGCACCAGTGCCAAGATCGCAACGTTCGACAACGGCCTTCTCAAGAACCAGAACCCTCGCCCAGCCGCTTTTCATCATCCTTATCGTCACTGCCTTCATCAGACCTTGATCCTTGAAGACATCCCCGATACAACAACCATCGTTCATCTTTTCAACCAAGTAGAGGTTATGCAGCATTCACCCATTCCCTTAGAGAAGTGAGGTGGCCATCCAAGTTCTGACCTGTCCTAGTAAAGAAGTGAGATGGAAGCATAGATCTTAAGGAATTTCTCTATCTACTCTATGGTCTTGAATGCGGCTGGAACAGATAAAAACATAGTAGCAAATTACCTACCCACCGTGCTCAAGAGATCTACAAGGTCATAGCTCATCCACCTTCCTAGGTCCGCAATTGTGCCTTGGGATAATCTCTGTAAGTAATTCATTGTAAATTTCTAAGGAATATACAAGAGGCACACTATTAAGAATGATGTGCACGCTATGAGATAAAAGGACGCTAAACCTTTGTGGAACTTTATACGACACTTCAATGAGTGTCATAAAACAATCCCACAAATCACTGGTGTGTCTATAATCAGAGCATTTGAGTTTGCCATTTGAGATCAGCAGACAACATAGGAGTTGGTGACAAGACAAGTAATTACAACAATGAAATTATTTAAGATCACCGATGATTCTTTTTGGCGAAGCAAGGGAAAGGGAAGGTGGTAGAAAACAAGACATATACGAAGAAAAAGGATGTAAGCATCACCAAAAACTCGGAACAACCCAAGAAGAAGAGATAAAATAGAAAACGCAAGGTGAAAGAGGAGGTGCTAGTTGTAGAACAAACACCCCAACAATTAGGGCATTACGAATCCTAGGAAAAAGGACCAGATTGGAGGTGGTGCCTGATTCATAAAATATGTTCTCACTTCCTAGCTAGTTGCCAAGTTTTTTAGAAGGAAATTGTCTACTAGATGGCTCTACCACCCAACCAGAGAGTTCGTGTGGTCGAGAAAGAGAATTTTGTCGCCAAGTCATCTGATGAGGATGATGACTACCTTCTTCCCAATCTCATGACGGCTCATATCTTTGGTAGTTTGACTTCATATTTTTTCAAGAGAACATTTAAGAAGGTCAAACATAAAGTATGTTCTACGTTTCAAGGACGGGTGGCAAGGTTGCAGTGGTTAGATCAAGCCGTAACGTTCTCGGCATATGACTACCTCACCATTTATGCTACCCATGGCCAATATACTATGGTGGTTGAGTTCACTATTAGGAATAATAGGGTTGACTGTGTCATAATAGATGTGGGAAGCTCTATCAATCTACTATTCATCAGTGCACTCAAAGCTATGGGGATTTCTTGAAACGAGCTCAAGCCTTTATATCAGCCCTTCTATGGGATCACACTAGAGTCATCTTCGAAGCTACTTGGGAAGATCACATTGCTAGTTATGTTTGGTACCCTCGATAACTTCTAAATAAAGAAGATTGCGTTCGATATTGATAACTTCGATATGGCATACAACGCAATCCTTGGGTGGATTGCATTTGCAAAAGTCATACCACTGTCTTACTACGTGTACTAGCTTATCAAGATTCTAGACCTAAGAGAGTTATTACTATTCTAGGAATGCTCAAATTGTAATGTAATTGTTCACGCATGCATGAGCCAATGGAGGAATAGCGAGCATGAGCCGAGGAGACGTGCGAACACACCAAGGCCTAGGAGATCTGCTTTGCTCTAGTGCAATTCCTTCGGCTTCAAAGTCCCTTCATCGGGGTTGCTGGAGTTGCGGACGTGCAAGTCAATTTAACCCTACAATTGATAAGGAGATAAACTAATGAGTCAGTCAGTTGATGGGCCAACTTTTAAGATTATTATATCAGCTTGGGAGCCAAGATCTACTTTATATCAGTCTCACGTCCTCAAAGCAACAGCCAAGTTGAATGAGCAAATGGAATAGCACTACAAGGCATAAAAACCGAGGTGTACAACCAATTGATGGCTTTTGATCGTCACTGGCCCATTGAACTTCAATCAATACTATGGGTTGCATGGACAATGCCAATAACAGCTACAAAGGAGATTCCTTTGTTTGTCATATATGGAGCCAAGGCTATGATCCCAACCGAGCTACGATAGGTTTCGACTTGAGTAGAAAATTACTATAACAAGGAACAAGATGAGTGACATACAAACGACACGAACTTACTTGAGGAGCATCAAGAACATATTGTTGTTAGGGTGGCACAATATCAGCACCCCCATCGTCGATATCACGAAAAATGCATTAGAGCGTATGTACCTCTAGATCCTTGACATGGATAGAAGTGCAAAAATTCGAGGAAGGATTGGCTGGAGATTGTCTAGACTCGCCTACTTGCATGGTGTCTTGAACACATTGCTTGTTAGTCACCACAATCCCTTCTCCCTCACTATGATAAAATAAATTGATAGCAATAAGGGTTAAGGAAGAAAAATATTGATAGCAGTGAGGGTCAAGGAAGAAAAATATTCTAAGCATTCAACCGAGTACAACCTAATATTGTTTTAATAAAAAAGGACAAAAAAGCAAAAGAAATAATATAATTATGAGTAGAGGTCTACCACTGCTTAGCTCATGGAATCCACCTTCTCAATAAGTTCCTCCTACCTATCCTCAGCCAAGCCCTTCTCAATTATCTCCTCATATTCACCTTAGGATGATGGAGTTAGACACAAGCAAGGGCATGCTTGGCGGTAGTAAAAATAGCCATCCAAGCCTCCTTGACATTGTGCATGAAGATCTCAGTAGAAACTTGGTGGAGCTTTTTGATGAGGGCTTCAAGCGAAGTCATCACCATAAACTCATCGTTGAACGGTGATGGTAAAACTCAGTGTCCCAACTTTTAGGTCACCTCACTTAAAGATGTGTAGTGCGCCCTGAGCCCTTCTCGAAGATTCTCCCTTTTCTCTTTTTCCTCCTCCAGCACTCTCTCTCTAGCCTTGTGGATGACTTCACTATCTTGCACTAGAAGTGAGAGAGTAGCATTGTCAGTTATCGCCGTTGCCAGGTTGCCCTCAAGCTAGTTGATATGCTTCCACGCATCAGTGAACTCGCCTTGAAGCCTGAACATCTCCTTGTTGGTAGCACCAGCCTAGATCATCAATTCTTGGCATAGGGACAACATGCGCCCCAATAAAGAAATGATGTTGGTCCCAATCATTTGTATACCGATAGCAATGGCAGGTGATGAAGGAAAAAGTGGTTGAGAAGAGGAGGGAGACTTTGTCATGAGGGAAAAGAGGGCCTCGGATCATGTCCCTTCTTCCTTCTCAGACTGTTTTACTGAAATGGTGGGGATGGAGCTATAAGAAAAAAAATCAATCAATGTTAGAAGACCCAACAAGAACAAGTATCTAAAATTGAATGGATTGGCTACTTGTTTTTCTGGCCTAGGTTTTCCCTTAAGGCTAAGTAGCTTGCGGCATACCTGGGCCAAGACAAAGGTCTAAAGACATTGATAAAAAAGACAAGTTGCATCTACTAGCTTGATTATAATAAATTCCTACTCGGGATTCATTCTACAAAGCAATGAAGGTACATACCATTTTCTGGCAAGTAGTTTTGGCCACACCACTAGATGGTGCCAACATTTTCCTCTTCTAAGAACTACTAATACCAGCAGTAGTACTCGGGGTAGACTTGGCCTAACCGGCCACTTGGGCCACCACCTCCTTTGCTGCTACCTTATCCTCAGTAGAGAGCTGGTGATCCGCCAAGAGACTAACAACGTCGACCAATGAAAGATCCTAATAATATTAGTACTTAATTTCTATGGTGCCAACAATTTTAAAAAGGAAAGAACCAAGTAATTAATAAAGTAAGGACTTACATTGATGACCTTGTCCCGCTCAGTGCCTCGGAGATTGCAGAGGGGAGTGGAGATGTTCTCGGCAATGCTTGTTGGGTCTGTCACCACCTTGACGTAGCTTTGAACCATCACATCATCAAGTTTTGCACTATAAATATAGGAAATAAGGAGTTATTTCTTATCATAAATAAATGCAGAATTTGAAATGAAACATACACACTACATACTCCGACGTGACATTCGGGATGCGTCGTCGTCCCTCTAGTATAAAAATATGGAATGAGGACGATGTTGCAAATGTTGGATCGAATGACGTACAAAGTTTTCCATGACCTCGTACGCCATCAAGCCTTAAACTCTGTCTTATCGATGAATGTTTGGAGAGGGGGACTTGGCTAGGATTCATTCTAGTCGTCTATCTTTGCCGGTGCATCGGTAGGGGTATCTAGGTTATTGGATTTAGCTCTATGTTGCAAATAAAACCTTTGGATGCATGAATGATGATTGGGATAAAGAAGTCCTTAAGTCCGTGGCAAAATCAGAACCCACTGTGACTTGTGGTTCTCAATCTCTACATAACTTGGAGATCATAAAAGTATCTCCACAAATCCAGGAAGGGGTGACTCCTATGTATGTTTTGCATAGGTGGACAAAGATGTTAAGAAAGGCTATGGTGTTAAGACTCAAGTGTAAGAGATAGACTCCATAGAAATCAAGAACATTGGGGAGAAATAAACCTACACTAGCAGAAAGAGGCAAGAATCAAGATAAAGCCAGTGACAAATCTAGGGCATGTACCTCCTTATTTTCGAGCCAAGGCACCCTAGCTGGGAACGATCCTTCTACCTATAGCTTCCTCGGTGCTATTGAATCTATGTCTGAGCAAAGAAGATCTATAGAGGTGACAGTGAGAAGGGTTGTGAGGAAGCTAGGGTTTTTCTTCGGTTGAGAGGCTTGGGCTTGAGGAAGACGAATAGTCACAATTTAGAATAACAAATAGATCTCGTAGTTGGATTTTATAGATACGTAGCAACGGTTCGTATTTCAAAAAAGGTGGCATTATTCCGGGCAGGATTGTAGAATGAGTCTAGATTTTTGTTTAGGGGATGGGGCTAGTAAATCCTTATTTGTTTAGGGGAAATGAGATTTGGAGTGGGATAGGGATGGTGAATTGAGAGAGAAACTCCCTTATTTTATTTTTAATACTTGGGCTAGAGGTGGGAGTTAAGAAGGAATTCCTTACTTAAGGTGTCCAAGACAAATCTGCCGTTATAGTTTTTTTTTACAAATTAGTTTTTCCTCCCGCTCTGATACACTTGATATCTATAATCTAGGTTTTTCATTTTTTTGTCAAGTTTAAAATAAAATATTTATCTTGATAAAATCATAAAAAATATAATATAGTTATTAAGTTGTAATAAATGAAAAGTATCTCAATAAAATTTTAGAATAACATATGACCTTTTCATATTTTCTCAAGTTTAAAATGAAGTACATTTATAAAAAAAAAATTGTGATTTTAGAAAGAAAATTAGGTTAGCAATCATTCGGTATATAAAATTAAATTTTTCCTACCACTCCGATACACTAGACATCTATTATCTTCAAACATATTTGAGAACATGTACTAAGTACGTTTTTCATAATTTTTGTCAAGTTTAAAATAAAATATCTATCTTGATAAAATCATTGAAAATATAATATAATTATTAAGTTGTAATAAATGAAAAGTATCTAAATAAAATTTTAGAACATATAATATATGATGTTTTTGATATTTTCTCAAGTTTAAAATGAAGTATATTTATAAGCAAAATTTGTGATTTTAGAAAGAAAATTAGGTTAGCAATCGTTCGGTATACAAGTTGGTAGAACAATATGTTAAAAAAGGCTGCAAGGCAAGGATGGGAGTGGAACCCTGCACATCAGGATGGGAGCAAAAACACCCGGCTAGCTCCGTTCACATGTCGCGTACAGACTGTACAACTTTTTAACTACTACAGACCTCTGATGACACGGCAAAACCAAACCACCTCATACCATATCTCAGCGTTAATTTACATGGCACTGGGACGTTACAAGTGCCTCTTGGCGCTTAGCCTCTTATCCATTCCTAAAATTAATCTTTGACATGGTTTATTTTTAAAATAAGTTTTCTAAAAATATCCATTTGTCAAATTTTCGGCCATTGATCGATCGATCGATCGATCTCGAGGGCATCGCGCGCGTCACGTACGACGCCGCAACCGCTGCGCGACGGCGCGACATATTTCGGTCGGCGCGGCGCCGTGCCGTGCGTTCGCTCGCGGCCTCGCGGGTGGTGGATCTCGACGTCTCGTGACGCGCGCGAGACCGGCCGATCGCGTTGGGACTTGGGACGTGCGTGCCGGCCATGGCGTACGACGCGCCGACCACGGGTGGCGTCGTACTATATATATAGCTCGTACGTACGCGTTGTCGGCGAGCTGAGGCCATCGTTAATTAATCGGGTCGGTGTCCTGCTATGCGTACGCACATATGCAGTAACGGCGAGTGCTCGCAGGCTCGTGTCGTGGCACGGTAACATGCAATACTGTACCATCGTTCGACGAGACTATGCCATGGCCGTGCTATACGTTTGCACGGAGCGGAAAGATTGGCCCCTGGCTGAGCTCTTCCGGGTGAGTTAAGCGTGAGATGAATTTGGGTATCTCTGTCTAGTTGATCCCGCCCAGCAATGCAACCAGCTGATTGATCTCATCTCTGCTTGAGATTTTTTTTTAAAAAAAAAAGACATCTCTGGTTAAGTTGTTCCTGTGCTAGTTACTGTTGCGTTTATGAGTGTGCTGACATTGTCGTGCACGCACAGCACAAATAGTCCCGTTTGAAACAAACTAAAGACATACAGGACTACTGAAATTCCCTTCTCTTTGTCTCATGAATTCCCAAGTTTTTCATATGACACACAAACAATTGATTCATGTGTATATGTTTTACTATTCCTCGTCTAGAATTTTACTAGTAATAACTCTACAATATCCCATAGCTCTATCTAGTAAACATTCACGAGAATACAGGCACAACACACATATGTACTACCACTATAAAAGGAATGGCAATTTTATCCATGGTCAAGTATCCATGGATGCTAGCACAATGGATATGAGTATAGGTGTAATTTTTTACTCGTGATATAGCGGGCAATAGACAGGTTTTATTGTTTATACTTAGGTAAACTATGCTCAATTTTAGCTCGTCTCTTCTCATTGTCCCATCTGGCCCATTTACTCAGGGAGGTATATATACTCAATTCATATAAACCCTAAATTCCACATCCGGCCCTACAATCCCCCTCCTCACTCTCCAGACTCCCGTCCTCACAGCCTTACTCCTCGAAGAGTCGGCGCTGGCAGGCGTCAACGATGGCATAGAGGCGGCGACGCAGGTGAGCCGTAGAGACGGTGCAGGCGGGCGGCAACGGCGTAAGCGGGCAAAGCCGCTCCGCGCATACGGGTGGTGGCGGGGGAGCAGCAATCGGCTGCGCAGGTGAGCAGCGGCAGGGGAGCAGCAATCGGCTGCTCAGGCGAGCGACGGCGATGGAGTAGCAAGTAGCGCCGTAGGCGGGCGGAGCAGAAGCGGGCACAGCAGCAGGCGGACGACAGCGGAGCAGCAAGCGGCGGCGCAAGCGAGCGGTAGCAACACAGCAGCAAGCAGCGGTGCAAGCGGGCGGAGCAGCTCGGCGCAGGCAGGAGGGAAGCAAGTGGGTATCCACTGGGCATGTCTGTGCCTGTCAGGTATGGGCATGGGCATAGTGTTATGCCCGGCAACCTTCTCAGACGTGAGTCAGGTGGGCGAAATCGGACGTGGTTTTACTCTACCCGTGTCCAGCCTGACCCATTGCCAACCCTATACTGGATCGATCGGCGCCGGTCGGCCCCGTGATCCCGTCGGTTGTTGCAACGACGCGAGCACGGCCCGGGCCGCGCATTGATGACCCAGGAGATGATTAATAACCCGTCACGTTTGGGTCCCTGGCTTCCCGACCGCTAGACCGGAGAGGACATGCAAGCATGGCCCTCTCTCCCCACGACACAAATTGAACCAGGGAGGAATCTATATATCGGAACCAAACTACCTACGGAGGCCATGCTACCATTGCAAACCAGAGCAATGGGACACAGGGCCAATGGCCATTACTCATTAGAGACCAAAGCAATGCAAATATCACACGCTATGTACAAAATTAAAGTTAGGTCATTGTTTTTTGGGAGTGGCTATATATATATATATATATATATATATATATATATATATATATGTATGTATGTATGTATGTATATATGTATGTATGTATGTATATATGTATGTATGTATGTATATATATGTATATGTATGTATGTATATTATGTGACAAAAAATTTCATTCCCAATTATACAAATTTTAGACCATTAGATCTACCTTAAGATTTATATACACAATGATCATATCTCTTTCCTCGTATCTCTTCTCAACCACATGACACATGCACCACGACATTGGTGCACGCACGCGAGCTCACTCCATTGCCTACTCGTCTCCTTCGCCATCACCTCCCAACTATGCCAATGCCTAGCCTCATCAGTGTTGGCAAGCCCCCTACCTCTTGGTTGACCCCTCCTTCTTCTCCTCCTTTCTCCTCTCTCAACTCCAATTCTAAGTAGCAGAGGTCCCTGCCTCATTGTCTTTTCCATCTCCGATAGCTCTTCTGCCTCCTAACTAGTCATGATCCCAATACCACTACCAGCAATACCGACCTACCGTCAGCTGTCGATCTCCCGGCTACAGCAGCATCACCGTTGCCTCACCGTCCGCTAGTTCCACCACCTATCGCCGGTCCGTCACCTCACACAACCATCTCTCTAAGTCTGGAAAATTCTCTCCCTCCCACCCTTTTCTTAACCCCAAACCCTAATTTATTAGTCCTCTGTTAAAGTTAGGCTACCACCACCGTCGTCGATGTGGCCACCATCTCGTCAAAGCTGAAGGAAAAGGAGGCTAACACAAATCATGGTGTTGATTCAAGAGTGGAGGATTTGACTGAAATCCAGCCATTCCTTTTTTTACAATTTTAAAATAAGAAAATTAAATTTGATATGCAACTCTCAACTTATGTTTCCATCAATATAATTATATTTTTATATACTTGATATTTGAGACAGTAGTATTATTAACCTTTTTTCAACTCTGATTATAATTTTATCCATTTTCAAACTTTGTGACTGTGCATGTCATTTTTCTTAACTGAAGCTTGTATTTGCCTTCATTATGTTAAAAGAACTTAACGGTGCCAAAGGCATGTATGCCCTTACAACATACTTTTTTAGACTTAGGATTTTGCACCTCTTTTTAACATCAAGCATTTTGACATGAATTTTTCCTTGGTTTTAACACTAATTTTATTTAGTTAATAAAACGAGGGCAAGCATAATATTGATAGGAATTTTCACATCGTTAAAGCCCCATTTAATATAGCCAAAATTGATATATTTTCTTTTTTTTATAGCTATTTGAGATTATAAATGAATAATTCAACTACTACAAAGTTAAAAAGGTCATTTCAAAAAGTATTTCAAAAAAATTTACACGAAAAGCAAACCAAAATCCAAAATAGAATAAGCATGTTAAAAATAGGGGCACATCAGAAAAGAATAGAATAGGGACGTCCTCTTAACAAAATAGGGGCACATGTAAGCATGTTAAAAAAATAGTGCAAAATCATAAAGTTAAAAAGATAAAGGTAAAACCACTTGGAGTTGTAAGCAGGGATTAAAACACAATCACCCCTTGATTTTTGAAGTATAAGATTTGATATGCATATTTTAGCTCTTATGTTTATTGTTTTAAGTATATTTCGTATATGAATATATACTATTATAATATTATAATTTGAATGTATCATGGTCCAACGGTGCAGCTCATTCTCTATTTTCCTACTAACATGAATATTCTAAAGTTGTCCGAGCCAACATTGTGGTCTCATTTCGACCATTCATGTAACGACAAATTGACATACATTTGCCCACGCCACGCCGATCTCCACTTGGTACGAAGTGGAGGACAGATACCAGTATCGCTATAGGCGGTGATGGACATGCATGTGGAGATCGCCATCTCGCGAGAAGGGAAACGGGCGATCATCGAGCTAGCTAGCTAGGATCAAAGAGAAGAGAGCAAGAGCAAAAGTTGAGAATTGGCCGGCAGGCCAGCCGGTTTCCAGGCCATGAGACAACAACGGCAGGCATGGCTCCCTCCTGCCATCAGTCTCTCGCTACTGTTCCATCTACATGTACGTGCTCCAACTCGTACCGTACTTACTGCTATATAAACCGCGTGAGTGAGCTATCGTGCTCTATCCACATCCATCTGACCTAAAGCTACTTGCACGATCGGGACTCGATCCTGACGGAAAGCTCTCCGTCGATATATACATGTGTCTGTACACAACTGAAGCTGAACAGTTCAAGGAGTGCAGCTGCATTCGTGCGTGCGAGCTTGTCGCTTTGCCACTTGCCAGCAGCATCGATCTCATGACAATAGCTCGACCAGCTCGATCATTTCGCATTGGGCGGTGTGGTACGTGCGGGCGCCTAGCTGGATGCATGGAGCGAAACCAACAACACTGTTTACGAAAGCGCAATCGTAAGTTGAAATCGGCAGGAGTGAATTAATTAGCAGGTGTTTGTGCACTGCACGTTTGCACATCCCATCGTCGTCGGTATAGCTCCTGCACGTACGGGGGGGATCCTGTTCACTATTGAACCGATCGAAATATAACGTCGGTTTCTGCAATCTGTGCAGCAGCGCGTGTATGTGTACTGTCAGGTGTTTGTATCCTCTTGGATTATCTGCCGATCGATATCGTTGTTACGTGTATACCTCAGGGCACTGTTCGTTGATCACTCCGTTTGCTCCCCATACTTTACAGTGTGGCGACTTACAGTGTATACAGTGTAAAAAGAAGTTTACACTGTAAATCAAGCTAATACGGCGGCGCGCTTGGCTCGTTTACAAACGTTTGATAATACTAATTTGATATACATCACACGACAGATTTTTAAGGAAAATTATAGGATTGATCACTTAAGAAAGTGATTAGAGGGGTGAATGATTACGGATGACAAAATAAAATTTTAATAATCATTTAAACATAAAACTTAAAATAACTATGTTTTTTAAATCTAAAAGATGATAGACAAAAATACATAACGATTGGTCTAGAAAATTTACAGAATAAATTAGACAAAATTTATAAACAAATCTAATTATAATCACCTCAATTGGACTTCTACTTCTCAAAATATAAACGGAAAAAATTAATGAATAGAAAGTTGACCGAAATTAATTAATTAATAACATAAAATCTGAAAATAATTAATTGATCAAAAAACTAAAAAACAAACTAGCTAGATTAAAAAAAATCAAATTAAACCCTAGAGAAAATAATTTAATCAATTAAATGCTAGTTAGCCAAAAAAAGAAATAATAATTTTCGCACAAATTTCTGACAAAATTTAACTTTATTTCTAAAATTATGCTTATAAAAATTAACAAAAAAACTATCTCAATTTTTTTTGTCTCAATCGCTAACATCTTACTCTCTATTTATATCAAAAAATTCTACCTCAATTTTCAAACATATTACAATTCTCTAAATTAATTTCTTTATCTTCAAACTAAACTCCATATCAAACTGACAACAAGTGCAGCTACCGTTCAATATGCTACAGTACCTTGATTTTTCAAGCGCTTGCACGTATAACTTTAACTTGTCAACCATGTTACGAAATACTTTCCACACGGTGTTCATCCACCGTATAACTTATATCCAATCTCATCATCCATCATACTTAACCATTTTAGACCTTAGCTCTCTCTAAACCTAGTACCGATCCTACCGTTGATTAATATTGACTCCAAATCCTCTTGACTCTAGTTATATCTAATCATATAGTATCACGATTATGCTAGACCTCCGCTCATCCCTGATCATATTCTCAATCCTCATCATTAACTAAGATTTGATGCACACAAATAGACAAAACCATTGTTTTTTGTGCACACATATCGTAATCTAACCAATATTAGTCACCCACACGTTCACCATATATTTTCCATAAATAAATTTAAATAAAAACCAATATAATAATGCCAATTTTAATATAAACTATTTTTACCAAATTTAACATAAATTATTTTACCAATTTTTCTTAAAAATGTTTTTTCATCATTATTATCTAACAAAAATCACATAAATTTTTGACCTTCAAATCGGAGCAAAAATTCATGTTCCGGCAAGCGATGACGAGCCCAAAACTTCAACATAGTAGTACATACGAATTAGATTTTAAAGTTAGGTTAAGGGAATGAGAAAAGAAAGAGAGTATATCGGGGTTAGAGGATGGTTGTGAGAGGCAACGGTCTAATAGTGGGTAGCGATGGTGGCACCGAAGTAGCAGGGTTGGGAGCCAGTGGTAGGCAAGTGTTAATGATGGGAGCATCGGATTTCAACCAATTAGGAAACAGGGACGGCAAGGTTGTCTCCCATCAAAGAAGGCGAAAAAAGTGGAGAGAAAGAACCTTGCCACTTTGTCATTATTAATATTTTATAATAAACAATTAGTTCTACCTATAATTTATTAAATGAAAATTGGTTTAAAAATATTTTTAGTATTTGTGTGAGTGTGTATAAATAATATGGGTTAGTTTATAATATTTGTGTTTAAAAACGATTGTTTTGTTTATTTATATGCAAATAACTTCTTGAGATCAACCTTAAACCGAGACTACACTTAGTGAGAAACCAATGTCTAGTGTGGTTAACAAACCATGTGAGTTAAAAGATTTTGTAACTAATATTGATCCACGATGAGATTGTGACTAAGCACATGAAGAGATAAGGTCTCAAATGGTAAAGGATGTTAAGTGATAAGGTTAAATATAAGGTGTTTTGTCAATATCATGTGAAAATTAATTGGTAACAGGACATGCGCAAGTGACATAAAAATCGAGAAGACAATTTGATACAAAATTGAGGAATAAATAAAGAGAAATAATACGGTGCTACATGATCCGAGAGACTGTAGCAGATAGAGGTATATGCGTATGTGTGCAGATGGAGCACTGGCCCATGCGGCCGACGTGACTGCACTCACGTGTGAGGTACGTCAGCGACATGCTGTTGACACACGACTAGGGAGTCTGAGTAGGATTTCTTATGCCTGAGATTTCGGTTTTGGTAAAAAAGTATGAGAGTAATTTAGTTTGGAAAATTCTCATTGGTTTGAAATACGAGAGATTAAGTCATCTTACAGAGTTTTAATTGGTAGAGGTTTTAACTATAAATATATATGATTTTGTAAGAAAAAATATATGAGTATTTTA
This sequence comes from Oryza coarctata, assembly GCA_030770085.1. Classification (NCBI taxonomy): domain Eukaryota; kingdom Viridiplantae; phylum Streptophyta; class Magnoliopsida; order Poales; family Poaceae; genus Oryza; species Oryza coarctata. The sequence goes on from CM061468.1 coordinate 20,487,283, forward strand.
TATATTTTTTATAAATATATCTTAATATAATAAAATTATATTTATCTTCAATTTTTTTGTCAATTTTTTTTATGGTCGTACCTATCAATTTAAAATATATTTTATTTTTGCTAAAATATTTAGTTTATTAGTTTTTCTATCATCCTCTCTCTATTTCATTTGATTTTTATGTTTTCATCCTACAACTACCTCTTGAAAAGAGGAGCGGAGAAGGAGAGAGGGAGCAAGCATGAGAAAGGGAGCCTCACAGTCATCAGCACCAGTGGAGGCTTTTGACACCGACGAGGGTAAGTGGTGGTACACTCGGGTGGGGAGAAAGGAGTGATGGAAAAAGAAACGGGTGGTTAGGATCAGAGGTGCACGAACCCTAAAGAAATTTTGGCCGTTCAAAATACGAATGAATTCCTTCAAATAATTTGAGAACAGATGTATAGGCAGTCCCGTGATAGAAATCCAGTGTGGAATTCAGGAGAGTACGTACGGGAGTAGTACGTGGCTAAAGGACAAGGCACGCGGCTGTAGCGAGACGCAAACCGCGCGAGAGCCCCACCTCTGCCCCAATCGCCAGTAGGCGCGGCGGCCGCGTCGTCGACCTGGGCAGCAAACAGTGCAGCGGATGCGGGGCAAATCGGGCGCAGCAGTCGCCCGCCCCACTGTCCCTCTTGGCCACCCTCTCGGCCTCTCCCCGTCTCTTCCCGGCGCACGGAGGAAAAACGGGAAAGTGCGCCGCGCACGGGGAGATTTTGTGAGAGATTTTTCGTGCGGATTCCACGTTTCGAACAGCGCGCGCGCGTCGGGGTGCCCCCCCATGCGTTGCCGTCGGCCGGGGCTTACGTTACGCGGCACACAACCACCCACCGAGGTGTACCGCGGCCGGCGGGGGCTGCCACTAGCAGCAGCATGGAGCTGATTATAAAAATGTGTGTCGTGCAACCGAGGAGCTCGACGTGCAGGCGACCGGGGCTACTCTCGCTGGCACGCAAAGTGCGCGCACTACACGGTCGATCCGTTCGCCTCTATATTAATCGCGCGCGTTGCCTGATCTTGCTTACGTCAGACCAGGCGAGCGGCGCACAGTGCCAATCCGTTAAAACGTGCAGAAGTTGTAAGGGATTTTAGGAGCCACCTATGATCGGGTGTCCGATTTGTTGTCAAAAAAATCGAGCATGGTCTATCATTAAAATAAAAAATGCTTCATTAGTATGTTAAAAGGTGTTTCAATATATTAAATTATTAAAATCACGATTAAAACATTTACTTAATATCGATATTCAACGTTTTAGTAAGTTTGCCCTCGTACAAAGGTGGATATCTTATTTAATGTTGCATAAAAATTATTAGTGTATAAATATTTATTTTTGAATGATTTTTAATTGAAATGATATTTGATCTATTTTAAACTTTAGATCTACTCTCCAATAATTATTTAGGATTGCTTTCAACATTGGTTATGATTTAGTTGCAATAACCCTCGAAACATATAAATTTTAAATTAAAATTACTTGGAAACCACAAATCTTCATTTTATTCACATTTAGATTTTTTGTTTCCACTTGTAGGAACAAATTTAGCTATATATATTTAATGTTTTTATGGTGTCATATAACGACATATGTATGGTCTTTTCACATATCTGAGCAAAAATATTTTGGTAGCATGCAAAGGTTGAAAGTATGTCTTACACGATTTTTTTTTTACAGAACATAGCCAATGTAGATCTCAAGAATATAAAGAATTAAACTGATCATCTAACATATAACATCAATACATGCATGGATGCGGCTATGCACGAAGAGGACACTTGCGGTTTAGAGTAGCTATAAACATGAAAGTCCGTGCTCAAGGGGGAGTGAGGATATGTTCAAAGGTAGAATCTGATATAGGCTTTTAGTTCATATAGAATCATTCTCTTACAACAGTTAGGACGACATAGTCTCTAACAATTAGTGCACCAAAATATTTATTATTTTTTTCTATCCTTTTCCATCCCCGTAAAGCAAAATGTTCTTTTATAACTGATATGAATTGATATTAAACCGTTGTTAAACTTAACATAGATGTTTCTCTCTTCTTTTCCCTCTCTCCTCTATTACCAAACTTACTTATTAACAACCATAAAGGCATGTTTTAGATCTTAACTACCATGGAGAAAAAAGATGAGAGGATAGAGGGTTCACACACGTGAGAAGAGAGTAGTAGTGACGGTGCCTGCATGCAATGCCCAATATGTGTGAGGTAGGAGAGAGTATTACGGGATCATTTTTTAAGATAAATCGAATGGTCTAAAAATAATGGGTTTATCGTTTTAATTAAAAATCGATGATCAGATATTTTACTTTTAATTTTCTCAAAATTTCTAAGATTTTTTTTTAAAAAAAATTAGAGGTGACACATGGCTAATTATTAATTTAATGGATAAAAATATAATATCGTAAACTTTATTTTCAAATATTGTAGAGCTATGTTTGTGAAGAGTTATACGATGATATAATCTATGGTTATAAAGTTATAACTATTTAAATTTTATTATCACTAATAATAATAATTATTATTATTATTATTATTATTATCTAAAGGATACACAAGCGGACGTGGAGAGCTGAGCATTTTTTTTGTCATGCCCACATGCACGTAACTAAGCAGGAGAGGTGAGACTTAGGGCGGAGGTGTTGGGACCGTAGTAGGTCAATCATAATACTATACTTATTGATCTATGTAAAAATAATAATAAGGGCATGTGTTTGGTTTTTTCTCAGAATTTCTAAAATTTTCTCTGATTTACTAGAGTTGCTTATATTATATATATATATATATATATATATATATATATATATATATATATAAATGTCATGCGATGGGGTTAGAGTATGGCCTAGGTGTCATATTTTTAGTTTATATGGGATATAAATTGTTGGTTTAATTGCAATAAATACTGTTTAAATAAATTTGGAGCATGGCTTTATAGTTATATTTATTTGGACATTATTTATCACATAGTTGATATGGGTTATAAATTGTCGGTTTAATTGTAAGAAATATGCATTAGGAATTAAATACATGGCTTAATAGTACATTTATTTGGATATTATTTATTATTGTAGTTAACCACCGTGTAAAAAAAGAGGGGAGAGAGAGGAAGGGGAAGAAAAAAAAACAGGAAGAGGAGCAGGTGGTTCGGTACGTACGTACGCCCTTACTTTTTTTGTTTTTAGAAATTTGTACGTACATAGAAGTATTTGTTTTATTTCACCTCTCAATCTAATCTAATTGACTTATGTGAATTTTTATGATTTTTTTAATTTATTATAGCACTATCTGACATCTTTGTCACGTGATGGCTCAGACGTGTTTTTAAATGTTTAATAGAATTTTAATATTGGTTTTGTTTCGTCCTCAATTTAATCTAATGGCCTTAAATTATATGTATTTTTTATGGTTTTATCTAATTTATTAGACCTCTACCTGACGTCTTAAGGACATTTTTAAATTTTTTAATAGAATTTTAGTATAAAATAGATAAGTATTTTAATATATTAAAACACAATTGAATTACTGATCTTGCAATATTTCGATGCAATGCTAGGAAATATCTAGATACATTGACTCAAGAGTATATATTATTTTTATCGTAATATTGGGATCTTATTATAAATATAATGGTATAATCGGATTATAAGTTGGATATGTAGTTTAGGAGAAAAAATTATTTAAAACTTGTTTACTTGCATGTACTAGTAAGCAACTTGCCTTCTCATCCCTAGGCATGCAACAGTCCCTAGCCATATAGCAGGTTACTACATAACTCATGAGCATGCAAGAGACATGCAGCAGGGTAGAGAAATGCATGCAACAGCGCAGACAAATGCACGCAGCGGGTCGCCCGGATCAAAGCATTTTCGGGGATTTTACCGTAAACGGTACATATTCTCAGATGTTTCTTGAGGAATCGTTTGGGACGAGGTTTAAGCTCATTTTCTTTTCGTTTCCTTCCTTCACAAATGATGGGCCAGCCCAGCTGCCCGGAACATTGGAACGGCAATGTGGCCCATAGATAAATTACACAAGATTGTACAACTAGTGGTTATGTTTGGTTTATTCACTTTATCCAATGATAGGATCGTCGAAGATGTGAAACAAGCATAGTTGCAATAGGTACGATGGAAAGAAGACTTTATCAAATTTAATTGTTACTTCCTTTTTTTGGCTTAGTTTTCTCTGTATGGGTTCTTGTTTTCCTTAATACAAGTATAAGATGCCTTAAGGCGTCTCGTTTAAAAAAGTGTTGCAAAAAATGTAGAGCACGATAGACGATTGATTGATTGCAGAACGTAGCGCGCGCACGAACCGATCTTGTGAAGGGGAGATCCACTTCAATATTGCATCACACGTTTCAGGAGAAAGATAAACCTCGATTCCAGTTTAAACTTAGGTAGATAGCACAACGACCAAAGAAGTTTGCCCTAGTTATCTACATCCACTTGACCACCAAGCACAAGAAGAGGGCGAAACAATTAACCGTTCCAATCACAAGTGCAAATGACTTGTGTGATAATCGTCAAGCATGGTGTTGCAGCTGGAGCAACCGTGGGTACGCCCCCTCCGGCCGCGACACGAGCTCGGAGTGGCTGCCGTGCTCGACGATTCGGCCGTCCTGAACGACGGCGATGCGGTCGACGCCACGGATCGTCGACAGGCGGTGCGCCACCAGCACGGTGGTCCGCCCCTTCATAAGCCGCTCCAGGGCCTCCTGCAGCACGCACTCCGACTCGGCGTCCAGTGCGCTCGTCGCCTCGTCCAGCAGCAGGATGGTCGGGTCCTTGAGCACCGCCCTGGCAATGGCGATCCGCTGCTTCTGGCCGCCGGACAGCTGCACGCCCCGCTCGCCGACCGCCGTCTTGTAGCCGTTGGGCAGCTGGCTGACGAAGCCGTGCACGTTCGCTGTCTTTGCCGCCTCGATCACCTCCTCCTCCGCTGCGCCGTCCTTGCCATAGGCAATGTTCTCAAGAATGCTGGCTGCGAAAAGGACAGGCTCCTGCTGCACCAGGCCTATCTTGAGCCGCAGAGACTTCAAATTCAGCTTTCTGATGTCCTTGCCGTCAATGGTGACTTTGCCCCCAGTCGGATCATAGAACCGCTCAATGAGAGCAATGACTGTGCTCTTACCAGATCCACTGGCTCCGACTAGGGCTTGGCTGCGTCCAGCTTTGATTTTCAGGTTGAAGTCCTTGAAGATTTGGATGTCAGGGCGAGCCGGATAGGCAAAGTCAACATGCCGAAGCTCAATGTCCCCAGAGATTGTGATGAGACGCTCTGTTTCTGGATCATCAGGCTCGATTTTTGTCGCCCTGTTGAGGATACCAAAGATGGAGCGGATAGACTCACCGCCACGGACAATCTCTGGGGCGAGGCTGACTGTCTCGGCAACAGAATTGGCAGTCACGACAAGGACAACAAAGACCTTGATGACCTTGGAGAAGGTGGATCCATGGGACCGGACAAGATGAGAACCATACCACAGAATGAGTGCTTCTGATGAGTACAGGCAGAGTTGTGAGAGGCCAAACAAAAGGCCTGAGGTCTGGCTGCGGCGGAGGATCTGCTGCTCGGGTATGCGTAGTTCATGACTGAACAGGGAAAGGATCTTGTTTTGAGCGTTGAATGCTGCCACAGTGCGGATGTTGCTCACTCCTTCACCAGCAACCATGCTGCTCTTGGCATGCGCCTTTGCTGTGTCACCAGCGAAGCCCTTCATCGAAAGTTGCTGGAAGAATCAAAAGAAACAACATTTACGTTAAGAAATCAATCAGTATACTTTCTACAGAGCCAACTATACACAAAGAAAAACAAGCATTGATGTGCAGTCGACAAGTAATGCCAAATTACATGTCATGTACATCTACAGATTTCCTTAGGGATGAATATAGTATCTTAAGGTAAAGTTCAGAATAGATCACTGAAAAAGTTAGGCCAAGAAATCACCTGGGCAAAGTTAGCAAGCACAAGAAGAGGGAAGGTGGCCAGAATAAGCAGTGCTACTCTCCACTCAATGATAAAACCAACGACAAATGATGTCATAAGGGAGGTCATGTTCTGCAGAATGACTGATATCCTCTCAGCTATTGCAGACTTCACATCAGCTGCATCAACTGCTAGACGAGCAGCCACAAGACTTGAGTTGTTCTCTTCTTCATCGAACCAACCAACTTCATTCCTAAGTATTGCTGCAGAAATTGATGGAGTTTTACAACAAATTCAATATGGCACAATGAAAAGAGCATAAGATTATAGCATAGCCAGAAAGCATACCAGAAAGCATCATCCTCCTAACCCTGGTTGTAAGATTTTCTCCCATGATGCTGAAGAAGTAATGCTGCACAAGATAAGCTACAACAGCATATAGGCCGGTGCCAATATAGATGAACACATACAACTTTGTTTTCTTTTCCATTTCATTGGGGTCCCTGTAGTAGAACACATCAAGCATTTCTCCCATAACAATGGCGAATGTTGGACCAATGAATCCAGAGAGCACAGAACCAACAGCACCCAACACTGCATAAGGCCATTCAGGAGCATTCAGTTTCAGGAGCTTGAAGAAGTAACCTCGCGGTGCTGGGTATTTACGGTCATTATCTGCATTCGAAATCATCTCAATGCGGCCATCTGCCCCAGTACTGTACTGGTAGCTCAGGTTCCTTAAACTTCCAGACCTTAGGCTGAGAGATTTTGTGGAAAGTGAACTGGTCAGGTGCATTGAGCGTGACCTGCGGGTAGATGCACCACCAAGGTCTCTGTTTTGTGCCATTTCTTGGAAACGAATCAGGGAGGCATATGCTCCCGAGCTCCCTTTCGCTATAAGTTCATCATGCGTCCCAGTCTCAACAACTTGGCCTTGCTGGATGACTGCGATCATGTTAACATTTCTTATAGTGGAAAGACGGTGGGCAACAACTACTGTTGTCCTTCCAGCCATTAGCCGATCTAGTGCTTCTTGGACAATGTTTTCTGAATCTGCGTCTAGGGCACTTGTAGCTTCATCAAGGAGCAGTATCTTAGGGTTCTTCAGCATAGCACGAGCTATTGCAATACGCTGTTTCTGACCACCGGAGAGCTGAATTCCTCGTTCCCCTACCTGTGGTGAAAAATAGAAATAATTAGTATTGGGCTAATTATACTTGACTACAAATACATCCCAGAACAAAGTGGACTCACCATCGTGTTGTAGCCATTCGGAAGAAGAGATATAAAAGTATGAGCATTGGATGCAGTTGCTGCAGCCTCGACTTCTGCAAGTGTAGCATCAGGCTTTCCATACAGTATATTCTCACGTATAGTTGTTGCAAAAAGAGCAGGTTCTTGGTTTACAAGACCAATCTGATCTCTCAACCATCTCAACTGGAGTGTCTTAATGTCAACATTGTCAAGCAAAACTTGGCCTGTGGTGAAAGGGTGTTTTTACAGTCATATATTAAAAAGAGAAAAAAAGCAAATAAGAGCCCTGTGTGACAGAGCAATTCTTACCTTCATTAGGATCATAAAACCTTTCTATCAAAGCCACGACAGTGCTCTTGCCAGACCCACTTCCTCCAACAACCGCAACAGTTTTCGCAGCAGGGAAGAAAAGAGAGAAATCCCGAAAGATCATAACATCAGGCCTTGATGGATAACTAAAAGTAACATCTTTGAATTCTATGTTTCCATGGACCTCTGCCAGCAACTTCCCATCCTTATGATCATGAACTATGGAGGGTTTCTGGCGAATGACCTCCAACAGTTTGTAACCAGCAATCTTCCCTTTGCTGAAGGCTCCAAGATTTGAGAATGCCTGGCCAAGACTCCTGCAGCAACAAAATTCAAAGAGTTATTACATACAAAGGGTCATCTGTGTAACGACTAACGTACATGAGAAAATTGACATCAGAAAACAACTGACATATTTTTACTTACATGCCACCAACAATCGCAGAGAAGATAGCTGTAAAAGCTTTGCCACCGTCAGTCTGCCCATTCCTGATGAAGACACCAGCGTACCAGAATACCAATGCCCATGACATGCACGCTATGCCATATGTACACCCAATACCCAGACCTTTCGCCATCCCAGCTTTGTAGCCAAGCTTCAGGGCATTCTGAATTGCCTCAGAGTAGGAATTGAGTGTTTTGCTCTCTCCAACAAATGAATAAACTGTTCTAACTTGAGCAATTGCCTGAATGTTTAAACCCAGTTATAATTAGCATGTAAGTACAAGGTTGCAAGCATTTATGTAAGTAAATATTATTGACTCACTGGAAGTGGTAAATAGAGTACACAGTAGGGAAATATGAAAATTGCACATCTTTTAAAGCAGTTGGAAGCTTTATTTTCTTATGACAACTTATTTAATAAACATGTCCATTAGAATACCTGTGGATTTATAATTGGAAATGCTCAAAAACGCTCAACGTTTTTTTTTTTGTTGACAGTTGACTGTCCACATCCTACACCTAAATATGGTCATGGCTAACCACCCATTATGCATAATTTTCATACTGGAAAACTCTATACAGTTACAGCAAAATTATATGGTGCTTTGTGAATGTCAATTTAGTACTACTGCTCTGTTAGGTAGACCATGCCAACCTGGATGCTCAAGGGGAAAAATAGTTCCGAAGATCTTTTGTTGATTTTATTTATTGAGCAATATCACTAGTAAAAATTAGCAGTCTTGATTCAAATCCACATGTGGGATCAATGGACTACTACACCAAAAGTTGAGCACACAAGTCAGCTTCAAAGCAGAAACACCACAACAATTCATGCACAGAATGTTCCGCCCCACCTAGTTGTGGAATACCTCATAGGATTCCCCATGGAATAAAAATGTTGAAAGCACCAAACCGCATGTTGGCTAGTCGCCATTCGGCATAAGAATACAAGATTTTTGGCTCCTAATCAGCAAACAACACCAAAAATTACTACCAACCCACCACCCCTAATTCAAAGTGCAATCCAAGCGCCCACCACGGAATGCATAGATTAATGCAGTACAAATCCTAACCCGAATCCACTTCGCACTAATAAGCTTCAGTGGACAGTACACTAGTACAGGGTACAGTAATACAGTAGCAGTAAATTTTGCTCACGGGGAATGGCCGTATCCATTATTACCTGTTCTGCGACGACGCCGGCATTGGCGTAGGACTCCCGACTCTTGGAGGTGAGCCCGGTGAGCGTGTAGGCGTAGAGGCCGCCGGCGAAGGCGATGGCCGGGATGACGGCGACGCTGAGCAGCGCGAGCCGCCACGCCGCGACGAACCCGACGACTAGCCCGGCGAGGAAGGTGGCGATGTAGTGGATGAAGTTGCCGACCTTCTCGCCGATGGCGTCCTGCACGAGCAGCGTGTCGGTGGAGACGCCGAACACGATGTCCCCCGTGCGCGCGTCCGTGTCGAAGAACCCCACGTCCTGACGCAGCACGGCGTCCAGGTATGCCTTCCGGAGCGCGATCACCTGCCGCTCCCCGGTGTACATCCAGCACGTGATCTCTGAAAGAACGAGCAAATTCGATCACCATTTCATTCAGATATTCAGTGTGCAAGAATCGCAACTTTCTTAGCGTGCATTTGTGCGGCCACGGCGCAGGCATGAACTCCCGCGAGCGGCCTCGTCGCTGGATTCGACGACACGAGAAAAGGACAAACATGATTATTGTTAAATCTCTCCTCCCCGTTTGGCGTGATGGCGATGGGACTTGTGTTTGTGAGTGGGGTGGTCTTCGATATGCCCCACCGGCCATGACCGGATCATGTTTTGCAGTAAAGCTCCTGATTCCTTCTCAACTCCCCAAAAGAGCCTTGGTGCGTTGGAGAAAACAAGGAAAGAGGGGGCTTGAACAACTTTACGGACATCTAGGGGTATGAGAAGAAACGGAAGCTCACCTGCGTATGAGGAAGCGCACACCACCAGTCCGAGGTAGACGAAGTAGAGAGCATACTGCGAGAAAGAGTGAAGAAACTGGAGGTGAGCACTAGCGATCTTGGCGGAAGAAACCTCGTCGGAGCAACACAACAAAATGATTCGAGAGATCGCGGCGACGATCATATACTAACAGTGGCAGGGTTGAGTGGAGTAGGGAGTGAAAGCGAGCACGGACCTTGGAGACCTCGTCGGTCATGGTGCGGAGATCGGTCTGGTTCTTGCCGAAGCCGTTGATGAGGTCCCCGAACAGCAGGAAAAAGAGCGGCATGGCGGCGCCGTGGGCGAGCGCGCCAAGGCTCCCCGCCGCCATGAGCACCAGGTCCCACCTGTCCGCGAACGTGAACAGCTCGTGGAACGGCACCGCCTGGTCCGCCCTCTTCTTTCCGTCCCCCGCCGCCTCATCGCACCCGCCCCCACCACCACCGTTCGGCGCCTTCTCCACCTTTGCCCCGTCCGCCGCCGCCGCCGCCGCCGCCGAGTCCGCCATTTCAATGCGCCCCTTTCCTAACCTTGTTGCAGGCTGCAGCCAACCGCGCGCGCGGCTCACACCGTCAACTTCTCAGGTGGCCGCCGCGCCGCCCTGCAGCATTGGAGAATCACACACACTCTCCTCCCCCACTCACCGGGCGCCGCTTCGCTTTTTCTTGGTGGGGTTCACAGCGAGAGCAGGAGGGCTTCGGTTCGCCTCGCCTCGGGCTTCGTGACGTGCAGAGAGAGGAAGAGACGAGGTGTGTGGGTTGATGGTGGTGGTGGTGGTGGTGGTGCCTTGTGTTCCGCGCTGCGGTGGTCAGGCCAGAGGGGGGGGAGGCCGCGGCGTCGGGGCGAGAGATAAAGTGGAGAGCGGCTGGCAGCCAGTGCGCGGCGCGGTGCTGCGGTGTCAGGGAAGCTAGCTTAGCTCGGACCGAGTGCTTTCACTTGCGGTGAGCTTTACCTCCTCCTCGCTGCAAAACCTGAATTTTTTACAGCCCAAGCAGCAGCAACCACTCTATCAGCGAGTGCTGCAGATCAGCTAAGCTCTTTTACACGTGACCTGTACCAGTAACCCCTCTGCATCAACCAAAAAAAAATTTAGACTCGGTCAGTAAAATACGAGGGGTTTCCACCGGAAACAGTGCGAGGGAACAATCAGACAAGCCCGCATCTGCAAGCGCAGTTGACCTGACCAGGGTCGCACACAGTCCACTAGCGTGACGGCATGTGTGTTGAGGGCGGCCGCGCGGCAGTGCATCGGGAGAAGCAAACAACTGTAAAAATTAAAGCAGAGCGAGGTCGGGCCATCGGTGAGGAGGGGTGTGGGCCAGCAGCAGCAGCAGGCGCGGGCAGAGCGAAGCAGGCAGAGGTCGCGCACAGGTGGCAGCGCCGCTGCGCACTGTGCCGCGTCATCCGTGTGCGACTCCGCGCGCCCCCCTCGCGATTCCTCCTCGCGGCGCTGCCGCTGCCGCTGCTGCGCTCCATGTGGCGTGCTCTCGCGCTCGCCTACGGGGTATGGGCAACTCAGCTGCTGGCCAGCTCACCTGCACCTGCACGTCTCGGCCCAGCTACGTACGGCGGCTCGCCTTTGACCGCCGGCGGAAAAGCGGGCACCGTTTCAAAGGCGATGGATGGAGCGTGACGGCATCCATCTGTGGTCTGCCTATGGTACATGCAAGGACGGCATGTTTCGGTTTTTTTCACGATCTCTCAGCGAGCGTGCTTTTCGGGACAGGCTTTCTTGCTTCCGTCTACGTACCGTATGCTGCGGCCCCGATGGAGCGCCGCTGAACCGACACGACGATACACAGTACTTGACGGCACGCGACCCCCTCAGATTTCACCACGCGTCCGTGCATACGGGCCAAGAAACTTGCAGCTCCCACATGGCGTTATCCAGTGTCCACGCGACAGCCACGTATGGATCTATCCGAGCAACAGTGCCACCTACGTGCTGGCTGCTGACACACCTAAAAACTTGTGTACGGATTCAGCGTAGCGTTCTCCTAACTTTTGCGTGAAAAGAAACAGTTTTATCTTGTGTGAGATACGGAGTACTAATTAACTTTGCTGAAGGACTAATGATGTTGTTAGCAACGCAAGTGAGGGTTACCTTCCTAGTGAACTAGAGATAATCATGGAGGCTGGGGTAAGCTGTGTTCCACTAGTATGCACGCGGGCTAGAATAATGGCGGCATCACGTGGGCTTAAGTGTTCGTTAGACTAGACTAATCCACACATTCCAAAAACAAATGTGAACGTAACCTTTGACAGAATGACACACACTGAAAGGTACTATAGTAGTTAGCGAAACTTTTTCAGTACACAAATTCACCACATGAATGCTAATAATATAAGTATACACTAGCTGGGAATAATTATTACGTTTGCAAATCATATTGATTATAAAACCCTACAGTGAACAGAATAATCAAGCAGCCGTTTTCGTAACAAATGGGCAGTTTCACGTTTTCGTAACAAATAGGCATCTTTGAAACTGAAGAAAGCACATTTTTGACAACTGACGCAACATTAGGCCTACTGATTGACGAGCTTTTTTGACCGCCAACGTATATCTGATCGATCGACGTCCATGGAGTGCCTTGTCGATGAAGATGTTGGCGTGTTCAGTGTTGCAGATAGGTACTCGTAGTACTATATTGTTTCTGTTGCTTCCCAAATGCTTGTTTCTGTTGCTTTCAGCCTTTCCAAATGCGCTTACTACTAGCAGCATCAGTCAAAAATAAGGGCTACGCAAACTTGGACGGAAACTCAGCAACCTGTTACTCCTAAGCTCAGCTTGATTCAGAATTCTGCTACTACTAGTAAGATTCAGAACAGGCACCCTCGAAAACTAAGTTCAGAACTATGTTACTGCTGAGATTCAGAATATGCACCCTCAGCAAAAAGATTCAGAGAACTTGCACGATGCATTGTTCTTGCCTTGCTGATTTGTAACATGAGGGTACTACTATCAAACTATCACTAGACTAGTGTTGCATAATACTGTAACCCACAACTGTCAAATAGGAGGCAAAACCGCAAGAAAAGGCAGTCGAGTGAATCTATAAACAAGAGGCCCTCAGTGCTGTGGAGGTACTTTGAGGATTGCTTTGGCAGCATGGCCAAATTGCAGAAATGATTGGAGCAGCCGCATCAACTGGCGTTTTCACAAAAAAAAATCCCCCGATCACAAAAAAAGAGTATATTATACTCGTACGGAAACGGATTATACCTGTGTTTGTCCTTTGAATCACCAGTGCCTCGCATGTTTTACGAGGACTAGCTCATCGTTGGCACGCTTTACAGGGAGAAACAGGTGCCTGCTAAAGCTGGTGTGTGTTTGATCTTTCTTTCTTTCTTTCAGCTCATCAAAGGTTGGAGATGAAGTAAAGAAAAGGCTGTGGTAGTTCGTGTGTGTCCTGGACAAAACAAGCCACCCTGTTTGCTGCTACTGTCTGAAACTATATGCGATTCGACGGCTGTCGTCGTTGTGTGCTACGTTTCGATAATTCATACATATATCTATCCCGAACCATCTCGTGCAACGATATTCAGGACGGTTTCTGTGCATGCTCCAGAACGGCATCACCAGGTGCAGATGATGCACAGATTACTACAAGGTCATGACCAGTTGATCTGCTTGGATATAACTCTGGAAAAGGGGATGCGTTTTGGAACCTGCAGCGAAATGCTCCGAGGTGTTGGGCACATGCATGAAAGCTTGCTAATTTCTGCGCAGGTTGGACAATGTTAGGACAGTTTTCAGTGATGTATACAGCTATGCATTCTTTCGTATAATGCAAGAGGACAGCTTGCCTTTAAGCTAGTCAGATGCATGGTTAGGGTTTGGGGGTGGCATGATCCATCACTGGACCTCAATGCATGCTTAGAATATATTCATAGCTGATCCCTGTAGATTCATGTAGAAGATTAAGCTTAGGTAAGAAAGGGATTATACTAGACTGATTAAGAAATTGTCCCCACGCACGCTAGTATCATGTATACGTATCCTGGGCTTGCTAGCTTGCATGCAACTAAAAGTACAGAATATGCTATAAGCGATTTACTTTACATCTAAAATACCTTAAAAAAACTTGATATCGGTCGGTTATCAAAATCTTAGTTATATTGATCAATTTAGAAAATATAGTTAAAAGAAAGATATATTTCTATATGAACTCTTGTGAAAATTATGAGTATCACCCAGTTTAGGGTTATTGAATCTTATCATAAGATCTAAATACTAAATAATAAATGATGCAAATGATCGAACTTCAAACTTTCGTATTTTTCTCTAAGGCAATATAGATATTGATCCTTTTTCATCACAAAACAAATCAGAATCAAAAGAGCTAGAGAAGAGAAATTCACGAAGAATGATAACAATACTCGAAATTTAAATTGTGGTGTGGAAGTTAAATTATGGAATTTGGATGCAAAATTTAAATTACAGAATTTAAATTAGAATGACAAATTGATTCTAAAACAAGCACTATTATATTATATTGATTAAAATATGTTTGCATAATTTTAATAAAACTAATAAAATTATGTTAAGAATTCTAAAAGAACTCTCCAAAGTCTTTCCAAATTCCCTCTTATTTTCCTCTCAAAACAACCTTAAACTCTCTCTAAGCCTCTCTCCAATTCTCTCCAAAGGTGCAAAGCATTTTTTTCCTATGTCTTTTTTTTTATAAACTAAGGATGGCTAGAAAACTACTAAGATAAAATCTTAATTGTCCATACAGCGAAGCTCTAGCTCAGGTGAAATCACAGCGAGTAAATCTCAAATCGAAGCTCTAGATTAAGCCACGTAGGTTACCATATAAATGGCCACACAAACCACTCATTGCAATAGAAAATCCCTGCTGTCACAGCCACCATGTAGCTCATGCCCATCGGTCGCTAACGCGTGTCCTAGGGCTATATTCCATGCGACTATCGTGCCCTCGCTTGTGCACGCACACCCTTGTGAAGCACCACCTCCATTGGGCCATCCTGCTACCCCAGTGGCTCGCTAGGCCTCCTTCGTGCCTGCACATGCACGCTCTCCACACCGCAGCTGGGTCTTCACTAGCGCACGTCTTGAACCAAGCTCATCGCTACTAGAACACGCCTGCATGTTACAAGCACTTGCTTGCGCACCGGCTAGGCCACCTCCCAACGGGCCAACGCTATGTACTTGCTCGGTTGGGCCATCGACGATGGGAAGAAGAGGCTAGCTGGGGCTACCTATCTTGGCTCGTGAATTTTTAGTCATTTGACATTAAAAAGCCCATTACGAATATTTTTCTATATGATGTCCATTAACCGTATACCAATTTGTACCCAACTTTGTTATCCGATATTCTTAATCGCTCCGGATCTCAACTCCACTCTAAGTTTAGTCATAATTTGCCGTTAACTAAAATTGATCTTTAAGAATCAATCCCTCCTTATCACATAGCATCATGATCACACTAGACTTCTATTTCTCTTTGAGCATAGTTTTGGTATTTGCCAATGACTAAGATTAAGATTGATATTGTCACTTATATATAAATAGACAAATGTATACTTTCGGTATTTTCTATACTTATTAATTGTCTGTCACAAACCTAACACTTTTACATCAACACTCCAACTACTACTTCGTATATGCTTAGCAAGCAGAAAAGGTTAGGGAAAAGCAAACAAAGCTCTCTGAGCTGTGACACCGCTATTAAGCGCGCTTTTCTTCACCCACTAGCTAACAGTAACATTGCAAATTAATTAATCACTGTTCAACTGCACTAGCAGATCGAGTTAGTCACACACGCAGTGAAGAGTCCAGAACAATAACTCTGGATCAGGGGGCAAAGGTTCAGAAATGTCGAGACAATTAGTAATATAATATCTCTGTGATTTACCCTAGTCCCTAGCTACACTGTACTTTTCTGATAATTAACAGTACCATAATACTCCTACTAGCTCTGTAGAATATCAAATGATCATTTTAGATCAGCAGTCACAGGCCAAAGACACAAGGTAAAATTCAGGAAAAGTTAGTTTTTTTCACTGTGCTCGAGACAATGCAGACGAGGCAAGTGCGTGCGTCCAATTTGCTTGGGGGCCGCCGTTTCGTGCTCGCGAGGAGGAGCGTGCTTCTGCCTGTCTCCATAGGACTGTACTCTCCTTTTCCAATGTCGCTGAGAAGATTGAGAAGAGAATGAGAGGATAGGAGAAAGAAGAAGCATCACACTGCATCTGGGCATGCATGATTGATGGCCCTGTTTGACGCAACATGTCACCTTATTTGTCGGGACTCACCGTCCTCGAATTCATCATCAGTTCCTGTTTGGCTCCCTGCTGAGGCGGAAGTACCACCACTCGGATCTTTGGAGCTCTGTGTACCTGTGAGACAGTGAGAGGTAGACGATGCAGATTCTACAATGATCATCAGGATGTTGAGATGAGGCAGCTGCAGGTGCTACCGATCGATTAGCCTTCCTGCGAGTTGCACTACTCATGTCGGTGAAACGGGGCAAATGTGCAGCAGACATAATAGCAGGTGGTACCAGTTACATTTGGTGTCTTTATCTCTATGTCGCTTTTTAGATCGATCTTGCAGCGGTATTTGTTACAGGTGATGCCAAATTAACTGTCTGCTATACGATGCACGCATGTATCTGTGCTGAAGTAGGTGATACTACTATCCTACTAGAAAAGTTCACACGTTCTTGACACAGTACTGAATGCCCTTGTGAATTTCTTCAGCATTGCGTCTCTGAACTTCTGAAATCCTGAACCGTACAAGCTAGAGAAGAATAGCGAGACTGATAAAGTATGTTATGATGCCGGACATACTAGCTAGTCGCTGAAACAATCATCAATACGACCCATGAAAATCCATGATCACTCATCGTTATCCATTACACTGCACTAACAATGAGAACATAGTTTCAGAGACAGCAACACCAAAGAGAAGAACCGAAGAAACACTCACATTTTCTGAATTTATCTGTTCATCTCTACCAATTTACCAAAACATAATCAATGCATACAATCTCTCTTAGCATCTATATACTCGTCGAATCTTAATTAGCAGTCAAATACACGGAGTTTCAGAAATCAAAGCAGGAGAAACAACAGCTACAGGACACAGTTTCTCCAAACGAGCCTATTAATACATCAGCTTCCTGTTTCAGTCCGTAGCAGATGTAAACCGATGTAACCACTCGACCGTACAAGGCCCAGATACGGTCCACCCCCACAGTTTCAAGTGGGCCCCAAATCCTGACTCCTCCCAAGGCCGGCCCACAATAATAAATACAAGCCCAGCGACACGGCCGCCACTGGTCCACATTAATGCGCAAGCTCTGCTGGTGGGGCCCACGGGAAAGTCATGGCCCACCGGTCAGCATGTGGTGCTGCTTGCTGTAGGTGGGGCCTACCTGTCGGTGGGAAAGGACCAGTCGAAACGGGCGCCGGGGCAGACGGGAGCCAGTAAAGGCAGGTGGGTCCCACCGCGCCATTTCGAATTGGGAGTCGGGTCACCTTCCACAGGGTATTGTTCGGCCGTTACGCTCGAAAACGTTTCGAATTTCGTCTCCGAGGCGGCTGCGGTGAAGCTCACATGGGGGTGACCGGAAGCGGTGAAGCTCACGTGCCTAGCTCCGTGTGCGCGTGTTGTTTTTGGTGCCTTTCTTTCGCGTGCCATTCGCGCGGAGGCGTTTCGAAAAGTTGTTCGGCTCCCCGATCGATCGAGAGACGGAGGAGATGGCGGCGGCGGCGTCGGCGACCATCGGGATGATGGACGGGGCGTACTTCGTCGGGAGGGGGGAGATCCTCGGCTGGATCAATGTCACCCTACAGCTCTCCCTCGGCAAGGTCGAGGAGGTAAGGTCCCCGATCTTATCCCCTTTTCTTTCCTTCCCCCGCATTTGCTTCGGTTCTTCGGATGAAGGTCTAGTTTGCGATTTAGGAGTGGATGTGTGGAACTTGTGGTTGGGCTGGTACTTGGATTATTGTGTGCTGATGGGATTTTTATCTTGTTCACTGCAGGCGGCGTCAGGGGCGGTGCAGTGCCAGTTGATGGATATGGTTCATCCTGGGGTGGTGCCAATGCACAAGGTGAAGGCTTCTTGGTTCCTGTCGTTTGGATTTGATTGACCTACTCTTTGTCGCTGTATTTGTGGCGTAGGTGGTTCTGATGGTTATTGTCGTGGGGTTTGCAGGTGAATTTTGATGCGAAGACCGAGTATGACATGATCCAGAATTACAAGATTCTTCAAGATGTGTTCAACAAACTGCGGTTAAGCAAGGTATTGGCTTTGGCCTCGGAAATGTGCGATTGGTATCTTTGATCTATGTATTTGTTCATGATCATGACCCCTGTGCCTTTTATGGTTTCTTTAGATCCTATATTATGGTATCAGGAGATTCTACATTGAACATGTCTGTTGGTGACATGAGCATTTTTGGATAACAAAAAAATTCATCATGGACTAAACTTACTATGCAATATTCTGTTGTACTAAAATCAGGTTAATTGTCGTGCTTAACAAGGAGTGGAAATGAAAGGATAATTTACTTTTTTGTGTAAAACTGTAGTGCCTATGCTGCAAAGATTGGTTTGGTGGGGGCAGGGATGCAAAATGTCTCATGATTCATGATACTGGTTATTTCTTTGAGTATTGTGCAGCAAAAGACAGAGTAATGTGTTCTGTAACTGTAATATTTTTAGAATATGTCAATGTGATTAGGTCGTGCTATGTAGAATGATGGTGGACTGGTAATTGCTCTCACAGTTTCTCACATTTAGTTTACCTTAAAGATATACTGCACTGTTATGTTTATGTTGTATTTCCACTCAATGTAACAAGATCGTTAGATTAGACTTGTGCCGCAGGATGGCAGCTGATTTTGAGGCCTTTGTTCTAAAAAAGCTGAGCTAAGGGTGCTTCATCTGTGTCCGTCTGCAACTATTTCTAGGTCATATGCCCCATACAACCTGTTTGTTCTAATCAATGAGTGGATGCTCCTTGCAGAATATTGAGGTCAACAAGCTTGTTAAGGGACGCCCATTGGATAATCTGGAGTTTCTGCAATGGTTGAAAAGATATTGTGATTCTGTAAATGGTGGAATCATGAATGAGTATGTGCCTTGGTTGTGCTGAATATATAAGATAATTTTATTTTGTTGCTAATTATGGAGCTGAGAAGGCTTTTTCTTGTTTCAGAAACTACAGTCCTGTAGAGAGGAGGTCTAAGGGTTGCAAAGAACGCAGTCTCAAGGGTTCCAACAAGTTATCCAAATCACTGCAAGCCAATAGATTGTCTAGTGCAAATTCAGCGGATGGAGGTACCCTGAATTTATTTGATACTACGTGTTTGGTACTTCTATTACTTGTGTATGGCTAAAGTACTAATAATTGAGACTCCAAGTGCGCGTGCTTCTGGTTCATTTGATTACTTTGCTCTCCTACTGTCATGATTTAATCAATTCAAGGCCTTAACAGAAGCTGGATGGTACCACTCTCTAGTCTACTTAGCGTTGTTTTAAAATCAATGCTCATTTTTATTTGGAACAGAATCAAAGCATGTTCTGCTTATATGTGACCTCATTTAGTAATAGCTCTATTTTCGCCCAAGTAAACAGGTCCATGCGTTGGTAAAGTCTGCAATGCCATCGCTGAAGAGCATTACATAGAACAGATTCAACAATTATCAGAGAAGGTATGGACCATTTAATCCAAGTAGCTGATTCATGTTAACAATGCGTTTTGTTGCATCCTTTAAAGTTTCTTTAATGTTGAAAACCCCATGACTGTTATGTTTGACTATGTGGTTGTCCACTTCTATTTGAAGTACAGAGTGTTTTGTAGACTGTAGTTGTTTACATTGATATAGCTGTGCCTTTAATCTAAATTCTAAGTCCTCGTAACGACTAATGAGGCATGTTAGAGTCATGTTTTGCATCCTTTGTGCTGAGTAAATTGCAAGCTTGTGAGTTTTGATAATGCATTCAAAGAGTCGGTGCAAATATATCTATTGAATTGCAGATTGCAGGCCTGAAGATTTCTGTGGATAGCGCAGAGAAAGAAAGGGACTTCTACTTCTCTAAGCTGCGGGACATTGAGATACTCTGTCAAAGACCTGAGTTGGAGCATCTACCGGTAAATATTTAGCTAGGGATCTTCCAATATTGCACATGTTTGCTTGCTTAGATTAAGATTACCATAAGCTGCATGAAGGGCAATAGTTTGAGGTCCTATTCCTTGACCAAATATTTTCATTTGTTTTTGGTTAACTACTAACCTGAATATTTTCTTTACAGATGACTAAGGCTATAGAGAAGATACTTTATGCCGCTGATGCAAGAGATTCACCATTGCCTGAGGCTAATGAAATAATCACCCGGTCACCAGGCATGTTCCCGGATGAAGCCTAGGGAGAAATGGCATCAACACACTCAAGCTAGTATATAGGATAATTTTGTGGTTATCCTATTTCGTGGAATCGTTGTAACCCAGAATAATATGTAAATGAGTAAATAACGTTTGGCATTAGCAATTGTTCGTGGACAGTCCACCGAAGCTGTCTTTGGTATCGACTTTCAATGTCAACATCCTGCAACTAAGTTGTGAACTGAAGATGCATTAAGAATGTTCCTTTCGTTTCTGTTTACTCTGGGAGAGATTTTATGGCATTCTGCAGCTCGTAATTTCCTTTATCTGAAATGTCATTGTGGGATTATGTATCTTGATGTTTCATACTTGATTTTCTATAATTTGAACACATTAGCTATGGTCGATATTTACAAACTTATAAATCCATATAACTGTGGGACAATAAATTGACTATTATTAAAAAATGAGTATCAGTAACGGACTATTAACAGCTATATGAGGAAGAGCTAACTGAAAACCAATCTCACCCAATAGCTCTACAGTAGTTGTCAAGTTCAATATCGTCTAAATCTAGAAACAAAAAGGAAATATCGGTGAGTAACCAGGACTTAAAAATAATTGTAACAAATCTAAAACAAATATCGAGGCTAGCACTTTGGGCTACGTCTTTGCTTCCTTGGCATATGACTTCATCTGTAGAGGATTCAAAAGCTTCTGAGACACCATGGGACTTTATAATCTTCTCACATTTCTCAATAAGATAGGAAACGATACTATCTATGTTCTTACTCGCCTTGGCCGCCATGTACAGCATTGTAGCTACACCTATAAGGAACGTGAAGATGGTGAGAACCCATGAAGGCATGCGCATGGATCCATCAATCTTCTTGGCTCCAACTTCCTTGAAGTAGGTGGTCTAATAGCAACCTATGATGAGAGCCTATAGGTTGGAGAGTAAAATGGGATCTTCCAAGAATCTCTCTTTGGCTACTTTGAGAATCCATTAGGAGAGAAAGCACTTGATAACAGTGGCGACGCTCTGGGTGTTGGGGTCCTTGGGAAGCTGAAGATAGCTATGAGGACTAACATAACAGGCGTAGTCACTAATGGGAAGGGCGGAGGAGGTGGTGCAGGGAAGCGTGGAGGAGGCACCAGTGCTGTTGTAAAGGGCGAAGGCAGTGTTGTCGATCTTAAAAACGATGGAGGTGATCGAATCGTTGTGCGAAAGCCTACAAGCGGCACCATGGTAGCCGTGAAGGGCGGTGGCAGTGTCGTCGATCTCGAGAATAGTGGAAGCGATCGAATCGCTATGCGAAAGCCCGAAAGAGGCGTCGTCCTTGTTATGAAGGGCAAAGGCAGAAGCTATAGCATCCACCTCTAGAAGGGCCATGACATCGACTTCTCTGTTCATCTTGCGTGCACGCAACACTTGGAAGGAACAAGTGGCGGAGCCGACTGTGGTAACGCGGATGGCCATGGAAGAAGCCAAAATTCGTTGCCAAAAACAAAATTCCGTGATGAATCGGGGGAAGTGAAACAACGGTGGTTGAGGAGGATGGAAGGTTTATAGACATACTAGGCACGGAAGGTGGGAGTCACCGCCGCGGGGATGCGAGAGGATAGGGTCATCACGGAGAGGCTGTGGGGCGCCAGGGCCACTGCCACTGAGGTCAGTCCCATAGGGAAGCGGAGCAGGGCAATGAGTGTAGGCCAGCGAGGAGTTGCGAGGATCAGAGCTTGGGGGTTGGGTGTCTTCGACGATTTCGAGGTAGACGATGACACAACACCTAATACCTAACGGCTGAAGTGAAGTGAAGGTTGAGCAAGTACTCTAACTAATTATAGAAAGCCCAAGTAGCCCAAATATGTAATAATGCAAAATCTATACAGTGCACGCACACAATTTAATGTTATCTAACAATGTATTTGTGATTCGTCCGATTGGCTGACGAGGACTAAGATATAAAACATGTCTACAATGCTGCCAGAGAGACTAGGAAGCGTGGAGTGAATGATGATATGGGTGATGTCACCCCGATCTCCCTAAGTAGGAGGAAGGGGATTGATCCGACAGATAGAGACGATGTCCAAAGAGGCAACATGCGTGGGGAGGAGCAGGCCATGCTAGGCCACAGCCCGAAGAGAAGGAGAGACGAGCAGCATGCGGGCTGGCCTGCCAATGGCCGTGCATGTCGGTCTGAATCGGCCCACAAGAGAGGGAATGGGCTAGGAGGAAGGAAAAGGACATTGGCTCGAGAGGGGAGGAGAAGACTTTGGGCATTCCTCTCCTTCCAAACGAGCCAGCAAAAAGAAAAAAAGAGAGAGAGAGAATGGAAGGCCGCTGCTGCAAGAGATTCACCGTTACCAGAAGCTAATGAAAAAAAAATCACCCGGTCATCAGGCATGTTCGCGAATGAAGCCGGGTGATAAATGACATCAGTACAGCCAAGCTTGGATAGTTTTGTGGTTATCATCTCCAATCAGAATATGCTGTTGATGCAAGAGCTCAAAGTAAACTTTTGGTGAGCAAACTGTTGTACCGAGTTATATAAGGAGAAATTGACTAAACTACTAAAACATAATAGCATACATGTACGGATTTATTATCATAGTTGGGTTGGTCTTCGTTGAGCTTACGTACATGTGGAAAATGTGAATCGATACGCGACATATCTGATCCCACAGTCATAATTCTACAGTTCACTAAATGACCATATATTAAGGTCCCAAATTAATATATGAAATCGTAAACATGCATTAAGAAAGAACACTACTAGTTACAATGAGTAATTCCAGCCAAAAGTGCAACTAGCAAACCAAACCAAACGATCGACAACTCCATTGCATTGTTCGAGCCTTCTAGGTGTCATTTCCATATCCATACATAATGAGAGACTTTATCACTTTTGTGAGACCACCTTTGGTTTGCAGCAATCTATAAACCCCAAGCCAGAAGAGTCTCATATGCTTCATGCCAGTCACTTCAGAGTAGACAACCGAGAAATATAACTGGACATTAAGGAACCTGAGATCAACAGATAATTGTAAATACATAAACCATGCAGATATAGGTCGGAACCAAAAGGGATTAATATCATCAACAGGCTTTCTAAGGCCTCAATATAAAGAGATAAAAACATTTTACGCAAGGGAACATCAACCCCTTAAAAAGCCTTAGTCAACCAGGAATTATAGAATTGTATCCAGAAATTGAATCAACAGAGAGGGATCAGCAATCCTTTACCATTGTAAATTCTATTTTACAAATAGAACACTTAATTTTTAAACGAGATGTTATTTCCCTTGAGAAAAAAGGAGGTGGCTGTGGAGTTGGGGGGGAAAGCCTACTTATGCATCTAGAGCGAGATTTCACATATTTGTAGTTCAGAAGGATCTGTATAATGCCTAAACACCACAAGTTTGCAATGTTTACCTTCCATCACAACTACTTTGGAATTAATACCAAACTTTTCTGTTGACAGGTCATGCTTTTTTTCAATGATATTTACAGAGAAAGAAAATATACTGGTGATGAATTGGATGTTGCCAGAAAAAAAAACTAAGTATATATGAAGCAGACTTTAGTCAAAGTAATATGCTGAAACACTGACCAGATCAATTCTGCAAGGATGCCCTATATGCCCTGCCATAAGAAAAAAGAGAGGCAAAACAAATTAATTAGTGAGGCATGAAGCCTTTTTTGAGTGGGTTTGCATGTGTGAGTTTGTCCAGGGATTGTACCAGAGAAGCACTGTTATCCTTGAAAGACAGAATAAATATCAAAACTGCCGTGGAAAGAAAAGGACCATGCGCAATCAGCATAGGAGCAAGAACACCACGCATATTAAGTACAAAAAAATACATAGTCGAACATTAAAAAACAAGGTAATTTCTAGAGTTTAAACAATAGATCATGTGTGGATAGAATGCATAATCGTGTATTCATGATATGTCTTTCTACATGACATCCTGCAGACGACAGACCAATAACCATGGTAAGCAAAAGTCATGATTAGATAAAAGCCTTTTTACTCACCTAGTTGTATCCGTGCACATATGTTATTTGCCCTGCCGTTCCCTTGCAACTCTGCTGATAAAATGCTTAACTTGTAGAATATATATCCAAGAACAACGTCCACGAAGAGGGTAGGTGCAGTGCTGCAGAGTTGGCTAAAACCGGCGATAACTAACAAAGCACCTGCAAGCATTACACCTTGAGTAACTCATGTGCAAATCACCTCAGTTCATCTTTGGTGCTGCATTATACATATACTAAAAGTATCTGTCCACGTAGACAAGCATAAAAAATAATATCGTATTTATTGTAAGAGACTGAACTAAAAAATTTGGTTAGTCTGTATAAGAGATGACACCCACAGTCTTAGCAAATTCATAAGGGCAGGAGGTGTTTCACAGTGGAGGAACAGATAAACATGCACGATAATCGAATAATCTAGCATGCGAGGTGCTTTTACTCGACTTCAACCAATGGCGCTACATGAGAAATTGTTGGTGTCTTTTACCGGAGAGGGTGCCGATGTGGAAACTGCGGCAGCGGAAAAGGTTGCCGGCGGCGCCGATTTCCCGCAGCGCGCGCAAGACGGGCTCAAGGGGGCTTGACAGAAGAGCATTCCGTATAGCATCAATCTCTTCCCGTCCCTGCCCAGCGGGATCCATTTCCACAAGAGAGAAAAACTTGGCATCTTCATCTTTCAATTCCTTTGCCCTCCAAGGCAGTGGGGGCAAGGCTTGCGGTGCGGGAGCTGCAGCAGATGCAGCGGCGCAAGACAGCTTGCTGCATCGAATAACGCCGACGCTAACCCTATCGGGGGGCCGTCCACAAAAACTACAAAAAGGCGGGTTTCCGTGCAACGTGTCCGATCGGATCGCGCCGCCCCAGACCGACTGATTTTATATATATGATGCGGAAGCCAACCAAATTTTACAGATTCATTATATTTCACAAAAGCTTCCGACAGTATCGATATTTTAAACCATTTTTAAAACTAAAAATCATCGATACTCACGTCTGATGAGCATAAGTATGAGATGACAATAGAAGAACAAAAGTGTAAAGTCATCACTAAAAATCATCAATAAAAATAGGTGGGCTCTAAGGTACATCAGATCGATTAGCAATCCGTGATCGGTATCATGATTTATAAATAAAATAATTTTAAATTTAAAAAATTAATATCAATATGATGAAGGGTTAACTTGCCTTTTTCTTTGACGAACTCCTCGATTGGTTGCTACTTAGCGTCAAACAAATTGAACAGAATCAAACGGAGATACGATAAAGAAGATATAAATTTTAGAAGATTACATCGTTTTCTACATTATAAAAAAATAAATTAAATATTTCTTAAAAAAAAAATTTAAAACAGAGACTGACATATGCGGCCAAAGAAGGGAAGTAAAATAGACATTTATTTCAATAGTGTGTTGGTTAACGGGATTAGACGGTTGTTGTTAGGCTAGTTAAGTAGACTGAGTGTGTTTATGTTGAGTGAGGGAAAGAGGCCGAGGGCTATGAGCTTCACCAACACATGGCCAGCCAACGTGCGCGGCCTAGCATGTGAGGCCTACGCTAGGCGTGGGCAGCGTCTACGGCCGCCACGCCATCTGGTAAAATCGATGATTAGCGGGGCCCGATGATGTTCCAAAAAACATCGACGACACAACATGATTGATTGTTGTGATGCCTAACAAGGAGAGAAAGGTGAAGTGAGTGAATGGATCGGATATGTTTAAGAAGGCTAGAATGGGGTCGGTAGTGTGTGACAGTGGAGTTTGGCAAGGGAGCATCATTTAGTCACCACCGGCAATCAAACGGGTAGCGAAGTGGTTAGGTTTGAGTTTAATTTGAGACGATGCAAAGACGAAAAGAGAGTGGTTTTCAGCTCTTGTGCTTTACATACTATGTTTGAACTTTTGCTGCACCCATTTCACTATGCCCAATAACTATTGCTAAATAGGAGATAAAGACTCAACTTCAGGAAGTGTTAGCTTGCCTGTATCACAAAAGATGGATCATGCCATAATGCCACAAATTCAAGTGTTGTTCTGTTATTTTCTATAATATCCTTTTCCCGAAATGTCATTGGATTATTTATCTATATGTTCCATACTTGATTTTATATAATTTGGACACATTAGCTATGGCCTATTGACATTTGCAAACTTATAAATCCATGCAACTGTGAGACAACAAATTGAATATTATTAACAGCTATACAAGGAAAAACATGAGTATCAATAACGAACTACTAACAACTATACAAGGAATAGCGAACAAACTAAAAACTGATGTCGCCCAGTAGATCCACATTCGCCGCCAAGGTCAATACTAAAAGACAAAAAGGAAATATTAGTAAGTAACAAGGACTTGACAATAATTGTAACAAATCTAAAACAAATATTGAGGCTAGCACCTTCAGCCGCGTCTTCGCATCTTTGCATTCAACTTCGTCTGTAGAGGATCTAGAAGCTTCTGAGACACGCTATGGGACGCTATAATATTCCCACATCTCTTGATAAGATGGAAAGTGATCCTATCTATCTCCTTGCTCGCCTTGGTCGCCTTGTACAGCATCATAGCTCCACCCATAAGGAACGTGAAGATGGTAAGGACCCATGGAGGTATGCGCATGGATCCATCAATCTTTCTTAAAGTAAGTGGTCTGGTAGCAACCTATAAGGAGAGCCGATAGGCTAGAGAGTAAAATGAGATCTTACAAGAATTCCTCCTTGGCTACTTTGAGAACCCATCAAGAGAGAAAGCAGTTGACAGCAGTGATGACGTTCTGGGTATTAGGGTCCTTGGGGAAGTTGAAGACATAGCTACAACAATTGGCATAAGAGGCGTAATCGCTGATGGGAAGAGCTGAGGAAGCGGTGCAAGGAAGCACAGAGGAGGCACCGTTGCTAGTGTCAAGGACGGAGGCAATGCCATTGATCTCAAGAATGGCAGAGAAGGTCAGAAACCCGTAAACAGCGCCATGGCAACCGTGAAGGACGGTGGCAGTGTCTTCGATATTAAGAACGATAAAAGAGGTCGAATCACTGTGCGGAGGCCTAGAAGAGGCATCATCCTTGTTGTGAAGGGTGGAGGTGAAAGCGGAAGCATGCACCTCCAAAAGGGCTGTGGCGTCGTTTTCTTCGTCCATCTTGCGCGCACACTGCACTTGGAAGGACCGGGTGGCAAAGCCAACCATGGTAACGTGGATGGCCACGGAAGAAGCCAAAATCCACTGCCAAAAACGAAATTCCATGACGAATTAGGGGAAGTAAAATAGCGGTGGCTAAGGACTATGGAAGGTTTATAAAACATACTAGGCATGTGAGGCGGAGGAATTTCAATGTCGATGTCGTTGCCACGGGGGCACGAGAGGTTGGGGTCGCCATGGAGAGGTGGTGGGATGCTAGAGCCACCGGCACCGAGGTCAGTCCCGCAGGAAGACAGAACAGCACCATTAGCATAGGACAATAGGGAGTTGCAAGGATCAAGGCTTAGGGGTTGGGTGTCTCCGGTGCGCGGGAGACAGTGAGATGAAATTGAAGGCAGGATTCCGAGGTAGAGGACGACACAACACGTAAGTGTTGAATGGCCCAAGTGAAGTTTAAGCAAGTACTCCAACTACTTATAGATAGCCCAAGCGGACAAAGTATGTAACAACACAAAATCTATACAGTGCGCTCACACAATTTAGTGTTATCTAGCGATGCGCTTGTGAGCCATCTAATCGGTTAACGAGCACTAAGATTTAAAAGCACGTCCACAATGCTGTCGGAGAGACTGGGAAGCATCCGTTTCAATGGTAGAAAAAAGATAGCCCACATGCGTCCATTCACATGCTAGTCCACACTGTCACTCTTAGAAAATTTCAGTTAATTTTTAGACAATTGTGTGTATTAAATCCTCATCTAGAAATTAAGCTGGGTAAACAAATCAATATACATTCCAAATAATAAATAGAGTATAAATACTACACTTAGTCCTCACACAGGAGAAGAAAACAATGGAAAGGTCGATCCTAGAACGGCTTTAGCTCCACTCTATAGGCAAACTCAACTGGGATATAAGTCTTTGTCCTCTAAGCTCACCTTCATCTCTAAATTACTCTGTTTATAAGAAAAGATAGGTCCATCATAAGGCTATGGTGTGTCCGGTTGCTCGCTATTTAGGATAAGTTTGGTGTAAATCTAGACCGAGAAGGGAGACAATGGATGGAAGATGGCGTTGGTGAGAAGAGGAAGATGATAGCGGCGATGATGATGAAACCCCTCGAGACTCTAGGTTTGGCATCCTCCTTGACTCCAAGTTGGATCTAGCAGCTTCGACCCCTCTTTCATCCTTCATACTGAATGAGTGCCTAGCAAATGAGAGGAGATGGTCACGTATGTGTTGACCCCCTTCACGATCGCTGCACCCGCTCATTTTGCGCCTGCACCCGCTTGTCCTCGCTCCTACGCGAGCCAAGCCCGGCTGAGGGGCTACGACCAAATCCAGCTCTTCTCCTCAGCCTGGCTCAGAGGTGAATTTTACACCCGCCCCATTGGTCTGTCAGGCAACCAAACAATGTGCTCATTGCATGTCCAGGCGCGAGCCACCCTCGTGCAAGCAACCAAACGTATCCTATGTAAATTCACAGGGAATAGTTTAGTTTATAAGAAGTATACAGAGAAAAATAAAGTTAACATTCCTAGCAGTATATTGCAAATAAAAACTTCCTATGCACCTTTTTCTAAGAATGGCAACAATGAAGCTCCCCGT
Organism: Oryza coarctata; assembly: GCA_030770085.1. Classification (NCBI taxonomy): domain Eukaryota; kingdom Viridiplantae; phylum Streptophyta; class Magnoliopsida; order Poales; family Poaceae; genus Oryza; species Oryza coarctata. The sequence continues at coordinate 20,516,360 of CM061468.1, forward strand.
TAATACTCTCTTTTATGTTTGTTTTCAGTTACAATCAAAATTTAAAATTTAAAACTTTGATTTCAAGTTTTTTCCATCATCGTTTATGCTTTAGCATAGACTTTTAAATCACATACATATATAAAACAAGTCAACGGTAAGAGAATATAGAGATTTAAATTATGCTGGTGTTTGCTGAGAAAATACCATTATATACTAATAGAGTATATATATAATTAACTAATATAATAAAAATGTTCTTAGGCCAATTTGAAGCTAGCCTAAAGCTCCGTTTGGATCGGATCTCATGATAAAATTGTGGATAATTTATGTCAACCGATTTGTTATGTGACAAAGAGTTTTAGATAGTCACGCTCTGACTTTGTTTTAAAGTGTCCAGTTTGAACAGATTAGATATCAAAACAAACTCGTAGCGAAAATCATCTCAGAAAACGGATACTCCCAAAAGAGGGGAAAACGAGCCTTCCCGGGACGGAAAACCAAGAACCAAATATAGAGCAGGCCCGTATAAGAATAAGAAGAATAAAAAAAGAGAGCCGAATTAAAACGCGCACGATATATCGTCGAGGAGGGCCATCGCTTCCCCCTTCTGTCGCCACCTCGTCTCCCCAATTCGCGTTCGGCACCGTCGCGTCGCATCCCCTGCCTCTGCCTCTGCCTCGCCGGAACCCTAGGGAGATCGCCGGACCACGGGGCGCTGGCGTGCGGGCGGCGGCGGCGGAGATGAGCTCGCAGAAGAAGCGCGCCCTCAAGATCGAGCCCTTCAAGCACCGCGTGGATGTGGACCCAAAGTTCTTCGACAAGTCGTGGAAGAAGCTCGAGGACGCCATCTGCGAGATTTACAACCACAACGCCAGCGGCCTCTCCTTCGAGGAGCTCTACAGGTTGATAGATCTACAGACACATCCCCTGCCCTATTTTCTGTTTTCTCCTAGGTTGATTTTGCCGCGTCGTCTTGTGTGTGTGTGTGGGGGGGGGGGGGGGGGGCGGATACGGGAACTCGAGTTTCGTACAAATCACTCATTCGATCATCCATTGGAACCGGTGTTTTTATTAGGTTTTGCTGTATGATCATCTATCTACATAGATTAGATAGGGGGGATGTGCGCTGATTTTCAAACGATTTTATCAGTTGCATATATGCTTTGTGCATGCCTATTAGGTTGCTCTGTGTGTAATCAATCTAGTTATGTTGCTTGTCGTTGGGAGATTGGAATTTGTTAATGCCATTGAGAGGTTATTAATATAATGCTAATTTTGGTAGATATAGTTGCATGTGTGCTGAGGCACCGTTGTGATTATAGCAGTACACTAGAGTTGATTTTAACAATGCTCTAACTAAGTGTATGCTGGTAGAATTAGGGGTTTACTATTAAGATGTTCTATTTTTTGGCATGTGAATGTGTGGTGTGATTACAGCTGGATATAAATTAGGACACATTTAATATGTCAGGGGGTTATTATGTGGTTAGTAAGCTGGACCTAAATTAGGACATATTTAATATGCTGGGGATGTTACATGGGTGATAGTTTGTGGCACGTCAAGTATTTACAAAGTTGAACTCTGATCCCTGTGGAATTTACAATCCTAGTTTCATGATTTGCATCCATTGTGCAGTAAGGAAAAAGGAGTTCACTTGTTTATGGTTGATCATATTGGTTCTCTAGAAATTGTAATGCCTTGGGTTCATGGGGGTTGTGGTGATATTGTCCGACATATGTACTGCACAGTGCACATGTCTTCCATTTCATGAAGACGACATCTATATATTACCCTCTGGCCTCTATGGTAGGATTTTGCTTCCATGTTGTGTCAACGCTGCACTTCCTAGCAAGTAGTATTTTCTGATGTCATATTTTTTTAATCTTGATTCTTAGGACCCTTTTGATTGCCAATTGTTTGTACTTTATAGTTAGTATATGTAATCTAATCCTTATGTTGCTAGAATGGATATAAATTTGGCAATGAAACATACACATTGGCATCACGGTATCTGTGAATCACATTCTTGATGCATCTGCTGCTGTGCAACTTACTGTCTCCATTGTATGTCCACTTTAGAAGCAAGTTTTGCCAGTGTGCTCATCTTCAGGGATATGTGAGTTGTACATCCTAATATGTGAACTTAAGAATAGTACATTCTTTGAAGAGTTGTCTAGTTCAGTTTTGTGTTTTTTTTAAAGAAATGATCCATAAATTATTTTATTCATCTCAATAGTATTTAGTATAAATTTAACACATCCTGGGCAGAACTCTTCTAAGCTTCAGCAGATTTGAGATTTTTTGTAAGCCTGAAAATTTCAATATATGATTGGTCATATTACATCTGCTTTGCTTCTATGATATGAGCCTATAATACTGCTGGATATTTTTGGCTCCAAATAAGTCATTTTTGGGTCCATTCACTATAATATTGGAACTTTGATGCCCTTTGCATATGCATTTTTAATCAATATGATCTTTTTCAGCTTACAGGTAATTTATTTAGTCTCTACTAGTGAGCATGCTGTTTAATCATCCTTTGAAGTTTTGTTTCATCATTTTCTGTATACTACATTTCATCCTGGGATTATACGCATATATTCATCCTTATCTAACAAACACTATCTTACATGTTTTTAACTATCGCAATCTTCTCATATAGGGTCGTGAACTTGTGATGTAATTAAATTAGCAAGTAGAAATAATGGTTGCCACCAGAAAAGGAAAATTTGGGTATACTTAAATGAGAGATAAGACATGCTGGAGGTATTTTCTTTCGGGAGTTTGGTGTAGTATATTTAGGGTGTTTGATATTTCTGATAGCGCATTGCAGTGCTGCCTTGACAAAACTGGGGAATTTATCATTGATAAAAATATCCCCTCTTTGCTGGTCCTCTTCATTTTTTGAGACACCAAATGTTGTAGAGAGAAATTAGCTGATAAGTACCTTTTATGCATCCATGCTCTTGTTTGCCTTTTCTTTTGCAAGCTCAGGAAGTTAGGGGCATTGTGCTATAACCTCTTCTTTTATATTGTATGGCATGTAGCAGCACTTGTGCACAAATACTTTTTCCTATTTTCATATAATTCATTTACTGGATGTTATTGCCACTTCCAATTTATTGTTATATGGGTTGGGCATTTATTTGTAATGTTGTTATGACTAAGGGTTCCGTAACAATATTGAGAATGGTATACAGTAGAGGTGGTAACCTACCTTAGCGTGTTCTGGAAACTGCTGATTGGTCATCTTTGCTTTCGGATCTTTAATTCAGATACACAGTTTCATATTTATGGCCCAGAACATATTGTTTTCGTTGTTCCTTAGTTCAAGTACCAATATTATTTTTTCATTTAACTCCATAACATAATACTCCTTTTGTGTGACCAGGACTGCTTACAACTTGGTTCTTCACAAGCATGGTCTGAAGCTATATGATAAACTCACAGAGAACTTAAAAGGACACCTGAAAGAAATGTGCAGATCAATAGAGGATGCCCAAGGTAGTTTGTTTCTGGAGGAGCTGCAGAGAAGATGGGCTGATCACAATAAGGCGTTAAAAATGATCAGAGATATACTAATGTATATGGATAGGACATTTATTAAAACTTATAAAAAGACACCTGTCTTTGACCTTGGTCTAGAGTTGTGGAGAGATATCGTTGTCCGTGCTCCCAAAATTCACGGGAGGTTGCTTGACACACTCCTTGAACTCATTCATAGAGAGAGGATGGGTGAGGTGATAAACAGAGGTCTGATGAGGAGCACAACTAAAATGCTGATGGATCTAGGATATTCTGTCTATCATGATGACTTTGAGAAGCCATTCCTTGAGGTGTCCGCAAGTTTCTATAGTGGCGAGTCACAACAGTTTATTGAGTGCTGTGATTGTGGCGAATATCTAAAGAAGGCTGAGAGACGACTTGCTGAGGAGTTGGAGCGTGTTTCACAGTATATGGATGCCAAAACAGCAGACAAAATAACTAGTGTTTTGGACACAGAGATGCTCTCAAATCACATGCAGAGGTTGGTTCTTATGGAGAACTCTGGTCTTGTGAATATGTTTGTTGATGACAAACATGAAGACCTGAGCAGGATGTACAACTTGTTTAAACGTGTTCCTGATGGGCATTCAACAATTAGATCTGTGATGGCCTCTCATGTCAAGGAAAGTGGAAAGGCATTGGTATCTGACCCAGAGAAGATAAAAGACCCTGTTGAGTTTGTCCAGCGCCTTCTAAATGAGAAGGACAAGTACGATGAGATTATTAATATTTCATTCTGCAATGACAAGGCTTTCCAAAATGCTTTGAATTCCTCCTTTGAGAATTTCATCAACTTGAACAATCGGTCTCCTGAATTCATCTCATTGTATGTTGATGACAAACTCCGGAAAGGAGTGAAAGGCGCCAATGAAGAGGATGTTGAAACTGTCCTGGACAAGGTAATGATGCTCTTCAGGTATTTGCAGGAGAAAGATGTTTTTGAGAAATATTACAAGCAACACTTGGCCAAACGTCTTCTATCTGGGAAAACTACTTCTGATGAAGCTGAGAGGAGTATGCTTGTCAAGCTGAAGACAGAATGTGGCTACCAGTTTACATCAAAATTGGAAGGCATGTTCAATGATCTGAAGACATCCCATGATACTATGCAAAGTTTTTATGCCAATCTCTCTGGTGATACTGATGGCCCAACAATATCAGTCCAGATACTCACCACTGGGTCTTGGCCAACACAGCCATGTACCCCCTGCAAACTTCCACCTGAAATTGTTGATATATCTGAGAAATTCCGGGCATACTACCTTGGCACCCACAATGGCAGGAGATTGACGTGGCAAACAAATATGGGCAATGCAGACATGAGAGCAACGTTTGGGGGCCGCAGGCATGAGCTGAATGTCTCAACATACCAGATGTGCGTCCTGATGCTGTTTAACTCAGCAGATGGTTTGACTTACGGTGACATCGAACAGGCCACAGCTATACCACATGCCGATCTGAAACGCTGCCTACAGTCTCTTGCTTGTGTTAAGGGTAAGAATGTGCTGCGGAAGGAACCCATGAGCAAGGATATATCTGAGGATGACACTTTCTACTACAATGACAAGTTCACAAGCAAATTGGTCAAGGTGAAGATTGGCACCGTGGTTGCTCAGAAAGAAACAGAACCAGAAAAGTTGGAAACTCGCCAGAGAGTCGAGGAAGACAGAAAACCTCAGATTGAGGCTGCAATTGTCAGAATCATGAAGTCCAGAAGAGTCCTGGACCACAATAGCATAATCACAGAGGTGACGAAGCAGCTCCAATCACGCTTCTTGCCAAATCCTGTTGTGATTAAGAAAAGAATTGAGTCCCTGATCGAGAGGGAGTTCTTGGAGAGGGACAAGGTAGATAGGAAGCTATACCGTTATCTTGCATAGATGCCTTCCCTGCCGAAACAACACTGCCCATAAACGGGTTGCTGTTATGTACCTACCTATGTTTCAATTTCCCTTCATTCATTTTCGCTCTAGTTCTGCTGCAGAGCCAAGTTGGCGTACTAACATTTTAGGCCTGTTATCTTTGGTACAGAACAGATATAGAAAAACGATCTTATATCTTTCTGATAATACATAGAATGTTGCTGGTCGTTAATATGTGGTTTGATGCTTGGTTTTGATTAATTCTTGTTCATGGGTGTGATGATTATAGTTGCATTTTCTGCTTAATGATGGTCAGTTTTTCGCCGACTTGTTATAAGATATGATACTGTTGAGTCTGGTGTTACCTGTGCTGCTGTCATTTTCGAATGCTGAAATGCTAGACTAGTGTATGGGTCAGCAAATTGTTGAAGGAAAGTATTTCTTCGTGTAGCCATGGAACTCATACAGCCTCGCTGCTGGTCTTTTGAACTTGGACTGTTAATTTTTAACCAATATTAAAGCAAATATATTTAAATATGATGTATTAGTAAAGTGCTTCTGATTATAAATCCAATGTTGTAACTTCGACGCTAAATAGTTAGATTATTAAAAATATTGTTGGTTAAATTAGGAGAACTCAAAGTCAAAAGCGGCTGAAGTATTTGTGAACGGAGAGAGATTATTTTTTTAACGCAAATTTTGATAGTTGCCGCTACTAATTTTGTTACTGAGCCCTTGGTAAATCTACGATAGCACATAACGTCGCACAAAATTTCCCAGTCTCCATAATTCATACTACGTGAACTCTTATATTCATTAAAGCCCTTGTCTGATAGATTTTCATGGAGTGACATGATTGATTTCAATTATCGAAAAAGAATTCAAATCAAACAAAATTATACACCCTACACCCCTTTAAGAATTTAAAGACTGAGGTCTCACGGTTAAGCTGAATCCCTCTTCACAAAGGCCCATATGTTTTCAGAAATAAAACAATTTCGTATTTTTCAGAAATAAAATAATTTCGTTTATAAAATAATCATTGATACGGTCACGAACAAAACCACCCCGGCGCGGCGAGCGGAGACGTGTCCCGATCCAACTCCAGAGCCCGATCCACCCTAACACGAGACCACCCTCGACCCCCTTTCTCCTCCCCGTCTCCGATCCCCCTCCTTCTCAGATCTCCGGCGAGTCGATCGAATCGGCGGCGGCGCGATGTCGGGGCAGACGCAGCGCCTGAACGTGGTGCCGACGGTGACGATGCTGGGGGTCATGAAGGCCCGGCTCGTCGGCGCCACCCGCGGCCACGCGCTCCTCAAGAAGAAGTCGGACGCGCTCACCGTCCAGTTCCGCGCCATCCTCAAGAAGATGGTCGACGCCAAGGAGTCCATGGGGGAGGCCATGAGGGCGTCCTCCTTCTCCCTCGCCGAGGCCAAATACGTCGCCGGCGACGGCGTCCGCCACGTCGTCCTCCAGTCCGTCCGCTCCGCCTCCCTCCGCGTCCGCTCCCACCAGGAGAACGTCGCGGGTGTGAAGCTCCCCAAGTTCACGCACTTCGTCGACTCCGCCGCCGGCTCCGCGGGACCCTCCAACGCATCCCCCAACCTCACCGGCCTCGCCCGCGGGGGGCAGCAGGTCACCGCCTGCCGCGCCGCCCACGTCAAGGCCATCGAGGTGCTCGTCGAGCTCGCGTCGCTCCAGACATCCTTCCTGACCCTCGATGAGGCTATCAAGACCACCAACCGCCGTGTCAACGCGCTGGAGAACGTCGTGAAGCCGAGGCTGGAGAACACCATCAGCTACATCAAGGGGGAGCTGGACGAGCTCGAGCGCGAGGACTTCTTCAGGCTCAAGAAGATCCAGGGTTACAAGAAGAGGGAGATCGAGAGGCAGATGGCTGCAGCCAAGCAATTCACGGAGGAGCAGCTCTCGGAGGAGGTCGCGCTCAAGAGGGGTATTTCAGTGGGGGCTGCGGCCAACATGCTCGTTGCCGGTGGAGAGAAGGACGACGACATCATCTTCTGATCATCTTCGGTCATACAATCATTCAATCGGTGCGTAGTATTGACGCTTTGTGCTATTATTGTGATCTGATATTGGAAACCTCTTGTGGATGTGTTCGCCTGCATTCTTTTCATAAGAACTACTGTTTTCGTTCATCAGACTGCAGTATTAATCAAGTTGCATCAATTAGAGATAGCCGTTTTTTAGGAACAATATTATGTGTAATCAAATTTCTTTAGTAGATGTGTCAAGATGCCAAACAAATGATCCTGTTCCGGCATTGTATTGTTGATTTGAACTAAAAGCCTATGTTGACAACAACCATGGGACTGAATGACTGATTATATTTATGTTGTTAGATCTTAGATGATTGTCATTAAATTCACAGTATATTATTTTTAGTCAAAAAAAAGTTGCTAACTGCACAATTGTGCTTTAGGATTAAGTGGAGTAAACAAACTTTTAAATTAAGATTTGTTACCTATATGACCTGCCGCCGCCAGGTTTCATACCTTGTTTGCCTACTGTAGGCATGTGCTAACTGTTCAAGTTTGTTGGTAGACCTGTGACATTGGATGTATTCCTCAGTTAGAACTGAGAACATAACATACCAGTAAATCAATAGGTGTGATAGTATCTTAGTATAAACTAACATAAGCATCAATAAGCAGCAGTACTCAGATAAGAACATAAGCATCGCACAGCAACTTAGTTTCCAGGTATTAATTGCAGCATATTAGAGAAGTGAAGATCAAGAATGGTTTTATATACTTTTAGGCGAGTGTTGTGCTAATATCCTTAAATATCATCTAGACGATAGTTTATTAAGCTCTCCGGTCATAAATATTTGATGTTTAGGAGAAAGCTTCGGTCACACTTCTAAAATTCTAACCATGAATTTTATATTAGAATAAGTTTATAAAATCTAATAAGATTATGATATTATAATAGTGCTCATCGAGACCAATCTAATATACAATCTCTTTTGTTTTTAAAATAAGCATTTGAGAAATTATTAATAGTTAGAATTTTAAAAGTTTAATAAGAAAAGTTTGTTTTAATTTAGAGATTAGATAATAATGTAAAGAGAGGTAAAGAAAAACTAAAATTAACATGAAGAGAGATAATAAGAAAATTTTAGATATATTTGAAGATCTGTACTGAATGCTTAAAAAGTAACTATTAACGTGTTTAAATCGTGATTTAAAGGCTCTTATTGGGTTTCAACTCCAGCCTACCCTAACTTATTTGGAACTAAAAGATTGTGTCATTGTTGTAACAAATCTTGTACTAACATCAAAAATTTATGACCGGCAGGAGTATTTAAGAATGTTATATTTCATAGCAAAATTATAGCTTAGTTTTAATCTTAGTCACAAAGTTCTTAGGTCAATAGGATCGAGAAATGGTATCGAGAAACGTGGTACACTACTTGCGAGAGGTTTTTATAAGGTGAAGACGAAAATGTCCCCTCGTTCTCAAGATGAGGACGACGTTCTCGGGTCGAGGAACATTGCCATCGATCCTGTTTTCTATGATTATGGTTTCAATCACATCAACATATCCTAAGATATAAATATACAATTACCATCTGTGCAAGTAGAGCATGCTAGTGTTTGATAGAGAGGAAAGGGTGGGATATGGCAACACCAGCACACAGAGGGATTAATTTTATTTTGCATAAAAATCATGGGCATTTTGTTGGAATTCATGAAAAATGTTTAATGTAGCATGAGCATCTGAGTTTTAAAGCTGATCCTAGGCCAGCACCAGCTGAATTCCGAGTTGGAATTGTTATTTGCATGAACCTTCGCTGGACAAGGGTCCTTTGTGCTGTCAGATGCTGAGTTGCATTTCCTTTATGAAGCAAACTAACGGCACAGCCTTCGTGGACCTGGCCTTGTACTCTAAAATTTAAAATTTATCACAACCGTGGTCATTTCCATAGCAACTAATGAAGTTGAACAATAAGAATAACTACAATCTTGTTTAGATTATCATTTAACCATGACTATCATGATTTTTGCATAGATGCGTGTTATCTTTCTGCTTGTTGGCAGATATGCTACCCACTGTGGCTGGAATTGTTTCCCCGGATCATTTGTGACACCAGCTTTAATAATGTGGACTATTGTAGCATTCACATGTGGAATTAGTAAATTCGTTTACCAAAAGTTTTCACTCTGTTGCTTCTCCTTGCCTTGCAGTGGTGGAAACAATAAGTTGTGATGCTGGAGCTCCAGATTCGCACCTGTTTATAGAGTGGCCGAGGTTTTGTTTCAGGCAGTAGTCTGGACTCTGTTCATCCAAGACCACAAATAATCTGTATTTGGAACCAGACAATGGATGGATTGTTTATGTGCAGTTCTCGTAGTTAATTCAATTGCGCTGTATTTCTTTGCCATGTTCGTTTTAGTTATATATATTTGTTTGGAAAGGTGTTTGTGGATTGGAGTTTTGCAGACGGAAGCTGCAGACGTGTTTTTTTGGTTCTGAATCGTCGTGGATGATTTACTCGAGAGTTACCTGTGAAGAAACTAAATGGATAAGCTTCTCAAGAATTTCGCATGTCTATTAGTTCCTGAAGAATAATTCTCTGATGAACTACTTTCCTATATAGAATTGGTATCCAATTCTATCATTATACGGACAAGCACACTAGTATCAATGGAAAGCCTACAGTCGGTTCCTCCTGGTAAACCCTATGCTATCACTTTGGTAACCTCTACTTGTTTGTCGTTCCGGAGGGAAGTCTTCGGGATGATTGGAGGGAAGTCACGAACAGTTCCCACTATTATTAGCCAATATATATAAAGAAGGAAAAAAACATAATCAATAGGAACCAATTTTGGCCGCGTGCATTGTGCTGTTTCCAGTTGGGCCATCACATGGTCTCAATTCTAAACAACTACACGAGAGAACTCCATCAATTATACAAGCGTTTAACAAATTGTCTCGGTCAATATACAACATAAAACGAACCTTGGATCTTGAATAGAAGGGCCTCAAAACCATGAACAAGGCAGAGATGATTAAAGGCAGCATTGCCGCTAGCTGTCTGCCAACAATGGTGGGACAAAACTGTATTTCTGGAGCGTTTGCTCGAAGACATGCCCTACTCGCAGCAAATTCCCCTAGGGAAATGAAAACAAAGCAGATCATTGGTGGGTTTTCTAATAGAAGAAAATTGCTAGAAAGATACAAGAACAAAAAAAAACTGCCAAGCCATGGAACAAGATGGGATGATGCTCCAGCATTCAAGATCAATAACAGCATTATATTACCTCACTAAAGGGGGATCCCATCATCTGAAGTCCAACTGGAAGTCCAGCAGATCCACCCTCAACAAATCCACAAGGCACAACCAATGCAGGAAGCCCAGCCAAATTAACATTCACCTGCATCAATCATTAGACTACGAATCCTTAAGATGCACTACTGCAGAAAGTTTGATATAACTTATGACCACGAGATTGTCTACTTGACTCCAGTGGTTTTACCCATATGTAATAAATTTTGCAAGAATAGCAGTCACACAACGCAGCAGGCAACTGATTACTTTGGAGCAAACCCCAAAGTAGACATAAATCTAAATAAAATAGAAATATGCTAAGAATTGTTACCGTCATGATGTCTCCTGCATACATAGCTAATGGATCATTTATCTTTTCACCTGCCAAAAAATTATTGAGTTATCAATCCTGAAGGAAAGCAGGGAAGGGATCATACTAATAATAAGCATATAATAGCATACCTATCTTGTAAGCTGCTGATGGCGCAGCAGGTGAAACAAGAATATCATATCTTTCCAAAGCTTCCTTGAAGCTTTTCTTAACCAGTGTCCTTACCTACTACAGCAGATGTAATTATTATTATTATTTTGTTGTAAATGCCTGCTGAGATGTAAAAATCATTAAAATGCAAAGTGCATAGGATGCCACTGTCCTATCATTACCTGCTGTGCTCGTTTGTAGTATGCATCATAGTATCCAGCAGATAAAGCATAAGTTCCCATCAAAATTCTCATTTTTACCTGAAAAATTAATTGTGATAAGGTCAAATAATAAGAGATGGGGGTTGGTGGGCTTTGATGGACTGTACCTCATGACCCAGACCATTAGCCCGGGAACCTCCATAAAGTTCACTCAAGTCATTAGCTGAAACCTGCCTTCCATACCTGTAAATGATACCTGGAAAATATAAATATTTCTAACTTCAAGAATATGGGGGGAAAGGATGAGATTAAACTACAAAAGGATCACCTGACACCATCATAACGTGATAGGTTAGAAGAGGCTTCAGATGAAGCCAGTATGTAATATGCAGGTAGGCCAAGAGAAAACAAAGGTAAAGAAACCTGAGAAGCATTGAGAAATAAAACTCAGTGTAAAACAAGAAACAACACACTTTCTAGTGTAAGAGGAGAGTAACAGACCTCTTCCACCACCGATCCCAATTGTTCCAAATGTGAAGCAGCATCCTTGATTGATGATATGATTCCAGTCTCTACACCCTCTCCAAGAGTTTCTTGAATAACCCCGATTCTCATACCATTTAATGGTTTTGATTCTAGCAAATCTAGTGGGACCAACTCTGATTTATAGTCTGGAACATCCTGAGAAAGCAACAAAATATATCAGATTCAGCAACCCTCTGTATTATGTCTTGTAGCTCCAAATCCAATTGCATATGTGTAAATGTTAAGGTGACCAAAATCAAGGAAAGTTAATTGAACGAAATTGCAAGCCTATCATATTCTTTATATGCAATGTATTAAATCAGCACAATATAAGATGGAGATGGACAATAGTTTCTCTCTGCCAAATCAATATTACGATTGTTAACCAAAAAATTACAAGGTTGCCATCAGTATCACACCACAATCAATATTAGGATTTACGAGGATGGATTAGACAGCAAGAGAATCAGTCATAGAAAGATATTTGTCAATGCAAGATAGGACCTTGCTAAGGCAAGTTTTTGTTTCTGATATCTATATGTGCTTAGAAGCTGAGATAAATGTTTCTTAGCCCTAGCTATTGAACTGGAGTCTGGTCAGTAAAAAAAGATTTCAATTATGTTCCAGTTGAAACAGACAAAAACATATCTGAATTAAAAGGCAAAGGAAAATGTAAGACAAGGATATGTTTCAGTTCCATACATGAGAGCTACTAGTTGAATCCATTTTGTCATGGCCAGCAATTGCTGACAAGATTGTTGCAGTGTCAATAACTGATGAACCAAAGCATCCCACAACATCCAGTGATGAAGCATAAGACATGAGGCCGAATCGAGAAACCCGGCCATAGGTTGGCTTTAACCCTACCACGCCACAAAATGATGCTGGCTGTCTCACACTCCCACCTGTATCGCTCCCCAAGGACACCACACATTGTCTAGCAGAGACTGCTGAAGCAGAACCACCGGAGGATCCCCCAGGCACACGTGAATCATCCCAAGGGTTTTTTGTGACCTGCATACCACCATTATTATCGGTCAGTATCACCCCCATACTTACACTTCTTACAAGCAAATAATGCTTTATTATGCAACAGATAAAACCTTAGGTCTCTTGCTAAGAAGATATGCTACAAGAAGCCAACCAGAGATGTGAACCGAGTTTCACACGCTCACAATAGCAATATAAAGTATTTATGTTTCAATGGACTTTACTAACAAATATAAACACGATTTTGTTGTTCTAGATACAAATTTTTACTGAACTCAGACTACAAGTCTACAAAGATATAAGAATCTGGTCTTTGTGCCTCCTAACCTGAAACCCGGAGCCCTCTGTTGTGCTCCCCATGCCGAACTCGTCTAGATTAGTCTTTCCCACGACAATGGCGCCCGCCTCACGAAGAAGCCGCACTGCCGTGGCATCGTACGCTGGCCGGTAACCGTCCAGTATACGCGACCCACCTGTGGAGGGCATATTGGCAGTGCAGAGGTTGTCCTTAACGCCGACAAGCACCCCGGCCAGAGGTCCCACCGCATCCTGCCCCTCGGTGGCAATCCTCCGGTCGAGCTCCTCCGCCTCCCGCTCGGCGGCGGCGTCCGCCACGTGGATGAAGCTGCGCACGCTCGGCTCGGTGCGGCGGAGGCGGGAGAGATAATCCGCAGTGATCTCCGCCGCAGTCCTCTCGCCGGAGAGGAGCGACTCGCGGATGGAGAGGATGGAGGAGGGGGCCGGGCCCGTGGCCAGCGTCTTGGCTGGAGCGGACGGCAGGGAAGAGACGGCGGTTAAGCGGCGGCGGTGGGAAGACGGAAGGCGTCGGTGGGATATGAGGAGGCGTTGGGCCTGGAGAGGTGGCGGCATGGCGACGGCCGGCGGGGAGGATCTCCGGCGAACGCCGGGGTGCGTGGGGGTTCGGGGTTTTAGGGCTGAGCAGATGAGGTGTGTAGAGGGAAAGGTGGGTATGCATTTGGGCTTGGGGATTGGATTGGGGTGGACAGAATGGATCGTTGGATTGGGAACACGTGGTCTTATAACGATCGCTGTCCGTCCGATCCTGTCAAAGCTACCTTTGTTTGAGTCATTCTTTTGGCGTTGAGAATTTGGAACTGTTACTCTACGACTGATAAGTCGGAAAAAATAAACAAAACAATAAAAAAATATACGGATTGCTACAGAGTAAAATCCTATGCTAGCCTGCTCTCCAAATGATACTCGTTATCATCTACGATATAAATTAATATTAATTTAATATGGTGGTTGTCAAGATAAAAAATACTAGGCTACATGTAGGGTATCACCACAATATCACCTCCTTCTCATGAGCTTCCTAGTCACATAGCACAAGGGTAAGAGAAGAGGGGAGACGAGATTGCCTCTAGCTATCGCTATCTCATTCTTCTTGAGCCACATCTATATCAAGCTTGTTAAAGGTATTATAGCAAGATCTACCTCTCAAGCAAGCTCGTGCTCAAACTCTGCATCACTAAGATTTACCATAAGTAATGTCCATTACTTTCTCTATGAGTGGATTTAGAGCTTAAGGAGGTGGAGCATATCTAAAACTCCATGAGATAGCCAATGAGACATTGGTGTTAGGGGGTGTGAAGCTAGATGTAAAGAGTGGATATGATGCTCGAGATCGATCTTGTGACAGAGGAGATTACATGAGAATAGGAAGAGGCATTCGTAGCTAGCTAGGCGGCGACACATGCACCTCCTCACTAGCTATGTGTGTAGGTGGGAGCTACAGTCTTTGCAGCTATGGTAGTATGTATGCGAGAAGCATATCTCGTGTATGGCAACAGGATATTGTCTCTAGTATTTTTAAAAATAATTTATAGATAGAATTTTTTATATTATATTTATTAAAAAGTAATATTGGAAAATAAACTACAACCTCATAATAAACTTAAAACTAAGTCTCAACTCAATTTAAAATTTATCTTTGGATGATAAGCAACAGACAAACGATGAGAGGCTGAGGTTCTTATGCACGTGAGTCCTTGTATTCTGTAGCTCCAACTCCAAGACCATATCTACATAAATTGAAAACATTGTTTCCAAAGTGGCCTAAAATTACACTATTTCACATTAAAAACCCATTAAACCTGTCTAAAATAACTATGTTAATTCACCAAAATATGAGACGTACAACAGAGTTGTAGCTTTATAATTGTATCAAGACTAAAATAACTATCGATTTATACTTCTTTTATAAACATACACTATCTATTCCAAAATATAATATTATACATATAGTAATAGTACCATAAAGAGAATATTATTTTTTAAAAAACCTACTTAGTCAAAGACATATAACCATTGCTTTAGATAATCTGCGGTCAAAGTTTTTGAATTAGCAGGGCATCAATGTCATGATACACAATTTTTAGAAAGCTATAATTTTGTTTCAAGAAGCAACGGTTATAGTCAATGATTCAGGAATTCAAAGATGACGGTGCAAAATCTTCAATAACAAGGACAAACAGTCAAGCACTAACCTCAGAATCTTCAAACGCAACCGCATAAACGAATTAAGTAGTATGTCAGTTAGAAATTATATATTTAACCTTTTTTAGAAAAAGAATAGGAGCGCACCTCATGCGCGATGTTGCTCCTCTTGGTGGTAGTCACATGTTAAAAAGAATATTTATATCGAACACATATTTTATTGTACGGTAGACCTTATATTATCCATGTACTTAAATACATGTAATTAAATTTCAGGTGATTTTACATTATACTCCATCCAAGCAAAAATATTTAATGTTTTTGATAAGATTCACTTTTAAAATCTCTATCATCAATAATGTCTCAAAAATGCTTTAGTTTAAAAATAAAATAAGTGATATACATATATTAATCTATCATAATATTATAAACTTATTAAATATTGTAAAGTGGGTGTAACTTAAATAGTTTTCTTATGATGAAACTTACCCACTTAGGTTTAAATTTTAAATTTGATATGAACATCTGTATTTAGGATTAATTATTCTTATAGTACTGTTGACCCATAATAATTTCGTCCATTTTATATATATTGATATAGTTTTTGAAGATGCTCATAAATATGGTATGTCTAGACGCCCGTAATAACTTTATTAATGTTAAAATATTTTGGTCTTTGAAGCTAAATAATTTTATCAATATCAAAATATATCGGATTAGTTTTCAAAAATAATTATAGGATAGGCATATCGAGTTTTTGAAGGTGTTTATATAAGTATATGTATTTATATATGTGAATGTGTGTGTTATGAGGTGCTCGTAAGAATAAAGTGTGTGTATTTATAGGGATAAGTACGCACGGGTTATGAGCTCCTCTTTTTGAGAAAAAAAATATTAACACTATACATGTATTTATATATGTTAGCTTGTTATGAGGTGTTGGTATGGATAGTGTGTGCGTCTGTGTTTACCATGTGTTTTGAGAAAAAGATATTAATACTGTACACTTGTTATTTTGATTTAAAATTGATGCGTTATTTTAACTTTCAACAAACCTCCGATTCCAAATTTCGTCAACCCATACGTAGGGGGAAAAACATGCCTCACATGTATTATCGCGCAGGTTCAGGACGAAGGGAAAATGAGGAGAAGGCACGCACGCCCCCTGAAGTTGAACATGAACACCTGGGTCGCGTTGCTGCTCCAGCTACAGCCCAGCCCAGCCCAGCCCAGCCCCTAGATTGTGTCATCAGTCATCGCCCACATCGCTCGCGCCCCCCATCAAAAAAGCCCCTCCCCCTCCGGGCGGAGCTCCCGAAGCTCCTCCCCTCGCGCGGCCCCCACCAACCCCCCTGGTAACCATCACCGCTGCCCACCGTTCCCATCGCCGCCGCCGCCGCCGCTGTCCCGCTCCTCGCCTATATCATCGTCATCCCTCTCCCTTCCCTCGCGTCCAACACATGACCCCCCGCTCGCCGCCGCCATTGACCGAGTGATTCGTTGCCTCGCTCGTCGCCGCGCCTCCCCCCTCCCGAGCCCGAGCCGAAGCCTTCTACGCCGCCGCAGCGGCGAGATCTCCGGCTGTTTCAGCGATGGTCGCCGCCTCTGGCCTCGCGCCGCCGCGGCTGGCGGCGGTCTCCTGCCCGCGGGTGGCGCGCGGCGGCCAGCGGCTCGGATTCCTCCGATCCGCGCTGGTGGCGTCGGGGCACGCGGCCGCGCAGCTCCGGTGCTGCGCCTCCACCGTCGACGACGGTGTCGTCTCCTCGGTGACCCCCAAGCCCCGCCTCCCCAGGTAACCCCCAGTGCCTGCGTCTGTGCGGCGGCGGTGTGCCCCGTGCCTCACGTGCGATGGTTAGGACTTAGGCGGCGAGATGTGGCTGCTTGTGTCAAAGATATCCTACAGGCTGCTCGCCTCGCGCAGAAGATGCCATTTGCGTGTTGTTCGATCGCGAAGGGTGTTCCGTTGAAGCAATTTCAGTTCGTATGGTTGGGTTTTCCGCTGGTTTTTTGTGGAAATGGTAGGATTTTTCAGGTGATATGCCGTTGATTTAGCTTGGGCTTTAATTTTCATCAGACATGTTGCTCAATGTGCTTTGGCTATTCAGTGGTGGAGGGTTTTAGGTAGGAAATTTGCCGATTCCTGTGATGATTTCGCATTTATTAGATGGGTCGGATCGGATGGTTGGCTCGCGTGGCAAGATGTGCCTCCGGGGCTTGCTTCCTTGTACTAGGTTTTATATGTGCCTCCTTATTATCGAAATGCACTAGTCTGATGTAGTCAGATTGTCATAACTGCTCAGAAGCTCTGATATTTTGATACTCCATTATTGATGTGAAGTTGCCTCAAATCGTTGAGTGTTACTGTTTGTGACCGGAATAGGCCATCTTCATGTATAGTGGAAGAGATGGTACCTCATGACTCCTTATCATAGACCAATATTCTCATTAAATGTGGTGGCAAATGATGCCATTGATGTACCTTACACTGTATTGCAGTGCTATTGTTTCAGTTGGTCCAACTGCACTGGTTGGATTTACTCGTTGATCTGCATTTTTTTGGTTAAGGTGTCTAAATTATTTTGACTGTGGATTGAATTCTCTTGAAATTAATGGGAACCTGTAGGGTCATCGGTATGGGCTCAAAGCTCATTGGATGCGGATCGGCCGCTCCATCGCTTAGCGTTTCAAATGATGACCTTTCAAAAATAGTTGAAACATCAGATGAATGGATCGCAGCACGGACTGGGATTCGGAATAGGCGAGTTCTTTCAGGTACTTTCACTTCACCTTTTTCCATCCTCTTTCACAATAGGTTGCTTTTATTAGGGCCAGCTGTTTCTCCTCTAGATGCATACCAAATATTTGTGGCTGTTTGTTTCCTTTTCTTTTGGTAAGGTAATAATCATGCTTTATCGGTACATCACATTGCCATTGATGATTGAAGTATTTTTACATCCTGGGGTTGCTAATTCTATGAATAGTTGTGACAGATTATGGATGAACATATGTTTTGCTACAAGGCACTTTTGCATCTATGGTCTAGGCTCAACAACACCATTCAGATACCATGGTTGACAGACTATATTATAAAGATAATTTGCTGTTACAAAAAGGAAATTCTGTAAACATGTGTCTTGTTATGTTCCAAGATTCTATGTAAACAGATGTGGCACTTTTCACATATTTTTCTAATTATGTGCGTATCTTTAATACTATAAATGTGAATAATACCATTGAATCATCTAAAAAGAAGAAGAAGAACACCATTAAAACCTATCCTCTTTGTGTTTTGCCAATTTTAAGACAACAGGCATTCAGGTGTGCAACCACACATCATTTCTTCATTTTCTTCAGAAGTAATTTGTAGTTTTCATGTTTAGGAAATGAAACACTGCGGGAGCTTTCAGTACAGGCAGCAAAAAGGGCCCTTGAGATGGCTCAAGTAAATGCTGATGATGTTGACCTTGTTCTCCTTTGTACATCTACCCCAGATGATCTGTTTGGAGGTGCTGCTCAGGTATAGCTAGAAAATATGCATTAGCATTGTAGTTATTGTAATTCACACGCTTTCTTATTTCTTACTAAAAAAATATCTGTCAACCTATTGTATATCTTCTAAAATTAGCATTGCTTTACATTCCCAATTGAAAATAAGAATATTAAAATGCTAAATGGAAATTATGTTCTGTTATTTAAAGTAATGATATTGTCCCCTACGAGTCATTGTTCTGTGAGTGTTTACTCCTTAATCATCTTTATGTTTCTATCGCTCATTGATATTGTGTGAGCTACTGCTTATTCCTGGTTTTTTATTCAAGCCATCTTATTCTTGACAATCAACATCTGTTCGTATTTTAATTTATAACATAATTGGAGTGGAATGAGATGTTCTTTATTGTTAAGTTAATTCTATGAATTGTTGTTCAATGCTTCTCTAGTTACTAAATATATTTCATGTTGGAGATTGACAGTCTTCAATTTACTCATCCATTCACTAGTTTCTATTATATTAGTGTTTTATTGTCCCTGGGAGGCATCGAGTGGTAGATTTATATTCTAGTGTTAACCATGAGGTATGTAATCACAAGGACCAAGTTAATTCGATGAATTGTTGTTCAATGCTTCTCTAGTTGCTAAATATATTTCATGTTGGAGATTGGCAGTCTTCAATTTACTCATCAATTCACTAGTTTCTATCATATTAGTGTTTTATTGTCTCTGGGAGGCATTGAGTGGTAGATGTATATTCTAGTGTTAACCATGAGGTATGTACTCACAAGGATCATTAAATTTTTTTTCTAGTATTACACAACAGTTAACATGCTTATCCTGTTTTAGACAAACTTTTCTCAAATTTTGACCACTAATGTATAAAAAAAAGTCAAAATGATCATGTGTAAATGGTAGAATTGGACTGTTTGAGGAAAAGATTCATAAATTTGACAGCTATTAAAAAATATGACAAGTTATTCGAAATCATGATAATGTCCAAAACATCATATATTCTTCAATAGGGAGTACTATGTTATATGTGAAAGCAAGGATATATTATGAAAGCATGTTTCGTAATGAATCTAGGGATACACAGGTGACCACTCTCAGTAGTTTTTGATATCCTGATGGTTAAAACTAAAATGTTTGGCTGTGCTCTTCTAGTACATCCTATATTTAGTGTCAGATAGAATAGCTATTAAATAATACACACAATGTATCCGCTCTTTGTTTTTTTTCTTATTTCGTGCCTCTATTATTTTAATTGCTTTGATCTTTGATCTAAATCTACCAGTGAAACTATAAATTCTGATCATGAATATTAACTTATTAACTTGACTGCTCTGTTATGTTCGTTTAAAAAAATGGATGTGCACTAATTAAAAACATCTGGATAAACTGTAAACAGGTGCTAGCGGAGGTGGGGTGCACAAATGCATTTGGCTTTGATATCACCGCTGCCTGCAGTGGGTTTATTATTGGTTTAATCACGGCTACTCGTTTTATCAAAGGTAATTCTTTTTGCTCCCTTGTGAGGATCGTTGTCTATGAAATATCCGCAGGAGGTTGTTGTTGTCACCTTGTTGGATTAATATATGACAACTTGGTAGGTGGAGGCATCCAGAATATTCTAGTAATTGGCGCTGATGCTCTTTCACAATTTGTGGATTGGACAGACAGAGGTACATGCATCCTCTTTGGTGATGCTGCTGGTGCTGTTTTGGTTCAGGTATCTGTTATTTTTGCTGAAATATGGATATGCTTCCCTATACCACTAAACTATTAGTGTTAACATCCCATGCTTAAGTTGGTTGTCATAGGCCATTGTTGGGCAAATATTGTAATTTATATTCTGTAACTGTGTAGTGGTACGCATTGTATTTTACACAATCTTTTGCGAGTTATTTAATTCACAGTTTTTTCAGGCATGCAGTGCTGATGAAGATGGCTTGCTAGGTTTTTGCGTTCAAAGTGATGGCAACGGGCAAAAGTGTGACTTATTTTTAATATGTATTGAGATCACATATCTGCTGGCATGTTTTATTAATTTATCTGTTTACCTCTTTTTAGGCACTTAAATTGTGTGTCATCACATATTGAGTCTATCCTGTCCAAGACCAATGGTGCCCCTAACTTCCCACCTAAAAAGGCGACCTTCTCCAACATTGAAATGAATGGAAAGGAGGTTTTTCGCTTTGCTGTGCGATGTGTGCCACAGTCCATTGAGAAGGCATTGGAAGAGGCTGATTTGCCTGCTTCCAGTATTGATTGGTTGTTGCTGCATCAAGTGAGTATCTTATATTGATGAAATTACTTTGACCAAAAGTATCGATCTAATTGACCTGCCATTTCACAGGCTAATCAGCGGATTATTGATGCTGCTGCCAGTAGATTGGATATCCCATCTGACAAAGTTATTTCAAATCTTGCAAATTATGGAAACACCAGTGCGGCCTCAATTCCATTAGCATTAGATGAAGCTGTTCGTGCTGACAAGGTGAAGGCAGGCGATATTATTGCAGCATCTGGTTTTGGTGCTGGACTTACATGGGGTTCAGCTATTGTCAAATGGGGCTAATCATTCTGCCCGGTGAACAGTTGCAACAAAGCAAACACTGTTCCGAGATTTCATGTACGTGGCCAGGGTTTAAGCCTTCCAGGGGTCATTTATCCTTTCCCTGCCCAACATTTTTTTAATCAAGTCTGTCATTTTGCTTGCACATGAAACAGTGGTGCGTCCTTATTCATCAATTCCTTGGGTTCATTACACAGCTTGGTTGTCAGTGTGGTTAGCAGCAAGTCTGGTCGTATTACTCCTAGCTCTTTGTAGTTCAAGTGGGGCGTAGACATATTTGCATCCGGGATTGAACTTAGCTGGCCATGAGAGAATATTACTTTGTAAAGTTACTGGGCCTTCTTAACAGGGTGCGCCCTGAAATTTTTTTTATTGAACTGTGGTCAGCGACTCAGCGTTATGGCAGTGATAAATAAGCATGTGAGTTAGGAATATATGCTGTAGGCCCATCCTGAATGAATGCTTCTTAGCGGAGTTTGTTCCTTTCACTTGTTACACTCAGCTTGTTTGCTTCGATATTTGTTTAGTGTGTGTGTGGTTGCCCCAGATATGATGCTTTTGACGTTATAAGTGATTCAGTTCTATATCTGTTATTTTTACTGTCATTTCATTATGAGCCCGTTCAGTTCTATCATACTGTAAACACGGAATGGGTGTAAACATGGAATTGACAAGAAGTGAGGTGATGAAATGTGACCGGTTCTTATGCATTTCAGTGTAAGCCCTTTCAGTTGTATCGTATTGTAAACATGGATTACCAAGAAGTCGAGATGATGAAATGTGACTGGCCGGATAAGTACTCGAAACAAATGAAACAAGAAAAAAAAACTGGAAAAAAGATTCCATTGCCGCGATTTGAACCCGGGTCGCCCGGGTGAAAGCCAGGCATCCTAATCTGACTAGACGACAGCGGAATTGTGACAAGAGGTAACACGACAATTTACTATTGCTTAAACTTTCACAGTCGCAGCCGAGATTACGACGCAAACCGATGAATCTACTTCCAATGCATCAATGGCCATATTTCTTTTTGTGACGCTAAATCGCATAGTGGGTGATGTGGACGACGTCATCGGGCCTTGATGGCGGATGAGTCTTGTTCCTCATCCGCAACAGCTGATACTCCTTGTACAGGAACCTCCTGTACCGCGGCGCCTCTCCGATCTTCTACGTGTACTCCGGCAACGGCTCGACTCACTTATCACCGTGGACGTTGAGGAAGAAGGCCGGCGAATGCCTGTGCGCTGCTGGCTTCATCTTGTTGTTGGTCAGCACCTTGATCAAATCAGTAGAAAAAAGAACGTTACGTCTCTATCAAACGGACAGATCGCACTAAATGATGTTGGACAATCTGTTTCATGCGTTGTGAAATTTGTGATAGTGTTACCTGGATGACGTCGCCGATGTTGACGACGATGCTGCCCTCGACGGGGTGGGCGGGGACCCAGACGCCGTCCTGGAGGACGAAGGTGATGCAGTTGCCGTCCTGATGCTCGCTGATGCCGTTGTTCTCCTCCGCCGTCACCGGGAAGTAGCGCATCAACGCCATGAAGTCGAAGCTGCGGTCGCCGTTGTACTCCTTGAGGAAGCCCGGCGGGAGGCCCATGCATTCGTTCAGGATCTCCTGGATGAGCATGCCCAGCTCGGTGAGCTTCCCATAGCATTCCTCTAATGCCTCCCTGATGAACAAGTGACCGTTTTTCTTTTGAGGCGGGAAAAAATAAGTGGAAAAGAATCGGATACTTGGATTTCTTTCATAAATTATGATGAAAATGTCGGGGTTTTTTCGATACAAAACTGTAGTACTATCTGACAAATTTCAGTCTGAGTTCTTGACTGGCCTGAATCCTGATGGCTCATCGGGGTACAGGTTGAAGCCGAGCTGAGGATCAAAAGCCAGAAGGTAAAGTGAAATGGTACTAAAATGCTCTACTCAATTCTTTTCAATCCTTTTTCCTTTGGTTTTATTCTGAATATTTTTTTCAGACCTACCTGCAATCAGTTGTTATACACCTTGAAGAGATGAGAGGTAAGAAACGTGATGCTGAGCAGTGGATGCATCACCGTTCACTGCCTCCTCAAATAAGAGAGCAAGTAAGAAGATATGAACGCTATAGGTGGTTGGAGACCAGAGGAGTAGATGAAGAAAATTTGGTTCAAACCCTTCCCAAAGACCTTCGGAGGGACATAAAGCGCCATCTCTGTTTGGGTTAAAGGGTTAGATATGTCTGTCCAAGTATCTTTAAGCCTTTTAGCAATTTTGCACTGATAGAATTGTCCTTTTTGCTGGTATAGGTACCTTTGTTTGAGAATATGGATGAAAGATTGCTGGATGCAATATGCGAGAGATTAAGGCCTACACTACACACTGAAAATGAATACTTTTTGAGAGAAGGCGATCCTGTGGACGAGATGCATTTCATCCTCCATGGCTGATTGGAGAGTGTGATCACTGATGGGGGGGGGGGGGGGGTGGGGGGGGGGGTCGAAGTGGATTCTTCAAACAAGGTCCAGTTAAAGGAGGGTGCTTTCTGCAGCGACGAGCTGCTGACATGGGCATTGGATCCTAAATCTGCCGCTAATTTCCCAGCTTCAACTAGGACAGTGAAAGCTCTTACTGAGGTTGAGGCATTTGCGTTGTGTGCCGAGGAGCTGAAATTCTTTGCCAGTCAGTTCAGGAGGTTCCACAGCAGGCAAGTTCAGCACACGTTCCGGTTCTATTCCCAGCACTGGAGGACATGGGCTGCATGTTTCATCCAAGAGGCATGGCGCCGCTATTACAAGCTGAAGATGGCCGAGCAGCATCGTAAGGAAGAAGAGGCTGCAAACCGGCAAAGCTGCAGCAACCACCACCCCAGCCTTGCAGCAACCATCCATGCATCTCGGTTTGCAGCTAATGCACTCCGAGGAGTTCACAGGCTCAGAAGCAGGGCCAGCCCAGCTATTGTCAGATTGCCAAAGCCTCCAGAACCAGATTTTGCCGTAGATGAAGCTGAGTAACAACAACAATCACGCTGAAAATGCCTGTAAAGCTGTGGGTTGGAAGGATCATGTAGATTATGCACAAAATTCAAATACAGCCAGCACGGAATTTTGCTTGTAAAAGCCCTGTAAGTTTGTAACCACGCCCGTGAACTATATAATGGAGTTGCATGTGACGTAGTTGTAGACTGGTACTGCGGTACTGCTAAATCACATCTATAGGCTACCAGAAAATATGCAGAAGTAAAAAAAAAATCCTCTTCTTGTGCTTGTCAATGTGCTTGTGTTTCGTTTTATCCTCTCATTTCGTCAGTGGAGGGTGGAGACTACGGCGAATTCTTGCGGTGAGCGGAAACTCGAAAATTCGTCATGTTTTCATGAGCGAAACGCTAGTTTTTACGCGATTTTTTGTCGATATCTCGCAAGCCACCACCATCCTGCGAGATGATTTCCCTCGTGCGCCGCCGCCACCGCCGTCTCCACGCCCTCCCCTTCTCCACCCACCACACGCCAGCCGCCGCCTTCTCTCGACGCCACGGCGGTGCTCGAGACGCTCTCCCTCTACGCCAACGACTGGTGCCGCGCGCTCGAGTTCTTCCACTGGTCCGCCTCCCCCGCCGGCGCCAACGTGCCTCCGACCCCGGGCACCGTCGCCCGTGCGGTCGACATCCTCGGGAAGCTAGACTGTAAGAGTGATATTATCATCTTCTGCTTATTGCTAGACCATTTTAGGCTGATTGCAGCAATGATAAGATGATGTCCATGCTTCCTAAAGATAGGCTGCTTTATGTTGAAAGCTTGAAGGAGATTTAATTTGTGTACGTGGGCTTAACAATTAAGTAAAATTTCCTGTCAACTATTGCACAAGTTCACAAAGAAAACGTGTGAAAGGGAAGAGTTATGCGCCGATGTTCTTCTCAGATAGTGTGCTTATTGTTGTGTTTCTCCAAAAGCATTCATGGACAAGGAACATGGTTGTCTGTGCAGGAATAGCCATGATATCTGCACTCATGGGATGCTTGCCAAGTTGAGGATAGACTTGGGAAGTGGGCACTAGGGTGAATTCGGAGAGCTGTTGTTCCTCACAGTTATCATATGATTATTATGGCCAACTGAAATGACGATGTGCTGATGTTTCTCAAGACAGACAACCTTGTCTCAAGGGGGCAATAAATAATAAATTTCACATTGAATTGAAATAGAAATCAATGACAGTGGTAACTCCGACCTTTGCAGCTTCCACTTGGTTGCTTCTGAGAAGACCAAGGATATTAAGGACATCCCATGTCATGAGTCATGGCTATAGGTTAGAACAGTAGCATCCCTTGCATATAAGATCCGTGACTTATTCATACAAATTGCAGGTAAACATACTCACTGACCAATCTGGCAGTCTTCTTGATTTTTTATTCCAGTACTACCCTATGCATGCATTTGTGTGGCATCAAGAACAATATTTTGAGTTGTAATTCACATGATGATCTTTCTACTGGCCCTTGATATGATAGAACTTCGACTTTAAAGTTTAAGCCCAGCTTGAATCGGAACTTCTCTGTTCCTCTATGTCCAGTTACAAAAATTTACATGAAGAAGGATTCCCGTGTGCCCAGTTTGCCTGTCATATCATTTGGACGAACTTAACACAAGTATGCCAGGTGATCATCGAATTTTGCCATACACCCCAATTTTATTTCTGATATTCATTGCACCCTGAACTCTTTATCTCTTTACTTCATGATTAGCTGTAAATGGTCAAAGGCTTTAAAACCTGTGTAATAGCCGGTTTTATCAGGGTTACCACTTCACCGGTACCCGTTTCCCCGTGATTCTAGTTTTCTGATGGTCTAGATTACGGTAAACTGGGTCCAACAAGCAAAAGAAAAAAGAGAGCAAAGTATGTTCAAAGTATATGCTTGTGAATTCTCTCAATTATTTATGTGTTATGTGTTATGCTGAATCATATGTTTACTTTAGGATCAACTTTAACCTTGGTGGGAATTGGTGAGTTTGCTGTCAAATCAGGTGAAATGTCGTTAGGGGGTACATGTACTAGCGGTTGCCACATGGCTGCTGGGACTTGTCTTAGTACCGGCAGGTGTCAAGTGTTATATAGTGGCACAGCCGGACACGATACAGAATAGTTCAATGTGACATAACATATTAGATGTTTTTACTCAGTGCACTAAATTACAACATGATAAAACAAAGAAGGGAGAAAACTAGATCGAGACAATCTCTACATCAATGTGAAACCAAATGTTAAGGAGAAATGTCTTAGACTCCCATTTTGGAATGGCCTTTTAAATATCAAAGGGATATGTTGGACACCAGTCATTTGAGCCGTCCGGAAGCTATTGAACGTGGCTATCATTTTCAGAAATTCACCACTTGAATGACGTATTTTTGTGTAACATTCTTTTTTCTAAAATTGGGTGACTTTTCAATGCAGGGAGCAGAAGAAAGCAGGCGCTTGAGGGAGTGGCATCCACAGATCTACAGACAGTGGAAAGATCATGACTTTGCTAGGAGGATACTGGACACTGACAATTAATTCTTGGTGCTGCAGCTGCCGAAGTTGATGGCTCCACAATCTTTAGCTTGATTTCTAAGCTGCATGGAGGATTCACGAATAGTTCAGGAGCAATGAAGCTACAGCCTTCAAGAGAAGATGCATATTACCAGTACCCATACTTCACCTAGCCGCAGTATTCTTTTGTCGTTTGTAGTCTGTACCTTCTGCTGGGGCTTTATCATGGCAACGGGATGTTCCAGTGTTTAGCTGCCGAAAACCTGTCAGTTGGAGCCAGGTGCTCAGCTGCTCGTAATGGCTTAATACCTCTGCTTTCTGCATCAACCTTCAACTGTGACAACAATACTTGTTTTCTGTTTCCGTAGCAACCGGGTCCGGATATACACCTTCTAATCGAATGGAGAATGATCCGTGTATACGATCATCAATGCTTGAGCAGACACAGGAGTGGCAGCTACAAATGTATGACCACGTTGCTGCTGCGACATCGATATCTCTCGTAATGGAAGAAGCAAGTAGTAGGCCTGACGATATATCAACCATGTGACAAGTTCCTGAACTGGTCCAGGCTAGCTACATACGTCGCCGGTGTTGGTATCCGTCTGGTAGCCGACAGCCTCACCAGAATGGCCTGTCCTGCCGGCGGTCGGTGGCTTTTCGCCTTTTTCACCGGTACACCCACGTACGCGCGTACTCCGGCCGCCGGCAGCTACGACACACGTTCCCTACCTGTCTCCGTCGCCGTAACACGGCTCTGCGAAGGCGGGCCGCTCTATACGTGGTGTACCACGCCACGCGTGCGTGCACGTATGTACGCGCCGCACGCCGCGGCATCCATCGATCGCTTGGCGACCGAGAGGGAGAGGCGCCGTGCGGCCGGTGGCACGACGGCAGCGCGGAGCAGCGCACTAATGGCGCCAAGCCGCGGGGCGGGGACATGTCCGCGACAAATGCGAGACCCCGCGGGTTCGCTGCCGATCGCAAATTAACCGCCGCGAGTGCCGCGATGCCCGACCGTCGGCAAGGTCACACTAATCCACCAACTTCTCGATAGTCTTCCCGTTGAATAATTCATAATTGAATCACTGATGAGAACACACGTAGCATCGCCACGGTGAAACGACGAACTCGCAGGGCCAACGTGACAATGGCTTTGCGCCGCGCAGCTTTCGTTCGGTGACGCGCCGGTTATTCCCGGGCATAGGCCGGGGGGCCATGCATGCATGCATGCTGCCATATTCAGGCATGCAACCGGCCGGCGAAGTCCGCGTCCACAGACACGCAGCGGCGTCCGGCACGGTCCTACCTACACACGCGTCCCTCGACACTTCGTAACGCCGGGCGGACAACAGTACACGGTGGTGTCGACGCTGCCGGCCGGCTGGTCCGGCGAAAGCGGCGTCTCCGGAAGCTAGCGGTGTGTACTGGTATACAGCTAGCGAGCCAGCCGCCCGCGCGCCGGCAAGCCGGGGCCATGCGTCGCCAGCTCCAGCGCCGCGAGCTCCGTGCATCCTTCTCCGTGAGCTTTTCGTTGCACGTACGCATCGTTCACGTCGGCGTCGTGACAGCGGCGGCGCGTGCCTTCGTATGCTGGCGAGCGTAGGAGTAGGACGGTGCCGTGGTTTTGTCACGTTGTGATTGCATCAAGTGCGTCGTGTCCTCCATCCGATTAGGCGATTGCGTGATCGGGGTAGACATGATCATGAGACGACGGTGACGTGTTATCCGTACGCGCCGGGCCAGAAACGAACACTTGGGCTCCCCAACTTGACGCGTTAACCGCTCCTCGAACACGTGCTTGTGGCTCATTGTCTCCTGCCACAAATTTGTCAACCCAAAAGATAGGAAATTATAGTACTATACTGCTGTAGAGAGCAACTAATTAACTTGTGCCGATAAATCAATATCTGTTGATCTCTGGCAGAAATCGCCAGGAAAAAAATGCGAACAGTAACCCTTCCCTTAATTACCCAGTAAACTTAGCCTTTTTCACAGCGATCACATTTATCTCGGTGATAATGTCAATACGTTCGTGATGATCTTTGCTGTTTTGGCGCTACGTGGTGGTGTTCAAGCGGAGTAACTGGTGGTGCAGTGAGCTAGGCAGCTGCATGGCCCCTCCCCTCTCTCAGAGACGTCCAATCCAATCCGGCGCGCATGAAAAAGCGCGAGGCCGAGCGGCGCCCGGTGCGTCGTGGCCGCTTGACCCGGCCGCCGCGCGGCTCGTACGTGTCCCGGCGCCTTGAGCCAAGTGGCACAGTGCTTGCCTGCTGCAAAGCCGGAGAGCCCTCGGCCCCTCGCCTCACACCGCCGGCCACCACCGCCATGCATGCACCGGAAAGGAGCCACCCTTTCTTCCTTTCTCCCATCCGAAGCCGAACGAAGCGTACGCTCGTCCGTGCGCGCGGGAGCGGCAGCTAGCTAGCGCGAGAGACATCACGCACGGCGTTGCCCGGGCTTTCAACAGCATCCGGTCAAAGGCCGCCGTCGAGATCTCCCAGTGAGAACACCAACACCCCCCGCCTCCTGATAGAGGAGCTGCAGGCCAAGTTCCAACGTGCCCAAACTCCCACACCCACCTGGACTACCCTACATAGCTATCTACTTTACCTCTCCCAATTTATATCGACCTGGCATTCTCCTGATCAAACCAAATTAGTACAGTTTAATCACCAGTGATATCCTCTACATCATCTCCTTGATCCTTTTAATCCTTTTAGTTGCAATGTTAGGGGACAGGGTTCTTGTACATGCCAAAAGCATGCAGGTCCTAGGGCAAGCAGTGAAGCTACACCCACAGTACGGGTCAGTACAGTTTACCGCTATCTAAAGTCTAAACTAGTAATGCTCTAGTCTTTTTCTCCATGTGCATTCAGAGATGTGAATATTCTGACCTCAAAAGAACACTGTGTTAGATCCCGCCAGCCACAGGAGGATCCAACGTACACAATATTCTAGTGCTTTTCCGAGCCTTTGTACCTAGGTCTTAATCAAATTTTAATCTCTAGGTTTAGCGATGATCTTTCCTAGCATGCACTTACGCTCTTGCCCAAGAGACAGGGCGTATGTGCCGGTTTGGAGGATGCTTAACCACAAGATCAGGTGGTAAGTACATCGCATGTTGGCTGTATCGCCGGCATTGACTCGGTTGGAACTCGGAATATATTTGCTTTGCATTGGGAACGAATTCGTTCGAACTTTGGTACATTTGCTCGCAATTTTCTGTTAGTACCTTAGTACGGTACCGTACACAGGACAATTGTTGTTGCAGGTTATGTAGGCATTCATGTCTTCCCCTGTCGTCATGTATGGGATCAAAGTATGGTCACCCTGTATTATTACAGCCCCTCTCGTTAATCAACGGCAATGATCAATTTGTTCAGCCACAAGGATCAGCAATATGTTTACCTCGTAATGTCATTCATCGTAATCAGTCAATGTGTTCCACATATTAGTATGGCAGGCTGCCTTTTAGAATAGTCAATAGAGAACTGATTTAGTTCAGATTGAGTACCTCTTTAATTAATTAAACAGTATAATTAGTTCATCTGGTTTCTATCTGTACTTTAGTGCCAATTAACATATGAACAATGTAATTGCTAATTTATGAGGCTGTTTGATTGAAGTCAACGAATGTTCAGATGTTCATGCCAATTTAGAACAGAAGTGACCCTGGACTTTCCAGAGAAGCAGCAATACATGCTTCTTTTTTACTTCATCAGGATATAGTGACAAAATTTAAGAGACAGATAAACTGAGTACTAGTAGAGTATGCAGCACTTGACGCCGTCTGAATCTGTTTTTTAACAGACAGTGGTAATAAGCTAACCAAACCTGCAAGCAGTTGGGACCATGCTGATGCTGCCACTCCTGGTAAGGCTCAGCAGCTACAGGGGAATTTGGAGAAAGTAACAAGGACAATCCTGGTATTATAACTGAATCAGATCAGGACATGCACAAGGTAAAAATAAACAGGCACCAAGTTTTGGGGAACATCCTTCCTTAAAAAGTGACAGCCCAACCAAAACTCAAGATACATAGTTGGATTAAAGAATTACAACCAAGCTGGCATTATGCCTAATTGTTTTTCTTAAGCTCTGTCCTAATTGGCAGTTTGGCATAGGACAGTGCAGTGGGCCATGAGATTAGGAGAGATCACCACTGCTTCTGTATAAATACAAGCCCCTTGAGTCCATTTCTTCTTAGGCCTAGCTGCTTCCATTCTTTTCTGAGTTCAGTTCTGTACCCTTCTCATCTTCTGTTCTGCTCACTTCTCATTACATATAGTACACCATTGCATCTCCTGTCAGGACAGAGCTAGTCTGAACTCTGAATATGCAAACGCGGATGAGGTCTTCGTTGCTGCTCATGGCCTCTCTTGTGTTCCTCCTCCTGGCTACAAGAGCACGTGGTATGTATGCTTCATCCATGGCTAGGCTGTCCATCCATCTACTTCATTTCTGGTTCATCGATCAGTAGAGTATTAATTTCACTTGGAGTGATCATTGAAAAACTTTTTTGTGCTCCTGAAAATGCAGGGATCAGGCTGGACAGGCAGCTACAAGAAGCAATCAACAAGAAGGCAAGTACTAACAGACGAGCAATTCCAACTTTCCAAGTAGTTCTTCATGTCAGAAGAGAAATGCTCAATGTTGCTCATATCTTTGCATCTTTGTTTCAGCAGGAGATCATGGGTGACTCAAAGGCCGAGCAATCATCAAATACAGCTCGTTTGATGACGAACAAACAGCACTGCACATCCGATGGGCGTTGCAACTCAGGTACAATGGAGCAGACGACTCCCAGTACTCCTGTTGTTGCGAAGGATAGCGAAGTGGTCAGTGCGATTGCACGATCTGTACCAAGGTTTCATGAAGATTACTACGGGCCAAGTGGCCATGAACCTAATCACCACTGAGCACAGCTAACTAGCTAGATATCATCTTAGTTTTGTCCCTTTTATTTTATCAGCAACAGAAACTTACTGTCTTAGTAGTAATTCGTAGTAGTTCTTCTCTAGTTCTCTCCCTGATCGATGCTGCGTTTTGGCTGGAAAATGTAAAGGGAGAAGTATTATGCAGTTCTTCACCAACTCGCTATGATCATTAGTACTGTGTGCTACTTGAGTTTAGTTCTTTCAGCTCCTGCTCTCATCCTGATTATCTCTGATAATTGCATGCGTCGATTTACGTGCGAGGCCCATATAATTATTCCATTCTGGGCAGTAACGATATTACACTAGTTATTGATGTCAGGACACACTAGGACAGCAAGAAATCCCACAGTAGAAAACTCAGCAACACAGTCGCCGAGCCGGCATGCAGGCATTAACATTAGGGATCTTGTACACGGCCGTAACACAGTAAAATGGCTAGTGACGCTGCTGCAGCTTTTCGCATCTTTCACCCTCCTCTAGCAGCTTTAATAACCCAACTGTTTTTTTTTTGCGACGTTTGATGCAGGAAAGGCGAAAAGGCCACTGGTGCAGGCTGAGGCAGGCGCAGCAGCGAAGCAGCAGCAGAAGCAGAATCAGGTCAGTGTACTGTACTGCACTACTCCCAGACTTTCAGAGATTCAGCTGAACAATGTTGTCTTGTCACGCATGAAATGGATTAACTTACCTCCGGCGATGTGAACTTCTGCAGAGCACGGAGAGATCAGACTATGCCAAGCAGGAGAAGGAGGCGGCGTCGACGAGGACGACGTACCCCGACATCCTCGACATCGCCGGAATGGACTACTCACCGGCGACGAGAAAGCCGCCCATCCACAACTGAGTGGCACGCACGCACGCAGCACTAGCGGCTTAGTGCTTGCTGTATTAGCTTTGGTTTAGCAGTTTAGCTACTAGCAGCTAGCTTAGCCATGGCTAGCTTCTACTAGCTAGCTAAGTATAATTAGCTTTTGCTAGCACGCAGTGCGAGCCCAGATGATCTAATAGAATAGTAGTGCGTACAGCCAGTGACGGATACTGGGACAGCATTGCAGGAAATGCTGCACCTTTTGTGAAGAAGATGATACTACAAAGCTTGACGTCTCTCTCGTGTATCTCGCGGATGTAACATGCGCGCGCCTGTGTAACACCGCCCTTTTGACCGCTAGCTAGTTAACTAGTAGCTCGTTTGATCTCTCCAAATGATACTATATTCAGTCAGTTCATCAGTGAGATAGATCGGTTAACTTGCACACATGATTCTACTGTGATGCGAGTTATTATGATAGTCGTTAGATCCATCTCTTCTAGCAGTAGTATGCTACTAATTAATTAAGAGCTGCATAGGTTGGTAAGAGAAATTTGTCACATGCATGCCGGGTGGGCTAAGGTTCGCAGCAGGGACGCGCGTAATGGGCGCGGCCCGTACGTGCTGGCTCGTGCCGCCGCTCGATCGAGCGGATCAGCCGATGGATGCATGCATGGACCCTGGGACACGATGCTATCGCGCGCTAGCTAGCTAGCGGCCGGCGGCGAGACATCGCTGTCCGGCGAGGGATGTCTCGCCGCGCGCGAGAGATATGCGTGCGCCGACCGATATCTACTCGCCCGATTGGGCGGCGCCCGCGGCCACAACGTGCGCCGATGGCGATTTCAAGTGGGCTACGGCGTGCCGGCGCCGGAGGCTGCAGCCCTCGCGTCTTAGACCATCGCGTGCGGTGCGAGAGACGGGCAAAGACATCGCGGCGCCATCCATCCATCCGCTCGCTCACCGTCTAGCCGTCGACATGAAGTGGACTCGTGGTCCGGTTGGACAGTAGAACTGTGTGTAGTAGGAGTATTATGTTCCCAAACCATTTTCTTCAAAGTCAATAAGAAATATATAACTTCTACTATTTAATTCTTATACGTAAATTCAAAGAAATTTATATAAGTACGATATTATGAATGCTTTTTTACGATGAACTTGACCGGACAGTAGTAAAGTGCCTGATTAACTTGCTCTGTGCTCAAGGAATTCAAATTGAGTTGTGCACCATTACAACGCTGGCAGCTTGTCATGAACACCAGCATATGAAGCTGTCAGCTGGTAGTAGTCAAGCATTGGAACTTGGAAGTGCCGTGAAAAATAAGAGAAAGAGAGGAGCACCACTATATACATATGGGTCTGAAGTAAACCGCATAAAGATGTTAGTGATACATCTTAGAGATAATATAAATATATTAAATATATCACACAATATGTTCATGATAAATTAATTTGTTACTTCAAATAAACATTACAATTATTGATTAATAAATAAGACACTTAATATAATATGATGCTATTTTTAAATGATCTCTAATCATATATTATATGAGAGAAAAATATAATTATAAAATCAACATATGTATTATTGATAATCATATCTTATACATGATATAAAAATATCAAATATATGTTAGTAAATATATATTAGATATACATTAATGATCATATATCATATATAATGTATAAATAACATAAACATATGTTGGATAATATACTGCTGATATTTTATGTATTATTTGTAATCTTAAATGATATTTATATGGAATTTTTAGATTTAAGATCATAGTTAGATTATTTTAAAACTATCGAACACTAATACGTAACGAGATAGGTATAAAAATATTTTTTGAGTTTGCTATGAAATATATAATAGGATATAAGTAATCAAGATAGAATTCACCTATTATATGTGGAGAAATATATATAGACTCTCGATATAATACATTATGAAAGTACATGGCTATATTAAAATGATTGAGGAGTCAATTATAAGTTTATAATTTATCATAGGATATCGAGTTATTAAGAGGATAACACAAATCTTATTTTGAGCTTGATTGATATCATAAGACAAAAAAGATTCATACATAAAAGCATTACATGTTCAGTCAATATGATCTTTACGTATACTTTAGTGTTAATATGCCTTATTAGATATCGCTATTAACAGGGTGACTGGAAAGATATTTTTGGATCGTGATCAAATATACGTAAATCTACAGGTCACATGTTTAATGGAATGAAATACTTATTTAAATGTGATTCGGATAAGGATTTAATTTGGATAGAGATCTGATTAAATTTCTATTGGGCCATGGATCCTCAGTAGAAAGTCTATATATAGGGAGACGAGAAGATCAAGAATAGAACCTATGTTTATCTCAAACAAAACCCTAGTCATCATCTCCTGAACCAAATCTTAGCCGCTCGTGAATGCTGGTAAACCTACAAATCTTCGTTTTAGGCATGGATGTGTGGATATCGATGAAGGCATTATTTATTGTAGCGTTGATCAACATCAGGATCATGATGATCAATTACTTTATCACGCGTGCATGGTTGGATCAACTTTTTCAACTCTATTTTCGCTGTACTGTACGTCTTGTGATAACGTTTAATGATCGATGTTTTGTATGATGTTCTAAGTATACACAGTAAAACAATTTTATTTTATACTATAGTAATCTACGTATTACTGGCGCCGTAAGTTTCTGACGTGTTCTTGATCGATCGATCGCGTTACAGGCTTGCAGTGCGGCAAGAATTAGCTAGACCTTCACTTCTCTTCTGTCGCAGCATGGACGCATGCATTGGAATGTGCACTGTTCTAGTTGCAGCAGCAGATTGTATATAGAAGAAGAACCGGATCAATGCATGCAACATTTGTAGCAGCAATCTACAGTATTATTCTATATCTATTCAGTTCTGACCGGCCTTTTTGTTTACTGTTTTCTCAGCGCTTGCGTTATTCTTGTACGGCTGTATGCTGACAACCAGCTGACAATTTTGATGATTGCCTTGCCTGTCTGCCTGCGTGTCATCGCTCTGAAAGTCTGATCGATTGGAGAAGAAAATTAGTGAGGAGTCACGTGAAACAAGGCGGATATGTATGTATTCAGTGCACGCCCATCCTGCCCTCGATTTTTCTACTCGACCACAAGACTTGATAACCCGTAGTATTGAATACTCACGACAGACTGAAGCTAAACCGTTTCCTGAATATACTATTGAGCTGGATTTCAGTGGAGCTGAATACACTGAAGCTAAATTATTTTAGAAATCTGAGGTCACAAAACAAATGGAGAAAATTTTACTTCAGAAGCTCTGAATTTGGCAGAAGACTTCAGGACAAAATTTGTGTACTGGCCGGCCTGGACCATCAGTCCATAGGCCCAACTCACTCAACCAGGCCCATGAATTCCCATGAATTGGTACTTACTGGGCCGATTGAGTTATTAGGCTGAATTACACGTATCCGTTTGACCTCCCATGAGGCTGGCCGGAGATAGGAAAGCAAAGCTGCATGCAGGAACGCCAGGAGCAGCTACTATTTATGGGCATGGCAGTTTTGGCGGGTGCAAACCACGGTCCACCCTGGAGGTCCGTCTCCTCGCGCATTGCCATAATGCCATCACGGAGCTCCCGAAAATGGCGCGGTAATGGGAGCAAACGCAGAAGAGGAAGGCAGAGGGGGGAGAGAGAGGGAGTGAGGCGATGCCCGAGGGGAGGAAGAGGAGATCGTGAATTGGGTTTCGACGCAGAGGAAATCACGGGAGCAACGCGTTGGTAGGACGACGGCGATCGATCTGGCTTGGTCTCCTGTAAAGATTCTGCCCATGGCGCCGTCGGCCACCTCGCCCATCGGCGGCGGCGGCGGCGGCGCGTGTGCCGTGATCTTGCTCTTGTTCCTCGCCAACGTCTGCGTCTCGGATGCTGGTTCCGATGGCAAGCGTGTTCTGCTGTCAGGTTCGTGCAGTTGGCCTGTCCATGGCTTCGATTCATCTCAAAGCCTAATCAATCAGTTTTGCGCAAATTCATGACTCGCACCATGGGAACATGCAGATGAGCAAGGAAGAAGGGGATTGCTGGCTACATGGAGGCGATTGATCGTCGAGACACCATTGCCGGGCAGCGGTGCTGCTGCTCCTCCTCCAGGAAACAACTCTCTTGTCCTGGCTTCGGCGAGGACTCACCGGAGCGACCCCCTCGCCAACCTCACCATGTACAGCGGTGGCTGGAACATCAGTGATCAGCATTATTGGGCTGTAAGCCAGATTACACCCCAGTTAATTCATCTTATAATTCTCTGCATTTCATTTGGCCACTCCGTTCATCTTGTACGTTCTGTTCATCGTGCAGTCCGTCGCATACACCGCGGTTCCCCTCTTCCTCGTCGCCATGCTGTGGTTCATCGTCTTCGGGATTGTTCTGCTCATCATATCCTGCTGCTGCTGCTTCTGCCGGAACAAGAGCAACACCTACTCGCCGGCGTCCTACTTCAGCTCGCTGATCGTCCTGATTATATTCACCTTGGCCACAATGTAATTGCTCTAACCATTTTTTTCAGTTCTCGTCGCCAGTTCACCATTTCTTTGATCGATCAATCTGTTAAACTAATGAAATCTTGCTAATTTCGTTACCCGTTTGGCGTTTAATTTCAGTGCAGGATGTATCATACTGCATTGTGGCCAGGAGCTGTTCCATAGCAGCACGATCAAAACCGTTGATTACGTTGTCGGACAGGGCAACTTGACGGTGAACAACCTGAGGAACTTCTCTGGCAGCTTGGCTGCAGCCAAGAACATTGGGGTGGACCAGATCTTCCTACCAGTTGATGTGCAAAAGAAGATCGATGTCATCGAGGAGAAGCTGAATTCTTCAGCAAATGAGTTCTCCACTCGCGCACTTGAAAACTCCAGGAAGATCAAGACCGTGGTGAACAACATGTGCGTATGGCTGCGTAATAAACCAATTTGCACTGAAATTTTACCTGGATTTTTTTAATGTAGTAACTGTGATTTCTTGTTGCTGCTTTTAGGCAGTACAATTTGATGGTTATTGGAGCTGTAATGCTTGGCCTTGCAGTACTCGGATTCCGTAAGCATTAACAAATCTTTGACCTGATTCTGCTTGTACTGTCAAAGCTTCTCTTGCAACTGACCTTGGCTTCCACTTTTTTCTTTTTGCAGTCTTCTCCATACTGGGCTTGCAGTTTCTTGTCTCACTGTAAGTAAAAAACTTCTAATTAAAGCTACTTAGCGCAAAGTTCAATACATGAATCTGTTCTTGCTGTTTTCTAATCTTCAGAAACTCCATCTCACATCTATGCAGGCTGGTGATCGCTGGATGGGTTGTTCTTGCCGTCACAATCATGATGTCTGCTGTTTTCCTTCTCCTGCACAAGTAAGCCTGAATTTTCTGAAGAAAGGCATTTGCAGTAAGCATTGTTCAGGCACTGAGACTGACGGAACTGCACTTGCTGCCGCGTGCAGCGTCGTCGCCGACACGTGCGTGGCCATGGACGACTGGGTGACGCACCCGCAGGATCACACGGCGCTGGACGACATCCTCCCCTGCGTCGACGTCGCGACGGCGAACGAGTCCATGTACCGGAGCGAGGAGGTGACGGCGCAGCTGGTAGCGCTCGTCAACAACGTCATCGTCAACATCTCGAACCGGGACTTCCCGCCGTCGCTCCGGCCGCTCTACTTCAACCAGTCCGGCCTGCTGATGCCCATGCTCTGCGACCCCTTCAACCCGGACATGAGCGCCCGGGCGTGCGCCCCCGGTGAGGTCACGTTCGACACGGCGGCGGCGGAGTGGAAGAAGTTCGAGTGCCAGGCCACCGGCCCGCCCGGGTCGGAGGTGTGCACGACGGAAGGGAGGGTGACGCCGACGGCGTACGGGCAGATGACGGCGGCGACGAGCATCAGCCAGGGGCTGTACCAGTACGGCCCGTTCTTGATGGATCTCCAGGACTGCAGCTTCGTGCGGGAGACGTTCACGGCGATCAGCGACAACAACTGCCCGGGCCTCGAGCGGTACAGCCGGCACGTCTACCTCGGCCTTCTCGTCATCTCCGGCGCCGTGATGATGTCCATCGTCTTCTGGATGGTGCACACGCGGCAGCGACGGCGGCGCACGCTGAGCAAGCAGATGTGAACGATACAATGGCGATATGGCAATGCCTGCCATGCCCTGTTTCATCAATCTAATCTTCTGATTTGTAGTATATGATGTGAATGAATGATGTCAATACTCAGTATGTGAAAGTGACAAAAAAATATGACTTGTAGTTGCTCCCTTTGGTGGCATCATTTTTGCTCAAAATGCCTGTTCTGTGCTTAAGCTAGAGAAAAATGCGAAATTAACTTCTGAAAAAACAAGAACACTAAACAGCGATTCCAAGCACGCATTTTGAATTCAGATAAGTTACTTTTGCTCGATTTTGATCAGAGGTATCTCTCCTATTGGTCAAAATTTTTTGCCTCTGTACATAAAACATACATATTTTTCTGAATGAGAAATGGGACTAAACAGATTTGCATAGTGCACAGGAAGATACGGAGTAACGAGTCATGAAGTGTGTGGGTTCAGATGTTTTGCTTACCCGTGAGCCCTGTAGGCCGTAGAACAGGCCTCATCAAAGCCTCCTATTCCAGATTCCATGGGGCATATTTTCATTTGTTTCTATAGGCGATTTGGTCTTAAACATTCGTACGTAGCAGCTGCAAATATTCTATACTGATGGTGCATACTTGACATGACTGAAATTTGAGATCGCCGGGAACCTGGGACAAACCTCAACTAACAACTATCCACATGCTTGACGATGTGAGTAGTGGACTGCGACAACATGAACTGATTAATTTCGCTGTTTGAGTCCAAAAAAGAATCTGTTATGCAACCATATCTGCTTGCTCCCGCTTTCTACCTCTCTTTTGTCCCTTCGAAAGCTGTGAACTTTGGTAGATCTTTCACTGTTCACCTGTGACCTGCTTCTGCAGTTGCCCAGCATAGGAGCAGGAGGGTGCCATATTTCTTCAGCCTGTTCTTAGTTTTCAGCGATTTGCTAGCGAGGCGTGAAGAAAGCTTTGGTGACGACATACGATTGTTCTGCCGATGTAGGGGTGCGTTATCCGCTAGGCTTAGGCATTGAGACAGTCATAATACATGACAAAAGTCACAAGCCTCACCTGTTCCCATGCCCGTGCAGCCGTCCGATTCGTACCCGGAGAAACGGACGCCCCAGATCACCCGCGGCTCCCATCTTTGTTCCCTGACAGTACAATCCTTGATCGCTATAAATTCCAACGATTTGCCACACGGCGTCGTCGATAATTCGATCGGGCAGGGGCGGATCGTCGGAGAGAGCCACGTGAGCGGAGACTCCGGCGGCGGCGGCGAAGTGAAGTGAGGCGATGGGGATGGACTGGTACGCGTGGCTGTCCGCGGCGAGGCTGGACCCGGCGGTGGCGTACGAGTACGCGCTGGTGTTCTCGCGCAACGGGCTGGAGGCCGACGACCTCGCCTACTTTGACCACGAGTTCCTCCACAGCATGGGTGTCTCCGTCGCCAAGCACCGCCTCGAGATCCTCAAGCTGGCGCGCCGCAGCCGCCGCCGCCTCGTCGCGTCCGTGCTGTCGTCCCGCCTCGTCGCCGCCGTCGACCGCGTCGCCAGGTACGTGCGCGCGCTCGTCGTCGTCGTCCACGGCCGGGAGGACGAGTCCTCGGCCCTTGTGCTCGTGCCGAGCCAGCAGCTGCAGCCCGACGTCGTCGACAAGACGCCGAGGAGGAGCAAGTCCAAGCCCAAGACCAAGGAGGCCGCCGCCGCCGCCACGCCGAAAGCCACGCGGTCGCCGGTGCTGGCCATCCGCGGCAGGGCCGCCGCCACTGTGCACGCCGTAAAGGACGCCGAGAAAGGCGGCGGCGGCGGTAGTGATGACATGGTCAGGTGGGAGCGCTTGTTCCAGAACCTCAATCCCAACTGAGTGCGCGACGTTGACGATGCCGCGCGCTCGCGAGATCACGCGGCGGCGGCGGATGCAGCGGTGTGTTAGGGTTAATGCTTGTTCGTGTCCATGGTTTGGTAAGAGTGGAGCTAGCACTGTGCTCCTCCTCCTCCGAGTGCACTGCTCCGGCGCCATTGCTACGGTCGTGCTGCATCTACAGGATGCACGGTGCATGATCTGGACGCAATTCACGCCATTGGAGCGGGTTGGGTTGCTCCCCTTTGTCTGTAGCTAGCTCGTGGTGAGGTTGTTGCTGTACAATAAATGCACATGCAGTGGTTAATTGCGATTAATCGTGTCAAATAAAATCAACCACGCCTCAGTAATTTCTGTGCTCTTTGGCTCTGTGATATTTGGTTCACGTACACATAAAAAATAAATGCTCTCATAAAAAAATAAAAATTAAAAGATTGCTAGGAATTCTCCGTGGATGCAACTGTAACTGCGTTGATCTTAATTTGGCAGGTACACCTCTCTCACGTGGCTACAGTTCTATGTTACGGATTTTCTTTTGGCAAACTTCCGCAACTGTAGCTGACGACCTGACGGTTTTTGTCAAATAATTAAGTGGAGGTTGCTCACTAGCCCTCCTGTAGTTGTTACAATTGTATACTAGTTTTGGTTGCTTCAGTACAGATGCACTTCTTGCTTGATTGGTACGCATAGAGCAGTTAAGCATCTTTTTTCTCATTTGACGTGTATGGAGTTCATCCATGTATGTTGTATATTTGTATAAGTGGCAGTATAATATGATTGGATTATATGTAAGAAATGAACAAATGAGGACAGGAATGCTTCAAAGTCTAAAATACATCATCAACCAAGCTTGACATAAAAAAAGGAACGCAGTAAACTGTCAAGAAAAGATGACCATATTTGAGTTTCTGAAGGCAGTCCAATTGGCAACTTCAAACCAAAACTGGTTGTTTTCATGGTCGTGTAAACCTGTAATTGTTCAGTTTTTATTGTTGTGTTCAGCTTCACAGGAAACAGCCTGCTGGTTAGCTGTTGTCGCCTGTCGGTAGATGGGGGTGTTGTAGACGGAATAACTGCAGATAAACTTCTGTAAAGACAATCCAACCAAACAACCGTACGTCAATTCATACCATTTAAGAAAGACAGTACTTCATACATTACTGCGGTGTGATTTTCAGTCGGTAAGGTCACTTTTGGAGTTTTGGAAGATTCTGTGGGAGTACGGACAGTGAAAGCTAAGTAGTACTCCTATATCACTTTTTACTTCAGTGATACTAACTTGAGTGTGCAGCATAAACCATGAAAGATTCTCTTTCTCATAGGTCATAATCTACCACAGTTATTGTTCCAGTGGTTGATGAACTCGAGCCATCAGAAAGATATCCGTATAACAGTTTCAGCGTCAGCAAAGAAATCTAATCTGTTGTAGCTTCCATTTCCCAAGTTAATTCTAAACTGATACGAGTACTAACACAGCAAACTATACAGGCGAAATCGATGATATTGTAAGTACTGGCAGAATTGATTTATAACCAATTTCTAACATGTAACACTACTAAAATTTATAGTTAGTACTCATTCACAGTAATAGACAAATTTCATGGGAAACTCCTAGAAACAATTTGGACAAACACGGTCCCAAAACTACTTATACCCCCCAAAAAAAGAATCAGAGTTGGAGATATAGGGGGATTTGGAAAGATATTTCTCTACTTGCATGATTCATCGTTGGAACTGCATTTCACCTGCCGCTTTTGAGCATACGGTATACCCTCATTCCTCCCTTCTCTGTTTCGTCGTACTCTGTCATAAGATGTTCTTCATCCCCCCTACTCTATCTTCACAAGTACAAATCTCATTTTTAGAATAACTAAGCTTGGGGCTTCGATTACACCCTTTGTTAGTTCAGTAACTAAAACCGAAGCATATTTCAGAACAGGTATCAAGTATATATATGATCTAACATCTCCTTCACAATCCTAAGTTTGTAACTAGTTTAATTAGCACGCTTAGAATGGAATGATGGATGAATGCACATGCTTTTCTAGGCTATTAAACGGTATGATTTTTATAAAAACTTTATATATATAAATTTCTTAGAAAACTGTTTTAAATACAATTTTCAACTTTATAATAGTTAATTTATTTCTTTTTACCCTCAAAGAATTATCACAAAACATTCAGCTATTCAGCCATTCAGCACAAAAGAACAGGGACTAGTATAATCTAATATCTCCTTTATGACTTCACATACTACCACTGCAATACATTTCTTACATCCATCACTGGCTGCTACAATATGGGCATAATGTAATCTGCACTAACAACTTTCTCAGTATCCTAAAATTATGCATTCTTGTTTCATGTAACTCAGGAGCATTGGAGGTTAGTTACATAGACAAAGCTTTACAATGAACTGACAAATGCATGGGAAATTGGCAAAATGCTCCCATAGTTGCATTACCTTCAGTATTCTTTAGTATAACTTCTTTTCCCAAAAAAAAAAGGTAAGGAATCATATTCAGGCCCATGCTAGTTCAAATCATAAAAGTTACAGTGCTTAAACTTTCAGTGATCAAGCATTGTTATTTGTCAAAAAAGGGATACATTAAATTGCTTCGAAAAGACGAGAGTACGGGACTACCACTTTTCACTGAAACAGAGGAAATGGAGATAAGGCCCTATCTGAAGACCATTTTTCTTTCTGTTTTTTTGTCAAAACTCTAACTGACATCCTTTCTTTGTCAAATATTTCTGTAATATATAAATCAAAATTTCCATACTGATACCTCTAGTTAAACATGTAAACATTTTTTTTATCAAGGGCAAGCCCCCATTTCTATTATCAGAAATGTATTTCAATTACAAAACCCAACAGTTGACACAAGCCAAAGCGTACTAAACAGGTCCCTGACAATTTTGGAGGGCACCATCCCACCCCGCTGCCAAAGAAAACCCTAGACTCAGGAAGTATAAGAAACAAACCTCTAAGCAATTTTGCGGGCAAATATCTAGAACTAAACTCGAAGCAAAAAGCAAGACTAAGTTTTGCTAACACCAAGGTCCAAACTTCTTACATCACAACATCGTGCAACCAAAAAGACATCACAGCAGGTGAACATGTAAACACATAAGAGTTGCAAACTTGCCATAGCCCACAATAACAAGCATCAGCAAAACTCAACATATGAATATAGTAATTCAACGGCTGGATTCAACTAGAATAGTAAAATAAAAAGATAATGAAAAACACACTACTTCACTATATTTTTTAAGGAAGAAACTAGAAACTTAACTATATTTTACCAGATTTTTCGGACATAAGAGAACTGAAATTCTGAAAGTGGTGAGAAATAAAGGAATATGTGCCTGACATGATTGTAGAGCAGTCTAAAATGAGCTACATCACGAGCTCCACTAGAATGTATGTAGAAGATGTCTAACTAGTGACTAATAAAGCAGATGATGAAATGGTAAGTACAATGAATAAAATGCTCATAGAGCTCTAACTTTTCGTCTGATTTGTTACAATTCAGGACATGCCAAGCATGCTGAACATTCTCTTGAAAAATATGCAATAGAACATATGATTTGCGGAAAAAGGCCAGTCATAGATGTAGCTAGTAAAAATGGGGCCACCGGATTGATCCCGCATTTATCATTCGTTATGCTGTACTAATTAAGTTAGAGATTGGCTAGTCAAACGAATTGATTAACAGATAAGACAAGAGAATTAGATAGAAGCAGCTCCGTATTATTA
Source organism: Oryza coarctata (assembly GCA_030770085.1). NCBI lineage: Eukaryota > Viridiplantae > Streptophyta > Magnoliopsida > Poales > Poaceae > Oryza > Oryza coarctata. The sequence continues at coordinate 20,560,738 of CM061468.1, forward strand.
GTTGCATAAGCATTCCATGACATGCTGGGGGATTACAGACTACTATATACATTGGGAGAAACTGTGAAGCACACAGAAATTCTTCATTGGTTTCGGCTTACCAGGCTTAAGTGCACGGCGAGAACATCCCGGATCCTCTCCCCTTCCTTGTCCTTCTCTCCCTCAAAGTCCGGAAACAGTTCCGCGGCGGCACCTTCCTGAACTTCCTCAGGAGCCGGCTCCCCGCATTTGATGAGAAAATTGTGGAGAAGACAACCAGCAACCACGACATACGGCAGCGCCTCTTGGCACTCGCCCTTCCAGCATTCGTCAAGAAGCCGCCACCGTGATCGCACATGGGCAAAGGCATTCCTTACCAGCCGCATCCCGTGCAAGTGAACATGGTTAAAGATGCTCTCTTTGGACATGTCATCCTTGGCGTCCATGTCATTATACGGTGTCACGAGCCATGGGAGCATCGGGCAGCATGCTGGCCCCAAGAAGTAGCGCGGCACTGAGCCGCCGATGAGCTCGCCCTGAGGAGCGTTCGCGAGCACCAATGATTGAGAGCTGTACAGCTTCGTCCGTGGGAGGATTTCCGCCGGCGCCATCGCCGTGTCCCACCCAACGGAGACGTCGAGAAAGCGGCCTTCGGCGTCCACCAGGGCCTGCGCTATGACGGCGTCCCCGATCCGCGCGTAGCCGAGCGCGCCGCAGCAGTTGGGAAGGGAGAGCGCGCAGAATCCGGGGACAGCGCGGGCGATGCGGTCGGGCGCGCCGAGGTCGAGCAGGATGGCGAGGCGGTCGGCGATTGCGCGGCAGACCTCGTAGAATGCGCGGGCGGCGACGGCCGGGGACGGGAGGCCGAACCGGCGCGCCACGGCCCGGGCGGGCGCGGCGTGGGCGAGGCGGAAGAGCGCGGCGCCGAGCTTGTGGTCAGGCGGGAGCGCGAGGGAGGACGAGGAGGAGGCGGCGGCGGCGGGGTCGGAGAGCGCGAGGGAGTGGAGGAGCTGGAAGAATGCCGGCCTGGACAAGCGGAAGGCGTCGCGCCAGGCGGAGTCCGGGAGGGAGTGCGACGCGGAGAGGAGGCGGAGGAACCACGAGGAGGGGAGCGGCGGCGAAGGGGTTGGCGGCGACAGCGAGATGGAGGTGAGCGTGAGGGTCTGTAGGTGGAGCGGCATCATCGCGAGCAGGCGGGACACGGCGCGCGCGGCGGAGAGGACGAGCGGGTCGAGCTCGAGCATCTGCGACGGGTGCAGGAGCAGGTCCCGGTCCGACGCGAACCGGAGCGCGAGCGACACCGACGACGCCAGCAGCGCCAGCAACGACGTCAGCTGCGGCGGCGACGGTTCTTGCTCCGGCGGCGCCGGAGCCACCGCCGTTGCGGCACGAGACCGGCGCTTACGGCCTGCGGCGGCGACCATCCTCGCCTCCTCGGTGCGCAAGCGGGCGGCGTACTCCTGCGCTTTTTGCGGGTGGCGATGGCGACTAGAGCGAGCAAGTGGGCGCCGCACGCGGGGAGAGAAGCGCGCGCGCATGTGCAACTGGGTCAAGATGGGCTCCCCTGCGCCTCGGGCTTGACGACGACATGGGCTTTTTCTCTGCGGCGTTGCTGCTGCTGCTTGCGGCAGTGGGTGGTGGGGCCCAGTCGGTCGTCTTCCACCTCGGGAGAGGGGAAGCATTGTTGCTGGTGCCAGTGCCACCCACTTCGTCGTGCAGTTGTCACGTCGGAGTAAATTTTCCAGTCAGCTCGGGTCGGGGTTCCGTTCCAAGTTCCAACCGGATTTTTGTTTCCGAGAAAAAGGGTTTTGTTTGTGGAGAGGAAACCAGCTGGTTGAAAAGTCTATTTAGGTTCCGATTGGGTCTCTAATATGTGGGGTTGTTCTGGCCCAGAAGTGTAATCTTAAGTGCTAATCTTAATATTGGATTGGGCCTCACTTAAAAATTTTGGACTGGGCCTCATCAAAAAGGGTGGCTGGTCCAGCCCAGGGAAAAGCCGTGTATAGAAAAAAAAAGGGTAAAATAAGGCGTTTTTTCTCAGTGTTATACACGCATGATGGATATTTAGTTTTTATGTGAACTTCAAACCCTTATATATACACATGCATACTCACTCTTACAAACATAAATGTACACCTTGCCTTTATAAGCGCTTTAGAGAGAATTATAGGAAAAAAAAAATTCTCCATGCTTTTTCTTCACTTGATTCATGCAAACCAAAAGATAGGAATGGTAAAATTTTTTTATATAATTGTTGTTATGCTATGTTTTTCCTATCGGGAATGCTACGGAATAGGACCCCGTTCCAAGGCGTGGAATGGGATCCTCTCAGTCTCCTACCCCTTCATCCTCTCCTAGGACATGATGGGAGTCACAAGCTTGCTATTGCTTGGTCTAGTTGGCAAGCCACCTACCACCAATGTTGACACCTCGTAATGCGCCTCCTCTCTATCGTTCTCTCACTCCTCTTGCTTAGGGAGGAAGGGATCATCGTAGCCATCGTCAAACCTAGGGAGGATGGGGGTCACCGTCGCTGCTGTTGCATCGAGGAAGGACAAGGAGCGTCGCCACTGTCACTGTCATGGTGCACAAGGATCACTAGCATAGTCATTGTTAAGGAAGGATGAGGTAATGATGTTGTTGTCGTACCAAGATGGATGGAAGAGACCATTGTCGTTGCCAAGGGATGACAGAGGATCACCAACATTATTGTTATCGAGGGACGACGAGGAAACACCGTTGCTGTTGTATCAAGATGGATGACAGAGACCACCGTTGCCTCTAAGGAAGGACAAGGGAGCATAAGCACCGTCGCCGTTGAGGGAGTAAATAGTCATCGCCACCAAGGAAGGAAGGGCCATGCTAATGGAATCGGACTTCACCGATGATTGATAGGGAATGGGATGTTTAAATAAATATCTATGCCATTTTTGTGTATTAGCCATTTTAATTTGTAACTATTATGAAGTCGATACTTGGGTATCATGTCTAGTATTGTAATTTATTAGCTTGGTACCAATAGGGTATTGTATGATACCGATAAGTATCAACTGGTATCTATGGGATACTAGATATGGTATCAATAGGTATCACCCGCTATCAATGGGGTATTAGATGTAATATATACTTGGTATTATTCCATCCAAATAGGATATCATACCATAGTATCCTCTTTCTATTTCTCCTATTATCCATAGAAACCCTACAACTCTTTGAGCCATAAGAAAGAAAAAGGACCGATGAAAAAGGAATACCAGTGTAATTTATTTGTTTTAAGCAAAGGAAGAAAAATATATCTTCGTATAAGAGCTAAGGGTGCAATAGTATAATGTTTTGTTCATCTGTATTTTTTATCGAGTGGTTAACACATTGTTTATTTTGTTTATCTGTAAAGTATAAATGTTCATATATCTAAGACATGTTTAATGCGTTGGTTTTGGTTGCTACAACCTGTTTACCACATCAAAACCACCAAACCGCCTGCCTCAAGACAAAATCCTAACCCATAATCAACCAACTAATGGTGTCCGATAAGCCCTCCTTCCTAGTGGCAGAGATGATTCACGTGGTCGAATAAGGCTTACAACACATATGTCAATTAAAATTAGAATTATCGTCAGATAGATAGAACATCTAAAAACATATCTATCTACAAAGTACATGATATAAAACCTAATAAATATAATAAAAAAGAAACCATATATAGATGTGCCAGAAAACTCAGCCCGATGAAGTCCAGCCAAATATACCAGGTCTCTCTGTCTTTATAGAGAACCCGCTCATATTGCCTTTTGGTTGTTGCAATTTCTTCACCATACCAAAACCACAAAAATGACCACATGAAATAAAACCCCAAACAGTATCAGCCAATGGCGTCTGATGAGGCCTCCTCGATGACTGTGGAGAGGATTCACATGTTGGATAAGGCTTATGATTTGATGTGTATGACATACAGAGGATTTGTGTGGTTGGAAAAGTTTTATGATTCTATTCGATGTGTACACTAGTTAAAATTTAAAATATCACTAGATAAATATAACTTTTTAAAGTATATCTATATGAAGTATACAATATAAAATGCACTAAATCTGATGGGAAAAAAACACCAATAGATACACAAAAACCAAGAACTCATAGTTAAGTATATATAGTCCCTCTCTTTTTTAGACAATCCATTGGTCTTGCCATTTAGCCATTAAACTGATCGTCACACAAAAATGACCAAACTGCCTACATCATGCCAAAAGCGTAATTTAAATTAGAAATATTGTTAGACTAATAGTAATGTAGATATTTAATATAAAATGTACTAAATCATGCTAATTCGAATCCCTCGGGCAAAATAAGAACAACATCCACATTCAACCCTCCCTTTTTCCCACCGGCAAGAATTTGTTTCAGTTGCATATCATAAGGGATTTGAAGAACTGTTTCAAATACAGTATCAGGAAGCACAGCTTGGGAACTTCAATATTCATAGTCTTATTAGCTAAATGGCAATTGGCATATACAATTCGTCCAATTGCTTCTCATGGGTTTTCTGACACAGAAGAAATTACCTATGGATAGATATACAAAAAATTCGGACAAGGAGTTGTAAGTCAAGTCTCCTTCCTCTTTGGAAAACCTATTTGTTTTGGTTGTTGCAATCTGTTCGCCACATCAAAGCCACCAAACCACCCAACCAGTCCTAAAACCCCAACTCCCTCATCCATGGCATTCCATGAGGCCCCCACTAGAAATATTGTTAAATAAATAAAACATTTTAAAGTATGTATTGTATATAAAATAAAATATGATGCATCTAATAAAAGGAAACAATAGATTTACTAGAGCAATCATGCTTTACGAACAAGCCAAGTATATCTCGTCTCCTCATTTATAGAAAACCTATTGGTCCTGCTATTTTGGCTTGCAATCTGTTCAACACAATAAAATGGTTACGTTTGCCTTAGTTGCTTGGCGTGTTGCTGGGTACAAGGTGTGTAGGAAAGGGAGAGATATCATTGAGTCATGTATTTGGGCCAAGTGGGCTGTAAGTGTTCGTGTGATTAAGGCCCACACCGATGGCTGTAATATGTTAAATACCTTGTCAAGTCGACAAGCAAGATACAATCAAGAAGAGAATATTGATTTCCCCTCACCATCAACTTCCTTTGCATGTTGATGTCCTTCCACTTCTTCTCCTCCCAATATATCTAAGAAATCCCATATGGATCTAAATCAAGTTGGCGAGATGCCAAGTGATTGTCCTCGACGTGAAAATTGTGGTATTAGAGCACACGATCCCTACCAAATCTAGCGAAGAAGAAAGTGCAACCCACCTTGACGATGAGGATGGGAGAGGTGGAAGGTATCTGAACTCACCTCCAGCATCAACAACATCCTTGGCTCTCTCTAGGGGATGGAGAAGTGGATCCCAGTGTTGATGCGGGAGTCGAATTAGTCTATGAAGGGGATTGTGTCACGTGTCACCTTACTGGAGATCAAGTTGCAGGCAATACCTCTCTAGGCCATGCCACCACCCAGCATGCATTGTCTTCCAGAACATCACCAAGGTCTTGCATCCAGGATACTTACGGTCTAGGAGTGAACCCTAGTCAAGGGTAAGCCTCCCCTACACAATTCCCTTGTTACTTTTGACCTAGGGGACGTGTCTGAGAGGGAAATGGTGGGACCCCAATTTAGCATCAGATCCAACACCCCTAGATTACCCAAGACTGATTTCCCTAAATTTAATGAAGATAACCTTAGACTTTGGAAGACCAACTATGATAAGTATTTTGACATGTACCAAGTACGTTGCAATTCCCGGTCAACCTTTGCCACCTTGCACTTCATAGGAAATGTAGCCTTATGTTTGTAGACCTAAGAGGAACTTCATCTAATAGAAAGTTGGGCTGAGTTATGTGCAACAATGAACTTCAAATTTGGGAAGGATAAATACTAGGATCTTTTAGAAGAACTAGAAAATCTTAAACAATGTGGGAGCGTGAAGGATTAATATCCAAAATTTGAGGAGTTAATGCATAGGGTCCTGGTGTATAACAAAGGGTATGATGAAATCTCTTTGTCTCAAAATTTGTATGGGGTCTCAAACTTGAAATCAAGTTAGCCATTAAGTTCCATAAGCCTAGAACTGTTGATTCTGCCTTGTCCTTGGCTAAAATGTAGGAGCTGGTGGAGGAAGCCTCAACCAAGAGTTATAACAAGGGAAGTTACAAGGAGAACGTCCAGATCATTCCCAGGCTCCCATAGCTAGCTAAAGTGATTTTGGGGCCCTATCCCAAGGAGAATAAGAAGGTGGAGGAGAAACCAAGGTGGGAAGATCTCTATGAGTCACTCAAGGTAGCCAAGAGAGCTAGAGGAGTGTGTTTCAAATGCGGGGAGAAATGAGGCCATGACTACAATGCCCAAAATTAGTCTAGCTACATGTGTTGGAGGAATTATTGCAAGTTATGATGTTACAAGAGGATAGTGCAGAGTGCTCCAAGGAGGAGGGGGAGGAAAGTGACGAAGAGTTGATGATCTCTGAATGTGCAGCAACATGAACCTTGGAAAAGAAAACTATCAAGCTTCAGGGACTCATTCAACAACAAGTGTTGATCTTGGTGGACCCTAGAAGTTCTAGCAACCTCATTGCTGAACACTTAGTGAAGAAACTATGGCTACCCACTAAGTCAATACTTGTAACTCAAGTTACCATTGCAGATGGGGGAAAGATGCAATGTGATAAATGGGTACAAGCTGAGTGGTGGTGTCAGGGTTATACATGAAAGTGCATCTAGTCCCTCATGTGGGTTTTAAATGATTGATGACAAAAGATTAAGGGACTAATGCATTTGATGAGTGATGAACATGAATTATGTTCTTTTAAGTTGCATAGTGGGCAAAGGCAACCCTTAAAAAAGGAGTAGAAGTGGAAGCAATTTGGGCAAAGTTTGGAAATTATAAGATCAAATTGTCTTGAAATTATAAGGAGTCGGATTATTCTATGTAGTACCGGACAGTCTGGGTAAAGTGGAGGCTAGACAGTTCGGGAGACACCAAACAATCCGGAAGAAGATGGACGCAAGTGGATGGATTTATTTGAAAGTCGTTGGACAAACCTTGTTAGACAATTTGGCATGGTACTGGGCTATCTGACATGCTCTGGACACAAGCTAGATGGTTGCTCCTAGATGGTGGAAGAAGTAATGGCCCAAACAATCTAGTGCGGTACTAGATTATCTAGAAGTCACAGATTGAACAATCTGTTGGAGACTGGACTATCTGATAGAGGTATGGTTGGATAGTCTGATAGTGGTATTGAATTGTTCGGCTCTTTATAGCCCAATGGCTAATTGTTAGTTACCATTGGAAAAGTTGTATAGGGTCAGACAATCTAGCACGGTACCGAACTGTCTAGCATAGTACATTTCTAAAAGACTTTTGCAATGGCTACAAATGACTAATTGAAGTGTTAGGGCTATAAATGAGCAGTGTCATAGAGTTGTTTAGAGACTTTTGGACCCCCTTTCACCTTAAGAAGCTAAGTAAGTATCCAAAAGTCTTGAAGAACAAATTAAAGATCTTTTATAATAGGGTTTAGCCTTAAGTGTTATTGTGTTGTTGTTGTTTAAAAGTCTAAACTCCCTCTCAACTCTCTCTCTCTCTGATCTAAAGCTTGTGTGATGTTAGTGGGTTGAGTTGAGAGTGTGTGGAAAAGAAAAATTATAATCTCAAAGTAACCAAAGGATGTGGTTGTTTGGGAACCCTTGTGAAAGTTCAACCTCACCTCTAGAAGGGAAGACATGAATTAAGTGCAAGCTGAGCTTCATCTTCATGGTTACTTGGTAGAGCAAACTCAATTGATTAAGAGGAGTTGCATGACGTCCAAGCTTAGGCCTTGGTGGTAACTTGAAGACCAAGGCTTCACTAGAGATGTTGCTTGGAGGGAAAAGCGATTAAAAGAGACCTAGCTCTGATAGTAACTTACTCAATAGAGAGTAGGTAGCTTACTCAATAGAGAGTAGGAACGGTTGGTTCTGAACTTCGATAAATAAATCAGTGTCGCCTTTACTCTTTTTATCTTGCATTTACTACCTTCTATCTTAAGCTTGTAGTGTTATTTGCTAGCTTGCTATCTATCTCTTTCACTAGCTTGCTATTATAAAAATTGTGCTTGAGTAAACCCTTCTATTTTTATTATGTTGGCCAGATTTTCTATCAAATCTAGACAATCTGAGTCACTTAATTTTCTCTCTATCATTGTTTGACCATGTTATTCGATAGCTGCTGGACTGTCTAACTCCTCTATAGTTGGATTGTCCACAGCGGTATAGGATTGTCCAGTAAAGGTACAGGCTATGAAGGAGTGGCCAATGCCCAGGAATTTGAAATAGTTAAGGGGTTCCTTGGATTTATAGGTACTACAGATGTAACATCTTAAATTTTACTAGCTATAAAGCACGAGCTAACATAAACCAAGGATTAATTTAAATACTTATAAACATTGTATCAGTCTCAGGATATATAAACTGATATATACAAAATAATAAAGGAATAAAAAATAACTAGATTGTATTATATCACTGAGATTAATCTTTAGATAAGTTTTCATCATAGATAGATCCCAGATGAGCAATATAACACAGAAAGTAAAAGTAATAATGGCCACTAAGTGGAAGCTAATAGCGAAAAGTAACTTAAGTGGCTAAGGCCTAGTCACAAAATCTAGACAACTAGTTTATTCCACAAGCATAGTTTAGGAGCTAGACACAAAATTTTAGAATTCTTCATACTCAGCTTGTCCCTGGAGGAACTCTTTGGTGGATAGGTCAGCATTGCCTTCTCTAAACACACTCACACACTCTCTCTCTATATAAGTAGGGGTGTGTATTTTACATACTCAGCAAGCCAAAGAAAAGTATGACATGTTTTGGCTTAATAAGGGAGGCTAAGATTTTTATTTATGAAAGCAGTCTTTTAATTGTCGAAAAGAGGCTCACATCTTGATCCCTTCTGCAAATTGTTTTGTAACAATTTGTCACATTGTTTATAAGCGATAGCAAAATTTTCAACATTTTATCATCTTCTCCTTGATTAGTTTCTTTTCACTTTCTCAACACCTAACATTTAATCAAATATCATTTCTTAACGATTTCTCATAGCTAACATGCTTTCACAGTACAAGTTCATCTTCTCAACACTATGACACTATGGTGTCACAAGACACCTCAGGTTACACAGACTTATTCCTGATCAAGAAGGTCAACCATCTACCACACAGGCGAACTTTGAAAACGATTCCCATCACAACAATCGTGTTCACCAACCTTTGATAAAAAATAAAACTACGCTATAAGAAACACCTCACATCCGTCCATAACAGTGGGTATGGTTGTTTAAATAGTTTAGCTAATCTTTGCAAATATTATATGCTTTACCCACACATCATAAACTTCTCACTTTAAACAACACTTGCCAATCAAACATGTTTGGTAAAGGAGGGCTTACTACAAGGATTTTCCAAAACTAACTCATGAATACCTTATATCACATAGTTGGGTCAAATATTTCAAACTGAGTATTAGGCAAGTCTCATGTCTTCATCTACTCAGGACACCCTAGAGATGTCTCCTATACCTAGCTAGTAGCCTCACACAAAGCTAGGGTAATCCCCATCTTGGGTAGTAATGATCTATAATCATATCTCCTCATCTCCAGTGTTTCACAAATATTGTCATAAGATTTTCATATGATAACTAATTACTTAGCTAGGGACATTCTATAATACCCATATGGTCGCATTGTAATATGCTTGGATAATTTCCCAAAATAATTGATCCTTAATGATAATACGTAGCCAAGCCATAAAGACATTGACTCCACACCATCCAGAAAATATAAAATATCTTTATTTTACAATCAAGCCAACATCGTATCGAATTTTCAAGTAATATTTAGAGGTCCCAAGTTTTTCCACACGACATCACAATCATAAGTGGACTAAGCATCTATCCAAGTAATTGCATTCATGGGACGACAATTCTGACGTATATTTGGTGGAGTTAACAAGGATAAGGGCCATTAATATCCTACATAATATAAGTGAGAATATCGGATAGGTTCGTTGGTTTTACGCCAACTGAGACCAAATCAAATTATAGTGTAACTTAAGCAATACAATTTTACAAACAAATTAATTCGTAAGATATAGGATCAAAGTGTTCAAATGATAGCTTACCTTGGTGTGCAGCAATTCCTAGTGTGACGAAATCCAGTGTGAACTCTTCTTTGAGCACTATCTCTGCACGTAAGAAATACAAATATTACATAGGGTACCAATAAAAGTAATAAAACACAAAAAATAATAGTGCCATTGCATAAATGAGAATTTTAGAAAAAAAATAGGACTAGAATGAGGTCAAACGGAGTTCTGGATAAAAAAATATGAATTTTCAAAGTTCAAAAGATTTTTTGAAAAATAAAAAGAATTCCAAAAATAATATTCTCCGAAATATTCCTTGGGATGACATATGGGGCCTAGACGTCAATTAGAGAGAGAGGGGATGGTTTATGGTAGACCGAGTTTATGGGGTCGATTGGAAAGAATAAGGTCTATGTGGATCCCATCTTTTTTTACTTTCCTTGTTCTCTCCCCTTCTTCATGTCTTGCTTGGCGCGAGGAGGCAAGGGCGACGAGCACTGTTGGGTGAGAGGGTGAGGCGGTAGCATCAGGAGGCGGGCTACAGTGACATCAAGAGGCAGGCGCAACTAAGGCTTGTGCAGCTCGGAGAGAGGGGGTTTGGGGGAGAGAGAAAGGCGCTGGCTACCTTCCACCATGGCGAGCAACAATGGTGACAATGGTGCCGATGATGTAGCTATGTTCATGTGGCTAGTTGGTCTCGACGAAGTGGAGAAAGCGCTCTAGAGGTGAAGCGGGTTTTATTTATAGTTGTTTTTGCTACTTCGTGATAAACAAGTGACGACAAACATCTGTGCGACACCACAAATCATGCGAAGCACTTGATTGGTCTTCTACAGTCATCGCAATAGGACACAATGCTGTTTCATAACAATCGGGTAATGACGAGCATCCACATGGTGCCATGAATCATGTGAAGCACTTGATTGGTCTTCCACAAACGTCACGATGGAATGGAGCACTAATCTGCGTTTGCTGTTGTCTCACTTGGCTCATTCCCTTTTCGCCCTGTGGCCTTTGAGCGGAAGAGCTTCACGCATGTGTTTGGACAAAACACATGAAGCATGTATGCAACTTCTTGTCCTGCTTGGTTAGTTCCTTATTGTCTCAAGAGCTTAAGCAGGAGGTTTCGCATGAGTGGAATTGATGGTGGATGCATACACGGGTGATGGTGGCTAATGATGGTTGAGGCATACATGCAAAACTGCTTGCTACTTGGCTGGTTCTACTCTGGTTCTTAAGTAGAGGAGGAGAGGTGCATATATAGGCTCTTAGGTGAAAAAAAATGAATGCATGCAACGATACACTGTATTGACTTGAGACAAAATGAAATGATGAAGTTGAGTTGCATATGAGTGGTCAATTCGATTTGATCAGAAAAAACAATAGGACAAAACTTATTGTTTAAAGAGACGGAAAGAGGGAAGGCTGGAAGATAACCTCGGCTTTTGTCATTTTTATTCACACGTGATTAAATTCAACGTGGATATCTTAGTAATCTATGGAGACATTAAAATAGAAAGGAAAAATATTTACAAGACGGAAGGTATAAAAAGCGAAATTTAAATTGCTCGGACAAAAATAAATTTATTTGGTACGGTTCAAAAATTTTGACCACTAGAATTTTTTTTAGAGTGAACACAACATTTAACAACACTATTAACAAATCTTTTTTTGAAATTAAGATTTTTATAAAAAATAGTGGGCGTTATGATGGAAAAGTATTATGGCCTCATCACCAGACCATTGACCAATTTGTTGAAGAAAGAAGTTGAATTTCGTTAGGCAAATGAAGCTCAATAGGCCTTTGATCTTGTCAAATAACAGTTGACCCATGCACTAGTGTTGGCTTTACCAGATTTCTCAAAGGAGTTTGTGATAGAAACTGATGCAAGTGATGAAGGGATTGGTGCAGTACTGATACAAGAAGGCCACCCCCTTGCATTCATTAGTAAATCATTGGGAACGAGAGCCCAGGCACTATCAACTTATGAGGAGTGTATGGCCATCTTACTGGCAGTAGAAAAGTGGAGGTCAGATTTGCTTCATGATGAATTTACCATCTTGGCATATCACAAGAGTCTAACACACCTGGGGGAATAGCGGCTGACTACAAGCATGTAGCATAAGGCCTTTGTGAAGTTGATGGGCTTACAATACAAACTCAGATATAAGAAAGGTTATGACAATAGAGTGGCTGATGCACTATCTAGGAGGGAGTCCCATGAGGAAGTACATGCTATCAGTAAAAGTACTCCTAAATGGCTGGAAGTTGTGGTGGAAAGTTATACCAAAGACCCTGCAATTAAGCGCCAGATTGCTAAATTGAGTTTGCGTCCTGTAGGCCACCGAGGGTTCCAGCTAATCAATTAGGGGGTCATCCATTTCAATGGCAAGATTTGGCTAGGGCTGATGATGAAGCCAAACAAGCTGTGATGTTGGCTTTGCAAGACAGTGGCATACGGGGACATTCTGGCATGACTGCTACCTACCAAAAGGTGAGAGGGCTGTTTGCTTGGCCTGGACTGAAGAGAGATGTGTTTCAGCATGTCCAGCAGTGTGAAATTTGTGAACAAGCCAAGACAGAGCATTGCAAAACTTCAGGGTTACTACAATCTTTGCCTTTTCCATTGCAGGCTTGGCATAATGTTAGTATGGATTTCATTGAGGGGTTACCAAAATCTGGGAAGTTTGATACAATCCTGGTGGTGATTGACAAGTTCTCTGAATTTGCCAGATTTATTCCTTTGTCTCACCCTTTCACAGCTCAAAATGTGTCTCAAGCCTTTTTGGACAATGTCTATGCCACATTTGGAATGCCCAAGGTGATCATTAGTGACCGGGATAGGGTCTTCACCAGTGCTTTATGGCAAGAACTGTTTAGGTTGGCTGATGTGAAGCTCAACATGAGTTCTTACCACTCTTAAATTGATGAACAGACAGAACGACTGAATTAGTGTATTGAAACCTTCCTGCCATGTGTTGTCCATGCTTGCCCACACAAATGGTCTAAGTGGATTACTCAAGCCCAATTTTGAAACACCACCTTCCATATTGCCCTAGGGAAGTCTCCATACGAGGTGACGTTTGCTAGGAAGCCTACACATTTTTGTGAGGTGAATCTTGGCCAGAGCATAGTTTTAGACGTTCAAATATGGTTGAGGGAGCGTGCCCATATGAATGAAGTGCTCCATCAGCAACTATTCAGAGCACAACAATGAATGGTTCATCAGGCTAACAAGCAGTTAACAGTAAAAATTAGCACAGACCAGTGTGTCAGCGTAATAACTTTGGTGTGTTTGATGTAAACTGATAGTTTTTAATAAAGACCGATGGTAATGAATTGGTTAAAGACAATAGTTGATAAATCGGCTGATAGGTTTGAGTATGGGTACTAGTTGATTAATTAGCCCATGAATAATTGAGCCCAGATTGATTTGTGTAAGACAAAAAAAAAGCTATCTTAGTGATATCTATTGTAATTAGTTAAAATTGTATTGTAATTAGGAATGTTTATTAGTTTCTATTTGTTTCATGGTTGCCGTAGATATTATAACCGTATAGGACTTATATAATCCCAGAGTATAAATATAAATCATACGTTACTGTAAAAGGACAACACATAATTCAATATACTCTAGGCACATCGTCAATCCTGTTTCTCTAGTTTTTTCTAGCGGGTTCTGACTCTTGATGTGGGGCTATATTGTTTCGATCTCTGGCGAAGGGGTAAATCCTGCCACCTGACAGTTGTATTGGCTAGACTGGTCTCATCTAAGTCTATATCGTTTCGATCTCTTAGATTGCCTTAGTTCAGTTGATACAATTGGCTATTTAACTTGATATATCAGTTTTATTTAAGATTGTATCATTTCAATTTCTTATATTGATTTAGTATATCTATCATGTTTGCATATAATCTAGGTTTTTCTTATTATCCTCAATCTAATATTGTTTCAATTAGGTCTAATATATTAGATTGTGGTTAATAGGTTAATTATCATGTTTTATTTAACGTTTTATTGAAGTTTTAGTCAATGAAATATCTTTACAATTAAGTTTCAAGTTTAATATGGATCGGCTCTCTAACCGATAGTCTTTATCATAGACTATCTTTATACATATCGGACCACTAGTCGATATTTATATTTTGTTTCAATAATTAATCTAATATTGATTAATTTGATCTTACTAAATTTAATCTTATATTATCTCGGTTTAGTCTGATCTATTAAAATTTTGTCTTTACTAAAATTAGTGTTATGATTTAGTAGGCTTTGTTTTTTTATTGGCTAGACTAGTTGATAAGTTTGCTTACTTATATCATTTTATACATATCTCTATATCCGTATTGATATTGTCGTTAGTACGTAAGTGTTATTATTCTCATTGGTCATCGGCTGATAGAAAGAGCTCATATTGGCCATTAGTCCGATTAATTCTTGTCCTTATTTTTTATTAATTATAGAATTAAATTAACTGCCACACTCTCAACGAATCAACATGCACTGGAGTTCCATTGTGTACGATGGAGCAATTTTTTACGCTAACAGTATGGTAGCACTTATTTTATAATACCACATATTTATGCTACCGTACTTCCTATTTGTGACTAATCAGTTGTTTGTATTTTAAGGTTTGAGAAAAAACTTTGCCGAAGCACTCCCCATCTATGAAAATGACGCTGACAAAGCACTAGATCTCTTGACAGATCCTGTGCAAAATTGTGTCCTACGGGTAATTTTTTGCATGTTTTTTGGTACTCATATCGAGATAACTCTACAGTTGTTAACTCTATTTCTGTCTCTTTCATTTTCAGAATATAATTCTGTCAAGGGCAAAACAATTATCTCGAGGTATGGATCAGTTAACACATCCGTCATACTCTAAAATCAAGAAGTCTCAAATGAAATGAATTTATACCCCTTTTTGTTCTCTTTGTTCTTGCTAGGCTCGGGCTCCATCAAGCTCCAGGGCAGCTGCTGCCCCAACTGCTTCAGCGGTAAACAATTCACAGGCTCTGGTTGACACTTCAGCTAGTGTTCCAGATGGAAGCGCGATGGAGGAGAGTCATGCGTTGCCTGTCATCAATCAAGAAGCTGCAAACAATGGAGAGGCTGTGAACAGCGACGAAACTGTGAACCATGAGGAGGAAGCTATGAGTGACGAGTCAGCTGAGGGTGATGAAGAAGCAAATCCTCCTCCAGACAGGGATGTGGCTATGGAAAAGGAGCTTGCCAATGAACTGACGGGGGATGCCTTGGATGACTATGATATTGATGTCAGCAACGAAGGGCAGGCTATATCAGAGTACCTGAGCTTACTGGATTTTGCTGCTACGGCTTGATGTGCAAAGATATACTCACCTGGACTAGATAGTTTTCTCAAACCTCAGGATAAAAAAACATATAGTTACTTAAATAAATAGAGAGTTTGCTTTTGGTAGGCTCGATTTGTACATGAATTTACCTTCCTGTCACCTTGAAACTTATTAACGTGTGTGCTGAACTAATTTCTCATGGATAGCAATTGGCGGCTCATTTCCTACCTTAATTACAAGTTACCTTGTGCTATTACTTATCTTAAGTGTAGTGTGTCGGTATATATATAGTTCCTATAAGAGATTAACTAGATAATCTCGCGAGTATTCCACACGAAACATTGCAAACAAGTGTTACATCTGGGAATCAAATTAAGTAGTTTTACAATACAGGCATACAGAATACAATTGATGACAATTTCCAGAGGCACTACATGTACAAATTAACTTGCAAAACAAAGAAGAGCAAATCGAATAAGTAGTTCACTGAATTGAACATCCCGGAAGCGAGTGGCTTCATCGCCCGACTGATTTGATTGAAACTAAACTGTGTACTCGAGAGAGAATTGATATATGCGTGCATGGCTGAGACGTGCATGTGGATGGATGCATGGATGACGTTAGGCGCAAGTGTAGCCAGGCGGGACGTCGCAGCCGCAGTTGACGAGCACCTTGAGCGCGATGGGCACGTAGATGCTAAGGTCGAGCACCTTGGCCTTGATGGCGGTGCAGAGGCAGGCGGCGGCGGACAGGCCGGCAATGCCCTTCACCAGCGGGCAGCACTGCACGTTGGCGTCTCCAATGTGCACCTCGTTGCCGAGGAGGTCCACGCACACGCCGAGCTTGAGCGCGTCGATGGGGCAGCTGTCCGACGACGGCGTGGGCGTGGGCGGGGTGGGCGACGGGGTGTAGGGCGGTGGCGGGCACGCCTTCCTGCCGCCGTGGCGCTTCGGCGGGCTGTAGCCGCCGCCGCCGCCGCCGCCGCCGATGATTCCTCCCACGACCGGGGCGACACCTCCGACGACTCCACCGACGACCGGGGTGACTCCTCCGACGACTCCGCCGACGACGGGAGGGACTTTACCGACGATTCCTCCCACTACCGGGGTGACTCCTCCGATAACTCCGCCTACGACCGGTGGGACTTTCCCGACGATTCCTCCAACGACGGGAACGACTCCCCCGACGATTCCTCCGATACCACCACCCGAGGGCGCGCTGCCGGAGGGCGTGCCGCCCGACGGGGCACTGCCGCCGCCGGAGCCGCATGAGCCGCACGCGAGGGCGAGCGGGGAGGACGAGAACGCGAACATGGCGAGGATGAGCACTGCCGAGACCTTGGTGGACTCCATTGCCGCCACTACTTCAAGCAAGCAAGAATCAAATGGAGCTCGTTTATTCGCTACGACGAACTACGAAGTGTGGCGCGCGCGCTTTTTATAGGCGGGGAAGGCGATGCATCGAGTGCCCAGGAATGGTTGACAGCTTGCTTGCCGCGCGCTCTCGCGCTCGCGCTCGCGCCATGACACTGGGCGCGATGGTGGCGTGGATTGGCGCGCGGGCGCGGAACGACCGGCCACGTGAAGCCAGTGGGATAGCCAGTGTTGGGAGGCTTGGCCCGTTGCCAAGCCGCCAAAAACAGGCGCAGCGGCGTGTGACACTCGCTTGTCTGCGCCCGGTGGCCATAAGCGTGCATGATTGCAACGCACTGCTTGCTTCCCTTACCTCTTGCTATCTCGCTCTCTCTCACAGCTCATGGCGAGAGCGAGGCCGTAGTGCGTGCTGTACATGCATGCACCTCTCAGAGAAGTTTATTACAGTTTAGCTCGTTTCAGAGTTTCAATGGAATCATATCTGAGATCCATTAATAATGTTGTTGGTTCACTCTGCTCAGAGATTGGCACTGTTACTCCGTGTATTCCCATATAATCCATATGCATTACTGCTTTTCAATCTTGAGCATGTAGTGTGTTCAGTTGGGCGGGCATGCATCCATGATTGATTCAGAGAACGATTGTATGTGCTCAATATGTTTTTAATTGCCCAACCATCTCCCTAACTGATGGCACTGACAAAGATTCTGGCAAAGATTCAGAGCTAAGAAGTTCAGAGCTCTGGCAAAGATTCCGATGCTTAATTACTGTATAGTAATTCTATGGGTGACCACCAATATCAGCACAACTGCTGAAGGATATTGGCCGTTGGTATAGGCTAGCACTACATTTGGTCGAATAATGGTGGTGCAGCTGCAGGAATTCAGGATTTCCTAACACCAGATGTTATCAAATGTTAAAAAAACATCCTGCAGCGATTACATCAAAAGTTCTCAATTAGAAGGCGAGGCGTATACACCGGCATACCAGAATGATGAAATTTACCATGAAATATTGCTTACTGTACTTATTTTCCCCGGCTTTGCTTGCACCATTACACGCCAATGACTGAGCTAATTAACCCAGATCGGTGCGCAGATCTGGTTGGGGTCGACCTAAACCAGTCAAGTATCCATCTGCCTCGTCTAAATGTTCCCTGATGTTCAGCCATACCCTCATCCTAATCACTGCGACCAGCGCACAGGGTAGCCCATACTGACGAGTTGTGCGCAGAAGCAATCTGCGCATCATCATGTGACGAGGACGTGCCCTGCTGCAGGTTTTAAAATCTTAATTATTGACCAAACAATGTCAGTGACAGTTAAGCTCGATTGGACATACGTCGCGTCGCATGCATTTTCTGATTCTAAGTGTCGTTAGCTCGTCATAAGATTGAGATGCCATCAGAGTTCAGAATTCTCAGTTCATTGTTGCCAACTCGATCGCCACTATAGCCTCTATGATCAAGCTGCTTTTTTTTTGTTCTTTCTGTCTTTTCAGATAAACTCAAAGCACAGTGCACAGCAAGTGACTGCATTTTCATCTCAAGCAAAGATTCATGGATAATGCAAAAAACTTGTACAAGGATAAGCAAAACATTACAATGTTGCTTCACTTTGAACACTAGCCAAATTGTAAAATGCAGATTCAGTCAGACACACTTGAAGCCGTCGGGGAGCTCCGTCTTGCAGGTGCTGGCGAGGACGCTGACGCCGACGGTCCACTCCGTGGGAATGCCGAGCACGCTCTCCTTGATGGTCGTGCAGAAGCACGAGGCCGCCTCGGCCTCGGCGAGCCCGTCAACGAGCGCGCAGCACTGGCTTCCGAGGTGGGCGCCGGCCTGCGCGCCCACGACGCCGAGCACGCCGGCGCACGCGCCGAACTTGACGGCGTCCCACGGGCAGAACGTATTCACCGGCAGGTCCTTCCCCCACAGCCCCCTGCGCGGCGCGACGCCCGCGGCGGCTGCGGACAGTGTCGATGCCGTGGCGAGCATGATGGCCATGGCGAGCGCCGCGGCGGCGGCGTCGCGGCCGCTAGCCATTATTATCCTTTCTTATGCCGTCCCCGGCCGTGCTCGCCGCGTACATTTTTATACTGCGTTGGCGACTAGCCATGTATGCATGGTGCTGACTGCTGAGTACGTATCTAACATTCTAACTACTATGCGAACGTACGATGCAAATACGTAAATTTTGTGGATATTTTTGCATGTACGGATGTAGGTATATTCGTTTCACATTTACATTGGACGATATACTAGCTCGATGTGTGTTTGACAGTACACTACGCTACGCTGTGCAGTGACATGACGATATTTTTCGCTTGCGTAGCATTATAACGATGTGATGGCAAGGAAAGATTGCAAAATTCAGGTGGTCCATCCCAGGCATGGTGCCATGGTCCCGTCGCTAACACAAGGTACGCGATCATCAGCGTACGAGAGCTTGGCTAGGTCATGTGAGGAGGAAATGGTTTCATCGATGGAACAAAGCAGGGACAGGGGAGCCGATGGGGGTAGTATGCATGTCATGGCTAGCTGTGAATGGCGACACCGGCGCCAGATATTCCTATAGAAGCTTTGCTTGTTGCTTCAGCACCCACACAATTTTAAGTATTTGACACCCCAATAAACCTGCAGAAGACATCACGAAGAAGAAAACAAACAGTGCCGGTCCATGCGTGCGTACGTGACGGATTCGATCGACAGAATGGTAAAGCTGCGTGTGCGATGCGATTTGGCATCTCCGGCTCATCACCGGCAGCCGCGCCGCGGTCGTACGCCATGCGCGCCCTGAGTGCTACGGCTCTCAGAAGCAGCGGCTCGCGTGAGGAAGACGTGGGGCGCCGGGCCTGTGCCTGCCGGCCGGTGTGATCCATCGGTGCCATTGGACCGAACTACACGTACTGCATCCAAGTACATACGCGCACGCCTGTAAGATACTAACATGTCTGGTATCCCATGTGAACCACTCCTTTTGACTGGCTGCTAGTAGCTAGCATGCTAAACAGGACATGAATCAGAGCTAATCAGAAGTTCAGAAAAATTACCAGTTCTCCTGCAGCTAGCATACAAGTACGGCCAGCTCCCAAAGAAAAGGTTTCATCACTGGAAAACATTTCTGAGTTCTGACGATTGGCCTGTCTGATTTTGATTGCTTGTGTATATTTGGTTTCAGTATTAATATTTTTTATAGTACTGATATTACATATATACTTTTCTGAACGATCGAAGTCCCGACTTTGAATACAACATGACATGAAACCCCTTTTAAATGAAGGGTTGCCGTAGGAATTCAACTTTCTAAAATTTTTTTCTATGAAGCCCTTTGATTCATAGGAAAGGGTAGGAAGTTTTTTTTATAGAATTGCATTCCCATGGCTCAATTTTATAGGAAAATAAATAAGAAATCAAACCTCTTAGAAATTTTTCTTTGCTTGGTTTGTTACTTAAGGTGCTGTCAAATAGCTCATCTTCTCATTTCTTGTGTTTTTCATTCCTGTATGATTAGACACACATACAATTTTAATTCATAATATTTTTTTTCTATTCCTGTGATTGTGTTTCAAAAGGGGCCTAGAATACGGGCTATAAGCCCCTACCATGTAGTACCTCTGTCCTACAATAATATTTTTTTGAAATAAGACAAATGATTGCCTAATTCATTAATAAGGAGTTTTATAGAATTATTTACAGAGGGATGCCCGAGGCCTTTGTTGTCCCAGGTTCTATTCTCCTAAGGTAGGAATATTCTTAGTTTCTTGGCCCTGCTAGGCACCAAGCTCAGTGCTTCCTCTTTCATCTTGGCTAAGATAGGTGGTGGTATTGTGGCAGTACTATGGAAGATCCCCGAATTATGCTCTTCTCATAATTCCCATGATATCAGTAAGATCTTGGTGTGAAGAGGTTTCTTCGTTATCCCTGGTGTGCTAAGTATCATGGTCCACCACTCTTCTATTGTGTTATAGTCATCCTAGAGGTTGATTAATAGATGATAGTGTATCCATGAGGCTATCTGTCAGTGATTGTACACGTACACTCACAGTGGAGGCTAGGGCTGGCCCCTTCCTGCTTGACCTGGGGTGACAGTTTGCGATGAGTTGAACAAAATTGGGTCATTGAAAAGTGTAATACTGTTCTTTCTTAGTGTATTGGGTTTTTTCAACTTGCCCCGTTTCGGTCATAGTTCACCTCTTATATATTTTTTGGTACCACACATATCACACATATTGAGAGTATAAAGGAGCTACAAAGGTGGGATTCATAGGTCCAGAAAGAGGAGGTTATACATGATTAGTCCAATTGATACAAGAGCTATGGCGATCATCGCCTGTGCCATGCCGTCCTCCTGATGTTGCCAATCGCAGCGAGTCCACCTATAAGCCTTTCCACACGGATAAGCTAAAAGTTGGGCCGCAGTGGTTAGATTGATTGTAGTCATAATCACCGAAGTAATCATGGGGAGTGATATATGTATTGTCGTTCTGACTGGCGCAGGCTCGTGGACGTTGCATCGAGTCAGTCATCCCAATTTACTGCATTGAATACGGTGGTTGAGGCAGTTAGGTACGTGTGGCCCTCAAGCTTTGGTGCCCCTCATTTTCTAGAGTGTAATGCTCAAAATTTAAATTTTAATTTTTTTAGCAATACCATTAATTCTCGTTTCCATTCTCAAAAAACTTTGACTCTCCATCATTTTTTATTTTAGAAATTCTGATTGTAACGCCAAATAATTTCTTCTATCCAAAAAATTAAAATTTTGTATTTGAACTGTCCAAAAAATTTAAATTTTGAATTCAAACCTTGAATGCTCGGTAAATATTTTCTTTCTTATTTAATATCTTCTAATACCATAGTTTAATTCCCTCCTCGCATGTACACATGTGAGTCAGACTGTCCATCGTTTTCCTTCAAATAAATTCACATGCAGATGAATCCGGCAAAACCAGGATTTGCTCCTTTTCCTTCTCCTCTCTCATCCATTCAACTACAGTGCCTCACCTGTTATTCTTATTCTCTCTTTACTCACTAACTGATACCAGAAGCTCAACCTTTGCCTAGCAAACGCCTACACTCCTTTGTCCTATGCATGCATGCACATATGGGTGGTCACGACAAGTAAGGGTGAAAGCAAAGGTTCAATCTTACCAATTTTTCTTTCTTTCTCATACATTAAAGTAGAGAGGACAATCGGAGATGATAGCGAACGTAGGACAACGTATTGTCTCGTTGCGACGAACACAAAAAGACATCGATGAAAGTTTCGCGCGATTTGCGATGTTGCACAAAAGTTCGTTGTCACTCTATTTGTCATGAAATGTCAAAGGCGGTTATAAAGACATCAACCATTGCTCACATTATCACCATCCTCTCCATTTTCCCTTACCTCTCCTTGGAAATCCGAGGAAGAAACCAAGCCACCATGTCCCTCCTCCAATGAGCTCCCTTTGTTCCCTTACTATTCTCCCTCATCCATTGCTTTAGAGGCTATCAAAGATCCCAGTCGACACCACTGTGTCTCTCTGGTTCTATTTCTCACCATGCCGAGCTCCGGTTGTCTCCAGAGCCACTACCGCCATGCTAGAACAGAGGAGTGTCGCCACCAGTAGCTTTCCATCTTCGGTGAGACCCTAACCCTTGTTCTTCCTTATTGTGCCCTTAATGTGGCCCCAAGAAGCTAGCTAGAACTTCCATTAAGGCCCCTAATTGCCGTAACACCCCAACAAGCCACTGCTTCCCGCCGTCCCTCTATGTTGTGCTACCCAACCGCTCTGCTGCTCATGATCGTCACCTATAGCCAGTCGAGCGATGCTCATACTTGTGCCTCCTCTTAATTGTTGGCTGCTGGCCCTACTTCGCTGCTCCAGCCACCCTTAAAGCACCACCACCACCCTTGCCTCATCGAGCCAAGAAACACTTGGCACAAGGAAGAAGAAGCAAAAAAGTGGAGAGAACGAGGAAAAATAAAAAAAAGAAAAGAAGGTGGTGGGACCCACCAATAGGACCCACACATCCGGTCTATTGTGCACCTAATCCACATGCAACATGTCACTGATGCCTAGGCCCTACCCGTCAGCCCTATGAGGGAATATTCCTAAGTATATTACCGATAAAATTCTAATAGTCCTTTTTAATTCCAAAAAATTGATATAAATTTTAAAAATTTATATATTTTTATCTGTAACTCCGATTAACCTCGTTTCAATCCCAAAATATTTCTAAAATCCTCATATGCAGATTGGCACTATTATTTTCTATATTTTATTACTTTTAATAGTATTTCATATAATGTTTGTGTTTCTTGTATAAAAGTTGCGACTGAAGGTGTTTTCATGCAATATTTTGTTGCAACAGGACCCATATCATACCAAGCCAAGTCACCCTTTGACCATATTGTTTCCAATACTTACAAAATAATTTGTGTAAGTTGCATAATTATGTGCACATCGATTCAGCAGGCTTAACCTAATTGTTGCATTATATCCTCACCTTTTAAATTATTATATCTTGTCATTGTTAGTTGTGTTATATCTGGTCCATACCACTGATACAAGTGTCGTCGGTATTTACTTCCTTATATATATTTAATAATTAAGTTTTAAGAACGACTTGATGATTATGTGTGATGGGTTAAATTGATCGAAATGGGAAACATGGGTTGATAAATGTGATAAAAACCCAACATGTTGATGTCGCTGGTTTGCAAACTAAAAAGTGATTTTTTTAAAAAAAAAACTAGTGCTACAAAATTATCGCCTGTGTGTCAAGTCTTTATATTCACATATAAGAACCAATTCCTTAAAAAAAACTACACTAAACATAGTATAGTACGACCACATAGATGGTAAGGGATGTCTCTGGCTAAGTAACTAGTAGGGCTAGGATCGCTTCTTTGCCAGGAGTTGTGTATTCGCTGAAGTAGCTAAGAGAAGTGATTTTCACAGGATCCTGAGTAAAAGAAGTTTGGAACTTACCTGAAACTTGGTCTAGGACCCTTTCAGTTGGCAACTAGTTATCCTATTTTTTCTTTAGAAAGGCCTTGTCATTAGTCCCCTTTCACTGGCTATATCTGATCAATTTATACTAAGTGATTAGACATGAATAAATGTCTTGTGGGTAAAGCATGTACCAAAGTCTTATATAAATTGTTTAAACATCCGTGCTTATGGTCATGGATAGATCTAAAGTGGTTTCTCTTGCACAGAATTATTTATAAATGGTTGTAAAATAAATTTATGAAATGAAAATCATTTCTAGAGTTAGTCTATGTGGCTAACGGTTGACCTGTGTAATCAAGAACAGACTTGTGTAGTTTGGAAAGTCCAATGGCTTCATAAAGAGAGGGCAAGATATCAACCCTAGAGAGAGAAATAAATTTTAGGAAATATAAAAAAGTAAGAAAATTTTGATGATCATAGTGATTAAATTGCCACGAGCAGAAGGCTCTAGAAGCCATAAGGTTAAAAGTGGGGTGATGCCTTGTGTGATTGTTGTTTTCTTAAAGAGTTGAGGCTTATGTGGTGAAAAAGTAAAATGAGTTACGATTTGAAAAATGAAAAAAATATTGTAAATGGCTCTGGGAGCTCAAAAAGTGTTGTGATTGGTATAGAAACAAAATTTTGAGACAAAATTCTTCTTTTCATAATAAATTACACTAAATAAAGTTCTTCCATGGTAGGATTGAGGGTAGAATCTTAGTCAAAAAAATACACACCTTTGATTCTCAAATAATGGTTTAAAATAAGTTTGTGAAATAAATCTAGTCAATCTTTAAAGCTTATACATGTTATATTTTTTCTGTGGTTTGTTGAGTAGATGTACTCATACTTGCTCTTCCATCCCATAGTAGACCAGGGTAAAACTATTAAAAACGAAAGAGCCACCGAGAATCCTTCACTAGAGGAGTTTCTATAAGTATAAGCCGACTATAAAGAGTTATAGTGTTTTCTCCTAATTTCCAAACCTAACGTGTGGATTAGGATCACCTTAGTTTTCTTCCGATACTGCTCGAGTACTATTGTGGTATGACGGGTCTGCTCGTTCAACCACTAGTATAATGCACTACTTTTATCATGTAATAAATAAGGATTGCAATAATCTATCAGCCTCACGTGTGTACCAACTTGGATTTCTGAGACTGGTACATGAGTGCAGGTATATTAATGTGATGTGCTTCTCTTGTAAGCATGTGCTATAGGGCTGACAGGAGAAGGGTGCCACATGAAGAATGCACAAGCTCGGGGTCACCGGATTGGAACAGTCTTCCTAAGGCTATTTGCCATCCCATAGCTTAGGCTCCCAGGAGAGGCAGGTCAAGGTCATCAGCTCATGGGTTGGCTAGCTCAAGCTAAGGACAATCTAGGCAGCTAAATGCATGCCAAGTGTCACACTATGGGCTGCCCAAGGCCTTAGCCAGGGAATGCTAGCTCGAGGTTGCTAGATCTGTGGCGTAAATATTTGTAAATCGTAGTTCTCTAAAGTGTTACTGTTACTTGAGAGACACCTATCCGCCTCCTAGCCGTTGGGGTGGAACCCATGGTTCCCACTTCACCAACACCATCATACTCCAAATTATCCTTAAAAGTCTGCACTTGGCGAAGAGGTGTATGGCCTGGTGGCATATTCTCTAATTTAGCCATCCTCACTCTGCAAGCAGTCAACTGCCCACGATTGCCTTTGGATCACAAGCCACATGTAATTTGCCCTTTGGCAATCATAAGGCTTCTAGATAAGGTGTAGCCTGACCGCATAGTATATTCTCTCGATGTCGTTTCATTCCATGTAACGTCGTCTTGATTTTCATCCACTAAAACCACATCTTGAATTTTCTCCCATAAGTTGACATATTCGATGAAGTGGTTCGCCATTGTGAATCTATCTATATTGAAATCATGTTGTCTCTATTGACTTATAACCACTCAGTTGTATAGTATTATTACATATGTAAATTATATGTAAATATATAAAGAGATAGTGAGATTATAAAACGGAGGTAGTAGTAAAATGTAAGCATGGTCATATGGGTACCTAATTGCTGGAAGTTTCTATGCATGTGGAATACGGGCTAGTGAGGTCGAGAGGATGGCCAGCGGGTCCACCAGCCATGGGAGACCAGGTCGGAAAGGGGGGCGGTAGTGCGGATTGCATGGAGCTAGGCTTGGGGTGAAGCTGGGAAGGAGACGGTAGATGAGCCAGTGAGGCAGCGGACAAGGGAGTGGCAGCGTTAGGCCGTTAACGGGATGGGGGAGAAGACTGGACGCAATCTTTGATCCAACCGTTGAGATATCCCTAACATCGCTAGTTTTTCAGATGCCCCCGTTCTTATCGCTGCCAATGGTAGCGACCCGGATAGTATTTTCGGAAAACCCCCTAAATCACATAGTTAGTAGTGCAAAATGCCCCCTCGCTTGGATCGAAAGAACTTTGGATCGCAATCCTTCGTCGTCACGGCCGGCGGCGCGGCGCCGTTTTGTGGTCGCTTGCTCCGTCCGCTGCTGTCGCTGGCCCTTGCCGCCGCGAGGTGACTATTAGCACGACTATTATGTTGATTCGCCGGCTAGCCGGAGCTGTCGATTCGACGATTCTGCTGCGCAGGCGGCGGCAAGCACATTTTCAACATGATGACCCCCTTCCTGAAGGATCAGAGAATCTTGACTGGCAGAAATGGACCCCCTTCCTGAAGCCGTCCATCTCCGGCCGGCGATCTGGCGTCCGGATCAGGGAATCTTAGACTGGCAGTCTGGCAGAAATGGAGCTGGAACACACAACACTTCGATCTTGGCTTGCTGTGAGCGCGACAGATTCTCATGCATCTGATCTCCGTGTGGATTAACAATGGGTGTACTGCTATCCTCCTCTGCTTCCACCTTCTGCTTGCTTGGATTTGCTAGAGGATTTGATTCATGTAATGATACATATATTTATACATATTTACCCGTGATATTATATCCAAGTGCACCAGATATTGTGAATATGTGAAACCAAGAGGAAACTCAACTGAGGACAGTTCTATAATTTCTTGAACTCATCCATCCCATCCTGATTTTGGTTTGCCGTCGGCAGTTGGCATGTTAGAGGCCTATTTAGGCATATCCTGTAACTTATAGTCAATCTTTTGCCTGTACCGTGTACAGGAAAAAATGATAGTGCCAAACTCTACAAGAAGGATCTTAGGGCCGTCACAACCTTCTCTGGCCTGCATAATATAAAATGTGAGATGCGTTAAGGATCGCACAAGCATATGGATACTAGGTCTAAAAGTAAAGACTGAAGGTTGGCAAAGCAGGCAAGCGCCTATGGAACTATGAGTACATATTTTACAGGACACAAATTGACAGAAAATACTGAGCTAGTAAAAAAACAATTACCAGTCTTCTTGAGGCATATGACCAGCTCCTTCTATTGGCTCCAATTTTATGCCCGAAGGATTACCTTTCTGGAATTCCTCGGTTACAGCGAGTGGCAAGTACTTATCAGAAATTCCCCACACAAGCAATATTGGTTTTTCCCAGCTGCAGGACATACCAGAGAGAAAATTCAGAACTGGGGAACGAGTGATAATTGATTACCTGTCTAATATTGGTTGCTCAAATTCAGAGTGAACTTTTTGACACTGCTGAGTGATATTAAAGCATGCATATATATGTTTATGGACATTGTAGTAACTTGCATATGATACGTCAACCCATCTGTTTTTAATCAGACCATAAGATATAGCATGTAATAAATATGATTTCATGTTTGTTTAAGTTACCTGTTGGATGAAAATCCAGCTGAAATTCTACTTAATACATCTCGAAAGTTAGCTTTCCTGGCAGCTTCAAGCAATGCTAAAAAAAGAAGAGCAAGATTTAGCTATGGTTGCCAAATAATCTCAGATAGTAATGACAGTTCTAGGTAAAAATCATGGAGAAAAGAATATTAAAAAAATCTAAACATCAATTTTCTTAAAGTACCACAAGGGATTCAACGTAAGTTGCAGAAATTGTAAAGTAACGGTTGTTTGACACTATTGACATATGGCATAGCATAAATAAACAAAACAATAGTTTATATGGATAATGTAATACTTAATGGCTTAAACAGATAGCCTCAACAAATATAATCCTTCCCCTCCCAAGGTTCAACCAGTATAATTGTCATGGTAGTCTAGCAGATACAGCATTAACCATGTGGGCTAATGGCACACATGCAAATTGTTGACCCAAAAATGCAAGCAAATTCCCATAATAAACTATATTAAAACATGATACTTCAGTAATCGTCTTATGTGTAAAAAATAACCAGTTGGGTTCTCCAAGTTGTAAGTTCTGCTTCATGAAGGCTATAGCAGTATAATTAAAGATCCTTTGTTGAAAACGCGTATGTGGACCCAGTGCCATTTCTATTATAAGATAACTTTCAAAATAGCAAGGCATTGAGTGAGAATATGTAAAAATATTAGGATTAGCTATAAGGAAATAGTTGCCCATGTGGAATTTTCGTTGCCTTTATTATGAATACAGCCAGCCCCAAGCCTAGGTAAAGGAGGAGGTTATGACAAGCTTGGCAAGCCAATGTAAAAAACCTAGTCATTCTAATGGAGGGTAAGTTAGATATAAATGGTTGTGCATGCAGAATTTGCATTTTCTTCATCAGGAGAGATGGATTCTGTAACTTGATAAAACAGTCTGAAAATTTATGTAAGTACGTTTCATGGCTGACAACAATACAACTTGAATGTAAAGACATTCTGGGGGCATGTGATTCCGGTGTACAGACTGACCAAATCCAGGTGCACCACTTGATAGATATGGTAATCTGTATGCATCAGCCTTCTCCAACTTCAGCACATAGCTGTGAAAGAAGTGGAGACAATATAAGCCAGTATGCAGAATAAACAACATGCCACAAACATAAATATGGACAGGACTGATATAGAACAATATGAAGAATAAATCAATCCTTTTCCTTGTTTTGAGCAGCATGTGTATGAATAAGAAGAATAATGATAGCAAAATCTAGAGAGGAGAATGAAGAGTTTTTGTGACAATGATACCTACGGGCTACCTGCTTCAATGAATCTCACAGCTAAAACAGCATTTTGGCAGGTAAATTCACCAAAAAGCGGCAACCTGCATAGAAATATGACTCGAATTTACTTCCATAATACAAATATTAAGGGGAAAAAAAGGCAAGATGTCATCAGCTGCAGCATCATTGAAAAATATTGAGCAGTAAGCAGGTTAAAAACAGAGTCCGTTTGAACATGTATCAAGTACTCACGTTCTCTTTTTTTGGACCAGCTTGCATAAATTCTAGATCAAAGTAATGTAGAGAAAAACCATACTATGCTAATAAGGCAAATGAAATCAATAACATACCACCCTCAAGGCATTTTATATATATAACATCCAATAAAACTGAAGAATAAAAACATTATGAAAAAGAACATGCACACTGTTCATCTTTCAGGTAGATCTGGATGTTAAATTGATAACGTATAAATTTGGGCTATATCAGACTTTCAGGCCAGGCTTCAGGCTTTCAGGCTTCTGCTCAGGCTGGGCTCGGGCCTGAGAAATTGTAGAAGTACCTCGGAAATTGACCTGGAACATTTAGATGTGCAGTGACCAGTAAAGCGTTGACATGCATCTTTGCTCAGATTCTTATATCATCAATGTATAGCGGATTTGGTTTATATGTTGGTTTACGTGGACATATGATTTGTTCAAGTTAAATTTAGTTGAAAAGCTATAGAATTATATGCCCAAAATCACAGCGCAAAGTAAAATTCTGAGCAAGAGAAACAGAAATGACTGACCTTAGCTGGTTAAACAATCCAGGCACTGGAGAAGAAACTGTGAGTGGACTGTTAAGAATAGATACCTTGAGAACTTTACTTGAATTCTTTAATGCCCATGTTAACCCATATGAACCTACAAGAAATCCCTAGAATGAAATGAAAGAAACGATTCAGAAAATATATATGAGAATTCTTATGAACATGAAGATTTCTAAAGTTTTCGGCATGTACCTGGACAACTAAGAAGAATGGCTCAGTGATATTTAAAGTACCAAGAAGCTCATCAAATGACTTGTGGAACTCCTCTTCTGCACATGATATAATATACATGAGATTTTAGTAAACTTCATTAATTTTGTCAACATTTTCCACACCTGTGTAGTCAAATCCATATCCGGGCTGTGGCATATCACTGAACCCAAATCCTATCCAATCAGGAGCAAAGCAGTGGTAGCCAGCATCTGCCATCTAGTAATTTCAATAGCTGCTTAGTTGATAAAATGGTCAATAGAAACAAAAGTGCTAGTATGGTTAATAAGTTTATATTTGATGAGGGTCCTTATGTATTAAGCTTCTAGTATAATGTCATCAATATGCTCCATATCCGAACTATGTTTTTCTTTTAATAGCCTCTGGAAGATAACCCATCTGTCTCGGAATCAAAACCAAAAGGAAATGCACATGCTGCAGCTGTTTGATGTCTAAAGGCGCCACCTAAATTGTGTATGGATCTAAACTTTGCAGCGAAATGAAACATATTCTAGAAAGAAGAATCACATACTAACTTAAGCCAGAACCAGTGATATTTTTTGTTTGGTAGTGCAAATAAAGAACAAAATGTTCCATAAATTTAGCCCAATAAACTACAAGATAAATAAGTCTGACCTGAGACATAACCATACGATAGCTAAATGACTGAGTTGGAGCACCATGAATAAACACAACAGTCCCACGTTGTGCACCAGTGGAACCTACAATTGTATCACCATATTTATGAAGCAATTACATGGAGCTTTTTCTTCGATAGGGACAATTGCAAGATTACTCTGGTTGTAGAGAAAGGTAAAAAAAACCTTGTAAGCATTTTTTTTCTGGGTTCTGCAATGGCAACTATACAAAGACACAATACAAGACAAACAAACAAAACAAGTACATTTTCGCTATGTTTTATAGAGTAGAATCATTGGAAATTGGGACAGGTTTTTTCGTTTGAAAGCTTTGCAGAAGGAGAGGAATCAGTGTACTACTGTAGGCAAAATCAACATTTATGATCTATATTTAGATAGAAGTGTTTGAGCCGTAATTTTAATACTCTGGCTGAGTTTCAACTCTAGGCTACCCCAGACTGTGTTGTTGTTGTTGTTGTTGAATTCCACAAAAGTCTGACAAAATCCACCAAGTAAGCATACTATCTGCTTTCACTCTTAAATGCTAGATTGTATTTACAATGCAATACTGCTTCATCGACAGTACACACACCATTTCCATGAATCAATGTGCATACAACGTTTTACTTACATTCAGTGATAACTGCAATAAGGCCATCTCATCAACACAGAAATGAAGAAACAGTACTTGTTTCCCTCACAAACCATCGCAGCTTTCCTGATTTCACTCTCGAACCGAACTCCCTTCCCTTGTCCTCAATCCTCTGCACGCGTCGAGGTTAGTCAGAAGGGTAATCAAATTTGTACACTTCACCGCATACTAAGCATGATCAAACAAAGGAAGGAATTCAGAATCAAGGGAAAGTAGCGGCGAAGTGGCATTACGTAGAGCATCAGGCCGACATTGCCGTCCTCGGCGGGCGACTCCGGCAGCTGGATGGCGCCGCGGCTCGACGGGTTGTCCGTCACGAACCCGAACGGGTTGAACTCCGGATCTTCCTCCTGCGGCTTTTCCCCCTCCGCCGTCTCGTCCTTGCTGCCGCTGCTACTGCTCGCCGCGACCACCAAACTCTGCCCACTCCTCCGCCTCGCTCCTCCTCCATGCACCCTCCAAGCCGCGGCGCTGGCGCCGCCGCATGAGGAGGAGGAGGAGGAGAAGGCGACGCCGCCGGTGTACCTGCACCTGCAAGCGGAGCGCGGGATGGAGAGAGGAGAGGAGGTGGTGGTGGTGCAGGGGCAGCAGGACAGGGCGGCGGCGGCGGCGTTCGGATGGGTGCGTGCGCGCGCGCGCTCTCCGGCGAAACGTGGCCGCGACGGAGACGACGCGTCCGTTGGCGCATCGGCGTCGAACGGTCGGACCACAGGGCCGAGAAGATTCTCTGTGGATTACCGTGGGCCCGACCAGATCTCCACCTGTGGCTCCGCTGCACAACCGCAGGTGCGCCACTCTCTTCACTTACGCTAGTGGCCACAATTGAATCACTCAGGAAATCCACAATTTTCCTAACAACAGAACTTCATTATTCAGCAAAGCAAGATGCCAAGAAGGATATGTACAGCAATACAGCTTATTGGTAAACTTGCCACCAAGGCAGCAACAGCATCTAGAACATACAGAATTTTTTTCAGTTTGCACAAAGTTTGAGCTGTTCACCAAATGGAAGAGAAGTTCTTTTTTTTTTCTAGTTGTCCAGAATGCAATAGTGAATGGAAACAATCTGTGCATAATCATGCATGCAGAATGTCATCGGTGAGCTTGGTGTGCTGACCTGCAACCTGGTCCGTTTCCAAAGCTGGGGTGACGATGGCCTGGGATGTTGCCAGAGCCGGATGGACCATTTGATCTTCCAGGAGGACCATAGTGATGGCGCTCTTGCCCTGGATGCAGAACTGGGCGCCAGGGGCCGGGGGGAGCAGAATTGCTAGGTGGCCTCATGTGTCCTGGAGATGCAGGAAGATTGGCCATTAAATCAAATGTGTTCTCTATCACGAAATTATCATTGTTGTTTCCATGGTCTCTTGGGGACTGAAAATTACCTGGAGCAAACGGAGGACGAGGATGTGGAGGAGGATGACGAGGAAATGAACCTTGATTTGCATGAAAAGAAGGACGCCGAGGGAAGTATTGACCTGCAAGTGCAGGAGGACGACGCCGAGGAAATGAGCCTTGATCTGCAAGTGGAGGAGGATGCTGAGGAACAAAGCCTTGATCTGCCGGTACAGGAGGATGCCAAGGAATGAAGCCTTGACCAGGTAGTGCAGGAGGAGTACGCCGTGGAGCAAAGCCTGGATCTTCTAGTACAGGAGGAGGAAGCCAAGGAACGGGAGCTTGATATGGTAGTACAGGAGGATGTTGAGCTGCTAACCGTTGATCCTCTAGTACAGGTGGATGAAGCTGAGGAAATGAGTTTTGATCTCTTGGTATGTTCAAACATCCAGGTGGCATATTTGGATGATGATCAGAAGAAATGCCTTCTATTTCATTAGATCTCTCAGTAATTGGAGGGAACACCTGTGATGGTACGTTGGACCCTGTGGAGCTCTTCAAAGATGGTGATGGTTGTTTAGTTGAACTGCTTTGATGTGGTTTTTCATTATCTAACCCCTGGAAGTTAAGGTCTGCCATGTCTTCAGAAGCATTGCCATGTTTATTCTTGAAGTTCTCTCTTTCTGTCTTGCCATGAGATACTTGATTTACTGTCTCCCTTGACATTATGTCTGTGACATTTCCTTTCACCTCAGCATTGTCATGATTCTTGATGCCTTCAACTTGAAATGATGGTTGTGACGATTGCTGGAATGGTCTGCTTGACATATTATCAGACAACTTAGGGCGAATCAGCACATCAGAAGTTATTGCAGTTTCCCTGTTAAGTGGATGCACATCATATTTCACCTCAACTCTATGGAGATTAGTGAAGTCAAATTCTGGAAGATCATCTGTACCATCGGTTGTATCAGAACCATAAGTATTAGGCTGCAGCAAAAATGGATTAATCTCGTGTTGTTTTGAAGACTCAGCAGCATTTGATGCATATTCTTGTCGTGCTATGCTGCCTGAGAAGGCCTCCACCATATGATTCTGCACAGTTCACAAAATAACACCATTCAACAGATTAACACTTGAGACCAAATAGAACTGATTGCACAAATAACTAGATGAGCAGCTTTACCTTTTGTGCAGCTAAATCATGGTGGATAGTTCTTTGCTGAACATCCAAGGATTTCAGAGGCAAACCCTTAACACCAGTTTTATTAGGTTGAAATACAGGATTATAATTTTTTATTGCTTGAGAATGTGAAATAGGATGCCCCGCTCCAAAAGATCCAGAATGAGAATCTGTGATGGGCTGAACATTTTGCTGAACTTCTGGGACTTCATGTAATGCCGTTTCAAATGGAACTTGTGACAACTGACATGCTATTAGTGATGATGCTTTGAATGGTAGCTGCGGGGTTAGCATTGATGAAAGTTTGAATGGTGAATTGGGCATTACTGTTTCTGTAGGATGAACTCTTTCACCAGTATTCTCAGCATGCCCACACTGGGATGGCAAACCTGGATGAGAAATAAATGTAAATAATTCAATAATCACCATGTATATGCGCTAATAAATTATTGAAGTTTACCGGTTGCCACAGCATGCGTTTTCACATAAGTGCTCCGAATTTCTTGTGTTTGATCAATATCATTCTGAATCTTGCTTGCGTTTCTACTAGAGTCCATGCCAGGATTGTTAGAGCATGGTGTTGCCTCATATCCCTCTAAAAATGGCAACGAAACTGAAGGCCTTGCCCCAACATGAGGAACACAAGGAGATCCCTTTCCATTAGTTTCAGACCTTTTATGATCCATAATTTTTGACATTGGATTTCGGCGCCATACAATGCAACCTATCAACGCGTCTTGGTTTGTATCAACTGCAGACATGCCTTTAAAGAAACCACATTTCGCTAGGATTGTAATTACAGCATCACTTCTGGGGCAGACATAGAGACTGGAACCATCACAGATATCTGCAAAACCAACCTTCTGGCTCACTGCAAAGTTCTCGGCAACCTGTATTATAAACGAGTTAGATCCTTAAATGAGTTAGATCCAATGTCCCGAAAGTCCATAGCTGTTACAGATTAAAATGTAAAATTAAGTGCTCGTAATACCTCCTTCATTCCCTGTAAGCCAGCTTTTGATGTCCCAACCTTCCAGCAAAGAGAAATTACCTATACATACATTTGTTGAAATATTAATAGCAATGTTACATTAACTGGTACAGCAAATATGATACAAAATAGAATGTCACCTATGGAAGACAGAATTTTTGAACTCTTTCTCCGTTAGTTTTAAATTCATGAGCGCACGAATGTAGAAAGCCAAAAGAAAGAACCTCAAAGCACAATAATGTGGGGTGAACCATTTTTAGAGCA
Source organism: Oryza coarctata (assembly GCA_030770085.1). NCBI lineage: Eukaryota > Viridiplantae > Streptophyta > Magnoliopsida > Poales > Poaceae > Oryza > Oryza coarctata. The sequence continues at coordinate 20,595,696 of CM061468.1, forward strand.
AAGAGTAGCCAGTTGTGCATTTGATTAGCAATGAACATAGTGAGCATCTACTTAAAGAATGAAAAGGAGATAAATTATCAAGGTTTATTAATATGCCAGCAAGGATGGATGAGAAAAAAAAATCTTACCATCAAAGACCGGGTTTGTGATCGATGGAGTTCCTGGACAAACTTTTCAAACGCATCCAGTTTCACTTTCCCTTTGATTTCTATTGCTTTCGGCCAAGTAATGTCATGATTTTTTTTCTCCCCTGCCAAGAAAACAAGCAAAGACCTACTTAATAAGAAACAATTTGTGCCCTGAGAAAATTTCCAATCACAAAGATAACTTGGACTCAAGTCAAACAGAGAAATAAAAGCATGATTATCAAGGAACAGCGCTCTATGATAACTGTATTATCATAGAACTCGGTCAACTCACAGTACAGTGGATTGAGTTGCTGAACAAAGGTAACATCTATTATTTCTCTAGAAAAAATAATAACCAATTATCAAAGCATAGCATCAGATTAGTTATGCTTCCAAGCAGTACAAACTTAGAACTCTGCTCTGGTTGAATATCAAGTTTTGTACAAAAACAATGAGATGCACAATTTATATGGTTCCAGAATCCGATGAAACTTATTAAATATGGAATTTCAGCTTTGAAAATAATGAATACTCTTCCTAAATCCTCAACAAGGCACATAAGTCAGTGTCAAATAGGAATTTGTCGAAGTTTTGTACCTTGTCAGCAAAAAGTAACAGAGCACTAATCAAATGTAGGTTGTAAAAATGCTCATGGCTTTCACCAAGTTAGGATCAGAAATCTTATATCTATTAAGGGTGCCTTACTATTTGTCTTTAGCTAAGAATAAAACAGATAGACATGACCTTAATAGAGTGACGATAGGATGATGTGATAAACTGCATCCTAAAGCACAAATATGGGCACTAGAGAATCATAAATCTCAGTAAACATGAAAGTTACCTTTTGAAGAAGGCAATCACAGACACCTTGACAGTGCTACTCAACTGGATTGTACCATCCCAGAGGCTTTCATAAACAGAAGGAGATAGCTGATCAACAACTGAATTGATTTCATCATCCAAAGAATGAGGAGACAGTGTACCAGAAATATCAACTGCTTTTGTAGGATTATGTTTTACAGCTTCATATCTTGGTATCCTCTCTTTCTGTTGAATTATGTCATGGGGACTCAGAGAAGGGTGATCCATAGCTACAATACTCTGATCACCCTTTTCACAGCTCAAAAGTAGCTTCTGAGCCACCGCTTTCTGTCTCTGATCTGTTGAGTATGCATGCTTAGCATAACTATTGCCAGATTCTATTTTAGTGTGCATTAGTTGAAAAGTGATATGTGGATGCATAGGTTTGCTTGATGTTGTATGATTTGTACACTCCATTACTAGAGAGAACGATTGAATAGGATCCTGGCATTTTTCTGTGTCATTATCTGTCGAAATAGCGTGCAATATGGCTTCATTTGGTCGGCATGGACTAGTAGTACATCTAATGCCACTCAGTTCTGTAGTTTCTGATGGAATATCTTGAGGGGCAACACCCTGTGAGTTATTCAAAGCAGAGAGAAACCCAGCTGGACTTTTTATAAATGATTCTTCACCTCGATGACTATATTTGGCATTAGTGACTAACCCAGATCCATGAGAAACAGCACTATTAGATTCACTGTGCTGAACAGGGTCCAAAAACTTTCTTTTTCTAGGAGTATAACACTGAAAGATCATGTCTGGAGAATCACTTTGGCTCGTCATCCTATTCTTTGGAACAGTAATATTATCTGGCTGTTCCACGCTGTTGCAAAGGCAGAATTAAAGGAATGCAAGCAACTGCAGCTTGCAGCAATGCTTCCAGCAAGAGCGGAATGCCAGAATATGAAGCCTGCCAAAACATAATGGACAGGAAAGGTTCAATCATCGAAATTGGGATAAGAGAGTGTAAATGGTGGCATCTTTACAAGCAAGCTGATATGCATGTAAACCATATCCTCACAATTCCTCTGGAAATTCAGATCATCAGATGGTTCTATAGGGAACATCAGTTCACCAGTGACAGTCCATATAGTGACAGAAAAGCGCAAACACCGCAACACTCCACAAATTGATCTCCTTTGCGTGTAGCTGCCATCCGAACAATTAACTAAAAATTTCCCATATGCAAAGCATCATTAACTGAAGGAACTACTAGCACACCACTAGTTGCAGCATCCACCTCCAAAACTGCAGCTAGCCGATGTATTACAACATGACTACCGAACTAGCATGTAGCGCCAATTTCCTAATATTGTCCAATTTTGAGATGAATAAAAGAACAAGGAGAAAAAGACTGAACTCTGGGGGGGGGGGGGGGGGGCGGGGAATCTCGTATGGCGGAAAAGTTCCTGAGCCAAGATTACACCCTACCAGCGGGGAAAACGGCACGCGGCAGCGGCTAAGGGGCGCCACAAGCTGAAGCATGGTCCGAGAAGAGCTCGCGGAGGGATTGGTGGAGTGGAGGAGGAGGAAGCGCGAGGTCACCTGCGCGATGGATTGATGGAGACGAGGGTTTTGGGCGACGAACCGTCCGACGCGGCGTCGAGCGGAGGCGAACGGCAGCGGCAACCGTTGGACGGTGAAACTGGCGCGCGCGTTAGTTTTCACGGAGTGCACATAGATAGAACACTCGGAATGGTAAAGCAGAGGAGCTGCATGTGGGACCTCCAACCTTTTCTCTTTAGACCCCACATTTAACCTATCAAATGTCTACTATATTTATGCATATGTAAGTGTGATTTCTCTTAGATCTAAGGAAACATAGGATAGAGATCCCAAATTAAAAAGCTAGAAACCACAAATCATATGTATTTAGTATGAATTTAGGGTTGTGAGTTCACAACGTCATATCCTACCGAAAGCACCTTGGTACAAAGGAAATCACTAAATAAACAATGTTGATAACAAATCTTAAGCATATCATAAGTTAAAGTAAGTATTAATAATAGATTAAAAGGAGATTATTAAGAGGTGTCAAAAAAAAGTGAACAATTAAGTAATGTGATGGTGTTGGTGTGACCACGAGGAGAAGCATGGAATGATTGCGAAGAGATACAAGGTAGAGATGAGTTAGAGTGGATCATATATAACTAGATCTACATACCTTGAAGAGAAAAGTGATAAGTTGCTTATCTCTCCAATGAGATTGTCGTTAGATGAGACCAATAAATAAGCAAACGGGAAGCACCAAGGTATGAACGGCAACCCTAATCCTTTCCTATATAATATAATATTTATCTAAATGGGCCTAGATGCATAACAAGCTTTGTGAGAGAAGATTAAATCAATTGTTTTTTCCATATCAACTATGGTCACAGTCGAGTGGACCCTTGCATATTAGGCATACATTGTGTTAGCAATGTTATACACCTCTTGATAAAAAGTTCTGACCTCTACTACGTAGAGGGGCGTTCAGAACCCACCCATCATTGTTAATTCAAAATGGTTTTTTGGTTGAAGCCATTCTGAATTATTAATGTTACCAAGTACTACCGTCGAGTTGCTTTGAAATTATAGTGGTTCCACTGGTCCTCAGACCATTGCTAATTCGTTTAGATCATAATGTTTCAATTAAGCCATTCTGTCCTGGGACGTGAAAATTAAGCATTTAACCATGCAAGTATTTTGAGCACTGATGTACAGAGCTATATTTTGGATTTCCCGTATGTTTGTGATGTTGATCCCGTTGTAGAAATTATTAGTAGTGTGTTTGTGTTGTATATTGGCTGTTCATTGATCTAAGGATGTACTAGTCCTATGCTTCTCTAGCATGTAAATACTTGATGAACATATTAGGTATGCATAATAAATGATTAATATATATATACACTGTAGGATACTATCTTACAGTATTTTCCTAAAAAAATTAATCCGTAAAGTAAGACCAAACAGTGAAGATCTATACAAAATAATATGGCATTAAAATAAATAAACCACACTGAACTCCCGTGAAAACATAGTTTACCAACACTTTTTTTTAAAAAAAAAGATAAAAAAGAAAAATCACAGGAGGCTTGTTATCTGTCTGTAAATCAATGTTTTGTTGATATTATCTAATCTTATCATTTTATTTTCTCCAAATGCCTTATCTTTCCAGTTTGTTTTTCAAAAGGATGCGAAGAGAGAGTCAAAATTGACGGGTGCTTGTGTAAGATAACGGATAATTTTTTTAGGAGTATTTTGGTAAGTTCTGGCCCTATTATATCTGGCAAATGCTATACTAATAGCTTAGGTAGATAGGTGATAAGCTTTATATATGCTACTCTCTCTATTTTATATTATAATAAAATTTAATTTTTTAAAAAATTAAATTTATTTAAGTTTGACTTATGTAAATATAACGACTTCTACGACGTTAAATCTAACATTAAATATAATATATTTGTTTTATATCAAAAATATTACTATATTTTTCTATAAATAGTAAAATTTACTTTATAAATATGAAAAGGAGGGAATACTCGTTAGCTCATAGTCTTCTTGGAAGACTGATATGGGATGGGCTAAACATGTGGACAGCTGTTGTTTAACACGATTTGATTATTTGTTTCATATACTGAAGATGTTTGCTAGTAGGGAAGGAAAACAGTCAGTACCACGGTAAACTAGACTTTAAGTAGCGTGCTCTTTTTTCTTCCGTTTACTTTTGTGGCTACTGTAGTATCTCCATGGGAGAAGATTGTCTTTGCTGCTGTTCCTGAAAGCTGGAGATGTGTATTTTCATTCTCGTTGAACCAAAATAATCGTTTCCGAAATGATCTCAGGATCTTGCGGCTTTGAGGCATGGTAATGAACACTAAATCTCTCTTGATACAATCAAGCAGATAAGTGATTCAGTTTAATGTATTTGGATTACAACGAATACTTTTTTTCTGGTATATTCACTAACTAATGCCCCCTCAAACAAAATACAGACACTTGGGACTTACGTGTCCATCATTGTTAGTATAATTGATGACTTGTCCAATAAGAAGGTTATCAAGGAAACCTTTGTTTCATTGCTCGGCTCTCTTGGAGGTATAGCTGCAGTAAGCCACATCCTTCTTCAAGATGCTATGGGAAGTAGAGATGACGCTGAAGATAGCTCATCGAATTACAGCCCAGACTGCGAAGTAGAAAGAGCCCGGCGAGAGTATGTGCAGAAGATGAACGGTTTCAAACGTAAATTCAGTACGATTTCACTTGATGGCGCATACGAAGTAGGCTTTTGTTCTGTTGCTCCAAACTCTTCTCCTCCACTTTCTTTTTTTTCCCAACGGCCGTCCTGATGTGTTTTTTTTTTTTGTGACAGATTGTGATGCCTACACTGGAAGATGCAATGAGGCAAACGACATCTGTTGTATTGATGAATGCTAATCGCAAAAAGGCACTTGGCCAGGTCACAGGTAAATATTTGTGCTTCCTCTGCCTTTGTTGCTTGTATCGAGTAGTTTTTTACACTCTTTTTTCCTCCCAGTTGATGGTTAACGCTTAGCATCCTTTGCATAATCAGGTCGCATCAAGGCTCCAGATGATGCAGATGATGGAGAATCTGGTGGTTCAGCGATGGCCGTCGATTCGGCGTGAGTGACACACCACGGTTCGGAGATGGCTTCCAGCGTTTAGGAAATACCTTAGTGAACTGCAACGCTAGTCCATATCATCTCCGACAGGTACTTCATACCAGAGCTTGCAAATGTTCTTTTTTTATTTTTCGGATTACTCTACCCTCATACCGTGCCAGGATCCTCCATATTGCATCATTCTAAATTCTACTTTCTCCATCTCACAAAGACCTTAATTTTATTCCCCATAATAACTTTATCTATAAAGAATTCGATAAAATGAGAAACAAGTAAATTAGGAATAGGATTGGGTAAAGTAAGAAAACAAATATATCAAAGTTTGCTAAAGTAAAAAACATTATAGTATTTTTTTAGTTTTATTAGTATATTGGTCATACGTTGCTACGTGATATCTAAATTGTACCAGGGCGAACTGGCGAAAGGAATCATCGAACGCCTCCATGGCGGCTGTCTGGATCAGAAATCAAGCAGGGCAAGCAAAAAGATTGCAGCAGTATAAATAGAGGACTAGCCCAATTGATCTGCTTCTTTCAAACTCCACAAAGTACACACTACAACGACATGCTAGGGAAGAACTATCCCAAGTTTAGGCCATCCAGTACCTCTACTGGGCTGGATCTTCACGATAACATGCTTGGAAAGAACTAACCCAAGATTAGGCCATCCATGACCTCTACTGGGCTGGATCTACACGATGACCTACTGTTTTGAACTCGTCAAAGATCGGCAAGAACACACTACGACGCATGCAGATCTTAGACCAACAGCTACGTGGTACGTACACGCAGAGAAATTCTTAGCTTAGGCACCCAACCATCAAAAAACGCCACAGCACCTCGCAAAGAACATATATTTTTAATCTAGGCGCCCAACCATCCAAGAACGCACAACACATCGTAGAGAGAAAAAGCCAACAAGGCATGCAACAACCTTAGCCTCGTCGTCTCCCGATGATGGAGTGCCGCCCGCCTGGAAGCAGCCGACGCCGCGACGACGTGTGGCCGGCTCCCCACCTGCACCCTGGGGCAGCGCGACGCCGGCCGCGGCGGCCAGCACCACCATGCGCCTCGCAGAAGCACCGCCCGCGGCGAGCGCGACACCCGGGACGACGGCGAGCAGACGAGCGGTGGGGAGAGGCATGGAGGCGGGCACGAGGAACACGGCGCTGCCCATGGAGAGATGATGAGACGACAAGCCCCGCCCCTGATGATACTACTCCAGGATCGATCGAGTTGGAGAGGCTAGCTAGCTAAGGCCTCCTTATATAAGCAGCCAAGCCATGCATATGACGCGTGCTCTACCGTGGTGGGGAACAGGTTCTGGGCGAATTGTATACTGTGCCGCTTTTACGCTTTTGTTGTGCTGACCAACCGTATGTGCTCTTCATGGGGGAGCAGCTTCGTTGCTGCACGCCACCTGCTTGCCGTTACAGAGATACTCCTAGAATGATCTTTGTGTACTGTGACGATCGAACTGCAGATGGAGTAGTAGATGCTTTGGGACGTGCTACTGCTAGGCAGCTTGTAGTACAAAGTTTTGAAACGAAAAGTCAGTAGGATTATATTGCCTTTCATATACTATTGCTTTTGCAAGTTTTATTTGTGCTTGTGATGGGATGGCGTCACAAAGTGCACAAATCAAGGGAGGAGCGTCAATTTGTGTTTTGGGTCTGAGACCCTGTGAGAAGACTTCTGTAAGAATGTTGTTTCATCTGATGAAACTGGGGGCCACCGTCTCCCTTTCTCAAAAAAAAATTGTTTTTGCAAGTTTTGCTCTGTTATATGTGAATGGTTGCACTCAACATATTTATATTCTTATGAGGTATGTCTAATTTGTGCATGCAACTCATATAGTAGTATACTATACAACTGCCACTTTAGTAGATCGAGAATTCGAGACGTTTGCTTATGGTTTGCATATCTATGCAACTGTTCAACTTGTGTACTCGTGATGTACTGTTGGAGTGTGAGAACGAGAATGAAGACGCCATTGGCCCAGTATAGAATGCTTCATCCAAATATACTTCATAAATGGATTTTGACATATTGCTGACATCAGAAGGTTCTTCTAGTTTCTAATTCTCTAGCTAGATTTTGCTTTTTTTTAATAATGTGAATGGACCAAAATACTACTAGATAGAATTGAAGCATGAGCTCATTCCTTCCCTCACGCGCGTGCCACCGCCAATTCGCTTGTGTACCCTCCCCCAGCGTGAGAGGAAGGAGAGATCAAGCAAGCAGTCGACGGGCGTTGGATAGGAAAATTCTTTGATCCAGTACCTAGGAGGTTGCAACTAGGAAGTGAGATCTCACCAGTGGTGAGGAAGTTGGCATCTATGAGAACACAAACATGATCTGTGCATCTCCTCATCATTAATGATTTAAAAATAAATTATTATTTATAACGGTTTAATTAACCGTTATAGGAATTTTGATTACTGATAAAAGAATTTATCTCTTATATGTGTAAAGACAATTAGCCACAGGGATAAAAAAGCAAAAAAAAAAGCACCGATGTGATGCAACCGTCGATACCTAGCCATCATGCTGCCCTTGCCCCTGCCCTTATTGCCGTTAGAGGAATCGAGGAGGAGAACAACGAGTGATGCCATCAGAAAGGGCGATGACACTTGAACAAAGAAAGGGAGGAGGCAGCGATGGAAGGAGCTCGCATGGGAGGCACCAAATCCATCGCCTTCCCTAACGTCGTTATTGTCGCCATCTACCTAGGCAAGGGAGGGGGAGGGAGCAGTGGTGGTGGAAAGGGGCTCGGATGAGGTGCCATCGAATCACCTGCCTCCTTGGACCATTGTTGCAATTTGCCTAGGCAAGGGAAGGGAGGGAGCGGTGGAAGGGGCTTAGGTGGGGTGCCGTCGAATCCGCTTCCCGTCCATATCTAATCACCCTCCCAACGTCGCTATCTTCTTCTACCTGAACAAGCGATGAGTAAAAATAGTGGTGACAAAAGGAGCTCATATGAGTAGATGCCAGATCTACTATCTCTCTTCCTAGATCTAGCTAGCCTCCACGAACATCGTCGAGGAACGTCAATTTGTGTTTTGGGTCTGAGACCCTGTGAGAAGACTTCTGTAAGAATGTTGTTTCATCTAATGAAACTGGGGGCCACCGTCTCCCTTTCTCAAAAAAAAATGTTTTTGCAAGTTTTGCTCTGTTATATGTGAATGGTTGCACTCAACATATTTATATTCGTATGAGGTATGTCTAATTTGTGCATGCAACTCATATAGTAGTATACTATACAACTGCCACTTTAGTAGATCGAGAATTCGAGACGTTTGCTTATGGTTTGCATATCTATGCAGCTGTTCAACTTGTGTACTCGTGATGTACTGTTGGAGTGTGAGAACGAGAATGAAGACGCCATGGCCCAGTATAGAATGCTGAAAGAAACAGCAAGCTGCAGCCTGCAGGTAGACGTCTTGTGGGGCCTGGCATGCAAAAGATACGAGAAATCTGCAGCCACTTTATGATAGGCCTGGTCTACCTGTGGTTTTTACTCCTACTCCTACTTGGGAGGTTGTGCGGTGCCAACCGATCAGGGCCTGTGCACGCTGCTGTGCGTCCAGTTTGTGTCTCCTACCAGCTACGGCCACGGGTATTACCTGGCTCGTGTGTGCGTGGCAATGGCATTGTGTGTTCTATTGTTGGTAGCCTCTTCTTTTTGCAGGGCTTGCCAGCGCGCGACGCGTCTAGCCAAACGGCGAGTCCTCTATTGTTGGTTTCTTTCAGCGCCATATCGATTTAGCACCCTGAGCGCATCTTTACTTTAATAATCTCCCTTTCCACTAGATTTTATTTATTAAAAAAATATTTATCTTCAGAACAATCATTATATATTAAAGTTTGTAAAAACGAGAACAAATACAATTGCGAAAGTAAAGACAAATATGTTGGATTTTATAAAAGTGAGGTGTATAATAGTCTTTTAATTTTATATTGATATATGTAAGATAGGTTAACACCAATCAACATGTATTCTGCTTTGTCACCGCTTGGTGCTAGGCAAAAGAAAGCAGGTCACGTTGCGATAGACCCTAGTTGGTGTACCTGTCAGAATAGGCGTATGGGAGAAATTTATGATTATACCATATCAAAAGTGGGCTTCATCCAAATATACTTCATAAATGGATTTTGACATATTGCTGGCATCAGAAAGGTCTTCTACAATACAATGCATTTTCCTTAGTTTCTAATTCTCTAGTTAGATTTTGCTTTTTTTTTAATAATGTGAATGGACCAAAATACTATTGAAGCATGAGCTCATTCCTTCTCTCACGCGCGTGCCACCGCCAATTCGCTTGTGCACCCTCCCCTAGCGTGAGGGGAAGGAGAGATCAAGCAAGCAGTCGACGGGCGTTGGATAGGAAAATTCTTTGATCCAGTACCTAGCAGGTTGCAACTAGGAAATGAGATCTCACCAGTGGTGAGGAAGTTGGCATCCATGAGAACACGAACAGGACCTGTGCACCTCATCATCATTAATGACTTAAAAATAAATTATTATCTATAACGGTTTAATCAACCGTTACGGAAATTTTGATTACTGATAAAAGAATTTATCTGTAATGGCCTTTTGTCTTATATGTGTAAAGACAATCAGCCACAGGGATAAAAAAAGAAAAAAAACACCGATGTGATGTAACCACCGATACCTAGCTGTCACGCTGTCCCTGCCCCTGCCACTGCCCTTATTGTCATTAGAGAAGTCGGGGAGGAGAACAACGAGTGGTGCCATCAGGAAGGGCGACGACACTTGAACAAGGAAAGAGAGGTAGCAGTGGCGACGAAAGGAGCTCGCACGGGAGGCACCAAATCCATTGTCTCCCCTAACATTGTCATTGTCGCCATCTACCTAGGCAAGGGAGGGGAGGGAGCAATGGTGGTGGAAAGAGGCTCGGATGAGGTGCCATCGAATCACCCACCTCCCTGGACCATCATTGCCATCTGCCTGGGCAAGGGAAGGGAGGGAGCAGTGGCGGTGAAAGGGGCTCAAGTGGGGTGCCACCGAATCCGCTTCCCCGGCCATATCTAACCACCCTCCCCAGCATCGCTGTCTTCTTCTACCTAGACAAGGGATGGGCGGAAACAGTGGCGGCAAAAGGAGCTCACATGGGTAGGCTCCATATCCACTACCTCTCTGCCTAGATCTAGCCAGCCTCCATGGCCACCGTTGTTGCTACTTGAGGAGGGAAGGGAGTAGTAGGTGCGGGTGCTGAGGAGGGGACTGAATGGTGGCAGCTGGTGGAGGGGGAGGGGAAGGCGGCGCCAATGGCCGCCACCACCATCGTCTCCACCCTACCAAGCTCCTTTTCCACTCTCGAGTTGCCCATTCCATCGCTATCGTCGTGTAGATTTGGTGATGATGAGGGGAAGCGACAAGAGACTATGGCGAGGGGAAGTGAGGAGGCAGTGGTGGGAGTGAGGGTGTCGACAAGGGGAGGCTAGGAAGGCAAGAGTAAGGGTATCATCGTGGCTTGTGCATCTAAGTGAGGAGGTGCAAGAGGGAGCTAAGAGCAAAGGAGTCCACGTGGATTCTAAACCTATTTATAACGGGAGATATATAAAATATATTTCTAATGACTTATAATGGAATAAGCTTATATATAACATTTTCTAATAAAGAGCTATTATAGATAATTAACTAAGTATCTGTAGCAACTTATCCTTATGAGCTATTATAGATAAGTTCAAATCAGTGATGGTTGTTGGCAGCTTTGGCTATCTCTAATGATCACCAAGTCTGCCTGTTATAGTTATGATTATTTGTAACATTTTTTTTATATCACAAATGATCTATCATAGACGTGAAGATCTATGCTAGTGATGGTTTTGACCCTAACTCACGCTCAATGTGAGTTGGCGATGGTGAGTGGTAGAAGTTAAGATGGATCCCCTTCTTCTCTGATTCAACAGAGCTAGGGAATTTTGGTCGTTTTACTGTATAAGAAAGTTTAAAAAATCACTTAGAGGAAAGAAAAGGAATTGTGACATACAACTCCTGTTTGAGAGCGGTATTATAAGCTTGTAACGAAGCTCTATCAAAGATGGTATTATGAGGAAAACCATTTCAAACAATGGCATAATGTCAAATTCCTCACCATATGCATGGTCTCTAGCCACGAAGACGTTACAGACGTGCTCTCCAGTTTTGGTTAAGAACGTCCTTTAATTTTCTGTTCTGGTTAAGTACTTCAGTTTTATATTGCTAGGCTATACTTTTATCATACATATACAGAGTCTATTTTAAATATATTTAGCTACGTTTGGAAGTCCTGGTTGAAAAACTCCTCCAACGAATAAAATAAAAATAAAGCAACGGATTAGCATATAATTAATTAAATATTAATTTAAAAAAACTAAAAAAATAAATTAATATAATTTTTTTAAAGCAACTTTTTTCATAAAAAACGTTAGAGTAGTGGTTGCTACCCTCTACTGCCTAAGGCCTTAGGGGTAACGCGCGCGCCCACCCGGTACGGCACCCCTCCCTGGCCACTGCTTCGCCTCGACGAGATCCACACCTCACGGACGCATGCAGGCTCGTCGATCGACCCACCGTGCGGTCTCGTCTCCACTCCACGGCAGAAGGCGCGTAGTGAGTACGTGAGGCGGCAGCATGGCGTCGGCGTCGGCGTCGGCGCAGGACCACCTCTTCGGCCTGCGCAACAGCTTCTACGTCGGCGAGTACCAGGCCGTCATCACCGCCGCCCAGGCCATCCCCGCCCACGCCCTCTCCCCCGACGACCTCGCCGAGCGCGACGCCCTCCTCTACCGCTCCTACATCGCCATCGGCTCCCACCAGGTAGGTACACACACTCTGCACGCACGCGTCCACCGCATCGATCCCCGCGCGCGTCCGTCCTTTGCATGCGTGCGTGCGCGCGGCGCGCAGCCGATCGCGTTGCTACTTGCTAGCTGGTCGCGCGAGGACGGACTCGCATGCATGGCTGCCAGGACCTGGCTGACTCGTCGAGATCGGTTGGTTTCTTCTATGGATGCAGCTAGTGACCGACGAGATCGGGCCGAGCGCGGCCACGCCGCTCCAGTCCGTCAGGCTGCTCGCCGTGTACCTCTCCGATGGCGCCGGCGGCAAGGTTACTTGATCCTGTGTGTTTCGTCTGCGCTTTTTAATTTGGATCCGATCGATTACAGCGCTGTCTCATTGTGCGTTTTGTAATTAATCTCTGTGTAATCAAGGAATCCGCGATCAGGAAGCTGAACGAGCTCCTGGCAGATGATGCGGTGGGGAGCAACCTGACTCTCCGGGTGGTTGCGGGGACTATCCTCATGCACGAGCGGGACTATGCCGGAGCACTGAAGCACACAAGTTCTGGTGGGACTATGGAATTGTAAGCATCATCAATTTTTGTCATTGATCCATTTTGCTCAATACGATTGCCTGTTCGCATAAGAATTATAAGTGTGCAACTGAAGATTTTCATGCCATTAGAGATCGAATTACTGCATGTTATGTTTTATTTGGGAAGATTGAAGTCAATGGGCCAATAACATCTGGTGTTTTCAGGCTTGCGATGAATGTTCAGATATGCCTCCAGATGCACAGGCCTGATCACGCAGAGAAACAGCTGAGGATCATGCAGCAGCTGGACGAAGACCACACACTGACGCAGCTCGCGAACGCATGGGTTGACCTTGTCATGGTAGGCACGCATTCATCTTGTTACGGGTTGCGACTTGAATAGTTGTCTATGAGGATAAGTTAAAGAGGCAGGACAGAAATCTGAGTTCTACTTCTTGCCATCGCTTCTGATTCTATATCAGGGCGGGTCCAAGATCCAAGAGGCGCACCTCATCTTCCAGGACTTGTCAGAGAAGTACCCAGCAACTCGCATGATTCTTAATGGAAAGGCATCGTGCTTGATGCACATGGGCAACTTTGAAGATGCAGAGGGGTTGCTGCTGGAATCACTGAACAAGGTCAGTTCAAATGATGTTATGGCTTGTCTATCTGAGAATTTGCTCTAGATAATGTGTTCTCAAACAGAGTGCAAGTGCTTAACAAAAATGATCAAACTGTCCAGGATGCCAAGGATGCAGAAACTCTAGCTAACCTCATTGTGTGCAGTCTGAACCTGGGAAAATCTGCATCACGTTACCTGAAGTAAGTGGGTTATACACAGTCCGCCACTTCAGGAGCAATTATATTTTTCATTTCAAAAGCCATTTCGTAATATTTTGCTTTATTTCTGCCTGATAAATCAAGATATCAGAGCATTGAATGTTAAAATTCAGTACAGTCTGATTGCTTGATCTGAACTTTATTCTGAAAACTGTTGCAGCCAACTGAAGCTAGCACATCCAGAACACATGCTGGTTAAGCGAATGTCCTCTGCTGAAGACAGCTTTGAAAGAGCTTGCCAAGCAATATCATGATTTCTGCAGTACTTCTACTCACTTTTATGTTGGATAAACCAAAGCTGCAACCTTAATACAAAGATACGCAAATCTTGTCCGTATTCCCGGAAAAAAAAAAAAGCAAAGCTGCAACCTAAGTCAGCTAATGCTTGTTAAGTAGCAGTTCATGGACAGTCAACAGAAGTACTACACTTGTCAATAAATTAGTTCGGCATTATCTTGTCTGAAATAAAATTTTCTCTTGAGGCATTGGCAACAGATGCGTTACTATTCAATAAGCTGTTGTTAAACTAACAATTACTTCGGAAATAAATGTAGACGTACAAACAACGGGGTGTTTTCCGGACAAGACAGCATGTGAACTCTGAATCTAACATGTGACAGTGACACTATACCAACAGACCACTATAATAACATAGTACTCCTTAATTGCTTAAGATGAGTTTGATAAATCTATCAATTTTACAATGGCTAAGAGGTGCACGAAATCTAGTGAACAAGGTACTTAGAAAGATAACTGAAAGATCAATGACAGAGACATAAGTTAGTGGTAGTGGAAGGAAGAAAGAATCTGAAGGAGGAAGAGAAAAGAGTCCAGCTTACACTCCATCGATCACCGTACAAGGATCAGATCCAAACGGCGATCGATACATGCAGTGCAAAACTTTTGGTAAACTTTCAGAGAAAAAGACTTTTTTAATGAAAAGGAAACATTTGCTAACGCTGGAAGTTCTTGTCGAGAAGCGTTTCTGTTCAGCTCTTCTTCAGAACAGCGTGATGCCATGTCCCAACCGTTTCTGAACCCAACTTCCCAAACGGCCCAGAGCATTTTATAGAAGTCACAGACATGTAGGGCCCAGTTACAATCGGGCCCAGTGGCAGTAACCCGATGAATAAAAATCTCGCAATCCACCGGGAATTTTATGACGTTAAACCCCCCCCCCCCCCACCCCCCACCCCGTCCCGACCGAACCACCACCACTCTCCTCGGCTCGTCTCGTGTGTGTGGCGCGGCAGTGGCCGCGGCGGCGATGGCGCCCAGGGAGCAGAAGGGCGGGGACGGTGGAGAGGTGGATCTGGAGGGTGACATCGAGGCGCCTCTCCTCTCTTCCGTCTCCTCGTTCTTCCAGGACCCGGCGCACGAGGACGGCGAGGGCGACGAGGAGCAGCGCCGGCGGCGGCGGAGGTTCCTCCTCGCCGGCCACTCCCAGTCCAACACCACCTCCCAGGTGGCCCTCGTCGGCGTCGGCGTGTGCCCCATCGAGAGCCTCGACTACGAGTACGGCACCCCTCAGCTTCCCTCCCCAATTCGAGGCGCGCGATTCGCTCGCTCGCTCGCTTGGTTTCCATTTGCGCTTTGACTCCATGGATTCGGTGTTCGCGGGTGCTGCAGGTTGATCGAGAACGATGTGTTCAAGCAGGACTGGAGGGCGCGGGGACGGGGTCACATCCTGCGCTACGTGGCACTCAAGTGGGCCCTCTGCTTCCTCGTCGGGGCCCTCACCGCCGCCGCCGGATTCGTAGCCAACCTCGGCGTCGAGAACGTCGCCGGCGCCAAGTTCGTCGTCACCTCCAATCTCATGCTGGCCGGCAGGTAAACAGCAGTTGCAGAGTGGTTTCTAGTTCAGACTTGACTGGATTTAGTCTGAGCAGCCGATGGACTTTGTGTTGACTCAAAATTGATTTGGTCAGATACGGGGCAGCGTTTGCGGTGTTCCTGGCGTCAAACTTCGGGCTTACGATGTTCGCAACGGTGCTGACGGTGTATGTGGCGCCGGCGGCGGCCGGGTCAGGCATCCCTGAGGTGAAGGCCTACTTGAACGGGGTCGATGCCCCCGACATATTCTCTCTAAAGACCCTTGTGGTGAAGGTAGATTACTGTCTCTTTCATTCAAGTTATTCCTCAAAAGTACTGATGATTGTTGACACATTACTTGTCTCTATGTGTGTGCATTTCATTTTTGTGACGAAGTTGTCTCTGTGATTGATTTGTAGCAGACATATTTTTAGTCTGCCTGTTCCACAGTTTTATTGGATCTACAATAGTACTGTTTTTTGGCACTCCATTCTGTTGTTGTTCAACATCATGTGAGAGATGATTTACATAAGTTGAAAGTGTTGGTCTGTTGGACTTGATCAGGTCTGTATGGGCTAATAATCATGTATATAGAACTACGGTATAATATTGAGTCATGCATAGAAGTCTTAGGAAATATACATTGTTTGTCTCTCTGCCAGGACAGTCAATGTCTGTATCTGTGGTATAACTTGTTTGCCGTTCATTTTGGAGCAGCTCTGTTGGACATATATGTATAGTTTCCATTGAAACTATGTTAATTTCAAAAGCACAATTTAGAACCTGGCAGTTAGTTTTGAGTTCTGTTGCATCTGAAGATTTTCCTTGTTGTTGTCATCTCCGGTGAAGCATGGATCTTTATTCCTTCTCTTTTTTTAGTTTTTTTCCATGTGCTGGGCAATCTTTCATTCTAATTTCTGATGTTTCTAAGGAAAACAAAGAAGGCATTTAGGAGAATTGCGATATGAAACCTTAGTTTTGTAGAGTAATTTTGATGTAGTGCATGGGACACTACATTCCTACCTTATTCCACTTGAATGTCAGGATACAATTTGGAGATGCTAAAAGGGTTCTGAACCATTGTAGAGCCATCGTAGCTAGAAAATATGCCATCTGACTTATACATAAGTGATAAATTGTTATGCAAGAAGAATACCATTGTTCCCTTCTGTTAATATATCTGGATTTCATATATACTATTTTATGGACAGGTTGTGGGCTGCATTGCTGCAGTATCATCATCACTGCATGTGGGAAAAGCTGGTCCTCTAGTACACACAGGTGCATGCATTGCATCTATACTTGGACAAGGTGGGTCAAGTAAGTATCGCCTGACATGTAAATGGCTAAGGTACTTCAAGAATGATAGGGACCGAAGGGACCTTGTTACTTGTGGTGCTGGTGCTGGTATTGCTGCTGCTTTTCGGGCACCAGTTGGTGGAGTCCTGTTTGCTCTTGAAACAGTGTCTTCATGGTAACAACTTTGAATATGCATATGAAGACTCCTTGTTCTTATTATCTTTCTGTTACTAATTAAAATATCAACCAAAAAGTTTCTGCAAGATGGTACTGTTTGTATACGAGATTTTGTGTAACATATCATTAGCACCTTTTTTTCTTTCTTTGCAGGTGGAGGAGTGCCCTTCTCTGGCGAGCCTTTTTCACAACAGCAATGGTTGCTGTTGTGCTTAGGGCATTGATAGACTTCTGCAAAAGTGACAAGTGTGGCTTGTTTGGGAAAGGTGGACTTATAATGTTTGATGTGACCTCAGATTACATCACCTACCATTTGGTCGATTTACCTCCAGTAATCACTCTAGGAGTTCTTGGAGGAATACTGGGAAGCTTGTACAACTTTTTCCTGGACAAAGTTCTTCGTCTCTACAATTTTATTAACGAGTATGTACTGCTGTTAGCATGTTAATGATCTTCACTTCTGTAATTTTATACTTGCAGGCATTCCATATTTCCATTTACTAGCTTTAATTGCCAAGGACACATCACTTCCCTGTACTTTATCTCCTGTCAACACTGATGGACAATATTAAAAAAATTTCAAAATGGCAAAATGCACCTACTGGCACATTGCTACTTTTGCAGTTATCTGTTAGACTTATGCATCCTTTTGAAGTGGAACATATCCCCAAATTAACTTGTCATCTAATCTCTTCAGTTTACTTTCAGGAAAGGGCAAAAGTACAAGCTTCTCCTGGCTGCAGTAGTCACCATTTGTACATCCTGTTGTCTCTTTGGCTTGCCATGGATTGCTTCTTGCAAACGTTGTCCAAGTGACACTGAAGAAGCCTGTCCATCCATAGGAAGATCTGGTAATTTTAAGAAGTATCAGTGTGCAATGAATGAGTACAATGACTTGGCTAGCCTGTTCTTCAACACTAATGACGACACTATCAGAAACCTTTACAGTGCTGGCACCGATGATGAATTCCACTTCTCTTCAATTCTTGTCTTCTTCATTGCATCGTATTTCCTGGGCATTTTCAGCTATGGCCTTGCTTTACCATCTGGCCTTTTTGTGCCTGTTATTTTGACCGGTGCAGCTTATGGTCGTCTGGTTGGCATGTTAATTGGGTCCCAATCAACATTAGATCATGGCCTTTTTGCAGTTCTTGGCTCTGCTGCCCTTCTAGGAGGATCAATGAGAATGACTGTCTCAGTTTGTGTTGTCATCCTAGAGTTGACCAATAACTTACTTATGCTTCCTTTGGTTATGCTGGTCCTTCTCATATCGAAGACAGTGGCAGATGCTTTTAATGCAAATGTTTATGATTTGCTTGTTAAATTGAAAGGATTTCCTTATCTCGAAGGCCATGTTGAACCTTACATGAGGCAATTGTCAGTCAGTGATGTTGTAACTGGCCCTCTACAGACATTCAATGGCATAGAGAAGGTTGGCCATATAGTGCATGTCTTGAGGACAACTGGACATAATGGTTTCCCTGTTGTTGATGAGCCACCATTTTCAGATTCTCCTGTCTTATTTGGTCTAGTTCTTCGAGCCCACTTGCTTGTTCTGCTGAGAAAGAAAGATTTTATTCATAACTGCACAACTTCAGCACTAGATGCTTCAAAGCATTTCTTGCCTGATGATTTTGCTAAGCGTGGCTCAGGAAAGCATGATAGAATTGAGGAAATAGAATTAAGTGCAGAAGAAATGGAAATGTTTGTAGATTTGCATCCGTTCACAAACATGTCTCCTTACACTGTGGTTGAGACAATGTCTTTGGCTAAGGCCCATGTGCTTTTCCGTGAAGTTGGATTGAGGCACCTTTTGGTTCTACCAAAATCCTCTAAGGTTAGTGATGCTATTCACATATAACATTTTTGTTTTATTGTCGGATATTTCTTAATTCTAGTTTATATTTTATTTTATTTGTCTAGATAAGTCTATATGCCCTCTTCAACCAAAGGGTGATTGCATTTGCAATCTTGTTCTGTTTTTTTTAATCTTGGGCAAATGTTGCTTCTAACCATGATCATTACTATGACAAACAATTGTGGTTGGTGGCACAAGTCTCTAAATGTGCACATATATTTCTTTACTAGCAGCATCATTGTTTTTACTACACACTCATTTCTGATCATAAAATTTTCTCATAATTAGCACTGAAAAATCTTTCAGATCATTGACTGGTTAATTTCGATCAATGCAGAGGGCCCCTGTTGTGGGCATATTGACAAGGCATGATTTCTTGCCTGAGCATATATTGGGTCTTCATCCTTTCCTCTTCAAGACTAGATGGAAGAAGGTGCGATTTGGAAAGTCAGCATTCACCAAACTCTTCTGATGCTTGCTAGTAACCGATGAGTTGCTCAAGAATGCACCGCTGCTGTAAATTCCATCTTGATGCTGGGTTAGCTGCACAGAATAATCATATAGGAAGAAGACCACATAGAATGCAGTAGATTCTCCTGCCTGGGAATCTAGCAGCTAATTGTACTGCGTGTTTTTCCTGAAGAGGCATACTGGTATGACATTCAGAATGTTCAGGCTAAAATGGAACAATACACAGTGCACGTAGGAAATCTAGACCTTTGATTTTTGTAAATGTAAACCCAGTTTGGAACTTAGAAATTTTGTTAATCAAAATGAGTTAATCCAAACTGTGAAGATGCTTGATATAACCAAGAATTATCATCATGCCGTAGCTTCTCCTGAGTAGCCGATATATTACAAACAACAGGAAGAAAAGGGTTGTCAAGGTAATTAGCAGACCGTAACTCCTCCCCCTTGATCTTGTGGAAGAAGAAATTCAAGCATTATTACGTGTACTTGTAAGGCAGGTAGTGCTGTAATGGTCGGGTATTTGTACGTAGGAGTATATCACAGCATCTGTTCAAGTCAGAGAAAAGAAATGGTATATCTCAGCCGTCAAAAGAAGTGGCAGGCTGGCAGGCGGTTTTCATATCCATTACTGCAAACATCCGATTCCTGTCCAAATAAACTTGCTCTAGTCCACAGGCAGTCTGCTTATGCATATAAGCCCTACAAAAATGGGTGTACGACGCGCCCCCGAACGTAGGATGCCACTTGTACAAGGAGACCATGTCATAAAATACGTCCACAATCAATTTTAATTTTAAAACGAATTTTAATTTTGAAAATTCTTCAAGACTACTTTTCATTATCTCATAAAATATGTTTTTGATATCTATGAAATAATTCAATTCAAATATGATCCACGGACGACCTAAACCCAAAATTATCCCAATGTTAAAAAAACTAGACCACTTCATGATAATATGTCTTTCAAAAAGACAAAGACAAAGGCCCATAACCCAGAATCCCAGATCATTCCCTCCACCCGAACCCCTTCTTCCTCTTTTGGGTATAAATGCGTGTGATCGGCTTCTTCCTCACCGGGCACCGTCCAGCGCGTGAGGCTTCTCCTCTTCTTCGCCTTCTTCTGCTCCTCTCCATCTTTGAGCTCTCAAGCATAAGCCCCCTTCGTCCACCTCTCCTCCCTCGCGGTTCACATGAGGTCGGTACTCTCCATGGCAGGGGCCCTGCATTTGGGAGCCGCCGTCGCCGCCCGAGGCGGAGCGGTCACGGCCCGCACTCCGGCGCTGCTGCGGGCAACGGCGTCCTTAGGGTAAGCGCCTAAGCGCATTCGAGATGAGGAACGGAGTTGCTTATGCAATTCGTTGGTTTTTCGCTGTTGGATTGCCATTTCTTCTGTTCTTGAGCTGGGGGGTTTGGGGTGTTTCGGTGATCGGTGGCGGAACCTTTGGGTTTACATACACATGTAAGATGCCATCTCATCCCATTACATCTTACACTACGACAAAATTTCACAAGGTCAGCTTTGGAGTGACAACTAGCTTAAATTAGTATCATTAGACTTTATTATGCAAAAAAGATAAGCTTGACGCTTACCTTAAATTTACAGATGACAATCAGCATAACAAAATCAGTGGAAATTAAACTTTTTGCAAACCAATATCAACAGAAAATTAACGGAAAACATGATGAGTAGCATGTTTTATACCGGCGATGACCATAATGGAAGCTGCGGCAACGGAAGAAGTGACCAGAAGCCCTAACCTCACGCACAGCAAGCAGGATTAACTGGAGGGGTTCGGTGACGAGAGCTTTCCATATAGCCTCCATCTCTTCCTTGCCACGCCCGGTCGGCTTGACGCGATCCTTCGCGGGGAGCTCTTCCGGCGCGAGCTTCTCTGCCCACCACGGCAAGCGCCTCGGCGGGGGTTCTGGAGAGGATGGGCTCGCACGGCACAGCTTGAGCTTGACGGTGCTGCTGCGTCGTCGGAGGAACCCGACATTAGCGGCGGCGCGGCTCCTCCACGTGATCGGCGGGGGGAGGGGGACCTCGAAGCTAGCTGCTGCAGGGGAGGGGAAGCGGAGGGACGAAGCCATGGTGGCCGCCGATGTCACTGTCTCCATGGTTAGGGTTTCGGCGATCTTTCGCTTCAAACCGACGAATCGGGACTCGGGAGAGGCGGAGCCGTACGACTCGAGAGGGGGCGGCGCGGCGGCGTCTGGTCGCGGGAAGGCCAGCCAGAGTAAATAATACTCTACTTTTAAACTTTTTTGTTGGTTTTTGGGCCGGCCATTTCAAACGGCCCACGAGCAGCGGCGTTGTCGGTGGGGAGCCTACAATTTCACGGCGTGTTTGTCAAGTGATTACGCAGCTTTTAGGATCAAAATGGCTTAATTAGCACCAAAATCTCACATTAGTACACGGGCGCATTGAACCACCACGAAATTCACGTGCATGACGACCAAAACGTTCAATTTGCAACTTATATATCCTCCTAAAAGAATACTCCCTCTTTTCTAACACTCCCTCATTTCTTAAAATAAAGTTTTTTTCCCACCATCTTCACATATCAACTAATTATAATTATTATCTATTTAAGTTTTCTACCTACGTTCTCCCCTAAACCGATCACGATCATGCTCCAATTATTTCAGAAATGATTATATTTTAGGTGAGAGTATGTAATAAAAAAAGTACTAGAAATTAAAAAAAAATCCTCACGCACCGTCGACTGTACACGGACAGCGAACGTGTGCCCGGAGCATAAACCGCACGACTCGAGTAAGGACCGAACCGATCCGTTTCCTCCCATTCCCAACTCCCCGCACCTGTCCCTTGACCCACCCACTTCCTCGTGGACCCCACCGAATCTAGCACCCACCTGTCAGCCACCGCGACCCATCCCCTTCCCGCTTCCCAACGGCGCCTCCCCACCTGACGAAGACAACTAGTAAAGTCCCTTTTGTCTAGATCTCCTCCCCAAGCTACCCTCACGATTTCCGTTCTCTTGTCTACAGTCTCCGCATCTCCTCCAACTCCCCGTTCCGTTTTCTCTCTCTCTCTCTCTCTCTCTCACATCAGCAGCCGCAGAGCTCCACTTGTCGCCTTCGCGCCGTCGCGTGCCGGCCGGCGCTGCCCGAACCGTTGCGCCTTCGAGAGGAGCCCGCGCGGCTAGCTGGCTGGCGCTGCGGCTTTTAGCATCTGGCGCTTTTGCTTGTCCGCTTATGTAGCCTGTAGCCACCGCGGCCAGATGCGGTTGGTTGGGTAGTGGTTTTGGTTTTGGGGGGCAGAGGAACGAGGAGGGGGGAAGAGGGAGAGGAATGGGGTTCCTTCTGGGGCTGGTGCTGGGGATCGCGGCGGGCGTCGCGCTCATCGTGGGCTTCGCCCGCGCCGAGAACTCCCGCGCCGCCCGCCGCCGGCAGCTTGTAAGTGCCACCCTATTTTGCTATCCCTCTGACTATTTTGATTGGTGTGATGCATGCTTAGATTGGAGCGATTGCTCCGAAGGTGATAAGAGGTTAATTGCGCTGCTTCTGAATCGAGGCGAAGGCGAATCGCTTACCTTCCCCTGCTGGTTGTGTTGGGCTGGAGGGTCCCTGCGTTAGGTGGAGGGCGCTACACTCCGCCCTGTCGGCTCGCTTTTCCATTGGAGCGTTGGAAAGCCATTACTTCCTGATCGACTAGTCAACATGGAACATATTTTGGCTTATTGAGCTTATAATTTACGATCATGCTGTTGTGGCTTGCTACAAACTAAGTTTGTTGGAAAGCACTCGATTTAGGGGCCTAAGTTGTAGGTGAGTGCTCAAATTGTGGGGGCAGTGGCATGCGCTCCTTAACAATCAACCTAGCATGTATAGTGCAATGTTGGGCCGGAAGGCTGGGGGGAATTAGATCCGTGTTGTCGATGTTTTAATTGATGCCTATTCTGCTGGTGCATGCGTCCATGACTGTTGGCATTTACAGGATCACTATCACTGTATACGACATTTTGGTTAAGGCAGTTGTCATCCATTTGATTACTTCCATTTCTCCGTAAACTTACATTGCTTTGATCTAAGATTGTACTTTGGATTAATAAATGGAACTAAGAGGGACACTCCTTGTTCATTTTGGCAGGCTGCCACGGTTGCTAGTTTCTCCAAGATGACTATTCAAGATTCAAGGAAGTTGCTCCCTGCTGACCTGTACCCTTCCTGGGTTGTTTTCTCAACACAACAAAAGGTATTTGACAATATTTAGTTAACTCTCAATTTTCATGCTTCCAAACTATATGCTAATTGGGGCAGTTTTGCTTTTGCAGTTAAAATGGCTCAATCAAGAGCTGATAAAAATATGGCCATTTGTGAGCATGGTATGCATTTCTTTCCATGGGCTAGAAAACTTGGACTAGAATCAGAATTCATTTTATTTGACTTCTTTTACAAATGTTCTTTTCTTCAGTGTCTTCTCTGATCATTTGTTGTTGCAGGCAGCATCAGAACTGATCAAAACCTCTGTGGAGCCTGTTCTTGAACAATATCGATCAATAATGTTAGCTTCCCTCAGTTTCTCAAAACTCACTCTTGGTACTGTTGCACCGCAGTTTACTGGTAAGTCTCTTCAAGCCATTTTATATCATTTACTCTGTTTCATTATATTCTTGACAGCACTGAGTTATATCATTCTGTTTTCTCCATTTTGTTTTTGGTAGACCAAGTAAATCAACTTAATTTTGCATGCATTAACCAAGAGTACAATGAACCCATAGCTGACAATAACCACTACCGCCAGCGACTGGTGGACATTAAATTGTACACATATTGTTTGATGAAACATTCAAAACCACAAAAAATTGAAAGAGTTGGATTTTTGTGGCTGCAAGCGTGAACCCTGTGTTTAGATGCATAATAGTATAATTCTTTATCAAGAATTGCATCCTATGGAAAAGGATGTTTCTGCTTATATTCATGCAGTTGATAATAGTAGTATGTTTCTACGGATGTTGTGCATTTGTGCATATATTCTCAATACCAATTTATGCAAACGTATTATTTTATGAGGAAGGCATTGGCTTCATTTGTGTGTTCTGGGTTTTATTTTCTTTTTGTGAGGTTGGTTTTAATTTTTTGCTTTTCTACCTAATGACACCAAATATTTGGTGTACATCTTATATTGTGTTGTCATATTAGTTTTTTCTGCTGGTTTTGGTGCAGGTGTTTCAATCATTGAGAGTGACGAATCAGGCATTGTCATGGAACTAGAGATGAATTGGGATGCCAATCCAAGTATCATACTAGACGTAAAAACTAGAGTTGGCGTGTCACTTCCAATACAGGTGATCTATTTCATGTTGCTTTTGGTCCTGTAGTATGGATAATGCCATACGAGGAGGCATCAACTATCAATGCCTATACATAATGAACTATACCTAGTTCACAAGGTTGGGCAGTAGACTTTGTCTATTGGAACACTGAATTGGTCCTCTTCAAATCTAATGATTAAGTGAACAATTCTGGCCAAAACTTGAATAGCTGACTGAAAGATTCTTATCTGGTTCATTCACAAGTTGCAACTAACTTTGGTGCATTTGGTTTTAGTTAATAAGCTTTCTTCTTTTTTTTGGTGGGTGGGGGCAGGGTACAAAATTCTTCATGCAGTTTGTACATGAAATCATGAGTAGTATGATGGTCCATGTCCTTTGGTTGGATAATGACACTGTAAATATTTTCTTTTCATTATAATCATTCTATGTATTTTATAAACCTCAACTAATTGTTCTTTCTGTAGTAATCTTCTGAGTGCTTTGCCATTTAGGTGAAAGACATTGGCTTTACAGGAGTTTTCCGCTTGATCTTCAAGCCACTTGTTGATCAGTTGCCCTGCTTTGGAGCAGTTTGCTTTTCTCTAAGAAAGAAGGTTCATTTTCTTGATCATGGTTTTTTTCCTCTGGTTGAAGGTATTTCCTCATTAATCTGATATTTTTCTCAAATCACATTAGAAAAAGCTGGATTTCAGACTGAAGGTCATTGGTGGTGAAATATCTGCTATTCCTGGGATTTCGGATGCTCTTGAGGTTTGGCCGTGCTTCTCTGTTTTATAGCTGAAAAAGGGGTGTTTGCATTTCCTACAGTTGAGATGGTGACTGGAACATATCCTTTTGCAGGACACAATAAAAAATGCTATAGAAGACTCAATAACATGGCCAGTAAGGAAAGTCATTCCTATAATACCTGGGGACTACAGGTAATTTCTGGTGATTTCCACTAATTTTATTCTCTCGACAAAATAATGTTAGCGTCATTACTTACTAAATCACATAGAGTGCAAAAGTCCATAACTTATCATGTGTAACAGTGACTTGGAATTGAAGCCTGTTGGTACATTGGAAGTCAAGCTAGTACAAGCGAGAGATTTGACAAACAAGGATCTGATAGGAAAATCTGACCCTTTTGCAATTGTGTATATACGACCCTTGCCAGATAAAATGAAGAGAAGTAAGACAATTGTAAGTATCAGCAACTCTGTTCCCTGTTTATGTGCTTCAGAAAAGAAATTTTGAATGCTTACTAACAGCTGTTTATGTGCTTCAATTTTACAGAACAACGACTTAAACCCTATCTGGAATGAACACTTAGAGTTTATTGTTGAAGATGCAGATACTCAGAGTGTGACAGTGAAGATTTATGATGATGATGGTATTCAGGAATCTGAATTGATTGGCTGTGCTCAATTTAGCCTAAAGGATCTACAGCCAGGCAAAGTGAAGGATGTCTGGTTGAAACTTGTAAAAGACCTGGAGATTCAAAGGGACAGGAAAGATCGGGGTCAGGTGAGCCCAGTTTTCATGGAAATGCAATTACCCATTTTATATTTCTCTAATGCAAGGAAAATATAAAATAGCTTGAGCTTCTTATATTGTCATTCATCCGAGGTTGTAAAATGAGCACATAACATTTGTCTTGTTCGAATGTCACCTCAACAGGTGCATCTTGAGCTACTCTACTGCCCATTTGACATGAAGGATGAGACTCCAAATCCTTTTAGACATCAGTTTTCTATGACATCCTTGGAGAGGACAATGACAAGTATGGAGAATGGGTCAGGCAGCACCGATCTTAATAGGTTGTCTTCCAGGAAGAAAAAGGAAATCATTATGCGGGGAGTTCTGTCAGTAACTGTGATATCTGGGGAAGAACTGCCAGCGATGGATATGAATGGAAAGTCTGATCCATATGTTGTACTTTCACTCAAGAAATCAAAAACCAAGTACAAGACAAGGGTAATTTATTCATCACATATGAAAAAAAAAACTGATAATGAGTAACTATGGCATTTAACTGTTATATTACACTACCCTTGTC
The DNA here is from genome assembly GCA_030770085.1 of Oryza coarctata. Taxonomy (NCBI): domain Eukaryota; kingdom Viridiplantae; phylum Streptophyta; class Magnoliopsida; order Poales; family Poaceae; genus Oryza; species Oryza coarctata. Next base: position 20,622,428 of record CM061468.1, read on the forward strand.
TGAATACACAGCTAGATTTACCATGACTGCTCCTATCATGTGTCTAACTGCAGGTTGTGAATGAAAGCTTAAACCCAGTTTGGAATCAAACTTTTGATTTTGTTGTCGAAGATGGCTTACATGATATGCTCATATTGGAAGTATATGATCATGATACTTTTCATAGAGTAAGTTCAATTGAATCTCTTCATCTCATTACTGGACGAGTGGCTTGTTCAACTGCAGACATGCGTGATAACCACTGACACCGGGCACTGTATTTTTTTGTAGGATTACATGGGACGATGCATCCTGACATTGACGAAGGTCTTGATCGAAGAAGATTACGAGGACAGCTTCAACTTGGAGGGAGCAAAGTCTGGAAAACTCAACTTACATCTGAAGTGGTCGCCGCAACCAATCTTCCGTGATTCACGAGAAGACGACATCACAAGATTCAGACGAGTTTAGTATGTGCTCTTAGATGCGTCCGGGGCTCCGGGCATTTGGTTTCTGCGGGCCGGTTGTGGCGACTCCTGTCAACAATTGATATGTTCTGGCTTTCCTCTGAAAACCTGCCGTTTTCAGTCAGCATTTTTGCGGTGCAATTTGATCCGCTGCACATATACATGGAAGAAGAGTTATTATGGTCTTGATTGGCTAGCTTAAATGTTATGGTAACAATATGCCTGTTTGCCTGTAATTGCATGTTTAAATCACATTTCTCCACATGTAATATATATATATATATATTGAGCCGTTGGAGTGAGCGGCATTCTGTTGATTTGAGAGAGTGCAAGTGTGTTTCGTATGCGGCATGTGATGGCTATGGTTAGACTTGACGCCCGGAAGGGAAGAAACAACGCACGCCACTGCACTTGCGTTCCGTACGCTGCGTGCGATGCGTAGGCTATCGTCAGAAGGCGAGTCCATTGCCAACTCCGCCTCGTGTAACTCTTGCTATGCCGATTCGGCATGAAAGATCCGCATAATAGACTCGTGTTTCAGAGTATATTTCTGAAAGCCATTGCTGATATAACATTTTCTTTGTAATATAGCATAATAATATATTGGTCGCTGTACCATAGATGCACAAAGCCAAAATCACTTATTACAAGTTTTCCACGCAAAGCAGAACAAAAGAAACATAAAGAAATATGTTGTAGCTGTTGAAGCACAAAATTTTAGTTTGCACACAATCTATCGCCTCCAACCATGCTTGTTGAATAGGGGCGCAGGTCGTACGCAGTACTGCGGGTGTTGTTGGGCCCCATATGTCAGTGAGCAGTACCGCAGGAGCAGGATCCCATTCCGTTGAATAGTTCCATAATCACCTTCTCTAAAGTATGGCTTGCTCCCATAATCATTCTCCCAAGGATCACTCCACTGAAAAAACGTAATAAATTAGAGCATATAAAGATAAGTATTAGGGAGTTTCTTTTTATCGAAAACTATACCATTTGGATATAGCTAAATAGACCAACATAATACAGCTGTTCCGTCTAAAATTTTTCTCAAACCCTCTTGTGAGCCAGTCTAGAAGCCAATTTCTGAACATGTTAGAAATATTTATAGTGGGTTTAAGTTAAAAGCCACTTGAGACACACACACCACACAAATCGAGCTAGTGAATTTTTTAAAAAAAAATTGGATGGAAACAACATATTTTTGCTGCCTTTCCAGCTCCTTCAATTTTGCCTAGACTGTTGACATAACGTTATAACATTTGCAGGAATAATATTTCCAGGCCAGGACACGAGCTGCACGAGCATCCCATGGTTTCCAACCTGGGCAATTTCGTTCCGTGTTTGGACGCTATCGCCAGAGCATCATGCGCCAAATAAACCAACCTCCGAGCCCGCGGGTAGGCACGCTCCTCCCGGCCAAAAAATTAGGCAAAAAAACATAAGTTAATCGCGCGAATTGTTCATTATCTTAAAAAGAATCACGCAAATGATTCGCTTCACCTGGCGTTGTTTAAGTAGTTATGTGCACGACGTCGCAATCTGGGTCATGCTTTGAAAGCATACACAACGCCAGCCTAGCTTTAACAATGGCACATAAAGGAAAAAGACATGCTACTTAGGGGAATTGAATTAGTTAGTGAATGATACGGGCAAAGACCCTCCAGCTTTAGATACCCAAATTAAGGGTATTCCTATTATATTTTACCTCATGAGGCTATTTTGCTAGCAATATGTACTTATTATTTGCATGCATCAAAACTGATTTTGTCATGATGGTACATGCAAGCGACAAGTGTAACAATCTTTAATAATCTCTGAATCAATGGGCTGTTGCTTTTTTTCTCTCTCTTATGTATCACAGCTTGTTAAAATTACAGTGTGGTATTGTGGTGTCACACGGTTGAACTAGTACTAGCAATAGGCACGCGCTACGCCGTGTGTAAGGGATCGAAATGAGACCACAAAGGGATTTAAATGAATGCATCGTATATGAAGATTCTATTGGAGGTAATAGTACTTTTAACGTAGCATTCTATAGGAAACCAACAGAATACTGAAATTGGTACACCACGGATTAAATTTCAGATAAACTTCATATATACTGCACAAAGTGCGAGACATTGTAAACAGTGATACGGCCAGGCAACTAAATCAAAATCAAAATAGAAATTGCTTGAGCCATTTACAGAAATGTGCAAATAATATGTGATAATATGACAATTATGGAAACGGTTCAACAGGATTATCAATGCGCACGAATATATCTCAGTGCTAATCTATAACGTTGGCTGCTTGGAATACCGGATGATACTAAAAATAATCACAAATCAGCTAAATTCTGTTGGCAAAAGACCCAAGATGACACTGGATCTGTAAACACAAAATACCAATTAATCCACAACATACATATTTTCTTGGATTGTTTTTAAGGTTAACATTTTATGAACTCTATCACACATAAGCCTTCTCAGCTCCCCCACACAAAAAAAAAGCCTTTCCAGCTTTTAACAATAACAGCAGAAAACGATGAACTAAAAAAAACTTGGCAGTACTAATGGCTTCAGATGTAAGGACGTGACTACCCATGGAAGATTTGTTGTTAGGCCTTTAATGTGAAAGTATTTCATGAGGCAAACTGCACTAAACAATCTTTATAAAGGGCAAAATGTACGCAATTAATTGTATTATGCAACACATTTTGGTATGAAAGGAATCATAAACATTTAGATGTTAGAAGTAAACCATAAAATTTGATAAGGACAATGACAGGGGCTAGTACACAGTGTAATGCATAAAGGTATAATAACGAATACAGACAGAAGCAAAGAGCCATCACAAATCTATCTGACCTGGCAGAAATTTAACCTTTGAAAGAAAATGCTCATTTAATGGTGCGTCGCATTGCACACACCTTAAATGTTAAGAACAGGAGCATGATTCCTGATAATTTAGATGTAAAAGTAGGGAAGTAAACAACATTTCAAATTATGGTCTATAGTCTAATTTCTTAAAAGACCAAATCAGATCATTAATAATATAACAATATCAAAATATTTGCGCTCTCTCATCAAAATAAGGACATTCTTGTAGGATATTATGTCTTTCACATCCAAGCATAGCAACTGAACATATTTTGAAGACTATTTGTAGAACTAACAAAAAAATCAATCAGATAAATCCTAAACAAATACTAATGCAGAGTACCCTATCATAATTGCACAACCAACAACATGTCCTTAATTAAATAAAAATAACATGCCTTCTTTCAAACGGATGGAAATGTATGTATGATTTCCTTAAAATAAGATCATGAGAGATATGCACATATACTCCTGGAATAGTATCAGAATCAATTTCCATGCCTCAGCCAACCAACCACCCTGCGAAAAGGGAAAAAATACAGCTCAGAAGATGTGAGAAAGATGAAAGTGTATAAAACGCTTTCTTTGTAACTGAGTAAATGTACACTGCATATATGTTTACATAAGCTTATGAGAGGTACACGTGTGCACCTGTACTTCCAGAATACTGCTTTAGTGCACTACCTAGAGAAAGTGGGAAATACCATTCGGCAGATGTCAACCAGCTGAAATAGCGAAATGCAAAAGGCTAATAGAAGTTGTTAGCATAAATTACCTGCAATAAACATATAACATAGTAGATAACTGACCTACAACATATGTATTAGGCGCAAAGCAAATTGTTGCCAACTGTTCAATGTTTTGCTGCCATCAAATATTGATAAAGCCTATAAAAATGATAGCCATCGTAATAAATGCGTAAACATAATTCTATAATTCTGTAGAGATTTGTTTCTTATCTTAATCAACCTCCTTCTTATCCCCTACCATTTTAGTCCACTCAAAAATCCAGTATCAATACCTAGATTAAACTATTCCTACGATCCTAAAAACTCCTACCCAAAAATCCTCCTCCAAATAAAAGTCGCTATATTCAAATTTTTGGAATTCGAATCACGTCCTAAACCACTACCCAAAGATTTATTCAAAATCTACATATTAAAATCCATTCAAAGGCATCAAGGGTCTAGATACAAACAATCCTTTTGTACCCTTGATTATCTAGAGGATTCAGTTGAATTCCAATATTCCAATTTCTCTTATTCCTCAAATTACTCTCCTTTATTTATCCTATTACAAATTTATTCAAGTAATTTCCAAATGCCACATCATCTCAAATTCCTTGAAATTCTTCTATTTCCCTCTGATGTTACCCACTTTCTTAAATCTACTTGAAATGCATTTTAAAATCCCACCCCTTGAGTAATTAGAAATTATATAAGTCCAATAATCCCAATCCATATAAACTTCTTTGGAATCTCTTGTTCTTTCCCCCTTCAAAATCATTCAAACTCTTTTAAAATCCCAAACCTCATTAAAAGTCCTTTCTTTAAATCCATGGAATAACGAAGGATTTAAATGTTGAAGTTGGACCCCACGCATGAATATCCAAAATCACATCTCAAATACTCTCCATATACTTTCAGATAAAATACCAGAAATAAGCAAAAAATACAAGGCCAATTGAGCCATTTCTTTTCCTTCTTGCGGCCCAACCTCACTCCCTCTCCTTCTATTTCTTTTCCTTCAGTACGTTTCCTTTATCCTTGCAGCGCTGGGTTGAGGTTGCCTGATTTAGAGGATGGCCGAGGTGACAGAGGAAACGTACTGAAGGCCTCGCCATCATGCACGCCACCACTCCAGTTCACCCACGCCTCCTCGTTCTTCCTCTCGCAAGGCAACGCCGGAGCCGGACCTTGGCCAAGCATCGAAACCGGCAGGTAGTGGACGAGGTCACCGACGCCAGCCGCACCCAGAACTGGAGCGAGAAGGAGGCCATGACCCAGACGCCGTTGCGCGCAACAGCTAGATGAACCGCAAAGGTGAGCTTCTTCACCATCTCCCTCCTCTTCGTGCTCTAGTTGTCGCGCCATAGCTAGGAAGGCCATAGTATAGCCGCTGCAATCAACGTGCCGTCGCGCGGCGTGCGTGTCCGCTCATGGCCGCGCCACCCTGCTGCGCCCTGCCTAAGCAAGACCGCGACCTCGACCAACTGTTCTTCATGAACAGGCTGTCCCACGGTAAGCCACCACGCATGCACCTTGCTCTCCCCCCTAGAACACAGTGCCTGGCCCAATTTGGCCGTGACCAGTCGGAAAACACTGCCATAGCAGCCCCACCGCCTCGCCTTGTCACGGACCAACGAAGCCGAACAGCCTATGCCCTGTTTCGAACGGCGCAAGCGGGGGAAAACCATACCCTCACCATGGAGAACCCCTTCCAAGCTTCATGCTAGCCGATTTCGCAACCGTGACGGCGAATTTTGTTGGAGAGCCTGAGCCTCACCCTGTCGCAGCCATGTCCTCCTGGTGCCCCACCTTCGTATCTGCCTCTTTCACCGCCAACCACCCTGCACCTCACCGTTGTGCTCCAGGAACATCATAGGCCCAGCACCAGCCTTTGCTTCGTCATTTGGCCGTCGCTTCGCTGGCACCCCTCTTCGCCCGAACCACCAAGTTGCAGCACCCAACCACGCGATCACCCCGAGCCACCGCAGCCACTCCACTACCGTCCATGGGTTTTCAAGACCACCACAGGCCACCCCTCGTCGGCTGCCCCGAGCTTCAGCCCCGCTGGCCGCCGCGCGCACCGCTGCCTGTGCGAGAGAGAGAGAGAAGCAAAGAAGAAAGAAGCAAAAAAAGGGGAATGAAAGAAAAGAAGGGAAAAGGTGGGCCTAACTGCAGGTCCCACCGACCCCCACCTCGTTAAAACTCCATTTACACAGTAATAACCCTATAATCTCCCCATAATTTTCTAATGACATATGGACCCACTATGGTTAATCTCTAATTAAATCGTTCTTAATCACTTACACGTGAACCCTCTGCCGGTCTATAGGCTTACTACTACTAGGCCCAATCAACTAGCCTGGCACTTAGATCCACCACCAGTATATGTTTAGCCTAGCTACACTCATTTCATATGGGCCCACCCTCTAATTGTGGGCCTCCGCTTTTTGACCCATTGTCTGTAGGCCAGTCCACCTTTGACAAAAACCATCGAAATCTCAGTAAACCAGGTCTACCATCGACCATAAACACAAGGGTGCCTCCTCTCAATAGAGGACCCACATGTCAGTTTAATAAATCTCTTTTCAATTATCCACGAATCCATTTAAACTTCATTCATATATATTAAACCATAAGTCTGATTGACTCCGTTCAACTTTTAAAATTTTTTTAGGCTATATCAATTGACTATTAGTTTATAATAGTTATTGCTTATTTCATAGGGTTTTAATTGGTTTTCTCTTTTGAGTGCGTAGCAGTCGTTCTGGAGATTCAACGGATGCGGATTTCTTGAAGATTTGAAGACCAGTAGCAAGGGATCATATTGCTCCTAGATTATGAAATTTGTTGATTACAAAATTGCATGTTTAGTGCACATGTTAATTGGATCAAACTTGGTTTGCGTGACTAATGGACATAACCAATAGTTGCATTGATTTTCATATGTTGCTGTAAAATCATAATCCATATCACTCCACCAAAGAGGTGGCTTGGTATTCATGCCCCTAAGCATGGACCGGTCAAACCAACATACTACACAATTGTATGTCTACTTGTGAAAAAATGGGTTTAGAAACTGTTTTAGAAAATCCCGGCACTCAGTGTTGGAGAGTTGAAAAGAAAAATATGTTTTGCAAAAGTTCGCGATGTATAATCTCATCTGTGTGGCTTTGTTTCATATTCGCATATAAGGACTAGTTCTTTTGGTAATTCAATCCGAGCAAAGTACAGTCACACATAGGTATTATGGGATACCCAAAAAAATCAATTGTTAGTTCATAATTATTAGTGGTTGTGAGATACTAGGGATTAGGAGACAGCTTTGTGTTTTGAAATCATCCCCTCATGGCACTCATCTCTATTGTGGTGTTGCAGTAACATAGGTGTAGTAACATCTTGATGTAACTTGAGTAGACGATGTTTGACCTTACCTATTGCTTGTTGTAGACACGATCAACTATGTGGCATGAGATTTTCGTGGGCTAGATTCAAAAAGGTCTTGTCACGAACTTCCAATACTGATTAGTACTTCGTATAAGTTTTATGTCATGTAGTTAAATCGTACATTCTATACAGAGTTTAGCTAAACTGTTCAAACAGCCAATGTGAGATTATTCTTTTAGCATAGATTTATTTGATTGTGCTTTATGAAATTGATTTGTGTGATGGAAATTGTTGCTAAAGCCAGTATCTATGACTAACGGATGACGAATAACCTAAGTGATTTAAAATGGGCATGTGTGACCCAACATGTCGTGATGACATCATATCATATAATAGGCTTCTCGAGTAGAAGAGGAGCCAACAAATAAAATAATGGACGAGAAATGAATGAAAACTAAAATTTTACTCTCCCGGTTGCAAAGCAACTCGCGGTCGGATCGAGATGAAAGTCTCCTTACAAATATTTTATATGAAAATTCATACTTAAAAATTTTAAAAAGTGTTTTAAAATAAATAGTTTGTAAAATAAACCTAATTTTTCTTGAAACTCACATTTTACGCTATTCCCAGTAGGTTGCAAAGTACAAAGTACTCACCCTTGTTTTTTTCCACTTTTCTGAGTCTAAGTTGAAGATGAAAAATGTTAAGTCTCGTTTTTAGACCTAGCCGCTAGTGTCTAATTACGTTAAAATTTTTGTTGCTTAGTTATATTTTAGGGATTATCTAATATTCTTATTTTGGTACCAGCATCTGTTGTTCGCTGTTCCCTAAGGCGCACCATCCTTGGTGCTGTCCGTACTGCGGTGCCAAGGCGGGTGTGACATGGGGCAAAGAGGGTACAGAGCTAACCTGGGGAGGAAGAGAAGACGGGGGTAGCATATTCTCAGGGCGTAGCAGTGGTGAACCGGTTTCGGCTACTTTGCGACAGCATACACGGTTGGAGACACCAGAGAGGCTGGAGTTTCGGCGGGACCCAAATCCATGCTAAGCAAGGGCAAGGATGCAAGGACCCGAACCCAAATGGGGCTCTCCCCATGCCACATGCCTGCATCCCCGATCGGCCTCCCCTTACTCCCCCGTTTCTCCCACCGGCGGCCGAAGCCCATCTTCGCTTTGGCTCCGGGCAGCCGCGCCTCCTCCAGGACCTTCTGTCACTGTCATTTTGGCTGCCATCCACCGGGCCTCCCCCGAAGTGTACGGTGGCGGAGATGAAAGAGGAGAAGAGGGGGGACGACGGCTGGAGCTTCTCTCCTCGGGGCAGCCGGATCCGCCGGCGAGGAGACTGGCGTCGCCGGATTCGGCAGCCCCGACGGCCTGGCCTCTTCTCTGGCGGATGCGACAGCCTCGCTTGCAGGGAGCGGTGGCAGCGCGGCGGCGCATGAGAAGGGAGGAGGGGGAGGCGGCGCATGCGAGAGGAGAGGAGCGCAGCCACGGGCGCGAGACGCGCGAGGCTGAGGGTGAGGAGGTCGGGACGGCTAGGGTTTTGGTCCGCTCCTGGAAAATCTAGGCCGTCCGTTCCCAATCCGTCGATTCCACGGGTGCGAAAGAGTTGGCACAGCGAGACACGTGGACGACCAGATTGACAACAACGTGTGATTGAACGGTGGACGGGAGAGGAAATCGGTGCGTAATTAACGAAAATAGCAGGGGCTTTTTTTTTTGCAAAAAAGTCGCTGATGTGGCGCCTTTAATCTCCACCGATCCTATGGGGCTTAGGTAGATTAATATGACATATCGGCATGCGTACATCGGCACATGCTACAAACTGTTCATAGTCTGTCGATTGCTTGCACCCTTGGAGCTACCAGTAGCAGGTGCATTTTTGCTTCGATGTCCGCAAGCTGCCACACATATCACTGAAGCATTTTCCGGCACGAGAACAACTTTTAGCTTTTGTCCATGTGTTTAACCCATCAATGTACATGCATAATAAAACCTTTGGGTCGCTGGACTCTTCCTATAGCCTGTTGTTACTTGTCATCTAACTACAACTGGAGTGACACCTTGCGGGGGTAGTACACAAAATTCGCTGACAATGTGCTACCTATCGTGAGAGGTGTCCAGAGTCCAGACTCTGCGTACATGCGTAGGCAACCAAAACTGTACTGTACTGCATCTCGATCCCTGGCCCATGCAGCCCACGTTTCCACTGCAAAATTACCCCAGGCAAGAGTCTCGCTGTAATTGATTTCTTGTAAAACATCTGCTTCCAGTGAGAAATCGCCCGAGGTTTCGTAATAGCTAGAGACAATTTCACGATCGTCAGTCAGTTAGTAAGCGACAACACACCACATTCTCTGAACATGGCAAACCATTTTTACGCCTACTGAAATTACACTGAGCTCCCAGGGAGCTAGGATCTCTGACTTCCTCTCATGTTCACCTCCGTCCATGTCCCAATCGGGCCTGAATTATCCAAGCCAATAATTAACCTCACCCAAATATCCTACCACCAAAACTGCACCATCACATTGCCTAAGACCAGAACCGTGCTCCTGAACTGCGAAAGGACTCGGCAGAAACCATCAAACGAGTAGTACATCCAATTGTTGCTACACCCACTGACAAACAGAAAGGGGAGAACAGTGGCCAGAGGCGTCAGAGATGGGCGCCTCGGATCGGGCGGTGAGCCGGCCAATCGAACAGCTCCGGCCCTGGCTTAGCCGCGAGCCATCTGGCCTCGCCTCCTGCCGCTGCCGCAGCAGGAGAGGTGGGCCCTCGCGTCACGTACGTACCCCACAGCTGTGCACCGCGCCTTGTCGCCGTGCTCCTCTCTCTCGTGACCGTCGAATGGTAGCCACTACTGTGCAACACAGCGTTTTTTTTCTTCTTTTGTTGTTATTAACTAGCCCGAGTTTTCTACTGTACTTGGTTGGGGACCAAAGCTGAGCCGTTGATTGAGTTGAGCCGTGCAGTACACCGGAAGAGCGCAGCGTGCGTGTGATGCGTAGCGTGGGGTTTGGACCCCACCTGGGCGTGGCGGACGCTATCGGTGAGTGAGACGAGGCGAGGTGCGGAACGAGAACGAGAGGCCGGGATCGCACCGAAATCCGTGGGTTTTCACCCAGCGCCCTCGCGGGCCGCACATCCTATATCCTCTCCTCCCTCCACCCTCGCTCACTTCGCCCATTCCAACGAGCGCGAGCCGTCGAGGCAGGCAGGCTGCTGCTGCTTCCTTCCCCGGCCTCTCTCCGTTGCTGCTGCTTAAACCACTCAGGGCTCCGGCCAACGCTCCGTTCGGATCGGTTGGATTTGGAGTGACCGGCTCAAATGGCGCCCAAGGCCGGCCGTGGCAAGGGCAGGAGCGGCGGCGGCAAGGGCGACAAGAAGAAGAAGGAAGAGAAAGGTATATATGCATGTTGCTGAAAGCCTGAAACCGTTGTGCTCTGCAAGCCTGCAGTTCGTAGAACAGACATGGCAGAGCGTTGTTGCCTCGAGCTGTTGTTTCAAAACATTAAACGGATGCTGCTGCTGCTGCTGTATGGTTGTTCTTCTAGTTTTCGGTTCTTTTGCATGGGTAAAGGGTAAAAAAATGATGGTCTTCGCTATTAGTAGCAGTAATCTTTTCTTTATTCCTCCTTTTGCTTTTTCTTCTTCCTGATTTCGGTGATTCTTTTGCTTTTGTTGATGTTTAGCTTCGTGTTCTGTGCAACTCATGATTAGTTTTTTTTTTTTTGCACCTCCTCTGGTTCCATTTCGTTCGCTTCCAAGCAACATGTTCGATTCTTTTCTTGGTGTAACGCATGACGTCGTGCGGTTGAATCATGCGTTCTGCGAGCGCGAGGTGACTGAATTGCCCATCTACGCTCGTCTCAGCCGTCCTGATGAATGCTCTGTTTCACTTTCACCTCGACATCATGTATCGCCGTCTCCATTTTCAAGTTTTTTGCAGCTGTTGGTATGATACCGGGTTCTTTTTGTTTTTGCAGTTGTGCCGAGTGTCATAGACGTCACGGTTGTCACTCCCTATGAATCCCAGGTTACACTCAAGGTATATATGGCTGCATTAGTTGGCTACTTGCTGCACACATGAACACAAACAATTCCCTGAAAGGACAATGAACAGGACAAGCAAATGCTGAACATAAGTGACATCTTTGGGAAAGCGGACTAAATTATGATAACTGAATTGTCTGCAGCTATTTGCAAATGCACACCGGTTACTTACTCCACACTGCATGCTTGCAAAGTTGCAATGAATCCAAGAATTGAAATGGAACAGTGAACCTGAGAAAAAAGATGAATCTTTTTTGTTCTTTTGTGTGCGATGTATCTTGCCTGTCTTTTTTATGGTGTGTTCAGGGAATTTCTACGGACCGTGTTCTGGACGTGAGGAAGCTGCTGAGCTCGAATGTGGAGACGTGCCACCTGACAAACTACTCACTCTCGCATGTGGTAATTAATGCTTGCTTATTGTTTGCTAATTCAATTGCAATGCTAGTAGCATCTACTAGTACCATTCAATTCTTTTAATGGAAGTGCTACTTAGCTGCAACTTCTTGCCACTCTTCTGGAATTCACCTTGGGTTAATTTGAGGACAGTAACTTCAATTGTGTGCTGCTGTAATGTTCTTAATTCTGTGAGCTGTGATGGATGAACTCTGAGTTCGTGATGCGTGTGTTGTATGACACAGACGCGAGGGCAGCGGCTGGAGGACGGCGTGGAAATCGTGTCGCTGAAACCCTGCGCTCTCACCATAGTGGAAGGTAGGTCCATGGTGAAAGAATCTGCACGCTAGCTGCTCTTTCCCTCATTCTTCCTTGCTCGTTTTGTTTCTTCCTTCTTTTCTTTCCTTTTCTTTTCTTGCTTGACAACATTGAATGTTTCACATGGATTTTCTTGCACTTACACCGTTGTGATGTCCAAACATGAGCTGGGTAGCTGGCAGTAGAACATATAATTAGTTGGGTGCTTATGTAGAAGAAGCAAACCTGTCAAGAGTACAAATTAAGCCTGAACTTGTGCTGTATGTGCAAGTGTAATGTAGCACTCTCTGTTTTCATTAGTATGATATCACCACCAATGATCAACTACCTTATCAACCAACGGTCCAGATTTTTTTCCACTCAAGGGAGGAAACATAAATAAGCATAATTAAGCTCTGAAGTCTGAACATGTGGTTGACTTGCCGGTAGATCGTATCAAAACCTAATCTTCATAATCTATCAGAATTAGGACGGCACGATGCACATATATGCAGCCTTATTTGTCCACGCACAGCATTGAATCGAAGAGGCATGGACATTCCTTCAAGCTTTGTTGCAAGTTAGATGGATTCCACGTGAGCTGAATAGGCTGGTAGATAAAATAGCCAAAGAAGCTAAGCATCAAGGAGAAGTTAGACCTTGTTTTGTTTGTCAAAGTATTTCTCATCTAGCTCATCCAGGCTCTTCTTGTTATGCTGCTTTACTTAAAAAATCAGTTCACGGCCACTAATTGTACTCTGCTTCTAGAGCTTTAATAAAATCTTTGAGTTAATTTTAAAAAAATCGAAGAGGCATGGACCGCGCGCGCCGGCCTTTCGGCTGAATAAATTCCAAAAAAAAAAAAACACACGCACATATGGCTAGATCACTAGATTCGCGTGTTAAGCTGCAACCTCCCCACGACTCCCTGTAAATGCAGTCATGCGCCTCCATCAGGCCCCAATACTAATGAACCAATGAATGAATTAGATACGACTACAGAGTACTAGTAGTAGCTCATTACTTCTTAGATCATAATTCTTGTGCGAGACCGGTAGGCAGACAGCCGTATTAAATAAACAAGCAGTATGCCATAGAGTACTAGTACGCCAGTGAATTATATGACTATAGAGTGCTAAGTAGCTCATTACTTCATAAATCATAATTCCTGTCAGTTAGACTGCGAGATCGTTAGGCAGACAGTAGTATTGAGTTGCATACTTCAACCAACTTAACCTATAAGCTTAAGCTGACGAGTAAATACGAACGATTCAATTGTAACCCAACAAGCAGCTTTGGCCTTTGCACGGTGCGTCCAGTTTCGGACACTGGCAAAAACGGTAGCTTGTTTTCAGTGCTACACCTGTCGCCGGGGAGGCAGATCGATCGTGGCCGTGACGTCGTCGCGCGATCTGCCTCTCCATGGTTGGTTGGGCCGGGCGGCTAAGTTTTCCACACGTCGCGTCTCTTTCGCCGACGTCGCATTGGACGTCGTCGCGCGGAATGTTTTACGGCGGCTTTGCAAGTGTCCGGGAGGAGGAGGAGGAGGAGGCGGCGGTTGAATTGAACCTGGACGCCGCGCTGGTGAGTTGCTGACGGATGCCGAATTGCCAATGAGGTTTCGCGTTTTTTCAACGAAACGTGGCGGCGACGGTAGTCGACAACGAAACGAGGCCGGGGAAGACGACCTCCTGCTGCCGCTGCTGGAGACTGGAGTGATGGGTGGTTGAGTACTTGATTTCCTCATGATTCTGATGGGAGTGCATTGATGAGTGCGTACAGTACGACTGTACGAGGAAGATGACCCTATTGGTCCGACACGTCCCGTAGTCAAATCGACCTGCTTTTACTAGTACAGTATTACTAGTACCATAGTTTATTACTCCTAATGAAAACTACGACCTGTGATGCCGTCAAGTGCTAAGTAGCCTTTGGACAAACTCGAAGGGCATTTTCACTCGATTGCTTAGCCCATCTTGTGCACCTTCTCTTCCTTGTTCTGCTTTGGGAAATACGTGCTCGTTAATTAACCCAACATGGTGCTCACCAAACTCTCACTAGCACTCCACTACAAACTGATGTATGTCCTATCTGGTATTTAGAACTGCATGTTAATACTAGTCTATTTATCTATTATCTTATTATATACAAAAAGATCATTAAATATTTTTAAAATGTTTTTAAGATATCATGTGATATTTTCTATAAATGCTTCGTCCATTATATTAGATTGAGAGACGAAACAAACTTAAACAATCCTCCTCTGTCCAAGTTAGATATGTATAAGTTTCAAAAAAACAAAATTAGGAACGTACGCGTTAAAAGTTACGGAGTAAATACTTACCGAACCACCTGCTCCTCTTTATGTTTTTTATGTCCCTTCCTCGCTCTCCCCTTATTTTTTTTACACGGTGGTTAACTAATTAGTAAATAATAAATAACATCCAAATAAATACAACTATTAAGTCATGTATTTAATTCCTAATGCATTTGAACAATAGTATTTCTTGCAATTAACAGCCAATTTATAACCCATATCAATTATGTGATAAATAATGTCGAAATAAACATAACTATGCCATGTATTTAATTCCAAATTTGTTTGAACAGTATTTCTTCCAATTTTTTTTAAAAATAACCCATATCAACTATGTTTAGATTATAAAAAATATTTCTCTAACCCATCGCATGACATTTAAATAGATATGAAAATTTGCAAAAAAAAAAACAAGGTGGTCTAATTTGAAAATTCTGATAAAAAAGAAAAGCATGTATCTCTTGCTTTTTAATTAAATCAGTAGGTCCAATATTATAAACCATTACATAATATTGATCTTTAAACAAACTGGATACTACAGTCCCACCTCCTCCTCCTCCACCTCTTTTCTCGCGTAGTTAAGTATGTGTGGACATGGGAAAAAAAAGCCCACCTCTCATGTCTGCTTGCTTCTCTATAGATGAGATAACAATCATCATCATCATTATTATTATTAAACTTTAAATAGTATAACTTTACAAACATAGATTATATCATCATATAACTTTTTACAAACATGTGTCTTCTACAATGTTTGAAAATAAAGTTTATGTTGTTATATTTTCACCCATTAATTTAATAATTAGCTCTAAAATTTTTAAAACCAACCTGGAAATTTTGAGAAAAATAAAATAAAACATCTAGCCATCGATTTTTAATTAAAACAATGATGGACCAGTAGACCATTAGATTTATCTTAAAAAATAATCCGCTAATCCCCTCTCCTACCTCACTACGTGCAGCACATCGCACGCATGGCGACGTCACTACTCCTCTCTCCACACGTGTGTGCACCCTCCATCCTCTCGTGTTTTTTCTCCCTGGTAGTTAAGGTCTAAGCCATTAGGGCATGTACAATAGCAATTAATAGCATGCTCTTAAGGTTGTTAATAAGATAAGTTTGCTAACATAGAGGAGAGATGAGAAAGAAATAAGATAAGTTTGCTAAGAGATGAGAAATAAAAGAGAACATTGATGTTAAGATTAACATCTACTTTTACTATTTATAAAAGAAAATTTTAGACGGGGAAAGGAAAGAAAGGTGAGCATATGTCATCTCAGCTATTATAAGAGAATAATCTTTAAATGGACTAAGAGCCTATATCAGACTCTGCCTTCCAACATGCCATTACTCCCTCCTTCAGCATGGACTTTCATGTTTATAGCTACTCCAAGCTGTGTAAGTGTCCTCTTTATGCACAGCAGCATGCATGATGTATATATGTTGGATTTAAGATCAGTTCAATTCTTTATATTCTTGATATCTATATTGGCTATGTTTTGTCAATAAAAAAATCATGTAAGCCATACCTTCAACCTTTACATATTTATGAACATATATATGAAAAGGCCGTACATAGATCATGTCATTATATGCCACCATAAAAACATTATATGTATAGATAAATTTGTTCCTACACATGGAAACAAAAATTCTAACCATGAATAAAATAAAGTAATTTTAATTTAGAATTTATATGTTACAAGTGTCCTTGTAACAAAATTATAATCAATGTTGAAAGTAATCCCAAATAATTATTAGAGCGGTAGATATTAATTTTAAAATAGATCAAATATTATTTCAATTAAAAGCTATTCAAAATTAAATATTTACACACTAATATTTTTTTATGGAACATTAAATAACATACCCGCGCGTGTGCGCCGTCTACCTTCCTAGTGTATAATTGATTACTACAAAATTATGCGTTTTTGTGATAGTTGTTTGCTCCAAGGTCTGGGCTAATGGCTCACCGGCTGTTGTCCTGTCCTAGTATAATTCTATAAACGCCGGTACGTGACGAAGGGATGCCTCATGGAATCAGCGGTGGGCGTTAGCTCAAGTGCTCGTTTGTTTTAGTACTCGCCAACACTTCTGACGAATCGACGGCTTTGTACAATTTTGTTCGTATTGGTGTTTAGGTGGTCGTCACTGGTCGGTGCAGTGCTAGACCTGCTACCCGTCGTACTGATGGTGCTACGAGTGAGTCAAAATCACGTTGTTAGTCATGTGTTCCTAACTCGTTGACACCGCTGGGAGCGTGATTAATAGCGTGATAATATGTGGTGTTCTCGTTGCGAGGACTAGCGCAGCAGTGTGCGAAACTTATGACACGAGCACCCAACAGTCAACAGCGTAGTGCTCTGCAATTTCTTGGTATTATGCTCAACCATGTTGCAGTGGAGGAACACGACCAGTCTTCAAAAACAAAGCTGGCACTGAACTCATGAACGGTGTCGTCCATTTTTTGCAGTTAAATTCGAGTTATTCAATGTGGATTTTTAATTTTTTTTGACTAGATTATATGGAGTGCAACAGATGCAAAAAAGAAAAAGAAAAAGACAAAACATTTCACTGATTTCTTCCAGAACTGGTGGTCCAGTCTATTTATAGTGATTTTTTTAAAAAAATTGAACCTTTTTATCTTTATTTTTTAAAAACAGACTCACAAAAAAAAACTACTTTTTAAGATCTGAGCCACTCTACAAACCGGCATGGCACAGGAACATTGTCACCCCATTACTTATGGTGTGAATAAAAGGTTTAGGTTTACAAATAAGTCTAAGTAGATTTATTTTTAAATTTAAAATTAAAAAAGGTTAAAAAAATTTTAAAAAAAACATTTATAGTTATATGTCGGGTTGCAAATTATAAAGCCCAGCAACTTGGCCTTCAAATAGTCATACAAATTGGGCCTGAAGTTTGGTAAGAGGCTAATCATCTAGCCTGCGGGCTTTTTTGTGCAGAGGAGTACGCGACGGAGGCGGCGGCGGCAGCGCACGTCCGCCGGCTGCTGGACATCGTGGCCTGCACCACCGCGTTCGCCAACAAGCCCCGCGACGGCGCCGCCAAGCACAAGTCGTCCAAGCACGCGCGCCCCGCCACGCCGCTGTCACCCCCCGCGCTCGCCGCCTCCCCCGATGCCCATGGAGCCGGCACCGCCGCCCAGGCGCCGCCGATATCGGAGGCGCACGACATGGCGGCCATCGGGCCGCCGGCCAGGCTGGGGGAATTCTACGAATTCCTCTCCTTCGCCCACCTCACCCCGCCCGTCCACTGTAAGACGAACGAATGCTGCATCGCGTTTCTCCTTGTGCGAAGCGTGTGTGTGTGGGGTGGAACTAGGTATTGATTGACGCGTGCTTGCGGTGTGCAGTTATCAGGAGGAAGGAGAGCAATGGCGCTTATCAGGAAGGCAACTACTTCGAAATCGAGGTCTCTCTTCCTCCTCCGCACTCTCAGAACACTAGAGTTCGATTGATCTTCTATAGCCAACTCCACGACGAGTCTATGACCACGCACTTCACTGACGAAGTTGTTGTGTGGCCAGGTGAAAGTTTGCAATGGGAAGCTTCTGCACATTGTTGCTTCCATCAAGGGCTTCTATTTGGCAGGGAAGCCGCAAACCATAAGCCATTCCCTGGTGGATCTGTTGCAACAGCTCAGCAGTGCATTTGCCAATGCAAGTTTCCATGAATCCTGAATGTTTATTACATTTGCTATGCTTTGCTCGATTTACTTTCTGTTCCGGTCTGTTTTAGGCTAGCCACACAGCACCTCTATTTAGAATGAGGGAGAGCCAATTTGATATGATAATTGTTACTTCATTTTGCACAGGCATACAACGCATTGATGAAAGCTTTTCTGAACCACAACAAGGTGGTTATAGTAAATGCTATTTCCTTTTTTTACCTTATAACATAGATTGAGTCAAGTAAAATGCTGAAATTTTGATGAGGATACTTTTCTTGCATCTCCAGTTTGGGAATCTACCATGTGGATTTCGTGCAAACACATGGCTTATTCCTACTATATATTTGGATTCTTCTACAAAGTACCCAGCATTGCCAGTTGAGGATGAGAATTGGGGTGGAAATGGGGGTGGCAACGGGCGAGATGGAAAGTATGACCTAAGAAGATGGGCAAAAGAATTTTCTATTTTGGCTAGAAGGCCATGCAAAACTGAGAAAGAGAGGGTGATCAGAGACCGGAAGGCTTTCCTTTTACACAATCTCTTTGTAGATACAGCAATTTTTAGAGCTGCATCAACAATACGGCGGCTTGTTGATCTGCCTGTGAAGTCAACCAGCCAACAAACTGTTCCAGATGGTTCTTTAGCAATTGAGGAACGTGTTGGTGACTTGCATATAACTGTAAAGAAGGATCAGGCTGATGCTAGTTTAAAGTTGGAGGATAGAGTTGATGGAGTTGCCTTCTATCAAACCAGTGCTATGGATATATCACAAAGAAATCTTCTAAAAGGTTTAACTTCTGATGAAAGTGTCGTTGTTAAGGTGATGGCATACTACTTTCATCTCTTTCCTTTACAAATTAATTTGTGTCCTTATATTAACTTTCAATTTCCACCAACATGTTTATCATTCAGGACACTTCAACACTTGGAGTGGTTATTGTTAAACATTGTGGATATACAGCAACAGTGAAGGTTGTAGGGCGCCCAAAGGACGGAAATGTTGGCAAACAGACCAGTGATGTCTGTGATAATCTTGATGGAATTTTGAATGTCGATGTAGATGATCTTCCAGATGGAGGTTTTAATGCCTTGAACATTAACAGGTTTGATACACCTCATGTTATTTTTCACATACTTGCTCATCACTAGAGAAAACAATGTTTACCTGTAACTAGGTTCTTACATTTGGCGCACAATAATGTTCCATTAACACACCTCTCTCTCTGTATTTGTGTGTGTAGCCTAAGAATACCACTGCCAAAATTTGTCAACCCAGACATCACTTCTAGTGCTCAGTGTCCTACTCCACAGTCTCATGTTGATAATCATGTGAGGAAACTAGTACGCACAATACTTGAAGACAGCTTGATGAAGCTGGAGAACATGCCTGACAACAATCCTAGAATCATCAGATGGGAACTGGGATCCTCCTGGCTGCAGCACTTACAGAAAAAAGATTCTCGAGCATCTGAGGACAAGAAAAGTTCAGAAAACATTGAAAAAGAGCCAGCTGTCAAGGGTCTTGGTAAGCATTTTGAACAGCTAAAGAATATTAAAAAGAAAGAGTGCCATGTTGAAGGTGTTATGTCTGAGAAGGAAGACTCTGGCAGTAACTGCTCAGTCATGAATGGCATGGAAGAATCTGAAGACTCTAAGGAGACTGAAATTAGCAAGATGATGTCAGAGGATGATTTCTGTCGTCTTAAGAGTTTGGGAGCTGGACTTCATCAAAAGGTAATTTAATTATATGGTTCGTCAATCGATATTGTGCTGTTTTGAATAATTTAATTTTATGTCCAGTAATATCATACATGTTATTTTGCTTGGGATTAAAGTTCTAGATCTGTTAAAAAAATTTCACCAGAAGCTGTGTGTTAAGCTGAATATGATGTGGTTGAAGCACATAATCATATTCCAGTAATCAGTAATATGATGGTTATTTTGTTGATCTATTATTTAATTTTATTATTTCTTGCTCTAGTCCCTTGAAGAGCTCACTGTGATGGCCCATAAATTCTATGATGATACTGCGCTTCCAAAGCTGGTAAGCTTTGCCTTGTTTATTTGTAGAACCCTATTTAGATGCTCAAACCTTTTTGTCAGCATTTTCTTCTCTGAAAGCATGTAGTTGGATTTTGCTAGATGTCGATATTGTTTCCTGTTGTAATAATTAGTTTAACTATGGTACTGGGATTGAGTGAGCTCATTGATAATTCTGAGAAAGTAGTCGACACACTTGGTCCACGTTAACATTTTGCACCACAAAATCCAAAAGAATTACATTACTTGAAAAATTACTGCTACTATTGTAGAGAGGAAAAAACAATGTTTTTTTGTTAGGCTGTCTTTAAATTTACTTAAATATTATTTGATGCCCATAATAGACTGTTAATTTTGTCTTGGAATAAAATATACACAGGTTGCTGATTTTGCTTCCCTTGAACTTTCTCCTGTGGATGGAAGAACTATGACCGATTTCATGCACACAAGGGGTCTTAATATGTGCTCCTTAGGGCGTGTGGTGAGTTTAAGTTTATTCTGAATTATTTTGCTTCTATGGTTGGATGGAATTTCCAGAATAACCTGCCTTTTGTTCTTAAATAAAACAGGTAGAGCTTGCAGAGAAGCTTCCACACATCCAGTCAATTTGCATCCATGAAATGGTCATTAGATCCTTTAAGCACATCATTCGAGCTGTTATTGCAGCTGTTGATGACATGCGAAATATGTCTGCAGCTATAGCTGAGACTTTAAACCTTTTACTAGGATGTCCAAGGGTAGAAAGTGACACTGAAACAAGTGTGCATAGTGACCATAATTTGAGATTGAAATGGGTAGAGAGCTTCCTTTCTAAAAGGTACCATTGGAAATTGAAAGATGAATTTGCACACTTGCGGAAATTTATCATTCTGAGGGGGCTTTGCAGTAAGGTACAATTTAAAATGTGTTCCAAACATTCGTATATACATTTTCTAGACATGCATACTGAATATGTTTATTTCTCAGGTTGGACTTGAGTTGGTTGCGAGAGATTATGATATGAATAGCCCAAACCCATTTGACAAATCTGACATTGTTAACATTATTCCTGTATGCAAGGTAACTCACTATTGGAAGACTTAGCACCGTACTTTTCCCAATCTCTGGATTAGTTATTGATTAGGTATGCTTTGCCATTGTGTTTCTTACAGCATGTGGTGTACTCATCTGTTGATGGCCAAAACTTATTAGAATCATCAAAGATGGCTTTGGATAAAGGAAAACTTGATGATGCTGTCAACTATGGAACAAAGGTATGCAGTAGTCAGTCCTTTTCTGTACATTATTTAACTGCTGTGCTAAAATATTTTTCTTTTCTTCCTTATTTTGGTTGAGTGAAGTCATCTGTCTATATCTTCTTTATTAAGTGATATACTTTTTTTTTGTTGAAGGCTTTATCCAAAATTATAGCAGTATGTGGTCCATACCATCGGCTGACTGCTAATGCGTACAGTCTTCTTTCTGTAGTTCTTTACCATACTGGAGATTTCAATCAGGTACTTCAATGAATTTGGTGGGCTGTAATGTATTCTGTCTGCTGCATAGTGATATGTTTCTTTTTCGTGGTTTTGAAACCTCCGCAACTGCATTTTTTTCACTAGACTTCTGTTTTTTCTCTGTAGGCAACTATATATCAGCAGAAGGCGCTTGATATCAATGAAAGAGAGCTAGGTCTTGACCACCCAGAAACTATGAAGAGTTATGGGGATTTATCTGTCTTCTACTACCGTCTCCAGCACATTGAAATGGCTCTGAAGTAAGTGTTGTTATTAGGTGTTTCATTGTGGAAACACAAAAGTTATTTTCATGACTTGGCTCATAACTGGTATTACTATCATGCACAATGTCGATATGCTGGTTCATTTCTAGCCATTACATGCATTCAATTTATTGCCTGTAGAATGGGTGTTATTGAATTTGTACTGCTGTACTAACCAGTGGACTTGGACTTTGTTCTCTGTTGCATTATTGTCCATGATTGGTACTTGAGTTTCCACGCAAAAACTTGCTGAGGGTACATATTTGCTACATATATTGTCAACACTCATCATACATTTTTTTAGTGTTTCTTGTTGTTTGTATTGCTAATGGTATCTTTCTCCTAAAGGTATGTCAACCGTGCACTATATCTCCTGCAATTTGCTTGTGGGCTTTCGCATCCAAATTCAGCTGCCACCTACATAAATGTGGCTATGATGGAGGAAGGTATGGGTAATGTTCATGTTGCTCTTAGGTACTTGCATGAAGCGCTGAAGTGCAACAAGAGACTGCTAGGAGATGATCACATACAGGTAAACAGAAGTACAGAATGAGGAAACGATAGTCTAATTTGTTTTTTTCTTGGACTTGCTTGTTGTGCATTTAAGTTAAAGTTTTTGTGAGATCAATTCCCTGCATACAGCTACTATTATATCTAAACCGAAACTGCATTTCTAATCATTGTCTCTTGCACCAATATTTCTACATAATTACTGGCATTCTTGTCTTATTAAGGACATTATACACCTCTGTCCCATTAGGCTATAAGTGTCCATGTCTGAACCAAACCTTTTGATTTAGCTCTAATATCTCCAGATATTCTCCATTGCTGTCTCTCAAAGGCCATGCCCAATTGATCAAGTTTCTTTCAATTTACTCTTCGAGTTGTGTATATTGCGTATCCAAGATTCAAGTCTATTGTCTTTGTTTCAGTAGTACCCATGCCACCCTGACTTCTTTGTCTCTTAAAGACCAGAAGAACCTATTTTCTGTATATTTCAATTTGTTTGACATAATGTGTGCAACTACGGACAACGCCAATGAAGTATGTGGTATGCATATGATCATTGAATTAATTAACATGAATTTTCATTGCATTTCTTTGAACAACAGACTGCTGCAAGTTATCATGCCATAGCCATAGCCCTCTCAATGATGGATGCATACTCCCTGAGTGTTCAACATGAGCAAACCACCTTACTGATACTTCAGGAGAAACTAGGACAAGATGACCTTCGAACTAAGGTTTTTTTCTTCATAATATGCAATGAGTCCAAATACTGCTATTTTCTATTGGACTATTTCACATTATAATTTTCTTGCTGCAGGATGCTGATGCATGGCTAGAGTATTTTGAGTCAAAAGCATTAGAACAACAAGAGGCAGCCCGAAGAGGCATCCCAAAACCTGATTCATCTATTGCAAGCAAAGGACATCTTAGGTATGAATAAACTGTGCATTATCAGTTGTAAACTGTGTTGATCTGGATTGAAACATCTATTTTTCCAGTGTACCAGATCTACTTGACTACATAAGCCCGGACCAGGAAAGAAAAGAGAGGGATACACAGAGGAAGTGCAGGCGTGCAAAGGTGATTATAACATGTGTACTTTTTCAAGGTTATTGTTATTTAAAATATAGCTAGAATAGATCAGTGCACAATGGAGACGATGCCATCATTATTCATGAAAAGTCTATATGAGGACAGGGTTTGTACAGTAACTTCCATATTGGATGGTATGGTACTAATGAACATATACTGGACAGCGAATCAGCAATCCTATCCAGTTCATTAAACTAGTATAAGGTAACGAGCCATCACTGACATAATAACCATGATGGTTATACTCACCAGTCATTGTTGGAGCATGAACTATGAAAGGCTATGCCCATATCTGCAGCTAGTTCATTGATGCCAGGCATTTATCCAGAAGGTTCCTGTTCAACCCATTAACTTAGCAATAAATTAATTACACATTTTGTTCTTAGTTGGGAGTTTAACTTCCTTTGCATGCAGATGTTTAATCCTTTGTTGTCTAATATGCTTCATGAATTGGGAAGCCCATATAGCATAGTGGTAAAACATACATATTTTGGTGGTTGATGTCATGGGCTCGAGGCCCCAGTCTATTCCTGAAAAACCAACGAGTCAGATATGTAGATCCTATGAGTTGCTCATTTCTCCAAACATGTTTCATGGGTCACTTTAGGGAAAAAAACATTTCTTTTTCTTAAACTCTTACTTAGAGGTTCTATTGTTGCCTAAACATTATGTGAGCCTTCTATTTTATCCTTACTAC
Organism: Oryza coarctata; assembly: GCA_030770085.1. Lineage (NCBI taxonomy): Eukaryota > Viridiplantae > Streptophyta > Magnoliopsida > Poales > Poaceae > Oryza > Oryza coarctata. Next base: position 20,646,703 of record CM061468.1, read on the forward strand.
CTTTGCTTTCCTTTTCACCATGTATAGTATTAAATGCAGAATAATATCAGAGCCCATCAAGGTGAAGTAGTTGAAGAAACGGAGAGCTTTGAGCATGACTTAGAATCTCCTCGTGAAGCAAACAAAGAAGAATTTCAACAAGTAAAATCAAAGGCACACCCTCCGGTAGTATTAGAAGAAAATTATGATGTCCATGATGAGCTGAAGCAAGTTGACCCTTTATCACCTGAAGAATATTCTAATGAAGGATGGCAAGCAGCTAATTTGAAGGGACGATCTGCAAACGTACGGAAGAAAAGCAGCCGCAGAAGGCTAGCTCTCACTAAATTAATGGTTGATCACTTGGAAGATGGCCGCACAGGTTCTGCTTACAGAGCTGGTTTACAACCACAAACTAAAGGAGATAAAGATGTTATAAACTCTTCTAGCCAGCTCTCCTTTGGAAGCTTTTTAAAAACCGACAAGGTGAATGGGAATCCCAGCATTATTGAAGATAAGTTTTTTAATGCTATATCTAAGCCAGAACGAGGCACAAAGTTTTCAGGAATTAACAGGCCAGCTACTATAGCTTCCAAGTTGGTGTCATACAAAGATGTAGCAGTGTCGCCCCCTGGAACAGTCTTGAAACCAATTTTGGAGCAGAAGGAAGCAAAGGAGAAGGATAATGAACAAAGTACTGATCAAATACTGTCATCTGAGGAGGAAGATAGGAAGTTAACAGATGAAGAAAAGGAAAAGCCCAGTGATGGCAGCAGCAAAGAAGTTTCAAGTGAACCAGAGGAAATCAGTCATGAGGAGAAAGGTCCGGACAGCAACAGTGACGAAAGCCCAACTGCAACTAAGAAAAAAAGTGGAAGCAAGCTTTCAGCTTCAGCTCCTCCATTCAATCCTGGATCACTCTTATCGATGTCCCATCCTTACGGTACAGTGGCAATATATGATGCTAGCGTTGTTCTTCAGCCAATACCAAGTCAAGCCATGGAGATTGTCCCTCATGCCATTGATACTAGAGTACCCCGTGGTCCTTGGTCCACCTTGTACTACCGTACTGGGCATACCTTCCAAAGGAAACAGGGTTACGCACACAGCCAGAGCACTATTCTAAGGGGTGGCAACTCTGCGACAACCATGAACCCCCATGCTGCCGAGTTTGTGCCTGGAAAAACTTCGCAACAATCTGATGTGGCTAACAGAGAGCCTAATGCAGATGTTTCTGTAACTGATTCAGCAGATCAGCAGTCGGCACCACAGACATCTGATGATGTAAAGGTTGGTATGCCTGCCGCAGAACAGGCAGTTCAAGGTGACAACGCCAGTCCAGGTAAAGGGAAGGAAAACAGAGGGAAAGATGCCATGAGAAACTCATACAAAACAGAGCTGGCAAGGCAGATTTTGCTCAGTTTTATTGTCAAATCAGTGCATGATAGTTTAGGTTCCACTGCCGCTGAACCGGACAGAAAACCAAGTGGACCAGACGAAGCTGCTAACGCACAGAGCAGCAACATAAGCAAGAGTCCATCAGGTCGTAAAGAGCTCGATAAACAGCAGAAGGCAGCCGTGGTACCTAAGAGTGAGAAGGATACAGAAGGATTTACAGTAGTCTCAAAACGTAGAAGAAGCAAGCAACACTTTGTGCATCCCATACATGGTCTTTATTCTCAGCAGTCAATTTGCACTTCTGTCAGCTGAAGGTTCCAGTAGATCTCTTTTTGAGACTTGCCATGTTTTGGAACAAAGGTATCGCTTAGTTACTTAGCCTAGACGCTTGGTAGCGAAAGTTTTACCCTATCCAGATGAGCGTGCGTGAGTTTGTACGTGTGTTGAGATACTACAACTTGTACTCTAGACATGAGGCTTAAAAAAAACAGCGAGCATGTAGTGAAACTGTACAAAGCTTTCCACAATGCCTTTTGTGTAATAAATTTTGTAATTTTGGGGTAGCAGCAGCAGCGCTGAATAAAATATGTGTCATGTGTATTATCTGTGACAGAATCATAGGATATATAGCATCAGATGTTACAATGTATTGTTCATTCTTTAGGATTTGCGGTAGCCAAGTTGTCTGCCATAAGGATTTATGACTGCAAAATGCAGTTGGAGCAACCTGCTAGTAAATTCATTTCTGGGAGTAAACTCAAAGCTGACTCAAGTCGAGTCATTTTCTACTTGTTGACTTCTCTGCTTAAACTAACATCTCAACTCAATGTGGTCTTTGATGCCTATCAGGCTATGGGCGGCAGCACCCCTTTTTCAAAGTTATTGAGCTGCTTCAGAGCAGAGCAGAGTCAGCAGCAGACCAGGCGTGAATTGGTTTACAGTTAAGCTGCCGCAGTGGCATCTGTACCACCATACCTCCTCTCATTCTTTTTATTCGTTACGAGGTCAACTCGGTAGCTCGATGGCAGCAGCAGCAGCAGGCATCCATTCACCTCCTGGCCAATAGCTTAGCTTAGCCATTAGCCCTCCATTACTTTCCTTCTGCTGCCTTGCGTACCACGGCCCATGCCACCGTGCCATGCATGGCACCTGCATGCGACGCATTCATATCCTCCCGTCTTGCTCGCTTCATTCACCTCTGAATTCTGAATTCTGCACCAGCAGCTCTCGGTTGACATAGATTCAGAGATACCCCTGCTGGCTACTGCCTCTTGCTACGCAATGCTGTGTGCCATGCTGCTGCTAGCTAGGAGTAGCTGCAAGCATCCACAGCTTGCAAGCCTTTTTATTCATGACACGTTGGGTGATCAGATTCAGAAGAAATCAGAGAGAGAGGCCGGCATGGCATTGGCACGGCAGCATGAACGTGTGTCTGAACTCCTAATTAATAGTTGTAGCTAGCATTCCGGAGCTGTAGTTAATTTCGCTGCAGGCGATCGAGAGCTATACCTAGTCACGGGATTCCAGTTGGGACGACGACGCGAGCAACGAGAGATACCTAGCTCGCTCGCTCGGCCAGCCGGCCGGCTCTGTACTGATTGATCCATCGGGCTGTGACAAGAACTGTGGTATTTATTGCAGGTTGTGCATGCACATCAGCTGCTTGGCTTTGCTCTGCTCTTTGCTCTCTGCTTCGCTTGCCTCCCATGGCCATGGCCCCGCCGGTGTGTGCACGCGTGGGCTTGGACGTATCTATGCCTGCTTACGTGCGAGAGATACGGATCTGATTCATTCAAACGCTTATATATGATCGTTTCTTTGACGATAGAAGGATAACTTTTGGTATTTGTATCAGTAAGACATTAATCCTTAATTAAAATTCTAAGATGTTACTATAAATATTTACTGTGCTGACCAAATTCAGTGCGCACGTCTTTTTTTATAAAAAAAAACTTAAGATATAATACTAACAGAGTACATAAGTTTTTTTTTTCTTACGAGGAACCAAGCACATAAGTTGGGGTGAGATATTTCCCCATGCATTGGATTAGAGGATAGAAGGCAGAGAACCAATAAAAAATTATCCTTTCATAAGGTAAGAATAGTTGAATTACAGAAGCGAAACCATATAGTAGTAAAGGATGAAATCGACGTGGATCTACAGCGTTGTCACAACGATCACATTCTTAAGTCTCTATTGACATACACACTATCTGATATATCTGATAGACCGATAATCTCTTCAACTGTCTCTATACAAATAACACAATTGGAGATCCCTCATCGACTCAGTTGGTTTTTGGAAGCTTCATCGGTCTAAAAAAAAATTGCCATAGAGTTCTCCATCAAATAAGTATTAACATCAATCCTACCGATGGGAGTCTTACATACGGTTGACGCTCAACCCGATCAATGGCCTCGACATTGTCACGGTTACTACTGTAAACAAAGAAAACGGAAGGCACCCCAAAATCCAATGTGCACGCATAAATCATGCATGTGTTTAATCAGGATGGCTTGGTGATTAGTTTACAATGCAACTAATTAACTCAATTGTCTTAGTTATAGTACAGTTCTTTTTTATTCTGAGATGTTGGGCATATAGACCTCAATAGGGTTTAATTAGGCGAAATGGTAATCATTATCGTTAAATATAGATACTTCAATGTGGTGAACGAATACTCTGTTTCGTCACACAAAAACCTAATCAATGCATCACGCATCCGAATCTTAACTACATATATAGTTCATCTGCAGAGCGGCGGCGTGGCGCCCGTGACCCAAATATCTTTGAGTTTTTGCACATATTTTACTTCACTGTTTATATATGTTTTCTTGACACTTTTCATGGGTCCCCACATGCTAGTGACTGCAAGGTACGTTACGTGTATAGCATATAGACGTTGCTGTCGCTGAGAGGAGAATATATAACTTGACGTTGGCATCCGATTCCTATCCAACTTTTTGTGACCAAACGTGATCACAAGATCATTGTGTTGATACTCTCGAAACTTACGCTGAAACTGCTTTGAACAGCATGATCTGAGAAACTTTTTTTTTTGAAAGAAGTGCGTGCGAAACTTTTGCGGCTCTCGCGAGTTGACTAGCTCGTTACATGAGTACAGTACATGACAAGATCGTGCACAAGAAAGCATTAACTGCTGCTCATGAACTGAAACCTTCATTCTGGCTAAGATTCGCAACATGTTTTGAATCTTCCATGGAAACCTAGACAGCTAGCTATGATTGAAATTAATGTAGAGATATGTAGAGTGAGTTAACTGATCAAAACCAAATCATAACCAGCAATGGATGTTGCATGGGTTGATGATCATCTAATACAGATAGCTTGGTGGTAAAAAGGATTAATTAAACATGGCATCGCCGGGATTAACGATAATTAAGGGTGATTAAGTAATTAATATCTGGCTATGGAGGAGCTCCTGGGAGAGTGGACGGGGAACAACGGCAGCAGCTTCGGCCTCTCGCTGTCGCCGGCGCCGCTCCTCGGCGACGAGTGCAGGTAGAACCCCTTGGAGGCGATGGCCTTCTCCTCCCTCTCCTCCTCCTCCTTGGTTATCACCACCCCGCACGACGATGACGAGGCCGGCGGCGACGGCGACAGCGACGAGGACGTCGACGACGACAGCGACGAGGACGACGAGGAGGACATGACGTAGGCGTAGTCCATGGGCGACACCGGCGAGTGCATGAGCCGGTGGTGGTGGTGGCTATAGTACATCGGCTGCGGCCGCGCCAGCTCCAGCCTCGCCGGCGCCGCCCGCCGCCTCTCCTGCAGCTTCGGCCTCCTCGGAGGCGGCGCCGTCTGTGCCACGCCGCCGCCCACCTGCATCCTCTCCCCCACCGGCTTGCTGCTCCCCGGCGCGCCCGTCAGCTTCTGCACGAGCGCCCGGAACGTCACCGGGTCGGCCTGCACGAACGTCGTGTTGGTGTCCACGCAGCCCGTGACAGCAGCCGCAGGCGACGAGCTCACCACCCTCGGCACGTGAGAGGCCATGGCCGTCGTATCAAGTTATCGACGAGAAGAGAAGCTAGAGGAGAGAGTACACGCACTACATGTGATGGTGTGAAGAGTCGAAGAATGGACGAGCGAGGCGAGCTAGCAATGCAAGGGAAGCTTTTTAAGGGACAGAAAGGCTGCATTAAAGCTAGGGCCGATCGATCTGCTTCAAACCTTTGCATCTCATCTTTATCGCATCACTGCTACCTAACAGTGTAGTATACATACATGCATAGCTGCTATGCTATGGTCGACGTCGACTACTCACAACTCAACTAGCCACACAAACATCTATCTATGTATCTATCTGGTCCAGCTAGCTAAGCTAGCCAGTGTACGTACGTACGTAGATGCAACTATGCAAGCCATGAAGCATCATTTCTCCCTGGTCTTCCACTGGTCCATCAGGTATTCTGGTGAATGCAGGTATATACTTATGAACACCACGATACGGCCGACGGGTTGCTACGGTGTCCCTTCTACTCGATTTCTCGATCTCTTCAGAGTTTCAGACTTCAGAATTAGCTCTTCATGGTTTAAGCTGGGCCAGTACTACTGCAGTACAATGACAATGTACAGATGGTTGGTCACACGGTTGCTTAGCTTAAATGTTGTGCTCAGTTCAGATCAGCAGGTACTGCACTAATGCCTTTCGATATCAGTATAAGTGCATAGCTAGCCCCTGGCTTCTCTGCACAAGGAATTAAATCACTAAGCCGGCAAGATGTATTAATGTTTTGATCAATGTGCTATGTCCTGTTAATGTCAATCAGTGTGTAATTGAGGCATTAAGCGTACAATACTGGTATACATGGCGTGTGCTGATTGCTCAGAGTAGGCAAAGGAAGGCGATACGTTTGCTGCCGCTGCGACCGGACGGACGGACGCGGTTGCAGAAGATCCGGGGAGGGTCAGTAAATCGGGCCGCGCTTGCGTGGGGGAAACAAGAAGGTGTTTGCTTGGAGTCGGGATCATCTGCGCCGCGTCAAACGCGGCGAGAGCGTGACGGCCACACGCGGTGGCCTCGCGGCCGGCCGGCTCCGGTGTCCGCTGTTCCGTGCGTGTGGCTGCGATGTTTGCATGGGAGCTGACCTGTCAGGAACGACGTTGTCCACGTCGAATGGGGCCAGTGGCCCAGTTGTCACGTAACGTCGACGTCGTCCCGGTTCACGGGGGTGGCCATGGGCCCACCTGTCAGAAAAGAGGGCCAACGAGAGGTTTATCTGCTTGATGATGGATGGGCGTCGAGTTGTCGTCGACCATGCTGCATGAACCAGTAGCTTAGCTTGTGCTTTCAGTTCAGTGTCGTCGGATCGATCGTCGTCTTCGTCTCCGGCCGGCCAGTATATGTCTTCGTTGTTAGGTTGCTCATTATTGTCGACGGCATGCATGGTCAACTGGAGAGGTCGCCATGGCGGCTCCGGTTACGTGCGTTGCATACTTGCGTGTGCTGAACTGTTATAACATGTTTATTCAGTTAGGATGTATGAGTGGTTGTCAATATTCTCGGATAAATTTAAGGCTCCAAGGATGGGTATATGTATGCACGTCTGTTTTGGACTTGTTGTGTTTTGTTCATTTGTATGGCCAATTGGCTAATGGATAGCTCAGTTTGACAGTTCCTTGGCAGCATGTGGTACAGTGGCAATAGTCACTAGTTATGATCAGTACAGGTTAACTCTATAGTAGCTGCAAGCAAGCATGTGGGCTGTGTCGGCACTCGGCGACACGGTCCAGTGCCTACCCGACTGACCTGCCCCCGAGAGGCAACGCCAGAGAATCCACGCAGAGACACCGTCCCGTCCGGTGTTCGCAACTAGCCCCCGTCGTCGTGGGCTGTGGTACGTGTTGGCTCCTGTCCGTCCGGAAGATCGACTGAGGTGTACCACCTTCCTTCCAAAATATTAAATTAAATTAAATATATCTTAATAATATTTAGATTTATAGTACTAGAATATATATTTTGTTTAGATTTATAGTAGTAGAATATATTTAATTTATTATTGTATTTTTTATATTTTATGATGGATGAAGCAACAAAACCTGCTTGTAAACGCGACACAATTTAGTTGTTGGGCCAAGCGAAAAAGGCTGGTGTTTTTGACAGGCCGCCCTACCCATCTTTGGTGTACGAAGCAATCCTAGCCGCAGTCGGTTTTACCGTGGGTCAAGAGGGGCACAGGTGCTCAGACATGAGAAGCTTCCATGGAAAACCAGCGGTCCAGGCGTCCACCACCCTACCTGCCCAACCACTCGATGGTGTAGTGATTTAGGGATAGGCGTGGATAACCTGCAATCTAAGTTTTATTTTTAATATTAATTTTATTTATTAAATTGAATTACAGCGGACTGATAGACCAAATAGAAGAAGGAATAAATTTGTTTGGTTTGGTTGCATATCGAATAGTTGAGTTGTAGTCGTTCGCTTATAATAAACACAAACGAAACAACTTATTGATTAAAAAATAATTTTTAAGTATAGCGATTTAAAAGTAAATGTTTAAAAATAAATCACGATGAAAAACCTTAAAATCAACTTCAAATTTAAGTTTTAAAATTTAAATTTTGAATATAAGTATGATCAAAATGACGGTAAAGATTATTATTACTGGTATTGATATAATGAGCCCGATTATAGGCCATGGAGATAACCACCGAGACCGAGACCGAGATGATGGATGTGCTGCACGTAGCCGTGGCCGGGCGCACACTGGGCGTGGTCGAGCGCGACGGCACGCACGACCCGGCCACGGGGCGCGCGCTCACCGGCTCATGGCTCTGGGACTCCTCCCTCGTCCTCGCCTCCTCCTGCGCCGCTCGCCTCTGCCTCCTCGGCGCCACCGTCCTCGAGCTCGGCGCCGGCACGGGCCTCCCGGGCATTGCCGCCGTCGCCTGCCTCGGCGCCGCGCGCTGCGTGCTCACGGACGTCGAGCCACTCCTGCCCGGCCTCAGGGCCAACGCGGAGGCCGACGTGCGTGAGCTCCGGTGGGGTGGGCAATGGGCGAGGTGCGCGACGGCGTGCAGGACTGCATGGACGCGCTGAGTGAACAAGGCTTCGAGGTGGCCGAGGTCGACAGGGTCACCAGGCCGCTGCTGCGCGACCCCCAGCAGGTCGCCGCCTTCGCCGTCTATCGTCTTCAATGCCGACAGCTACAGCCAGGGGTTGACTTCACTTTGTAATCATGTAAAGCCAAGCTTGTAACTGCACCAGCAATCACCTTTGACCCTTTGATTTTCCAAAGGCCATTTTGCATTTTCATCTCAACTGCCATCGTCGAACTATTGCAGTGCCTTGTAAATGAATTTGCGACAGATATGGAATAGTTCCACAAGGAGGAGACAAAGACATGCATGCAAGTAAGCAACTATGCAAAGACTACTGTAGGAAGCAACAGTGGTATACATTGAGAAGGACTTCACAGCAAAAGAATTTACAGTTGCAAAGGGTTGCTACAGCATAAAGTTTCTTCATGTGCTAGCTTTCACTCTTTTCTATTTTCACTACAACAAAATTCTCCATTCCTGTGTGTAAAGGGGCAACTTGAAGATAAAAACTACAGTAACACTTTCCCGTGTTTTTGAAACAAGTGCCCAGTTGTATTTGTCTAACGATCCACACTCACACATGTATACTCTAATAAAACCTGGTTGCTTTCGTGACACTAGAGCCCTAGAAAACGTGAAAAGCGATACGCAAGGTTTGCAATGACGAACCCAGAAAACACCTGCAAAAGCACAAGTATGCAGGGTGAAGAAAATGACTAATTTCAAGCAAGATTGATCTAGAACAGATAAAAGATTAAAAAAATGATCAGTCAGATTTCATAATTATAAGAACACAGAATTTTTTCCTTCATTTTGACAGAATTGAAAAACCAGGTTTAAATCATAGCATTTTGACATAAACTTGAAGAAAAAAACAATCCTGAGCTTGAGGACACCAGTTACCTGGATAGAACCAAAAATATAGACTGCTGAATAATGACGACCATGAATGATCATATCAGCCACCATTGCTAGTGGAATTGTGAGTGACATGCCCAAGGTGGCCACCAAGGGAGTAGTCCAAACAACAGAAAGAGCCCTGACCAGAAGTTCCATGTCAAAAATAGCACAACTAGGAAACAATATAATAAATATGTTATCCTAGTTTAGTGCGTACCAGAAATAGTCTGATAGCACACTTCCAATAAGGCCATTTGCCAACATCACTTCATCCACTTTAGCTGAGTGGGGCATTGTAAACTTTGGTTCAATACCTAGAGCAGTCAATGGCCAGACTGAAATAAAAGAGATAAATTTAGCATATCTGAATCAAAGAACCAACCATGGAATACATGAATGGTCTATGCGCTTGAACCAAACTACAAAAGAACATGGCCCTAAACGCTTGTCCTACAAAGTAGACTACAATTCCTGAATAGAAAGAATTACTGGCATGCGTGATGCTAACCAAAGAAAATTTAGACTATGAACAATACTCATAAATTCTAGCAGTATAAGAGACGCCCACACAATGTCATAGTACATCCTTAGCGATTTCCATTTTGTAGATGCTAGTTTATACTATTTGAAATTTGAATGTTTTCGACCTTGGATTAGTTAAGGAAATCTTACCAAGCCACCAGAGAAGAACAAGACTAAAAAGTCCGAGGTAGCCAAACAATTTTTGGACATCAACCTTTTCTCCTTCCTCTCCAGCAAACTTTTTTAGAAGCACTAAAATAATGTTGAAACAATTAGCTGGTGAACCAAGACAGATCAAATAAGAAAATTAACAGAACTAACCAGTGAATAGACCATATGACATAGCTGACAGAAGACCAAACATGTCACCTAGAAAAGTTCTCTGTGTGGCACTGCATTCATAAAGTTTACAAAATAGCTGTAAAATTTGTGGTTAACAAAGTGAGTTCTAACTTAAAACTACAAAATCATCTAACCAGTTTCGTCCAGCATGTGCATGTCGAACAATGGAATATACAATGCTTTTTTTGATGCACTTATATTTATATGAAAAGCAATTCAGTTGCAGCGACCAACTTACAATAAGAAATCAAGTGCAAGGGCTTCATGAGCAAAGTAAATTAAACATAAACAATTTTATATCATGAGGAACCAGTGCACAAGCTAGTTTATTTTTAAGGATAAAATGCACATACCCAGAATTACTAACTTCTGATTCATCTGATGCCCAGGTCTGCCCCATGGTTGTCATTACCACACCAGCCATGCTGATAAAAACAGCAATAATTTTTGCAACATTTATGGAATCTTGGCCAAGAAGCACGCCAATGAAAAGAGTGAAGAGTCCTGATGTTGAAGATAGTACAGTAGTACTAGCAACACTAGTTCTTGCAAGCGCCGCATTTGATAAGTACTGTACCGATTAAACATGAGAGAAAAATGAGCAATCATAAGCAATCAAACTACTGTTTGTTTGGTTCAAATCAAATGATCCCAGAACTGGTAAATAATAGAAAATTACCTCCGTCACAAACCATATGGGACAAAGATACAATCCGCACATTGCAATTTCCCAAGTGGAAAGTTCTTGCTCCTTCAAAACATCATCACATTGATTGATTCCACAGATAAGTGGTTTTGTCTCTTCTATTACAGGAATATCCACATCAGTATAGCTTATGACTATGGTTTTATGTGGTTCCATTTCCAACATCTTCTGGAATTCACCATTCTTCAGAGGAGAACTACCACCAAAAGAAGATTCGTTTGTGACTTCTGAAGCTCTACTGCTTGAAGAACACCTTCTCAAAAGATTGCATATAAAATCCTTTAAAAATGACACAGGTATATAGATGATCATAAGGGAGGCTCCCAGGTAAGTAATTGCAAAGGGTTGCTTGTATTTAGTGAATATCCCCTGCACAGACAAAGTCAAGCTTAGTTGCTAAAGTAAAATGCAATTCATCTTATAACATCAAATTTATCAAAACTATAAGAAACAAAAACATCCGTTTTTAAGAGAAAACATACGTCTTCATGGTGGATTACTATTATTGACATGTTATTGAGAGTTGAATGCAAGTACGAAACTAATATATTGTTTTATTTTTTCAGAATACAATTTTAGATAATGAACAATGGTAAGGGGATAACATTTTGTTAGATAGAGAATGGGAAAAACATATTGGTTGCAAAAGCTAAAATAAGACTTCCCATGTAATACTTAATCATGCATTATAGATGAGCAAGGATACCATAAGTTGATAACCACCTCCAACCAGGCAGGTATTGGTGATGCGAATTGTCACAACCACCCCACATCAAGCAAATTATGATTTGACACAAGTCACGAGAGGAAAGACAGGAGAATAATGCCAGGTGCACATCTATGGAGCACTTACATCAATCTCAACAGAATCCTGTGCACACACTTACATATGAAAAAAGGGAGACACGTAACTGGTGGCAAGAACACCAATCTCGTTAGAGGAAGAATTGAAGAATCTATATCGCATTAACTTGGTCAGATTCTAACATTGCCTGAACAATTTTTAATTACATGCAAGACTATTAAGATTAAGCAAACAAGATGAAGAAGAATGTCCCAAGATTCCTGATGAAATAATCAAATTAATCTGGTGTCAACCAAGCATGCAACCCCGGCCAAGATCTAAAGAATCCATCAAACAAGTAAAAATAACAATAATGACAATGCAAAGAAATCTCCTTACCTGCGTGACCTCGGCGGAGGTGACCCATATGAGCACGACGGCCACGATGAGGACGAGCCCAGCACGGTACTTGAGATTGGAACCCATATCCTCCAATCCTCTTCTCTCCTGCCCGCCTGGTGGAGTGAGTGCGGTGCCCGAGAAAGGCGAGAAAATTTAACCGCGCGGCGGGCGGGCGGCGGCTACCACCTCACCTCCCCGAGAGGCAGCAGCACGCGTGCGGCGCGCTCTGTGGTGGGTGAGCTCCGCGGCGGCCCCCCTTGGCCTCGCCTCATCGCCCGCCCCCTCTTCCCTCCTCACAGAAAGGGAGGGGACGCGAAGAGGAGGAGGAGGGCAGCAGTTTTGTGGGGAGGAGGTGGGCGGGGTAAAGCGGGCGGGCGTCCTTACCGGTGGAAGCTTCTATTTTTCGGCCGCCCACCGTGGCAGCGCAGGGGAGAACAAACGACGGGGCGCGGCACGGCTGGGTTACGACTTGTACGGCTTTTTTTTTTTTTTTGCGTGTGATTCAAGTATTATACATATCGTCCGCGTGAGGATTTCAGGTCTTCCGGACTTAGGGTATATTAACTTGAAAGGCCTGCAAAGATGACCGACAATTTCGAGGAGAATTGACAAACGAACGTCCACGATCTACTCAACTCCGGCTAGTAACTTCATTCTGAGGTGTTTGCTCAACGCATGAAAAATTTGCTGGAACGAAATCAATGCATGTGAGTTATGATGGATAAAACTGAAATTAAAGGCTATCAGGTCCCGAAACAGCCTGTCAGTTACTAACAACAGCAGGGCATATTTTCAGCTTCAGCTACAAAAGCTATTACACATGTAGATCACAGGAATTTGCTATCAACAGAATTGCATTGTTCACTCCTGGATGCTTCCTTTTTCTACTGCAGTTCGAAACCGATGGGAAGAACAACCATTGGCAACCTCTGCTTTCCTGCTTTTGTAGCCAACCTGACGAATAGCTACTTCAAAACAAACGGATGGCCTACTATTGCTTCAAAAGATAAAGGAAACGCAATGGGAGGAATTAAGAACTGGCCCGTTATTGGCCAGACAAAGTTTGCCACCGTAAGATTTATGATTTGGCGGGCCATCAATCTGTCCCTACAGAATTAGTTATGTGCAGCATTATAGTTGCAATGGAAGGTTATCTTACTGCTTTTTTTTGTTTACTTTGAAAAAACTTAATGGAGCACTTGACAGCAACTTGCCCTCTGAAGTGGTCTCCAAATGGATACCTTCCTGCATAATTCATTCCATATTAACTAAAACAATTATTCAGGTAGGCTGGACTTGTCACACTGTAGAAGTGTGTAGACCCCGAGTATATAAAGAGGGGTCAGGTCTATATATATATAACTCAGGCCAGTGGTCTGTCTAACATCCCCACAATCGTAGCGGGAGAGGACCGGAAGCATAGACTGAACCGAAAACTGGTGAACAAAGGTGTGGACATGTCTTTGGTCATTATATCGGCAAACTGATGTGCCGATGGTACATGGAGCACCCAAACCTGTTATAATACGATCTTGTCACGGACAAAATAGATATCGATCTCGATGTGCTTAGTGCGTCGATAATGGACTGGGTTGGCGGACATGTAGACGGCACTGACATTGTCGCAGTAGACAACGGTCGCGGTGGAGAGGGGTGCCTGGAGCTCCTGGAGAAGCTGGCGAAGCCAACAGCACTCGACGACGGCACGGTACTCGGCTTCGGCGCTAGACCGGGACACTGTAATCTAGCGTTTTGAGGATCAGGATACGAGAGTGTCACCGAGGTAAACGCAGTAGCCAGACGTAGAGCGTCGAGAGTCGGGGTAGTCTGCCCAGTCCGCGTCGGAGTATGCAGTGAGGGAGTCGATGGGGCTGGAGCTGAGATGCAGCCCGCTGGAGAGAGTGCCCTTAACGTAGCGTAGGATTCGCTTGAGCAGCGCGAGGTGAGGTTCGCGCGGAGCGTGCATGAAGAGGCACACTTGCTGGACAACGTACGTAAGGTCGGGCCGGGTGAGGGTGAGGTATTGGAGAGCCCCGGCAAAACTCCGATAGTGAGAGGGATCGGCAACGAGTGCGCCATCGACAGCGGAGAGTTTGGCTCAAGTGTCGATCGGGGTGGCCGTGGGGTGACAATCGGCCATGCCCGCATGCTGGAGGAGGTCGATGGCGTACTTGCGTTGGAAAAGAAAGAGCCCGTAAGAGGAACGGGTGACGGAGATGCCAAGAAAATGGTGGAGAGGACCAAGATCGGACATGACGAACTCAGAGTAGAGTCGGGCCATGATCTGGTTGAGGAGAGATGTCGAAGACGTTGTAAGGACAATGTTGTCGACATATAGAAGTAGATAGGCAGTAGCGGAGCCGATATGAAAAGTGAACAGGGAACTATCGGACGTAGAGGCCACGAAGCCGATGTGCCGAAGATAGGTAGCAAAGCACTGGTATCAGGCACAAGGGGCTTGTTTGAGGCCATAGAGAGAATGTTGAAAAAGACATACGTTGTTGGGACGAGAAGGGTCGACGAAGTCTGGGGGCTGCTAGCAGTAGACCTTTTCCATCAGATGGTCGTGAAGAAAAGCATTCTTCATTTCTAGATGATGGATCGGCCAGGAACGCGAGGCAACCAAAGTGAGGACGACCCAGATGGTGACGGGTTTGATGACGAGACTGAAGGTCTCATCGTAATCGACACCGGGTCGTTGGGAGAAACCCCGGACTACCCAGCGAGCCTTGTGACGGGAAAGGAAGCCATCGGCGTGGAATTTGTGTTTGAAAATCCACTTACCGGTCACAATGTTGGCGTCGGGAGGATAGGGGACGAGGCGCTAGGTCTCACTGTCCATTAAGGCTTTGTACTCGTCGGCCATAGCCGCACGCCACTGAGGATCGACCAGGGCGGAGCGAGATATCGCTGGAATGGGCGAGATAGAGCTGTGGACGGCGGAGAGCCCGTAGCGCTTAGTGGGGCGGAGAGACCCGGTCTGGGAGCGGATGACCATATGAGAGGTGGAGGGAACGGGAGCCGATGGAGTGCAAGAGTAATGGGAAGAACTGGTCGGGTGGGGGCGTCATCGGCTCCGGGTCGACGACTGTAGATGAGAGGAAAAGAGGGAACTAGATCGGCCTGAGCCGATGGAGTTGGGTGGGCCGAGTGGTCCGATCGGTTCGATAGAGATGTATCAGCCGATGGGGTGGGGGGAGCCGATGGAAGTTAGGTGTCCGATGGAAAGGGGATGTTATCGGCTGAAGGATAAACGGTATTGGTATCGGCCGATGGAGGTGGGGCCGATGGGGGTCCGATGGTTGGGACATCGGACCGAATAGTGGTGGGATATGTGAAGGGTAAGTCCTCAGCAGCGACTGATGAGGGGGCCGATGGAGGGGACAGTGGAGGAGACCTGGTCGGCACGGTGTTGGTGAGGAGGAAGTCGAGATCACTAGAGGAGGATCTTGGATGAAGTAGACTGAAGGGAAAACATGTCTCGTCAAAAATGACGTGACGAGAGACGATGACCCGTCGGGTGGAAAGGTCGAGACATCGATATCCCTTGTGAGGGGAGGGATAGCCGAGGAGAATATAGGCGGTGGAGCGGGGAGCGAGTTTGTGGGAAGCTGTGGCGGTGAGGTTTGGGTAGCAGAGGCACCCGAAGACGCGAAGGTGGGAGTAGTCGGGCACCGTGCGGTAGAGAAGGGCATAGGGAACGTTGTTTTGAACGGAGGAGCATGGACACCGATTGAGAAGATACGTCACAGTAGCTAGAGCTTCTGCCCAATAAGTGACAGGTAAGTGGGCGTGAAGTAGCATGATGCGACTGATATTGACCTTGAGGCCGACGTCCCAGAGAGCAGCAACCTTGACCTTGAGGCGCTGACAGTATAAGGAGACAGAGGAGTTTCCTTGTACCATAGAGTGGAACTCGTTGAGGAGGAAGATGGCGCGAGGCTGCTTGTTGGCTAGGAAGATCCGCTTGATGGCCACCCAGAGATCCCGGGCGGTAGGGTCGGTATCGTCCATGGCGAGGTCAAGGACAGAATCATCGACCGAGCCGAGCAGCCAGCTGCGCACGTAGCACTCGGCAATGTCACACTGAGAATCATCGGGGCGAGGTGGAGCGGAACCATCAATATGGGACCGGAGGCCAAATTTTTCACAGAGAGATTTGAAGAAGAAAACCCACTTGGAATATTTGGCGTTAAGGTCAAGGGAGATAGGAACGTGAGATTTCACGTTCACATCAGCGTAAGGAGGGGAGAAGATCGGCGAGGTGGTGCCCGAGGTGTGGTCTGAGGCACCGAGTGCAGAAGCAGACTCGGTGACTGGGAGAGTGCCAGAGCTGAGGACGGACTCGGTGGCCATGACGGGAGAACGGGAGCAAATAGCCGATGGGAGGGAGAAGCCGATGAGAGGACGGATCGGCCGATCAAGGATGTGAGAAGCCGATGGGGAGTGGGCTGGCTAGCCGATGAGGGGTGGTTGGCCGATGGGGAGTAGACAGTGGAGTAGGTGAGGAAAAATGGTGGTGGCAGAGTGGGTGGGTCAGAGAGTAGTTGGGTCACAGACGTGCGAAGATTCACGTTCGTGGACTCGTGGAGGCCAAGGAGTGGGGCGGACGCGAAAAAAACGAGGAGTGGCCGGACGCGAAGAGAATATGTTCGCGTCCGGGAGGTAGGGATTCATGTCCGTGGACACGTTTGACTGGCTCGGACGTGAGGGAAGAAAGATCACGTCCGAGAGCCGTTGAGCGTGTCGGAAAGGACGAGAACCGAGAGAGGGTTCTAACCGATGGAGACGATGAGGGTGGAGGTGCGCCGGTGTCAGAGAAGGAGAGATGCACGAAGCAAGAGGAAAAACAGAGACGGGTGCGAGGCGAGACGAGGAGGCGGATCAAGACCGTCACCTGGTCGCGCGGAGGTGGGACGGAGAAAAGAAGGTGAATGCGGAAGAGACGGGAGAAGAAGAAACGGAGGGGAGAGAGCGAGGAGAGTGCCGGGAGAATAGTACCGGAAAGAGGATCGGCGACGGGAAGAAGACGTCGACGAGAAGGAGGAGAGGGTTGGCTCACCGGAGGAAGAAGCTAGCGCGTCGGAGATGTCTAGACTCGTTCTGATACCATATAGAAGTATGTATAGTAACTAAGACCTCATATCGGGTGCACCATATCCAATCAAACATAAATAAGAGAGATCTCTGAATAAGAACATATTTAGATGTCCTTATCTGACAGCGATGCATAGTTGCATATATAACTGCCTGATCTGAAGACACAGAAGAGAAGACAAAGTTCACTGAAATGCAACGGTGAACAGTGCCTTTCTCGGACACCACTTGTGGTATCATCATCACGCAACATAAGCAAGTGAGCCTAGAGTTCAACTGTTGCGTGCACGCAAGGAATATACACAGATGCGGTTAAGAAATGCAGATTATGCAGGCGTACGTAATTAAACGATCTAAGCAAATGGAAGCTCTGCGTTTATGATTGCCATTAACTCTTTATCTAAGAGAGAACTCTCTATATGTCCCTCAGAATTAATCCAATATCTACTGTATCCTCGAGTTTTACTTAATCCCTCATTTACTCTGAGTTTTCGTTTTGATTGCTTCTATACCCTGCGGTTTTTCTGCTAGATATGTGTATGTGCTTCTATTGCCTTGTCAGTTTTTCCAAGAAAGACCAGATTGCCCATAGCAACGCAGCCTCCCATGCACATCCTCTCTACAATCAGAACGGTACGAACCGAGCGGAGAGAGCGGCGGCGCCCCTCGTCGCCCACCACGCGAGCGGCGCGTTGAGGCTTCACCGTCGGGACGGAGATCCCGTCGCCGCCCGGCCCCGCCCTCCCGTCGCGTCCGTTGACCCCACAAGCTCCTGCCGCCACCGTCGACCCCGCAGCTGTAGTCGGTCCGCGCGCCCCCGTCGCTGGCAGCGGCTCCCGTTGGTCCCTGATCTCCCCATCCCCGGCGGCGGCTCCCGTCAGCTCCCGCGTCGGCCCCCCGAGCTCCCGTGCTTCCGTCTCCCAGCGTGGCTCTCGTCGGCCCAGAGCTCCTGTCCCCGCTGACCAGGTGCGTGCTCTTGTGCTCTTGCCGTGGCGGATGCATGCCCAAAAATCAGGAAGCCTTCTGGGATCAGCGCTGTAGCAGTAGATTAGTGTGGCCATATAACATATTCACACTGGTAAACCCACCAGCAGCAAGCAGCTGCGTGCTTGGGTGAGCCGGCGAGGGCGGCGTCCTGCAGACTGTAGCTCTGCACCCACACAAGTCATGATTTGAATTGGTTTGCTCCATTTAATTAGCAGCAGCCAGTGTTGTTGTAAATTACACTGTTAATTAGTCATTTTCCAAATTAATTTCTTGGCCATCCCCGCTCTTTAACTCTAATAGTCTTCAAATGTCTCAAGAAATATCTTCCAACCATCCAACACAGCCTAATTTTCCTTTTATGATATGATTTTACAGGCCACATATATTAATAAATTTTCTTTGCGCAGCATTTTTAGCTGTCAAACCATCCAACAGTAGCCTAACTTTGCATAACATTTTTAGCTGCTGCATGTTAAATTATCTTGTTCCTGTTACGAGGAGAACATTGCTCTCCATGCTTGTTTCAGCTTTCAAATACTTCAAATTTTAAGCTGGCAGGTGGAGCAGTGGATGGCTGGAGGCCACCATCCCCTTTGGTTGCAATAGAAGCTTGCTCAGTGTCCAGGATTGCCTGCTATTACAATGATGTACTGTTATGACAATGATGCTCATAGTGTATATAATACTTGCCTTATTAATTTAGTTTGTCAATTCTACTGTTGCGTATGAAAATGGTAATGTGATGCGAGGATGGTATGAAATTCATTAATTACACATTGTATTTTTTTTGTATGAGTGCTCATGATGACATTTTGGTATGTCTTAGATCACCCTTTTTATCCAATGTCCTAATACATTTTCTTTAAAAAAATCAATTGAAGGATATAACAAAAGTTTATTGTATTAATTTTTTGTGAAATTTATTTTAAATTTTCTATGCACGGATCATTTTGATTAATTAAACACACACATATGATACATTCGAGAATACTTTAATATTTATCAAGCTCGCTGCTAACTACTGCTTTAAATTGCAGTTCATTCTTCACTCTTAAGGGCACAATGGATATTTCAAGCAAGCTAAACAGCCAACTGAAGACTTAACGATAGAGATATAGAAAGGATTGAGTAAAGACAAAACATAAAAGATGTAAAAAGGATTGAGTAAAACTCAGGAAATTAGATCAGTTTCAAGGACACAAGGAATTTTCCCATATTTAATCTAGCCGTGCTAGTTGGATGAGATTTGGAGAGCTCAACACGAGTTGAGACGAAGAGTGATTCACTGACATGCAGGGCCCAGAGCATGAAATTAACTGACAGGTTTGGTCCACATTTTAGTGCTCGTTTAGTTGCTGGCCAGCGAAGTTTAGCTAGATGGAAAAGCAAAACTTAGCGTGCATGCGCTGTGTGCTGAGTTCCTTTCAGTGTCAGAGAAGGGTCATCGGCTGCGTTCTTTTCTGGCTAGTGAGTACCTTTCGGTGGAATAATGTGCAGGTTAAGCTAAGGACGGTGATGGGTGAACCATCACGTAACAAGGCATCAACTAGCTTCTTTACAAGTTGCATCTAATGACGCGAACGCGTATCAAGCTTGTCCTCGAAACATGTGATATGGCTCAAGCAGTCAAGCCAGCGATCGAAACTGGATGCACGGTGAGATATTTATGTAAACACGTTTTTAAAATGTATATTTTTAAAAATTTATATATAAAAACTCTCTCTATATATATTAAAGTTTATAATAATTAATATTTAATTAATCGTACTCTAATAATTCATCTAGTATGAAAAAACCTAGCCCACCTTCACATTCGAACGGTGCCAGGCGCCAGTGCTGTACTGCTGTTCGCTGAACTGAAGCAGCACGGTTCAGGTTTCTTCGTGTCCAAAACTCCAAATGCACAGGCTTCTCACCAGCAAGCATGCGTCAGTTACTCAGATCAGAGTCTCACAAAATGACCAGATCTGGATATTGGGACCTCACAGTTTAGATATTCTTGCTCCTCTGAAAAGTTAGTCAGGGATGGGCTGCATGAGCGAGATCCTAGTATCGCTTACTAATCCATACTAAACAATTGCACTTATTACAGGCTTGCGTCTTTGGGTGATTTTGTTCTCGCTACATGAACTGGTTGTTCATTCAGACTACGCGCCTGCATACTGCCCTTATGTTTGTACTCATCTTCCAGTGCAAAAGAGAGATTCAAAGCGTCAATCCTTCCTATTTATCAGTTTGCTAGTGACGCTGGCCAACTTGCACTTGATTATCAGTTCCTTCGGTGGCGTTGGGTCTAGTTAAGCCCACGAGAGTACTGAATTTTTGTAACTCTGTATTAACTACATTCAAGCGCTGTCAAGGTTAATGCCGCTATCTTCATCTGAACCAAACGTAAAACAGCTCGTGTTTATGCAACATGTTATACAGGTATACAGCTGAAGACACAAGAAGCAGGAGCTACTATCTAGCTGAGTTCCTGAAGAGAGATTTGTTGGCAGGAACAAATTGTGAGGTTGTAAAATGCACATCGCACAGAACAAGAGCAAAAGAGCGAAAACAAAGATTGCAAAAAACCTGTTTTCTCTATATCTTTTTAGCCTATCCATGGAGACATGGAGTACAAGCAGAACAAAACAAAATCGAGAGGAGAAAGGCTAAGGGAGACAGAATGGCCGGTATCAGCATGATAGCTCTACATTTAGTAGAGATGGCATTCAATTACTGGAAGGAACACATCAAAAAATTCGGTTCCCTTTTCTCTCACTTCTACATATTCCACTTATTTCGTTGCTCAATAAAATCTTAAATACCAGCACCATTGGGGTTAGAGCACCCCTATGACCAATGGTGTAAAATAGTGAAATGCTTCCAGTTTATGATTTATCATCAACAAAAAGAACCATCAATCAGGTAATAAGATAATTGAGCACACAAAATTGACCTCCTTCCTTTGGGTGGCTGGCTGTTGAGAAAATTGCCAAAAAAACCCTCGGTCAACTGAATCCATAAAACTTCAATCTCTTCTGACATAGCGACTGTACACGTTCTGATGGCTATATTTTGTGGTGAATCAGAATAATTCCATCAATATTTGCCAAATCAGACCACAGTTGCTCTTTCACAAGCTTTGTAGTAAAGTGTCTTCTGCACATAAAAGAGCATATATGCCTGGGAGGTTCTGACAGTATGCTCCTCAACTCTGGTTACCCAGGCATCATCACATTTGTACCAGCGATTGTTTAACCTGAGATATGTCACATAATGGCCAGCTTCTAGTTTACCACTATGCGTGATCACCGCAAATATTTCAAATTCTGATGAAAATTCAGAAACTGAATCTGCATCACTAGCTTCTGATGGAAATATACGGTTCCCAAATCTGCTTCTGAGAATAGATGATGATAGATATGGTGCCATGTCAAGAGAAAAAGGAAACTGCAGACAGTGATCAACCTTCCTTGACATTTTCTTAACTGACGAATGCTCAAACCTCTTAATGTGAAAGCAGGAAACCAATGGAAGCCTCCGAATTGACATTTGCTTCAGAGACTCTTGCCTCTCCTTGCAACATTTACAGAAGAACTTCTGTTCAGCATCCAACCTCTCAGCTCTTGTAAACCGCTCCAAACATCTCATGAGTGTTGATACCTTGGTATTCATGCCACCTGAGCTTCGCTCTCCATTCCGCACATGTAGCTTTGGGTTTGCAGCACCAAGAGAATTGCTATATCCAGCATCCAAGTCTAGAGAGATGTCCATACAGGGTTCAAAAGTTGTTGATGTGAACCCACAATGTGTACAGGTGACATCAGATCTCAAGACGCCGGAAAATACCCGGTGTGCAATGCAACAACCTCCATGGCCTATTAGGAAAAAAAATACACATCATGGTTAGAACTATAACAGCACATCTGCCTCAAGATAGTTCATAGTTCAGCCATCAAAAGGCAGGCAGATTATGTTCTTCACTGCCTCCAAAGAGGCAAAACATTGATCTGATTTGTTCCCCAATATCCAGAGTACAAGACTACTATTTTCCCTTGCTTCTCCTGTTTGCATTTTTTTTAGGGTGGAGAACCAACTGTAGAGTCCCCCTCCAAAGAAAAGCAGGACTGACAAATAAAAACAGTACAAAAGCAGCCACAAATGTTTACTATGAACTACTCTACCTGTTATGGGTATGGGCTAGGCCCATGCAACAATTTAGACATGATAAATTAAGAATAAGTCAAATAAAGATAGGAGATTATCTAGTTAGAAAAGAGATGAGATTTATTAAAAGGTTAGAGATAGAGATTTGATTGGTCTCTATAATACTATAGATTAGTTTCTTAGATGTCAAGTATGTCCTTTTATATATAAAGAGACTCTATCTACTCTATTATGAATCAATCAATAAATCTCTAAAGTTAGCCTTAAACCTTAGAGCCTCTTTTAGCTCAACAGGGAGAAGCCCTACTGTCGCTATTAGAGGGTAAGTGCCATATCCCTCGGTCTTTAGACCCTTACCTTAGCCAATCCATAACATTTGGTATCAGAGCCAACTGTTGCTCCATTATGGATGGCGCACAACAGGGGTTTCGATTGGATGAAGATTTCGGCACCTTAAACCTCTCCCAATGTTCAATGGCGAGGATGATCCGCAACTTTGGTTGGAGTGTATTGAGCGGTTATTTGTTGGGCAACGAATTATGAAGGAAGAGAAATGGTGGATAGCATTAAGCCACTTAATTGGTTTTGCCGCAATGTGATATAAATTGATCGAGTGAGCCTACGGAATCCAGACATGGCCAGAACTTAAGAAAAATATCAAGCTTCGCTTTGATGATTTGCCAACTGCTATCGTTGAATTTCCTTCCAAGAAGATATTTGCTAGTGTTCCGATGATTGCTACTACCACCACCAACCCCACCTTTGCCTCCACCTCACCTTCATCATCCAATTCATCATCACCAACCAACACCATTGAAGACCTTATTAACAAGATCATCATCGCCACAACAGGATCGTCTCCACCACCTTCCACTGTCATGCCCCCTACAACTCCATCTACTGCTACTGCTACACCACCGTCCCTGTCCTAGACACCTCCATACCCTAGCCATCTCCCGACCACCACTTAGCCCCACCACCTCCCCTGTTCTGCCCTTGCTTTGCTTCTGCCAGTCAAAGTCGCTGCTCCTCTGTCGCCACCGTCAACTGCAATCTATGCTTCTGCTATTGCCAGCAACATTGCTCCTTCTCACTTCTGCCTCCTGCCCTTCATCCCCTTTGTTCTTACCTACCAAGAAATTTTGCTGAAGGCCTCTGCTCCACTGTCTTCATCAGATCAACGACCAAAGACCTCGGCTCCACTGCCTCTACCAGATCCACTAGTGCGGTCTCTCCCTTCCCCTACTTCAGCTCATCTGCTGCCAGCCACAGGTGCTTCCTATCCACCATCCCAACTATCTGCATCTAATGCCTCCAGCCTCTTTTTGGATAGAGAGGGAGATAACTCAATCGCTTTCGCTTCAATCGCAACAACCATGATGTCGTTGGAGCACTCCTATCTTCATCCACCTCCACAGCCACCATTATTTATTTTGGCAACCTCATTGGTGCTACAACCTACGGAGGAGGACAATTACTATGACGACTGACATTTCACCTTCAACTAGAGCTGCATTTACTTTATCTTATTGATGTATTTTGACTTGCTCCGTTTAATCCCTATGCTACTGGACAAGCTCTTCTCCAGTATTGATCCACTTAGGTTTTGGCTCCTATCGATAGACACAACTCTAGTATTGTCAAGATTTCATCTCCTAGTGATGGACACAACTCCAGCATTGTCCATATATCATAGAAGAATAGTTGACAGCTCGAGGACAAGATGTCTATATGTGTAGGGTGTAGTGTTATGGGCATGCCCCAGGCCCATGTAGCAATTTAGGCATGATAAATTAGAAATAAGTCAAATAAAGATATAATATTATCTAGTTAGGAAAGAGATAAGATTTATTAGAAAGTTAGAGATAGAAATTTGATTGGTTTCTATAATACTATAAATTAGTTTCTTGGATGTTAAGTATGTCCTTCATACATATATAAAGGGACCCTTTATACCGTATCATGAAGCAATTAATGAATCTCTAAAGTTAGCCTCAAACCTCAGCCTCTTTTAGCTTAGCAGGAAGGAGCCCTACCATCGCTATTAGAGGGCGAGTGTCCTATCCCCCTGTCTTCGGACCATTACCTTATCCAATCCATAACATTACCAGCAAAAGATGGATTTGGATGCACCGTTACCATATTGTGATTTCTGTATACACAAAATGTATCGGCCATATGCACTATATGGCTATAGCTCAAGGGTGCACTGTCTCACAACCAAAAACTGATATTTAACTCTTATTGTCTGTTCACATATCAATACAGTCGAATAGATGGAAAAGCTTTAATTCAAATAGTAGCAGGAGAGAAGCAAACTACCTTGGGCATGTGATTTGTGTTGATCATCCTTTATATTTTCATGGATATGGTCAAGGATGGAGATAAAAAATTCATGCGCATCCTGTTGCTCATAGCTCGCAAGATTTGATGCATGCTGCCACCAGCTAAGAAACCATAACGACAAAATCAGAAGAAAATCAATCACTTTAATTCATGAACCAGAATATACTAGTATGCCATGTTATTGTGTAATTCCATGTTCGTCAAACCAGATCGGGCACAAAAAAGACTTCCTATAGATAAACTAAAGTTATAAAAATATTACTTCGGTTTTTTTTTGTAACACTATTTACTCCAGCTTGATAACCACCCTCTGTGTCACATAGTATCACACTATGATGAAAATAATTTGCTGAATATCCATAGGGCATAAGCACATACATCACGAGGCATATATTGTAAAAACAAATGGTAGGGTTTAAAAAATAAAAATATAAGCTGGTAAACTATCAGCAATGCTAGCAATAACTTATGTACCTGCCACATACCTGTACACTATCCTTCGCAGCAGCAAGGCATGATGTCATTGCACAAAACTTAACTTAAATTATGCAATTCACTCATATGACTTGGCCATATCCAATGACAGAGCAAATAGGTTCAAATGCACCTGATAAGAAGGTGCTCTAAAGAATTAAAAGCTGGTCATGCATTTGCAGTACTTGTACCTGATACATGATCATCGCTCAACAACTGCTAAGCATGCCAAATGTACTTAACACCATATGGCATTTCATCAAACAGGTCATGTGCATTGCATACAAACATGAAACCATTACCCTTTCTAGCGAAACATATGGAACAGATCTTGCACTTTTAGTAGCAAATCTTGCTCACACCATCCCATTTCGTTCTAACTGACAAGTAGTTCCAATTGCAACCTACATAATCATGATCTACGTCAAACAGTTTCAAGCTATAGTGTACAAACAACACTATCATTTGCAAGAGAGACTGATACAATTCAATCCCAAACAAAACTACTTCCCACAGTTACAATACATCACGCACCCAAATTATAACGGATTTATCTTAGCTTTTCAAGTACGCAACGAATCCAGCATTAAAAAAGCAGCACGTTGCTAAAAAAAACACATAACGACATCAACCAATGCAAACAGAGCGCTAGATCCAGACCTATAGAGGAATTTGGCGGGGCTGTAGGGCGTGCGCTCCCCGGAGAAAGCAGCGGAGTAGATCTCGTCGAGATCGCACGCCAGGCACGCCGCCTTGTCGCTGGCCTCGGCTGAACGGCGTCTCATGGGCGTTTGGCGCGGGCAGAGGTAGCGATTGTGCCGATCGCCGAGGAAGTAGTTCCGGAGCGGCGGCGCGTGGAGCAGAGTCTGGAGCACGGAGTTCATGAAGCACGTGTTGCCTAGATTGTTGAGCCCGCGCAGCCCCGCGGGCGCGGCGGCGGATGCGGATGTGGTGGGATCGGCGGAGCTCATGAGCGCGAATTCGGCCGGATCTGGGGCCCAGGCGCGGTACTCGACGCGGCGGCGCTTGCGGGGCGCCGGGGAAGGGGAGGCGGAGGAGGATGGGGGAGGGAGGGAGGAGGATTGGGCGATGACGACGGCGTGGTCGAAGTCGGGGTCGTAGACCTGATCCCCGCAGGCCGCGCAGAAGAGCTCGGCGCGGTCGACGTCGACGGCGATTTGGTGGCCGGAGGTGGAGGCGGTCGCGTGGGACGCGGCGTGGGTGGGGCAGAAGACGGCGGCGCAGGAGAGGCAGGCATAGAGGCGGGATGAGGAGGAGAAGGAGGAGGATGAGGGGGAAGGGGAGGAGCAAGGGGAGCAGCGGGGGAGCTCCCGCTGCTCGCGGCGGATCTCGGGGCGGCCGAGCAGGCGGACCCGGAGGCAGCGGCGGAGGAAGCGGAGCGAGCGCGTGGTGTGGCGGTACGCGGCGAGGTGCGGGCACGGCGGCGGCGCGGACGGGGTGGTCATCGGGGATGGGGATGGGGAGGAGACGGCGCGGGAGTGGTGGCGGGGCGGCGGGGGGTGGAGTGACGGCTGATGGCGCGGCGGTGAGGTGGAGATTGTGGTGGCGGCCGTGGTGATGGATTGTATATCGTCTCGTGGACTCGTAGGTCACTGACTTGCTGCAGCAGAGGCGGTTCGGGTGCACGGCGATCTGACCGCGCGGGTGATCGCTCATCAGGATCTACTCTGTAGGCCAGAATGGCACAGGCGCACAGCAAATTCAGGCGCCTAGTCATCCTATGAGACTTCGCTAAAATGAACGTAAAATCGCACAAATTATGAACTCGAAACCTCTCGTAAACTACTTAAAAACACAGATCGACAGTCCGAGAAACAGGAATGAACGTCACTTGCAAAAAGTATCAAGATGCCAATAATTTTCAGAGTCGACGTTGTCACTCTATTGAGTCTTGAGAGCAGCAAATTCTTCGTCTTCTCGTGCTCTCATGTATATAGGCTTCTTGAAGACTTGAACCTTATGAACCTTGATATGAATGCACGACCAGACCCATGCTGTATGTTGGCATTTTGCCCACGGCGGCACATCTAAGGTAAAAGGAGACACATCCGTATTTGCTTTGACGAGATATTGCAGCTCAACTTCTTCAATATTCATACCAAATTCTAGACATTCTGAATCTGCAAGCGTGAATTTTGCCAGTGGCATACAGCCCGACTGTCTACGCTACCAACTTCTTCAGACCAATTGTGCTGGTTTGCAGTCGGTAAACTAGCAGAGCATAAACCTACAATATACATATATCTCTAAGGTAAACATATATCAGTAGATGATTTGAACTTGAAAATCTTTACAGAATTAAGGAACCTAAACGCACCAAATGAAATTCTTGACAAATATAGATTTACTATTCATACAGCCTGTATGTATACATACGAATGCTATTTGTTATGAATGTCTTCTGCCAATTTGTGAAGGGTTAATCTTGCGGAGCTTCAGAAACCTCACGGTGCTGGGGCATCAACAAAACGTTACTCTGGGTATCTCGTTGCTGCCCTTCTGTTTCAGGTCCTCAGCAGCGATTATGGATGCAAAGATAAAAACATATTATCAGTAAAAGCTGCATCTGAACAAAATATCACTGAAATAAAAGGTTGTTTGTCAGTTAGATAAGCTTGGCGCTCAGGGATATAGGTCTGTTTCGTGTTAACATACTTCACGGGTTCGAACCGGGGGGGTTAACGTATGCCAATATTCCATAAACAGTCTGTACTACCGTAGAACAATAGCAGTGGCAAATGCAGCTAAAACCAACCATGGATTTCGGAAGTGATTCAGCCAAAGCCATGCAATCCATCTATTAAGACGGCTTTGATAGTAGGCTTCCATCATCTGGCATAAGGATTTCAGATAATATTGACCATTAAAATCAAAGACGACATCCTTACTGAGCATGGTGAACAAATCTGATACCATTTCATCGCTTTCAAGATGATGCACAATGATCTCTCTCCGAGCAAGTAAGGTGACATCTTCAGGCATGCTTATAAGCTGAGATAAGAAAACAATATAAGCTGTGAGATCATCACCAAACTGAGGGCATGTTTGTTCAAAGGCAATAAGGTTCCTGAAGAGCGTTCCTGTGTGTTCATCAATAACAATAAATGGAATTTCCATTGTTCCGTTGCTGAACTTTATGTCCAACAGAGAATGAGGGCGAAACTTATCATGATCCCGTTTCTTAAATTTGACTCCAGCTTCCAGGTATTGTGTAGCTCTGCGCCAGCGATTCAACTGTTGTCCATCTTGTAAGTTTGGAGTCTCAATATCAGAGAATGAGCTTAGCTCAGTCTCGTCAACATGGTGCCCAAGTTTGAAGTATTTACGCCTGAAGCTTACAAATCTGTGAAAATATTGCGGCCTTGCTTGGTTGTTATTCTCTTCTTCTGCTTTCTGGCTTGGCCTAAAGTACATGTGGCACAAGTGAAGCAGATGGCAAAAATCTTTTGGCTTATCGAACTCGTTGATTGATTTTGGAAACCACCGCAAAGAATTTTCCACAAACATTGCTATCTCATAGGTCAGCGATGTATCGGTCCAGATGTTGTCACCAGCAAGTAAGTTGAATATCTTTTTCACAACGAAGAAAGGTATTTGGTTCTCCAGCAAGAATAAATCATGATGTACAAATTTAAAAAACCATTGTCCAATTTCTTCGTCATATTGAGCACGTTGTACTTCTTCCAATTTGCAACTTTGGCTACCTTCTTGGTTCAGGATTCTGTTATTTGTGATCTTGGCCTCATTAACATCATCAGGATGAGATCTGTTCTGTCCTCCATTTTCCACTTGTGTTTCCTCAGAATTCAAGTTGTCCACATATGTCCGTTCTGTGCGAGCTAAAATACTTTTGGTTCCACCGAGAGATACTAACACAAAGCATCCATCGAGTAACAACATTTGCAAGAACTCCTCACCGTCCATTTTGATCTCCTCCGAATAGCAGTTCCTTGCAAGATTTGCTATGTCTTCAAGTGCACATAAGTAATCCATCAAGGTTTTTCCAGAATTCAAATTAAGAATATAATCCAGATAACTCCATTTCTCTTTCTGCATGGCCTGTAGGGCTGGATCTCCATGGTGGTAAGGCCCAATTGATAGCATGCAAGGTTCGTATGCGAGCTTGTCAACCATGCGTATATGCTGCTGGATTTTGTAGATGACACATGATTTCTTTCCATTGTCAGGAACTTCACCAAGTGACCAGTAATAATCAAGTTCATTGGTCATGGAGTTCACAAGTCCATTCATGTCAACAGTTCTGCTATTAACTTTAAGAATCTGAGACATCCTTGTCTAGAAAATGTCAATAAGTCTGTTATTACTAATTAGTATATTGTATACAACATAGAGTAACATGCATGTGATACTCAACAACTCCCTCCGTCTCAAAATATATCAATCTGATACTTAATTAAATATAACATAATACTACGAATCTAGATAACGGAGGGAGTAGTTTGATAATAAGAAGAAAGATATTTTTTAATAATGGATTAATACCCAGCCTCTAAATAGCCAATTAGAAGAAAGATATATATTGTATGATCATCATCATGAATCGAAAATAAGCATGCGTGTGTTGCCCTGAAAAATCTAAGCTACATATCCATCAGATAAGAAACTGTCACGTACCAGAGGTTTTTATCGAAGGGAGTAGTTCAAGGAATGGACGAACAGTATGATGAACTCCTCTGCCTTTTTCGTCTAGGCTGCTGACGCAAATCGGTCTATTGATAGGCTATGATCAAATTAATCTTGTGCGCAAATAATGGTGAGCAACATCCTAACTCCATAGAAAAAAATAACAAAATCATGAAAAATTTCAGCCTCAATAACTCAAATATTTTCAGAATCAGAAGGAATTGATATGAACTAATCGAGGAAAGGCAAATAGTGATAACATCGAGATCACGATAATGATGAGAAAAATCAAAGAGATGTAATGGAGGAATACGAACGAGTCATGCAGAGCGACGCCTTCTAACGATCGAGATCGCCAATAGAGCAGGAGCGGCGCCTTCTAACGATCGAAATCGCCAATAGGGAGATGCTGCATATGAAGAAAGCTAGCGATTAGGCAAGGCATCCAAGCGCGCCAATAGGGAGATGCTGCATATGAAGAAAGCTAGCGATTAGGCAAGGCATCCAAGCGGAGAGAAGAAGGCTACAAAACGCCGGAGAAGAACGGAAACGCCGATGTGGCTCCTGCAGGCCTTCCCTTGTGGCCCGCACTAATTCAGTCCTAAAAACTGGACCCGTTTGGTATGCCACATGACATGCGTTTTCGGCCAGTTTGGTCTCGCTCCTCTCGCCTGGCCTGTTTGTCTCATCCTAGATGACTTTGGGCTGCTTAGAGAG
Organism: Oryza coarctata; assembly: GCA_030770085.1. Lineage (NCBI taxonomy): Eukaryota > Viridiplantae > Streptophyta > Magnoliopsida > Poales > Poaceae > Oryza > Oryza coarctata. Next base: position 20,677,240 of record CM061468.1, read on the forward strand.
ATACAAATGATTGTGTTCGCTTTTGCATTGAATTGGTCTCGTTGATATGAGATATTGTTTGGAGAGTAATAGTGCGATTGTTGCATGCATGAGATTATTAGATTATGTTTGGTTGGTTGTATCTCTCTTGAGTCTCATCAGTCACACCTCTTCTTTAGGTGGGGGGAGGTAAAGCCGATTCGTGGGTGCAACCTCCGCCTCACGTGCCATCATCAATCGGGGCTTAGGATGAGAAGTGAATTAGGTTTTCCTATTTTCCCTGGGGACTGGTTTGAGAAGACATAGGCTCCCATCGTTTCACAGTTTGTACGTTTATTAACAACTTAAAAGTAATATATATATATATATATAGATATATATCCTTAGCGATTCAAAACTAAAAAACTATTTAAATAAAAACATATTTATAAAATTGATATCCTTTTAATTTCCTAAAGAGCGTGCCAATAGATCTTCAATTCTCTCTAAACTTATCTTATAATCCTCTCTAAAAATTCTTCAAAATTTCCTATAAACCTTCAATTTTTTTCTTTTCAAAATATTTCTCAAAATTTAGAAAGGCTACTAATCATCTGAGACGTCGTATCCTTCCTCTAGCCTGCACTACCTACTTTTTCTTCCACACAGCCCAATCCAACATGGCCCACAGCCTGCTCCACTACTCTCACGTGCTACCTGCTCACTCGTTGCCGCTATGCATACCCGTGGGATTGTGAGCTAGTCGATAGGCAGGGCCCATCCACCGACCACGCCATAGACAACCACACAACACGCTGTAGCATAGCCGTCCCCTATCTCCAGCGTCGTCTCACGCGTGTCGAGCACTCAGTTAAATACGCAAACCACCATGGCACCATGGCGTGCGACCATGCCTCACTGCCGTGCCAGCAACGCTCACCAACACACCGCCTTTGCCCACACTAATCATGGAGACAATGTGCCGCTGTCATCTCGAGAATTGGCATGCTGAACTCCTTGCCGCCAAACTCTAGCGTGTTTGGTATAGGCCCAGCGGGCGCGCGAACTCCCTCTACTCCGGCATGTCTCGTCCCTGTCATCATGTCACTTGCGTTCTCTCTTCCCCCTCGCTTCGGCTAGCACCATCATGGTGTCATGCCACACTCTGTTGCCTCGCACCGCACCATGAGGTCATCAGTCGCCCGTGCGCGTCGCACTGTGCCACATCGCATGTCTCCATTGTTGCTATGCATAACCCCACGGCTATAAAAGGCCAAGGAGCCCTCCACCTTGTCTCGTACCATAAACTCCCTTCGAGCTTTTGAACTACCATCACCTCTCCTTCCTCTTTCCCTCTCTACGCTAGGCTCCATTGCCGCCGCCTTTTCACGCTCTTTGAGGTAGCATCTTCGGGGTTTCTCTTTCCCCGCTCTCTGCCTCACTTCACCCAACCTCTAATTGAGCCTAAGCCAGCCACCTACACCACCGATTTTGTTGCCAACGATGACCAAATGAGACATCCCCACCGAAGCTTCACTACCGCACGCAACCGACTCTATTTTAGCTTCCTCGAGTAAATCTGAGCTATTCACCTACTTCGCCTTCCTCCCCTTATTAGCACCCTTACAGCCAATTGCACTGGATCACTGGTGTTTGCCAGAACACCACCGACTGCTGCCAGTCGTCGATCCCGCCCGACGACGTGGCCGCCGCGCGTACTGCTTGCTTCTCAAATAGGACTCGTAGGTCTGGCCGCTCATTTGGGCCAACTTATGCGTCGATGAAGCCCATAGGTCTTCAGCCCCCTTTTCCTGCTTAGCCCAAACCACCTTGACCCACCTAGCTAGCCTAACAACATTCGCATAAGCCCGTTAACTTATCCACTAGACAAATAAAAGTCTACTTTGCCTCCTTCACCTCAGCCTCACCCGTCGGTCTCTGTTGCTAATCTTTTTCTATTCAAAAAATATTTAATTTATTTTTTAATTTAGAAAATAATTTAATCTTTTAAAATTTATATCTTTTTAATTGTAGTTCCGTTTGAGCACGTTCAACTTTTAATTTTTTTTCTAAAAACGAGATCATCTAATGTTACTATTAGTTACATATATTATTTTTTGATTTTATTTCTTTTTGTGTGTGTTTCGGTTTGGACCACGTAGTAGCCGACACCGAAGAGTAGCTAGTCGATGAGTTCGTTGAAGAAGGGTAGGACCAAGACCAAGACAAGTCACCTCTTAATTATGTTGATCTAATATTTTAAATTAAAAACTATAATGTTTATGAACCATGCATGTTTAGCTACACGATACTTACTGTGGTTTGCTAGTCGATCCGATAAGTTATGAACCCACTTGTTGTACTTACCCTCCTTATTTGTTAATGACTCTACTTTTATCACCTATTACTGTCTTGGTACTTGTGCTCATCAAACACTAGTATCGATGATATACATATCGCTTAAAACTTATCAATAGGATAACATGAGTTTTAAAAATAGTTTAAAATACCGACACCCATGGCTGGAAGTTTTGCGAAATAAAATTGCTTTATAAAATTTGGCCATAGGTAGAAATCGACTGTGTGGCTTGACTTCCGCATGGCATATAAGGACCTATCACTTAAGGGGTTTTATTACTCATATTAAAGTACGACCATTTGGATGGAATGAGATCCTCTATCCAAGTAATTAGTGAATCTTATATGTGTGCGAAAATCAATAAACGTAGAGTCACTGAGGTGGCATCTGGGATGCACCTGTGGGACTCTAAGTATGAAAAATCTAGGACTTGCCCGGTGCTCGATCTGATACCTGTTTAGTTAACAAATGAATATTCTAGGAGTACTTCTAAAAGGTATTATCACAAACCTCACTTCATCATGCGTAATTGATCAATATGTATTGGGTCTTTAGAGTAAGCTTTATGTTGTATAGATAAAGTATACACCCTTTACAATGATTATATTTTATTTGAGCAACTGTGCCTATGGTTATAGGTGGATGAGAAGTGATTCTTCTAGCGTAGTCTTGTATTTGAAAAAGTTTTATAGAAAATTTTGTTATGATACGAGAATCATTACCAAAACCAATCTATGTGGCCGATGGAAGAATAAGTGGTCTGAAATAGAACTGTGTAACTTGGAGTGTTGCATGGAACTAAAATTAGAGTTGGTTAAGATGAAATTGAGATGTTATTTAGAAACAAAATGAAAGTAAAAGCAGAGAAATTAAAGTATCGTCTAAGACCATACGCTTCGAATCAAAATTTAGATAAGTTGTTGCGAAGCAACTTATGAAATGAGTTAAAGACAAGTCATTTCTCAGTAATTATGGTGAGTTATTGTAAGACAAGTTACGGGATGATTGAGGTGTAAGCCTCTTTTCGATAACTTAAAAAGCACACTTAGATTTTGCGAAGACGATTTAAAACATAATTGATTGCAAAAAAAAACTCCTCTTGATAACCTTGCATGCCATATTAATTTTCATAACTTACAGAGTACCTCATGTACTCATACTTGCTATTATTATCCTCTCTCTAGAAGTACATAAAAAAACAAAAATTCAACCATAGATGAGTTCATTCGGGAGCAAGCGGTGTGCATAAAGATTATTATTATCCTCTCTCTAGAAGTACATAAAAAAACGAAAATTCAACCATAGATGAGTTCATTCGGGAGCAAGCGGTGTGCATAAAGATTTTTAGTGTTTCGGTCTAAGACCCAAATCATACTTACGAGTTTAGGTCTAGTTTTACTTTTGCTATTGTTTTTTTGTTTTGTGTAGCGTTGCATGTTTAAGGTCGATTTTTTTACTATAACCTAACTTTATCAAGTAAATAAAATCATGTTTGATAATAATTCATGTACCTGCTAAACTTTTGGGACTAAAAGTGTTTTACTTTTTTAACAGATATATTGATTAACAGAAGAGTAACGTCACACATAAACTACGAAGAAAAAAATACAATATCAACTTCAAAATTAAGTTTAAAATTTAATTTTTAGCTTACAAGTATAAGCAGAAGCAGGAGCCATATTGCACAAGCGGGACCTGGCTTGAACCAATGTGCTGGTAATCAAACAGCATGTTGTCTGCATCCGCAATACAAGCCAACCCCATACAAACAACCAAACATATCCTTTATGGACAATCATATGCAGCACCGACAGATGACATATCTATGCAGCATCAGCAGATGACATATCTATGCATTCGTGTAGGCACTAGATTAGCAGACTACTAGATTTTGGTTCCACCTAGCAAAAGCAACGTTCCATAAGGTGGAGCATCTCCCTTCTCGCAGGAAGAAAACGCTACGCTTAGTCTCTTATGCTTGGTCTGAGCGTTTGGTTATAAGTTGCAGCTTCTGTCGCTGCAGAACGAACCGCAAAAAATGGCTACGAAAGCACTCGTGTACTTTGCAATCCTTGTCGCCACCAGCCAGATCTCCTACGTGGCGACATCAAGGCAATTACCTATAGGGAATCCCATGGTCAAGGCATCATCTTCGAGATCACTTGAGCGAAGGCGCTTCCAACGGTTTGTTCTCTCTTTCAGTATCGCCCCTGTCATCTAGCAAGTTTTTCAAGATATTAATTATAAGCTTAGCTGGTAATCTTTGTGGCCAGAGCAAGTTCCCAATGAGATCGGCATTACGGAAGAGAAGGCATTGCTCTATTAACCCAACATTCTGTTCCGTCCTCCTCGTCTTATACCTTGCAAGTCGAGAGCATGTTAACCTCGATGAACTAGGGGCCAATGGAGGATCTAAACAATGCTCCGATATGAAAAATACGTTCCTGCAGTTTTATGTACTTTCTCCTCATGTAACCGACGGAATAAACAAGACGAACTTAGTACGTACTGTACTTGCTCCATTCCTTTTGAACGCAAAATTAAGGTCCAATTCTGTGATTTCTATACCTAAGAATCTAGGAGCATTGTTATCGTAGTGTCATACTGACAAACCGTAAGAAAATAAACCGAGGCAATGAAATATAATTTTACGGAAGGACTTTTATATTTCTACTCTTAGTGGTTTAGAAGTCAAGACTATACAAAATTAGAAAATGATAAAAAAAACGAATAATTTGAAATTAAGGTTAAAGTCTATTTTGAGCCCTTAAACTTTTATAAAAATTCAATTTTCACTCTTAACTACAAACTGGTTATTTTTCACCATAACCTTTCAAAACCGAGCAAGATTCATCCCCAAGTCTAATGTTAATGGTGTTTTTTTACCATACTATTTCATTATATTCTTGTTGATAATATGACAATGAATCTACATGCCACATATCCTTTCTCCCTTATTTCCTAACAAAATACAGTAATGTGAGAGGGATATGTGAGGAGGAAAAGAGATACAAAGTGAAGGATATGTGAGGCAATGCCAACAAGCATAAAATTAACAATGTGATTCTTAACAGGGCTAAAACCACCGCTAAAAACAATCATAGGGTGAAGTTTATCCAGTTTCTAAAAGTTTGAACTGAAAAATAACTATTTTTGTATTTGAGGGTGAAAATAGACTTTCATAAATGTTTAAGGTTTAAAAATAGACTTTACCCTAAACTTAAACTTAAACTTAACTTTAGAATTTTAAATTTTGGTTCCGGTTTATAAACCAACAAGTAACCAACCTGACTCGACCACGCTTTGGACCACTAACTCAGTGTCAAACCGTTAATGTAACATACTAGAATTTTTAAAGTAAAATCTTTGCGAAAATGTTTAAAGTCATTGTCCTTATTTTTATTGAGTTGGAGCCCTACCTTTTCCCTACTCCATATTTTTCCTTATCCAACCATCACCCTTAACCTAAACTCCATCAAGCCTTTCTCTTAAACTCAATGCCACCATTCCAAAGTTCATAAGTCTTTCTATTTGAATATCACCCAATATCTGAAAATTTCTCCACTAAACTCTATTCAATTTCCCCATACCAAATACATATCTCAAATTCCCTCTAAAATTTCAAAGTCACCATCATCTAGTTTGGGCCGAAACCCTTCCCTCGCCCATCCCCCTTTCACTCCCTCTCCCTTCTTCCTCATGGGCCTCTGCTGGACCATCTCTATGCGAGCAGCCCAGCAGGCAGTCTGGACCAACCGGGCAAGGCGAGCAGCCAGCCGAGCCGCTACTCCCCTTGCTCTGCGTCGCAGCAAGCCGACGCACGCCGCCGCTTTCTTTGATCGTCGCTCGCAACCGAGGCCGAGCTGCCGACCTCCAACGCCAGCTCTCCCCTCGCGCTGCCGCGTTGGCACTCCGCATGCCGTCCACGCGGCCGAAGCCGTTCCACAGCACACCAGCTCCATCCCTAGCTGCGCCCGCACGACTCGCGTCACGCGCGTCAAAGCTCTCCTCATCGTTGATCCCCTGGCTTGGCCCCTATTTAAGCCGGCAAACATCCTCCATCTACTCCCTTTCCTCCTCTCCTCCTTCCCCTGGAAGGGATTCAACTTCTGAGCTCATCTTCTTCTTCAACTCCTTCAAGCCGCCGTTGGGGCCATCAAGCGATCTGCCTCCTCCGGCCTCCTCCCACCGATCCCTCGGGCCAGAAGCACTCCTGGAAGCAAGTGAGCTTCCCCCTAAGGTTTTCCCTCTTCCCCATACCTTTGTCAAGCTGCCATCGAGCTCATACTTGCCACCGTGGCCAACACATCCAGCACCCCTTCTCTTCCAAGAAACCACAAAAGTGGAGCCCCCTTGTCCGGAAACACGTGATGATTCTTCGTTCCCGTCCGTTCCATCACCGGAGCTGCCACTTCCATGCCCGAGGTCACCGTAGTTCCAGATCTGGAACTCGCGTTTCGGCCAGTACGGGCATCCCCTCTGAAAATCGACAGCACAGTTGAATCCGAGACGCTCGGGAACGTTTTTTTATTGAGAAGTTATCGTCGTTCGACTGCCATAACCCTGCCTCCATATTCCCTGGTCTCTCTCTCCCTCCCTGCACGTGTGTTTCACTGGAAGAAGATGAACAGTACCGTAGGTACTGTGCGCCTCTGGTTGAACCCAACCACATAAACACCTGCCAAAACACACTAAAACCAGTCCCTTTCAGCCCTATCAGGGTTTCCATCCGGATCTCCTTCGGTTCAGCCACTTCTGAACATGATTTCTTCTGGTTTCCTACTGTGCTGCATAATACATCGACCCCAAACTCCACCTGTTCTTGCATACAGTACAAAGCTAACCCAAAAATCAATCCATGTCCATTCAAAACCATTCAACCTTTGATCCATCAATTCCTCCATTCCGGCTCTAATTTTTGCAATTCATTTTATCATTTGCTTATAGCATTTTATTTGTAGGCTTAATTGCAATTTATCTTGTGCGCTAGATCGTGCTAAAGAAGGCCTGTTGAAACCACATGAGCTGACGTGGAACCAGAAGACTACATTTTATAAGATGAGCCACGATTCCCTCCTTTGATCAACCTGAAAACCTTATTTCATGCATTAATTAATTGCAAAGTTATTTTAGCGTATGATTTAATTTGTTAAATTAGCTATTATCCATTTATTACATTGTTATTAATGCCCCAAGTATTTGAATTGCTATATCATGTTCCTCGTTAAACTAAGCATAGCTTTAAATGGTCATATTGCTATTTTAATGGATAATACCACCAATCTTTATACTCGCATACTTATTTTACCTCGTCATGTGATGGCGTTATCAGGCGGTATGAAATGTGATTTTATGTGAGTCACTTGTATAAAGTGACATGGAAGTTAATCCTAGCTGAAGATTAGGTGTTCTGGAACGACATCCATGCATTATTGTGGTTGAAATGTGCATGGGTTTGTTCTAGCTTGGTTGCTTCCTCGGATATAAGGACAACCCTCTTATACCATGAAAATGATATAATTTGTGTCTATCCACATGATTGAGCGATTGGACTTAGTCTAGTACGTTATCCTATTGTATAAAAAAACTATAGGTTGACTCTATGAGGCTGTGAGCCAGGCTGATATGTTTTCACAATAGTGGCACCCGTGAAAGCGGTGAAGGATACTATACCATGCTTTGGCCCAACAAGTGCTCAATTGCTAGGATAGAGGATATCCCACTGTGCAGTAATTAATAGTAAATGAAACTCTCAAACGGCTTGTTATCTTTGACTACTGGAAATCAAGGGGATTGTGTGGGTAAAGTTGGACAGTCTCTACAGAGATGAGTCTTTAAATCATTTGAATGTGTTGTATTTCTGGTTATAGAGTTATATCATTGGAGTGACTCCTATTTCTCATGGTATTTGTAGCTTTTACAATTAAAATATAGACGATGAAGATGAGGATGGTGATGATTAATATTGTTATCTCTTTTAAATATGCGCTTACAAATGTTTGCACATAAAATGTTTGTCAAAAGTAGGGCAAAACTAATTATGATAGGCTTGTTATGAACCATCCTCGACAAACTCTACTTCCTTTGTACGCCTTGTATGTATACTAGTTGAATTGTTGTGGCTCGTGGCTTGTTGGGTACGTTTCTACTTGCCTCTTGTGTAAAATAGGAAACACAGGAAGGAGAAGAAGTCTTCTGTGGCGAGGAGCTCTTTTTAGGTTGGTCTTCTCTTAAGCGTGCCGATGGTAGTTTGTTGGCTTTTGTATGTGATTCTTTTATTTGTAGAATAGTCAGTTGTGGTAAAGTTTGGCATGTTGGCCTCTAAAAGCTTTTCATAGTTGTCCTTATGTAAGATACTTCATGTAAAAAAATAGTATTGTAATTGAAGCAATTCTGTTTATTAATTTGTACATGACCGAAATTATGGATGATTGTGGATGGTTTCATGATGCCAATTGAAAACCAGGTATCCCCACATTTATGTCACCCATTGAATGGCACGCCTATTTTAAGTATAATTATATTCACAAAATTGGCAAATGGATTCAAAACATTATTTAAAAAAAATCATATATATAATGTTTTTAGTGCCATTTACGAGTTTAGAAAGTATTCATGTTAACCACTCATCAGAAAAGAACACACCTATGCTATGCACTAGCACTCCCAAAATTATGGAAAACAAAGAGGGTGTAGGTCCACAGGCCTTGTTTGTTGGTTGCCCAAACCAACCATACTAAATACACATCCAAATTTTAATAGTGACGGGACATGTTTTTGAAGCATTACCAAATCTCGATTGAGTTTCTAAGACCAGAAACATTCAGAAATATCCAAGTTTGGTTGATAGCAATTGTTAAGAGCATGAAAAATAGTTCAGAAGGGTGTTATCTATATAATCTTTCCACATTATATCTGTATAATATACATATAACTCATGCAACAATTACTCTATAGTATAATTAATGACTTAGTTATAGTATATGGAATGTGTATATCGTATTAAGTTGCCTACTAGACTGTTTGTTATTTAAGAGAGGACATACTTCTCTCTCCTCTTTCTTCCGCCTTCAGATCATAAAAAATCCTATGTGATCCCTCCGTCCACAACCTTTGGATTGAAGGATTTGATAAAGGAATCCAATCCAAAGAAATAATTTCTATGTAGGTAATTTTGGTTTGAAAAATTGCTTCAAAGAGAATACATAGGATAGGAAAATCCCCTCCATATTTTGGAGGAATTCTAATATGATGTTTAACCTTATGTTTTCAAATTCTTTGAGAGTTCCAATACAACTTATGTCTTATCTCCCTTCTCTCTAAAAATCACTATATAATCTTAATTTTCTGAATTTTTCTATGATACATCCAAACACATGTTTGAGTATTTTTTGTAGTTTTACTTCCTATAGGATTTAACATGGCATTCCAAAGGAGCTGGGATTTTGAGCTCACCATTTGTCCATAGTATAAAGATTGTTCTATCAATCATCTCTCATTCAGTTTTTTTCATATTTTATCCCCAACCTCTCTTGACCTTTCAACCACCATTCGTTTAATAAGGAGCATAATTGTCTTGGACGGTGGGAGTAGCATTCTCTCACAGACAATGATGTCATGTTATTGTTCATGCCCATATATGTTTGGTTTGTTCTCTTAACAAAATTCAATAATACCAAAATTTTATGAAGTTAAAAGTGCTAACAAATCAAATAGAAATTTGGAAACACAATACAAAGAGAAAGAAGGTTGCCAAAGAGACATGAAAAAGAAGCTTTTGGCATGGATACCATGATTCTAGGTTTCTAGACGAGTTGTGCTTTTATCCTTGCTCACACCATCAACCCTGCACACACTATTTTTTTTCTAGGCCCACCAGTGGTTAGATACATATTTGCTATTGCTCCATTCTACATTTCTAAATTGTTTAGTAAATATTAAGGTTATATTAATATTTTTTTAAGTCATTAATTTTTAAATTTTGAATCGCTTAGATTTTATTTATAATGTAGGAATGATTATATTATGGTATAAAATTTAAATAATAAAAATATTTATATTTTGGAACAGGTAGAATATTTTTTAAACCCCCTAACCATATGCCTTATCCATTTAGCCGAACACACCCACAAGTATAAAGTCTACAAGTTTCTTCCATTATCAAAGAACACTTTTACATCCCAGAAAATACCATACTTTTTATATTAGTTTTGATGCCCGTTACCTTGCTATCGTGAAGGTACTGTCAAGAGGCACCATAAATTAACGCTACAAATTATTGTAGATGGTTAAAAAGTTGTTATTATGATTTCGGACCATCCCAACTCCCAGACCTGTATTGGTACCTAATACAAATTCAAATATGCTTGCTTTTGGATGTGCTCTTATCGTCGAAGCCAACAGGTAATGAATCAGGATCCGGTCATTATTTCGGTATTGTGCACGCCACTACCAACTAACTACAGCCGGCCTAATATCTTGCGGCTAGTCAGCAACCAAGAATGCCATGGGATCTTCTAAAAGTATTGTCGACTGACATGTGAGTCCTACTCTTCTCTGAGCCCGCACGTCAGTGACTTTTAATGCCTCTGCAGTATAAATCCACATAATGGCATCCCATATGGACTGTTATTAGGGATTTGGAGGAAACTGTACTGTATGTTCAGTCTGCACACGAAACAACTTATGCATAAGAGAAATTTTGTGGCCTTTGAGAGCTACCTACATTTTCGTACTAAGGTACTGGGAGTACCAAATTTGAATTGTGATACATTCTAATACCTTCTCAACGACCGTAAAAATCCCTTCATGCGCAAAGGAAGAAAGGGCCTTGCAAACATACTTCTATTTCTAAAATTTGCTAATTAGAAAACCAGTTGAAGCGAAGCAGATGCAAAAAAAAAAAAATCACAATACTCACTCGGGTTACAGCTGTTGTGGTGGCTTGACATAGGACAATACTGTGAATACGGTCTGGACAACTGTGCAGACAAGCACAATAACGGTTGCCAAGACAGCAAGGGCAAGCCACGGATTGCTGCAGTGATTTAGCCATAGCCATGCCATCCATCTGTTTAGCCGACTTGGGTAATGGCGTTCCAACGTTTGACACAAAGACTTGAGGTAATAGTTGGCCTCAGCATTAATGATTACTTGTTTAATCAACCTGGTGAAAAGAGATGACAGCTCCTCATCGCTGTCCATTATGTGCACTATGATCCCTTTCCTAACAAGTAATGCAGCGTCATCAGGCGTGGTTACAAGTTGAGACATGAAAGAAACATAGGCAGTGAGGTCATTGCCATATCTTGGATCCGTCTGCTCCAACGCAATTAAGTTTTTGAAGAGAGCTTCGGTATTCTCATCGATTGGTAAACACGGAATTTCTATCACCCCCTTACTGAACTTCACGTCGAGGAGTGAATGCCTATTGTGTTGATCGTACACCCTTTTGTCAAGAGTAAGTCCTGCTTCATGATACTGCACCGCTCGACGCCATCGACGCCATCGGCTCGGAACTCTCTGAGATTCTAAGGAATCCAGTTGTTGAGTTTGCAGAAACATTTGCTGATTTTCTTCTGGCTTTTGACCAAGACCGAGATATCTCTCTCCAAAATGAAGAAGACGATAGAAATAGTGGTCCCTGCCTCCATCTCGATGTTTCTCCTCGAATTTCTGGCTTGGTCTGAAGTACATGTGGCATAGGTGGAGCAAATGGTGAAATTGTTTTGGCCTATCAAATTCCTGAATGGCAATTGGATAGTGACGCAAGATACTCTCCATACATTCAACAATTCTATCCGTAAGAAACCTTGTTATCATCTCTGTTCCTGCAAACAGCTCGTATATTCCTTCCACGATATAGAAAGGAATTTGGTTCTCGAACAAAAGCAAGTCATGCGCAAGACAACAACTGAACAAGCCCCCCATTCCATTAGAACCATTTGGCTCCTGATCAGTCTGCTTCACCACATTCTCTTTAGGCTCTCTGCTACGTCCAGCTTCACAAAGCTCCAGACTGTGAGAACTATTTCTCTGACAATCTTTTAGGCTTGTTCTTTCAAAGTTGGATTCTTCCTTCCTTTCAAGACTTAAACTTGGTCTGCTGCTAATAGCTTCACTTGTTATTTCTTGATGAGTACCGCAACCCTCGTCTGTCCCTGGGTTTTCCTCTGCATTTCCTGCCGTTCCGTTTAGAAAGACTAGTACAAAGCATCCATCAAGCAAGAGCATCTTCAGAAACTTTTTCTTGTCCATTTTTATTTCCTCAGAGTAACAGCTCCTTGCTCGTCTCTCACATTTGGCAATTGCAGCCAAGTAATCTTGCACATTTCTACTGCAATTTGACCTGAGGATGAAGTTTAAACAGTTCCATTTCTCCTTCTCCATAGCCTGTAATGGATCCTTCCCATGGTGATATGGACCAATGGACAGAATGGTTGGCTCATAAGCAGTCCTATCAACTCCAAGTATGTGCTGTGGGACTTTATGGATCGAGTAGAAGTTAGATACGCTGTAAGCTGAGTCATAATTTAACCAGTAATTATCTATTTCCTTTCTCATGGAAGAAGCCATCTTGTGTATGTCTATGTGATCGGTTCTCCTTTTAACGCCCGAACTCGTCATATCTACTGGGATCTGCTAACATTTTTGTATCAGTTTTATTAAATGGTTATCTTAATGACTTGATTTCAGGCTATTACCAATCATGGAAACTATCGACTTCTTCCTAGCGAGTGACCAAGAAGTTCAGACCATGTTTGGAACAGGGAATCTCACCAGAAATACTAGTACAATTTCATGCATTCTAAGCATGCTTACTAGAAACACTTTTAACATTACCATTGCTAAATATTTATGGTATTAAAACTTAATGAGAGGAGTTAACTCATCACACGAACCTGAGGCAGGGCAAATAATTGACGTGACTGAGATTTGTCCAAACCGAGCACGCGCTTGTCTGCCCTTCACATAGACGGATTACCAAAGCGGCCAAAGCAACCTAGACGGTAAAATGCTTTAATCAGATCAAACATTTGACAGCTGGCATGGATGCGACAACAGATGTTCATTCGACGGTGAAGGATCAATCAGCGGTCAAATAACAGAAAGAACAATCATGATACCAAAAGGATGAGGGTCCAAAACTAATCCATGGCGTGTAAGGAAAAAGGGATGTAATGGATATTGTGAGGATTGGGAACTCACCAAACATCCAACAATTTTCTCTTCTGCTTGGATCCCCGGAGGTAACGAGAATTTGAAAGGGACGTCGACAACAAAGGAATCGAGGGATTCGTGGATCCTATCTCAATTCCCACATCAAGTATTTCTTCATTTTTCCCTTTTAGAGAGGGGATATCAAGTTCGTAAGGTCTGGACCCCATTGAAGACTTGTTTGGATGGGCTCAATTCCGGACCAGGCCAATCCAGACGGGCTGACAGCTGACCAAGCCTGGTAATTTGTTTATATAAATTTCCTATAAGAAATGGCTTGAGAGGAAAAAATATATGAAAAAAATTAAATGAGAAAGATTATAATTGGTTGAAATGGGTAGATAAATGAAGAAGTAGTTATATTTTAAAATAAATTTAAATATTAAAAGTAGTTATATTATAAGACGATGATGTATATGAGTTAAGTAAATGGCACTGCTCCATATGTCCAGCTGTATTAAAAAATACTTATATTTTAGTCAAGCGCAATTGTGGAAATCCCAGACAGGTAGCATGTGGAGCGTGCAAAGGTGGCCTGATATAAGAGATACAGACTTGGGACGGGACACGACCTAACTAGATATCAGTATCACTCGGGTTTGGTCAGTAGAGCTCACGCTACGAACGCATAATAAAACTCCATTCACGCTAATCACGTCGGCCACCAGTACCACAAGAAGGGCCTTAACTGTTCAACCGATCCCAACGTCCAATGGATGCAAAAGCGTCCCTTGTCCTCGCAGTTCTTCTACTAGTCACTCACGACCTCGTTCCAACAGCAGCTGGGTGGATCTCGCTGGACAAAACGCCGAAGAGAGAAAGCGAAGAGATGATGGAAACGCCAAGCAAACCTGGCAACAGTGAGTGCTTCCGCTTTTACTTCTTGCTTGTGCGTCTCTCGATCCATTTGGGTGAAATCGCTCGGTTCAGCTTTGCCTGCAGGCGGCATGGGTTCCACGGGAACGGAGGAATCGAAGGGATACTTTGCCGGCCATATTTTTGGCCGCCCTCCCAAACTTCCGCCCTGCAGCCGAGCAATGCTTTGCTGAAGTTTAGTCAACCTTATGTTAGTGTTCTGCTCTCCAATCTGCGATCTATTATTGGGCTCAACGACTGGATACAATCCATCACCCGACCATGCCTTCGTGTGGTCCGTTATATTGAAAAGCGAGACTCAGATGTTTATAAGTTCTATATGCCATCAGTAAGCAGGCACGTTTGAGCATATACAGTAATATATTCTAGCAGCTTTCATCGCTTAAGCTACGGCTGATAAACCATGAAGAAATAAACAATCAAATATAATTCATAATTTATAGGTGGAACTTTATATATATTTGTGTGTATTTTCAGTGGTTTAAAAGTCCGTGTTGATAAATAAATTATGATAAAAAAACCCACTTTAAATTAACTCTAAAATTAATTTCTAAATTTAGGTTTTGGTTGCAGCTTATGAGAACAGCTAGTTCAGCTTACTGGAATTCTGAAAGTATTTATGTTCAGCATACAGGGAGTTAGAGCTAAGCTGTTTTGGTAATATAAGAACTGCTCTAACGCAATTTAAAACATGCCCATTGTAATGATAAGAACTAGAAAGCACTATCCTGGCACAAAACAGACAGACTTTGCTCAAACAGTGCAAAGCCATTGCAGTAGTTCAATGAAAAACTTAACATTTCTTCCTTAATTATTTATAGAGTTAGGTCAGGTCAAACTGACGATCCTAGGTCTTTTTTCTCCTTTTGAAAGAACAAAAAGAGACAATCAATGGATTTAATCCACTGGCTCACATGCTCAATTACTGCCCATCATATATGTACACCAATCTATTAACATGGTACGCCATAGTTTAGCCAGGTCATGGTTCACTGTGTACACATGATTGTAAAGCCAATTTATGTTCTGTTTCTGTTTACAGTGCAAAGAAAGAACAAAAAGGCCCAGAACAGCCCCAGTGAATAAATATCCAATAGATCAATTTATTCATTGACAGCAGCTGAAAACAGATGTACCACTCGCCGACTGAAGTGCTAAACTAAACTTTATAGAAAAAGATCAGCTAAATCGAATGATCTAGAGACCGCTTTGAACCAGGAGTCTGCCCTTTTCTTCCTGTGGGTCTCACCCAATTGTGGGCGGAATACTGTCGTATTCTCCTTGTGCAGACCTGCAAATACTTGCTCCTTTTTGTCCATATACCAGCCGCTAACCCAGTTGCATATGCAGCTACAAGGGCTGTTGTCTCGATGTCAGCCGGTCTGACGACAGGACTGCCCAATGTTTTAGCCTGCAGGTGGGTGCATATATGTTGTCAGCAAGTTCTGTATTCGTATCCATGAGAAAAGTAATACTACCATTGGAAGGCTAGGATTGCATTTAGCTGGGAAGGAGAAGAATTCTTTGCACCTGAATCTGCATGAGAAGGCTATTAACAGTAGCTCTACCATCAACACGCAACAAGAATTCCCCTTCTGAGCTCTTCACTTCTCCTGCCTCCCCAGCATCCTTGTGCATGGAGCTAAGGACATCATTCACCTGAAAGCACATACTCTAGAGCACTGCTCGAGCAATATGCCCCTTGTTTGTGAACCTTGTGATGCCTATACAGATCCCCCATGCACCATCGCTCCACCATGGTGCAAACAACCCATTGAATGCTGGAACAAAGTATATTCCACCTGAATCCTGCACAGTATCAGTCAACTTTCCTATCTCAGATACTGTGCTAATGATTCCAAGGATGTCTCTCAACCACTGAACTGCGGCACCAGCAATTGCAATGGAGCCTTCTAGAGTATAATTAGTGGGTGCGCTTAGGCCAAGCTTATAAGCAATGGTGCTAAGAAGACCATGTGAGGATTGGGTAGGCTCCTCCCCTGTGTTGAGAAGAATGAAGGCACCAGTTCCGTAAGTGCTTTTTGCTTCCCCTTGCAGGCAGAGCTGCCCGAGCATTGTAGCATGTTGATCTCCTAGGCACCCTGAGAGGCTGTGATGGGGACACCTGCCAAGGGAAAACCATTGGAAACCACACCAATTCTCTCTGAGTTATTGACAATTTTTGGTAATATCTCAGCAGGAATTCCTAACGTCTCTAGGGTTGGCTTGTCCCAGACAAGTGCCTTTAGGTTCATAAGCATTGTGCGAGATGCATTTGAGCAGTCTGTGACATGCTGTCCAAAAACCTTTTTCCCATCACTATCTGTCCCACCAATACCTCCTGTAAGGTTCCAGATCAACCAGGTGTCAATTGTGCCAAACAAGGCATCACCAGCTCGGATTGCATCCTTGACGGAATCCACATTTTCCATCAACCATAACACCTTCAAAGCACTGAAATAGGTACTAATTGGCGATCCACATGTCTCGACAAAGTGAGTTCTACCACCAGAAAGCTCACTGTCCAATCTCCTGAAAGATTAAACATGATGAGAAAACTGCATTATATAGCACTAGATGGTCAAACAAGATGGACAAAAGAAAGACCTGCAAATGGGGCTTGTGCGAGCATCCGTCCATACAATGGCATTATAGAGAGGAAGGCCTGTGGATTTGCTCCACATAACAGTGGTCTCCCTCTGATTTGTAATACCAATGGCCTTCAGTCCCGCATCCACATTATGATCATCAGCTGTGGCTTTGTGAACTGCCTTTGCCATGCATGTCTTCACACTCTCCATAATCTCCATAGGGTCATGCTCAACCCATCTATTAGTTCACCCCAACATAACAAGTCACAAATAAGCATAAACACCAAAGTCATAAGTTGTCTCTTAAATGCAAAGTAAAGTGACATTAACAGCAGCATAAATTCAAGATGAACTATCAGTGCATTGCAAGAAATTTGGCAGTAATGATTACATGCTATAGTGAGTCAGTGACCAATGAACATAATCAGATAGCGTAGAACATCATGGCATGACACTTGTCCATTTGGTAGGTTCCTACTTTCACATATCAACACATAAATGGAACAGAATCCAAGTCTTGTGATATTGTAAGATCGTTTGAAGTAATATATCATATTAAGAACTAAGAAACTTATTCTCAAGGGGAGAGTAGGAGGCTGAATCCCTCAAAAACGTATCAAGGTAAACAATAAAAATGAAATACATTTTTTAAAAAAGATACATTTTTAAAGCAAAAGTTCTGCTGGCCATAGACCAATTGCCAGAGAACCAAATTGCTCTAGCAGAGAAGGAGCTCAATCCTCAAGGGGATTATATTAGTATTTGTAGTATTTCTTCCTTTTTTGAAGACTTTTCTGATAGTATGCAAATACTTTTTTAAAACCAATGGTGCTATCGAAATAGTATTATCTAATGGCCTTCTAATTCATTTGGACCATAGACTTTTCTAACTCCAATAACTTTCATTTTTGAAAATAGTGGCAGGAGCTCTGCCCATAGGCCATATAATTAATTAAGATGAATAAAAAGACTGTGAATTTTGTGATTCCATTAACTCGGTAAATAAAACATCAGTTATTATGCTAAACTTCTAGAAAATAGTTAAATAGGAACATATCCTAGCATATTCCAAATTTGTTAGACACTGTAGAGTTCAAACTTTGAGAGGAGCTTGTTGCACAAACAAAAGTGTCACTATTCTGATTAGGAGTGTTATCTAGCAGACTTGCACTACAAAATATCTAGAGACCTGTACAAAAAACACATGAAGGGGTGCACATGATCATAATTTTGGAATAACGTACAATCCTAACTTGACTATTGAGCCATCAAAACAGACAGTCTTCAATTACTGAATCTCCACAACGGAATTGAATCATAACCAAGGTAACATCTTTAAACTAACAGCTCCTTAACTCCATCCAGGTCAAATAGAACATCAAACCCCAGGATCCATCACATCAAACCAAAAATGTTAAGATCATCTCCACCCGAATACCACATCTTTGTAAAGCATCATTAATTACTCCAGTACTTACCCCGCCTTGATCGATCGATGCTACATACACCTCCTCCGCCGCCCCCTTCCCAGCCATCCTCCTCCCCCCACACCCCCACACAAACCTCACCACAACACACCGGGCTACAGTGCCCGCGACAGCCACAAGGAGATGAACAACCAACGCAATGGATTGGACGCCGGGAGGGAGGGAGGGAGGGAGGGGGAGGAAATCAGGGAGGAGGCGGAGGTAGATTAGTGGAGATGGCGTCAAATCGGAGTGGGCAGTTAGGAATTGAGGAATCTTAAAGGCGAGGCGCGGATCCGATTGGTGGGGGAGGCGACGAAGCCAATGAAGCGGGCGTGGCAGTCAATGCCCATGCCCTTGTCCACCCCACCACACTGCTCTATCGTCTCCAGTCTCCGCTCCGCTACCTCGCCGGTTTGTTGGAGTTTTTCGCGTGCGCGTCCCACAAAATCTGGGAAAATTTGCGACTCATCAGCCACGAGCTTGGGTTGCTGGTGGTGGATCAGCTGCAGCACCAACCAACTAAAACGGCGAACCCATGCAGGCAATCATGCAGAGTATAAAAGCCCTGACGGCTAAAGATAATGATAGACTAGTTCGTGTATCGTTGATTTGCTGGATAACCTTATCCTAATAATGACGAACTTGAGACGCATATGCATTGACAGGCAAGAGTGTCCTGATTGGCACAGGCACTGCACGATCAACAACGACACGGACGCGTTACTCCATGGATCGCGACAAGGTAGTAACTTGCTCACGAGTAATAGTAGTAGTCTGCTCCAGCCAAAGAGCCTGCACGCAATATTTTGTCGATCGTATTATCCGTTGTACAGTTCCTCCTATTCTATTCTCAAATAGGGAAAGGGATTAGGCGCGAGCGAGTATATATATGTGTCTAATGAACGAGCTGAGTTGGCCGATAAGCTGCACGGGCCAAAATCATAGGTCTAACACACCTCCGTAGTCAAAACTAGAAGTACAACGGACAGATTAGACCTAAACTCAATGAAGATAGGAGTCAGTAGCCCCTTGATGAAAAGATATTGATGTACTATGATGAGGTGGAGATGTGGAGAACTCAAACTTTGCCGAGAGCGACATGCTTATGTACGAAGTGTAGATCAATCTCGACTTGCTTGGTTCACTGATGCTGTATGAGATTGGTGAAGAGATAGACGGTATTGATGTTATCGTAATATACGATGATAACATGACAAACTGAACAATAGAGCTTCTGGAGCAACTGACGTAACCAGCAGACTTTCGCAACGTCGTTTGCCACTGCGCGGTACTCAACTTCAGCGCTGGAGTGTGATACGGTGGACTAGCGTTTGGATGACTAAGAGATAAGATTGTCTCCAAAGAAGACCATATATCCAGAGGTGGATTTATGAGTGTCGAGGCAACCAGTCCAATCAGTATTAATATATACCATGAGTTCAGTCGAAGCGGTTCGAAAAAGATGAAAACCGTGATCCAGGGTACCTTGGAGATACCGCAGTATCCGTTTCATGGTGGCAAAATGGGGCTCTCGAGGATCAAAATCAATGGAGCAGAGCAATTATTATCGATAGTGAAACGACGAACAGATATTAAGTTTTGATGATGCTAGGAGCTACTAGAACATTAGAAAGAACCAGGGATCACTATAGTGTAGAAATGTTGGATGAACTGATAACAGTGATAGAGAGGAGTGATTCATTTCCTACGACAATTGATAAAGGGTGTAGAGAGAAATGATGATAAAAGAAAGTGAGTATACCGATCATATTAGTCATATGTGAGCTAGCGCTAGAGTCGATAAACTACTCATTAGAGATCGGTGAAATCAGAAAGAGTGTGTTTGCAATTGTAAGGGCATGTATCATCACAAACTAGTAAGTAAGATGGGGCGTAGTATTTGTTGTTGAGAATCTCACAACATATAAGCAGGCAATAAGATGGGTCCTGCAGTAATATAAAAATCTAGTAGCAAGCAATAACATACCACATATACGTCATATAGGAGAAACCACCGTTTCTAGAGAGAAAAAATAGATTAAGAGAGCACTGGTTGCCTTACTGTTCGTTGGAGGAGCAATATTAGACTCAAATAGTACTTCACAGAGCAAAGTAGAACTTTTCCTCCTCGGACTGTAGCAAGCTGCGCTGCGAGACCAGAAGACGATGAATCAATCATATCATTAGGCCTGTTTACCACCAGCCATGGCCCTTCTTATTACGACGCCGTGATCGGGAGACACGGCGAACCATGTGCAGAACTAGAGGAGTTGACGAGGAAATGCAGAGATCGAATGGACTCACCAGTCAACCAACCCAGTATGCAGAACCAATTTAGTAAGCAGCTAGTTAAGCTTTCCTTGAAAGTCTGTTTTACCATGCTCAAACTAATCTAAATCATTTATTTTTTAATCTAATAAATCATATCTATTTATATTATCTCATTAAATACTGTAGCTGAATATTTTTTATTAGCAGTAGAAGTTATAATCAACGGTTGAAATCCTTCTACTAATAATGATACAGTAGAATACCACGATAAAGACATGTATCATAGGATAATACAGAAACAGTTTCTTCCACAAGATTACGCGTGAGGCATGACTGCCGATTGCTTAAGTCGTGATCCACCATTCAACTAACCGATTTGAACAGGTTGCATCGTGACATCCACGGCTATCTATGATTAATAAAAGGGTTACCTGGTATGCATATACATGCCCGTGAGTCTTCATCATTGCTGGTAATCCAGCGTAGCGGTTTAGTGGGCAGAAGAAGGTTAACACCACACTGATATCGCTACCCTCTGAAATCTGAAGCTGGCGTAAATTATGCGTGCCAGAGAAGGCAGATCAGTTTCTTCGGAGATGAGCTGGTGCTTACCATGGAGATTACTGGTTGTGATACTAAGTGTGTTGCAGCCCACGATTTAGATGTCATGTGGCTGCCTTGTGGAAGAAAGGGCCGCACTGATGGATATCCGGTCTTCTCTAGTTCGTGCAAACCCTAAGTTTGTTCCCCGTTCATGGGGACGTGGGGAGGACTGCTGCTCGTGGGAGCGTGTAAAATGTGACAGCAGTACACGAAGAATATCTCAGCTCAACCTCTCGGACATGTCAAATGCAGATGATAATTTCTATTATTGGCATTTAAACATCACGGTTTTTTCTGCATTTCATGATCTTCAGTTCCTAGATTTGTCAGAGAATTTTCTGTCTTCACTAAGTTTTGATGGTAAGTAATTAGCATCATTCAGTGCATGTCGGATTCTGGATTTCACCTTGTCTTTCTGGCGTAAATTGTTCACCCGACAAACAATCCACAGGCTTAGTAGGACTGACCAAGCTTCGGTTTCTCTACCTCGGTGGCAACAGTTTGGCAGGGAATTTCCCGTCATCTATTGGGAATTTGGTTTCTCTAGAAGCCATCGATTTCAACTCTTAACAGCTTGAACGGAACTCTTCTGGTTGCAGGTATGTAAATGATTTTTTACTTCTCATAGTATTTGTATTATTGAACAAGAGATTTTATGCTCTCATTGGAAAGATAACAAGAGGCAGCACATTTTTAGTGTATTTTGTACCTCCTTATGTTAAGGTAAAGGTTCCACAAAGTACCTCCTCAATGATAAAATTGCTCGTTGAAAAAAGAACTGCTGATATTGCAGCTTTTGAAAATCTTAGAAACTTGCAAGAACTGAATTTGAGTTGGAATAAGTTCTAGGGCGGCATCTCAAATTCATTATTTGCACTTCCTCGCCTTAAAGTATTAGATCTCTTTGGAAATTACTTCAACGGGGGAGTGTTTCCTGTTCCTCTGGAACCAGTTTTGCCGGAAGTCGTTAGTCTGCAATATCGCTATGAATGGAACTCTCCCGGCTTTTCGTACATAAATGGTTTTTTAATGCTGTTAGTGCAAAATAAAGAATAAGCATTCCTTGTATGTGCTAATCATATTAGCAATCTTTGGAACTTCACGCTTTGCAGCTTTCAAGAATCTTAGAAACTTTCAAAAACTGGATTTTGGATTTTGTAGAATGTGTATAGTGACTAATACCGCGAGAGTATAAAAGAGGGTCGAATCTATATATATACAACATATGTCAGTGGTCTGTCTAACACCCCCGCAGTCGCAGCAGGAGAGAAACGGACGCAGAGACTGGACCGAAAACTGGTGAACAAAGACGTGGGCAAATCTTTGGTTATTATATCGACAAACTGATGTGCCGATAGTACATGGAGCACCTGAACCTGTCCTAATGTGACCTTGTCACGGACAAAGTGGATATCAATCTCGATGTGCTTGGTGCGTTGGTGATGGACCGGGTTGGCGGTTATGTAGATGGCACTGACATTGTCGCAATAGACGACGGTCGCGGTAGAGAGGGGTGCACGGAGCTCCTGGAAAAGCTAGCGAAGCCAACAGCACTCGGCGACAGCGTGGGCGACGGCGTGGTACTCGGCTTTGGCGCTGGACCGGGACACTGTAGTCTGGCGTTTTGAGGACCAGGATACGAGATGTCACCGAGATAAACGTAGTAGCCGGACGTAGAGTGTCAGAGTCGGGGCAGCCTGCCCAGTCCGCATCAGAGTGCGCGGTGAGGGAGTCGATGGAGCTGGAGCTGAGATGCAGCCCGCTAGAGAAGGTGCCCTTCACATAACGTAGGATGCGCTTGAGTAGCGCGAGGTGAGGTTTGCACGGAGCGTGCATAAAGAGGCACACTTGCTGGACAGCGTACATGAGGTCGGGTCGGGTGAGTGTGAGGTATTAGAGAGCCCCGGCAAGACTTCGATAAGTGAGAGGGATCGGCAACGAGGACGCCATCGGCAGCGGAGAGTTTGGCTCGAGTGTCGACCGGGGTGGCCATGGGGTGACAATCGGCCATGCCCGCATGCTGGAGGAGGTCGATGGCGTACTGGCGTTGGAAAAGAAAGAGCCCGTGGGAGGAACGGGTTATGAAGATGTCAAGGAAATGGTGGACCAAGATCGATCATGGCGAACTCAGAGTGGAGTCGGACCATGATTTGGTTGAGGAGAGATGTCGAAGACGCTGTAAGGACAATGTCATCGACATAGAGAAGTAGATAGGCAGTGGCGGAGCCGATATGGAAAGTGAACAGGGAACTATCGGACACAGAGGCCACGAAACCGATGTGCCGAAGATATGTAGCAAAGCGCTGGTACCAGGCACGAGGGGCTTGTTTGAGGCCGTAGAGAGAGCGTTGAAGGAGACAGACGTCGTTCGGGACGAGAAGGGTTGACGAAGCCTGGGGGCTGCTGGCAGTAGACTGTTTCCGTCAGGTGGCCGTAAAGAAAAACGTTCTTCACGTCTAGTTGATGGATCGGCCAAGAGCGAGAGGCAGCCAAGGTGAGGACGACTCCAATGGTGGCGGGTTTGACAACGGGACTGAAGATCTCGTCGTAGTCGACACCGGGTCGTTGGGAGAAACCCCGAACTACCCAACGAGCCTTGTGACGGGCAAGGGAGCCATCGGCGTGGAATTTGTGTTCGAAAATCCACTTACCGATTACAATATTGGCGCCGGGAGGTCAAGGAACGAGGCGCTAGGTCTCGTTGTCCATTAGGGCCTTGTACTTGTCGGCCATGGCCACGCGCCACTGAGGGTCAGCCAGATAGAGTTGTGGACGGCGGAGAGACCGTAGCGCTGAGTGGGCGGAGAGACCCGGTCTGGAGCGAGTGACCATGTGAGAGGTGGAGGGAACTAGAGCCGATGGAGATGCGTGAGTAATGGGAAGAACTGGTCGGGTGAGGGCGTCATCGGCTCCGAGTCGACGACTGTAGATGAGAGGAAAAGGAGGAATTAGATCGGCCTCAGCCGATGAGGTCGGGTAGGCCGAGTATTCCGATCAGTCCGATAGAGATGGATCAGCCAATAGGGTGGGGGGAACTGATGGAAACTGAGGAGCCGATGGAAGTAGGGTGTCCGATGAAGAGGGAACAGTATCGGCTGAAGGATAAATAGGATCAGTATCGGCCGATGGAGGTGGGTCTGATAGTGGGGACATCGGACCGAGTAGTGGTGGGATATGTGAAGGGTAAATCCTCAGCAGCGGCCGATGAGGGAGCCAATGGAGAGGACAGTGGAGGAGACCTGGTCGGCACGGTGTTGGTGAGGAGAAAGTCGAGATCACTAGAGGAGGATCTCGGATGAAGTAGACCAAAGGGAAAACATGTCTCGTCAAAAATGACGTGACGAGAGACGATAACCTATCGGGTGGAAAGGTCGAGACATCGGTATCCCTTGTGAGAGGTGGGATAGCCGAGGAGAATACAGGCGGTGGAGCGGGGAGCAAGTTTGTGGGAAGCTGTGGTGGTGAGATTTGGGTAGCAGAGGCACCCCAAAACGCGAAGGTGGGAGTAGTCGGGCGCTGTGCGGTAGAGAAGGACATAGGGAACGTTGTTTTGAATGGAGGAGCATGGGCGTTGATTGAGAAGTTACATCGCAGTAGCCAGAGCTTCGGCCCAATAAGTGACGAGTAAGTTGGTATAAAGTAGCATGGTGCGACTGATGTTATTGAGGGTGCGAAGGAGGCGCTCGGCTTTGCTGTTCTGAGGAGAGGTGTAGGGGCAGGAGAGCCAGAGATGGATGCCCTGCGAGGTGAGGAAGTTTGTAACGGTATGGTTGACGAATTCCGTACCATTATCGGCTTTTAAAGCCTTGATGGGGAGGTTGAACTGGGTGGACACGTACGTGACGAAGTAAGTGAGGTGAGAGACGACCTCAAATTTGTGGATGAGCGGGAAGGTCCCGCAATAGTGTGTGTAATCGTCAAGTATAGCGAGATAATACTGATTACCGGAGACACTTTTAACTGGAGACGTCCATACATCACAATGTATAAGTTCAAATGGACGCGAGGTATAGGAGAGAGAACTAGAAAAGTGCAGACGCACATGTTTGCCAAGTTGACATGAGTGGCAAACTGTGGAGCTGCTGTGAGTACATCAGATGGAGACGCTGCAACGAAGGGTAGCGACAGCGTCGGGGCCAGGATGGCCGAGGCGAAGGTGCCAAAGGTTGGTGGAGAGGGCGACGCTGGCATGTGGAGTGGACGGCGCAGCGAGAATGGTGTAGAGGTCTCCGTCACTATTGCAGCGAAGAATCTGTCGTCGGGTTGAGATATCCTTCATAGAGAAATCAGACGCGTCAAATTCAATGGAGCAGTTGTTGTCTCTTGTAAATTGGCGAACAGATATAAGACTGTAAATAAGAGAAGGGACGATAAGAATATTGCGTAGGGGGAGGTTAGTGGTGGATGTAGACAGAGAGGAGTCACCTCGGCATTGGACAGAAAGAGAGTGACCATTGCCGATAGTGACAAAAGGGGAGGAAGAGGGGTGACAGGAGCAAAATATACTGGCCGATGACACCCAAGGGTGCTGTTGTTGGAGCGTCATCTGGTTAAGGGCAGTGACGAGGCCAGCCTGGTTCCAGGAGGGAACCGACTGGGCGGGAGGAAGGGACAGCGCAAGAGTCCAGTCGATGGGAGGACGGACGAGTTCAGCCGATGGAGACGACGAGCGCGGAGATGCGCCGGCGTCAGAGAATGAGAGATGCACAAAGCAAGAAGAAGAGAGGAGACGGGTGCGAGACGAGACGAGGAGGCGGATCGAGACCGTCACCTGGTTGCGTGGAGGTAGGACGGAGAAAAGAAGGTGACTGCGGGAGAGACGAGGAGAAGAAGAAATAAGGGGCGAGAAAGCGAGGAGAGTGCCAGGAGGAGAGTAACGGGAAGAGGGTCGGCGACGGGAAGAAAACATCGACGACGAGGAGAAAAGGGTTGGCTCGTCGGAGGGAGAATATGTAGACTCGCTCTGATACCATGTAGAATATGTACAGTGATTAAGACCCCAATAGTATATAAGGAGGGTCGGGTTTATATATATACAACCCAGACCAGTGGTCTGTCTAACAGATTTGAGTGAAACAGATCCAAGTTTGGAAAAATTACATGGGGGACTCCAGGCGTAGTTATTTTCACTTTCTCACCTTAATGTCTTATATCTCACTAGGAATTCTTTCGAGGGAAGCATTCCAATCAATTCATCTTCCGCCCCAGCCTCACTTGAAGTGTTAAATCTCAATGACAACAACATGAATGGAACTCTTCCAACTGAACAAGGTATAGAAAATGAGCGCTTGGTGTAAATAATGTTAGATAAGATTGTCTATGGAGTTGTTTATATTTACATATTTTTTTACAGCACTGGAAAATCTTAGCAACCTACGAGAACTGCATTTGAGCTCTAACTAGGAATGTCAATGGTCCATTTCCCGTCCCCCGTATCCCATGGGGAATTCTTGATAGGATGACCGTAATTTGTTCTCCATAAAGAATTAAATGGGGCACATCAACCCTCCATCGGATCTAGTAGGGCAGAGATAATCCTCCGCCCTTCGTCCATGTTGTCCATGAAGACCCGCTTGCCAATAGACTCTCAGTGAATCTAATATAAGACATGGCCTAAATGTTGAACCGGCCTATAACAATAAGGCTAGTATATAAGAAAGTTACTAGTGCTAACCCTAACCCCTCACATCCAGATCCAATCCCTCTCCCCGAACCCCATACAGAACGACGCTGAGGCAGTACCCTCGGAGGGCAATGCTGACGCCATAGCCAACCGGCTTTGAGGGCGACAAAGGATGACACTGGCGTCAATGCTGTAGCCAGTCAACTCTAGATTGGACTTTTCCTCCCTACCCCTAAGCTCCAACAACAATGAAGGAAGGTAAATAGAGTGTAGAAAGTGAAAGTGGATCTAGCGGCAAGCCGGAGACATGGAGACAAGTACACAGCCAACGGAGGCATCGATGACGAGACCCACGGAGAGCGAAGGAGGTGGAGTCACTTATGAAGACGAAGTTAGGCTGTTGGCGGCAATCCAATCCTATGCGATTCAATGGAGATCTTGTTGTGTAATACTAGTAGGTAGTTATATAATATGCTTCTACCTCTAAGATCTAAAGTGTGAATTTTTATTAATGATTCTAGTTCATTCTTAAATTTTGAGTTGAAAGTAGAGGTTTGTGGTTCGTTCTTGAACTAAATATGGCCGGATTTATACAGTGATTCTGAATATATTGCTAATTTCTCACTCTAGCTTGACTAAAAAATATTATTTAAGAATTAAGATGTAAATAGAAGGAATGAAGTCTCCATGAGGATTAATTCCTCACGCGGATGAAAAAGATATTTTCCCATTGCATTTGAGGACGGGAGAATTTTTTACCCACGAGAGCGGGTACAGGGGCGTTCTCTGATAGGAAATTCCCTTTTCATCTTTAGCTCCAATCAATTCGCCAGGAACATTCCAAGATCATTATTTTCACTTTCACATATTGAACTATTGGACCTATCAGCAAATCTCTTTGAAGGACCTATTCCTTTAAGTTCATCTTCAAAACTTCCTGCGAATATTAAGAGTCTGCGGTTTTCTCGGAATGATTTGAGTGGTAAATTTTCTCTTGGCTGAGGAACCTCACGAAACTTGAAGCGGTAGTCCTGTCAGATAATGCTAATTTAGTTGATGTAAATGTTCCTGGATGGGTACCTCCTTTCCAACTGAAACAACTAGCTCTCTCTGGTTGTGACCTCGACAAGAGCATTATTACAGAACCACATTTTCTACGCACACAACATCATCTAGAGATACTTGATTTGTCCAATAACAACTTGCCAGGGAGCATGCACAATTGGTTGTTCACCGAGGGAGCAAGAATTTATAAGCTAGATCTTGGAAATAACTCGCAAACTGGATCATTAGAGTCAACATGGCATACTCAAAATTTTCTAAAATATATCAACGTATCTATGAACCGTGTTGCTGGTCAACTACCAGACAATATCAATTCGATATTTCCCGATTTGCTTCTTTTTTATTTTTCAAATAATAACATACATGGGCATATACCGATGGAATTGTGTCAAATACGTCAGCTGCGGCATTTGGACCTGTCCAATAACAACATTTCTGGAGAACTACCAGCTTGCTCACTGGCCATACTATGTTGGAAACCTTGAAGGTTTCAAAAAACAAGCTTGGTCGACTAATATTTGGTGGGATGGATAGTTTGTCCGATTCTTAGCGGTATTCGTACCTAGATAGCAACAAATATGAGGGGAGCATACCTCAAAATCTATCAGCTGAGAACTTATTCGTCATGGATTTGCATGATAACTAGCTGTCCGGGAAGCTTGATACTTCTTTGTGGAATTTGCCTTCGCTGGAGGTCATGAATCTTGCTGACAATACTTTAACCGGTGAAATACATCCCAATTTCTGCAACTTAACAGACATTGTACTTTTGGATCTATCAAATAACAATTTGATAGGGTCTATACCAAATTGTAGCAGGAAACCAATGCAGCTTGATTTCCTTAACCTGTCTAACAACTCCTTGTCAGGAGATATCTCGTATGATTTTCTCAATACATCCAATTTTATAGCTATGGACATCAGACATAATCAGTTCACGGGCAACCTGAGTTGGGTACAGAATATTCATGAAATTAGGAAACTTTCCTTGGGCGGGAATAATTTTCAAGGGTAAATCTCTCCAGACATATGTAAGCTTCAACACTTGAGGATAATTGACTTCTCACACAATAAACTATCGGGCTCAATACTATCAGTTGTTACTTTTGGGGAGGAATTTGGGGAATGATTTTGTTAATTAGGCTAAAAGAGATGTGAAATATTAAAATACTCTTAGACATACTACTACCTTTAACACCACACTCAAATGTATACAGTAATATTGTATTTAAAATTAAACGCTAGATTAATGACATACTATAATAAATTTATATTTAAAGATATTATCAAAACATTGCTCTTAAATAAAGAATAAAAAGAGAGACCATCACCTCCTCAGTGAAGTGGAGCTTGTAACCTTGATGTTTGGTGCTATTAATTTTTTATAAATTATTCTTCAGCTTTTTACTAATTCAGAGATGTTCTTTGATCTTTCGCAGACTTTGAGACGTTGATGATAAAGATAATTTAGCTCTGACGTGAAACTGGTAACGATGAGGATAAAGATTGATAAAGGCATGACTTACATGAAATGAAGGGTTATAATAGACTTTAGTGGACTCAAATAGAATAACAAAAGAATTGAACCTGACGCTGACACTGACACTAGCACGTGGATTGATGATATAGTAAAATATGGTGATAAACGGCAACGGAAGCAGAGACCATGGAAAATTGGAAATACTTCAAGGTGCTATTTAGACAGGGATCCGGATCCTCTGTTTTTAAGGGGCTGAAGTCATAGGCGCACAGTAAAATAAGTCTATAGCTACAACAATAGGAAAAGCTATCCTGTAGCTATGTTTCTTATAGCAACAGTGCAAAAACAGAAAAACGCACGGTATCAAATCACTATTTATTATATTCTGTGGTTTACTGTAGCGATCGATTTCGTTGTTCGCTACAAATCAGACGGCTGAAAACATCCTAAAGTTACGGTTCTGTACGCCTGTGACTTTAACCCCTACTGCTGGTGGTGGTGTTACTTGATATTACTTGATATCACTGCTGCTTGAAGGCAGGAGGAGTTCCAGGACAACGAACGAATACTCAATCTGAGCCATATCAAGATGGCTTGCTGCTGCTAGCTAGTGAATCAGCAACAGCTTGTAGAACGAGGACGCAGAGGAATTGCTGCTTGATTGAAGACAGGGAAGGGCAAAAGCTGCAGCTACTGCTGCCTTTCTTTCTTTTTTTTTGCTTGAAGATGAGCCGGAGAGCAATGGACTTACTGCTTCTGCTTCAGGCTACGCCATAGATCGACGAGGTTGCGATGGGAGGCAGGAACTCGGCTGCCACAACGGACAGGTAGTAGCCGCGCGATGGACGGGTGGCTGGGACGGTGCTGCTGCTGCTGCTGCTTGATGAGGGACGGACGGGGCTGCCGCGCCGGCGACGAGGACGGCGCCGTGACCACTGACCAGCTTTGTTGCTGCTGCACGACGAGCTGGAGGATGGCTGATGCTGCTTGATGCTAGGGAAAACGACCGGCTTTGCTGTTGTTGCTTGTTGACAAACGCCAGAATTGCTGCTGCGGTTGGCGACGATGGGATGATGCAGGACGACGACGATGGCTCGCCGGCGGCGAGGATGTTGGGGATTTGGTAGCTAGAGTTTGAATCGAGGCTCCAATACCATATTACTTTTGGGGAGAAATTTGGAGAATGATGTTCTTTATTAGGCTAAAAGAGCAAAGTACATTTGTACAAGAAAAAGATATAAAATATCTAAAATACCATTAGACATTCTACCTTTAACATCAGTAACCTCTCCTTTAAAGTTAATAAAGATGAGCGGTTTTTCCTGATGGGCTTTTTTAGCGACAGAGCGTATATCAACCTGAATTCTAACTTGATGACTAGTTATGACCTACAACGCTTCGCTTTCTCTACTAAAGGGAATCGTCATACGCATGGCAACAATTTCTTCAATTCGATGTCCGGGATCAACCTATCTGCAAACATGCTGGACGGAGAGATTCCTTGGCAGCTCCGAGATCAGAGTCATATCAAGTCCCTTAATCTGTCCTACAATCTCTTGAACGGCCAAATCCCAGCAGCATTTGCCGGCATGAAGGAGATTGAAAGCCAGGACCTATCCCACAACAACCTAAGTGGACCGATACCTTGGCAGTAGACTCAGTTAAACGCCATTGGGAGCCTTCTCCGTGGCGTACAACAATTTATCAGGATGCGTGCCATACTATGGTCAGCTGGGCTCGTTCGGCATGGAGAGTTACTTAAGCAACAACCTTCACAATATATCACAGGGAAGCAGGCGCTGTCCTAGCCCAGGTGCTGTGGCAAAGGAAGATGTGGAAGAGAGGTATTATGATCCAGTCCTCTACGCTATCAGCGCTGCCTCATTTGTGTTGGCATTCTGGGCCACTGTTGCATTCTCGTTTTGCCATTTCGTACGGGCGATCTGTAATACTCAAAATGTAGTCCATCCCAGGAAATAACTATTTGTTACATGAGCAATAATACAGCCACAAAGCTTTCTGAGACATCATCCCCCCTGTATGTAATGTAAACTATGCTATCCTTTGGTTCGATTTTCTATATATTACATAAAAAGCAGCTACCTGTAGTAGAATAATATTGCACTGCCTTTCTTTTCGTTGTGAATGCATCACATTGTACTTGATTGGCAGAGAATAGCCAACCAATTGCCCGTTACATATGTATAACAAATTCAGCTACTAATTCCTCCTCTTGCTTGTTCTTGACGATCTTTTACCTTTGGTTCCTGAGTCTGGAACCATTGGGAGTGGCACCAGCAAACCTCCTTTGAGATCATCTGCATTTTTGTTCTTCTCGATCGACTTCTGTAACTTGATGGAAAATTTGAAATCTTTTATCTGCAGAAAATCGTGTAAGGTAAGTTAACCAATTAATAGCCCTCGTACAAACTACAGGCCCAGTTTTTACAAGAGGAAAGAGAATTAGCACCTGTTCTTCTAGATCACGAATTGTATCATCTTTCAACTTCAGTTGAGCCCTCTCCCTGTGAGTGTAGATTTATCAAATGAGAAAAAAGGGAAACTTGTGGATCTTTATAATAGCAAGGCAAAACTATAAATCTAAAAACTGGAACTTTGGGTGCTACATAACCAAATTTGCCTAAATGGAAAGGATAAGACTCAAGCAGATTATTTTCCACTAAATGCACATGCATATGATTATAATGATCCCCCACAGATTAGCACGATTCAACACCTTCCATTGTGCCATCTTCAATGCAGCATGGAGGCTAATGCAATACAGCTGCTTCCATTTTCTGGTGGAAGGGACGACAGGTCAAAACATACCTTTCCTCTATTTCTTTCAGTGTCCGGCGCCATATATCCTGGTTCTTCGTGAGTTTTTCATTCATCTACAGTAAAAGGCAAAGTACCAAGTCATGTCAAAGAACCCACTGATCATGCTTAATAATAACTGGAAAAATAATGATTTAAAATGCTCACGTCTGCAACTTTCTTTTTCTCCAACATTGCATTTTCAATCTTTTGTTGGATCTCTTGAATCTTATCATTTACAGCTTTATCCACAGCATCAGAAATGCGTTGTTCTCTTTCTTTCTTAGCTTCTGACAACCGAGCCTCATAATACTACGAATATAAGCAAACGTAGGCAGATAAATACATCAGATATAAAATATATTGTAAATTATATAACAAACTTTATAAAAAAAGGAACTATATAACAAGGTCTGTAACTACACATAGATCATGACATCAAAAGATAAGCACAAAGGAGGGATGCACCTCTCTCTGAGTTTCAAGTTGGCTAGCAAGAAGACGGTTGTATTCATCCACAATCTGTTATCAGAAGGGCATGTGATTTGAGGAACCAGATTGGCAACATGGTGTAACAGATTAATTGAAATGATTGAATCTATTATTACTGTTCCTGCTTTGCTGCTGAAAATAGCACCACCGATATCTTCATCATCATTGCAGGAGCAGTTTACACAGTTGTCCCCAGAATATTTACACTTTGACTTGAATTTAGAATGCTTCACGTCACTTTTGGAGTGATTAAGTCGGTGGACATAACTGTCACCAACATAATCCCAAACACGTTGAGTTTCCAAATCGAGTGAATAGCAATGCTGAGTGTCTTTCCAGTGCCTAATTGCATGGCCTTCTTCATACCTGTAAAAAACAAATCAATAAAGAGTGATTGGTTGGGTTCAATTAGGCAATCATGCCATTAGCTTTTCTTTCATTCCAGATTACCAAATACAAAGAGATGCGCAAAATGCTCACATTCATGAGGTAGTGGAGTGATTACTGACTTATTGAGTCCAGATAGAAAACAAAAAAAAGTTGTTAGTAGAGAGTAGCATACCTTCCGCATCCAACAAAACCACATATTATACAGATCCATAGGTTTCCGGAGGTTTGACAAACAGAACATGTAGGATTCTTAGACTGCTTCTGACAAAACTGACAAACCTGAAATGGAAATATTATGACTAAAGAACAACTCATGATAAAGCTCGGTAATGTGAAAGGGCAATGGAGGATACAAGGCAATCAATCGCATATGGTTATAGTGGTGACAAGAATATGTTCGTATGTATAAGAAGGCATTTGCACATATACAGCTCTATCTCCACAAGTCAGGTGAGGCCAGTATTTTCTCTTAATATTCACTGACACAGGTAAACAGGTGCCATAAACATTCAGTAATCTTCAAGATAAATACAGAGGGTGAAAATTTAATATTCTGCGGATGATCCTGAACTCTGTCCCTGGTAAGTTTCTACTGAGTATTCTAGCAATTCACGCGAGGACAGATATACAATATCAGACTTGCAAAATGGCCACATATTTTATTGGACACTGATATGGAATTCAAACGACTCCATTAATCAGTGCCATAGAGAATTACTCAAAAGTTAGAAATTGGCAAGACTATAAATTTATATAAAATTTAAGCAAAATCAGTTCGATGTAGAAATGGAAGCAAGTAAAGAATCATAGCAATAACAAGTGATTCTTTGTTCCATGTGAAATGGTGATTGTCAGAATGATCATTACCGGACAAGATGAATTGACCCACATTGAAACACAAGAACACTGGAACGAATGATCACAAGTGGTTGCCACAATTCCACTGATGTCTTGATCCAATCTTTCTGATTAATAAAATGCATAAAAAGATGGTGAAACAATGACAAAAAGAAAATGATACATTAAAACGGTCAGAAAAACTCTTCCCATGAAACAGAGGGAGCATGTATCCATGCATATTTACACAGATACAGTTAAACAACAGAAGTTAATACATAAACCTGAAAACATGTTCTTTACTATAACCATGCAATCTGCATTGCCTAAGGACATGGTACCCATATTTGAGCTTATTAGTAGATTAGTGACTCGGAAAAATAGCATCCAACGGCAGCACTTAGAAATGTGGTACCAAAATTGATAGGCAATGTGTGACTTTAAATAAGGTTAACATAGATATGGTGAAATTAAGACTCCACAATCATGTAAATTTGATGTCTACAGAGCTTCTCAACTTCACAGGGGTAGTATCTCATAAGAGAGTGCCTAATCTCTTGATCAGAGGGAATGATTGCAATTGAAATCTTCCCAGCCAATGGGGAGATGATACAAAGCAAAAATCACTGAGAACAAAATCCAAATTTGACGTTGTTGAATGACAAAAAACAAGGACAAAAACAGAAATAAGCTCACCAATACAAACAGGACATGTCGGCAGCTCAGTAGATCCAACCGGTGGAGTCACTGTTAGCTCGGTGGATGGTGTATATTGGACAGCAACTATAAACAGAACATGGCAAACCTCTACCTACACCATGGAAGAGGCATCTCAAATTAGCAGCAGTGTTGCACATGGTCAGCAAACTAGAGTACTAGACAGACATTCAATTGACAATGTCAGCAACCTCAGAGGACGAAAACCTCCAACCATTGAGGTCCAAGTAGAACCCATCGGCACTCTTCTGATCCTCAAACTCCACGAGCACGCTGTACCGGTCCTCCACCCCATCATCCCTACCGACACAACACATATGTGAAACCGTAGCTTCCCTGGCAGAGTCGAGCACAAATTGCATCAAGGAGAAGGATAATTCACCTGACGACATGGATATCGGAGGCGTGCTCGATGTAAGGGCCACAGAAGCGGACGAAGTCGTCTGGTGAGACGCGGATCGGGACGGCGAGCACCAGGAGGCGCGTGCCACGCCATGGCTGAGATACGTAGGCGATGAGGAATAAGCACACGCGGAAACGAACAAAGTAGTACTAGTAAATAAGATACCAAGGAAGAGTGGTTACCGGGAGTAGGCAATCGGAGGCGAGCTGCGGGGCGGCGGGTCCGGAGGAGGAGGAGGAGGGTGTAGCAGCGACGGCGGAAGCGTAAGAGGCGGTAGAGGAGGAGGAGGAGCGGTAGAGGTGGAGGATGCCGCGGGTGTGGTTGATCCTAGGGTTTCGGGCGGGCGCGGCGGACGTTGCACAGGGCAGCTCGAGAGGTGCCGTGACGGAGGCGGAGGTGGTGGAGGGGATAGGCTCGCCGGAGCGCGGCGATAGGGGGTGAGAACTGCCACCGACTTCGCCGGCGACGACGGCGGTGGCCGCGTCGTCGGGGAAGTCGACGGACTGGATCCGAATGCTGAACATGTTTGCTTCCTGGGTTTTTTGGGCCGTTACCTTCCTTTTTGTAGTTTCTGACGACCACTGCTTGCTTTTTCTTTTTATTTTTCGGAAATTACTGATTGATTTTGATGTTCGTATATCTGCCCAATTTCGGTCTTTTTTTTCGAAGCGTGCAATTCGGCCTTAAAAAGGCAACGATTGCAAACTTGAATGAACAAACTGACTAACAATGTTCAGATAGTTTTTTTTTCTGTATTTTCTAGATTTACATGAATTGTTTAATGGAATTGAGACGTCGGAACCATTCTTCTTGCGCAGAAAGCAGGGGTGGGTTACCGGGCTTACAATGGTACCCGTGCGGTACCTCACCAAATTTAAACAACCCGTTTTAAAAAATAATTGAAATTTTTGATAGATTTTATTTGGTTTTTAGCTGCAGTTCAACCGCAGCTGTAGCCCCAGCCCGCTGCAGCGCAGCACAAGCGAACAGGCCCCTTGGCCAGAAGCGGAGCAGGAACTGATGCATTGCAACGAAAGTGGAGCTCTACGACTTCTCCAAATGCAAATCATCATGCCGTAGGGTTGTCAGATAGAAGTGTTACACAGAGGAGATTCGTCAAACTACTCAAACATCACCACCTGACTGATCCCTCAAATGATGAACAAACTGGTCGTGCGGTTAGATCAGAAACACGAATCTTTGGATTCGCACTCGTATGCAGATCGACAACTTCCCGCCAAAAACCCATCGTCTCCTTTCCTCCCCTTTACACTAGTCGTTTCCCTGCCTCCAATGATCAGGTACAGACTTACAGACCAATGCCTTTTCTGCCTTTTACACAGTTACACTTCACATCATCTCCTAATCAACAATGACAACTCTGTCCTACAAGCCTGGGACCCTCTCCCCACTGAAAATGGCTGGCCATAGCTCGAGTACACTTCGGTCTAAGCAGACAACAACGGTCATGGCACCACCCTAATCTGCTCAGCTAATTGCAGTAGACATTAGCTTTTGGAAGTACTGACCTGCCTCAGGAAACGGGACGAGAGACAACCGGGTAGAAATTAGATTAGACAACGAGAGGCAAATTAGCTTAACCTGCTGCTTTGTTAGCTTGCGCACGCGCTCGCCACGGCACGGCTCTCCACTTCGCTCCAGTCTCCTTGAGCTCAGCGAGGCGCGGCGCGCGGGCCGAGGGCGCGGCGGCCATGTTCACCGACGGCATGTCGAGGCTGGCCGTGGGGGTCAGCCTCATGGTGGTGCTCAGCCTCGCACTGTTCCTCACCATCGTTGTGCTCCTGCTCGCCGACCTCTTCGGCGCTCACCTCCGCAAGCGGCGGCAGCGCGCGGAGGAACAGGTGTCTCGGCGAGCGAAGCTCGGGCTTGCGTCGTTGTCCCTGCCGCGCGCCGCCGCGGGGGGCGACGACGCGACGTCCGTGGCGACGGCGACCACCGCGCACGAGGCGCTGTCGAGCACCCCGCCGTTCTACTACGCGCACGGCGTCTTGCAGGCGGTGGACACCAAGGACCTCCTCCTCGCCATCCCCAAGCTGGAGTCCGCCGTGTGGGGGTGGTCGCCGTCCTCCAGCTCCTCCGCCAACAGCGACGGCCGCTTCGTATGCATCTCCAACCCGGTGTACGAGCGGGGCGCCGCCCCGGCCGTCGCGGAGGCGGGGGGTGGTGGGGACACGCCGTTCGAGACTCCCAACGCCTCGCCGTCTCCGTTTGGGATCACGGAGGAGGTGGAAGAGAAGGGTGAGTTCTCGCCGCCGTTGTCGGCGATGAGGAAGCTGCCGCCATTGGGCGTCGTGGCGTGCCCCCCGCCATCGATGGGCTGCGTCGATGGCCGGCCGTCTCTGGGCTTCACTGATGGCCGACCGTCGCTGACGGCGTGGTCGGGGACGGCCACCGACACCAACCGCGCCTCCTCCTCCTCGTCCAATCTGACTGCTCACTTCTTCTCTTCCTGGTCACCGAAGTAACAACAGATCACATGTATGCAAGCAATATGGTAGTAATAGTATTGATGTAGAAGTAGGAGCGGGTGCTTATTTAGCCAGAACTCGATTAAATTCATTAATTCTCTCTTTAATCTGTCTCATGTCCTTCGATTCGCTAGGTTTCTCTGGTTTTATCTTGCAGCTTTTCCGACTTTTCTAACAAGAACTAACGTTCTTGCCTCATTAACTCATTTGTTCTTCGTCAAAAAATTAACTCATTTTGTTTTCTCATGATGATGATAGAATCATGGAGGTGTTGCTCTTTTTTTTTTTGCAAAAACGAAATGATTGGGCATAAACGGTTAGTTTGAGGAACATAAATGGATTCTGTCAAGGTGTCAAGTGATTAGATTGAGGCTATTCCAGAGACTGTCCTCTAACGGGTCTGTATCAACTATCCAGAGACTGTCTGGAGTATTGTAAGTGTTCATAAACCACAAAGCACACCATCAATCGGTTCCTAATTAACACTATGCATCCATCGCAACAAAAAAAAACGCACCCCTGACGAAGATGAGTCAATGCATATCTCGGATTCTTCAAAAGGAAGGTGATCCTAAGACCATAGTCCGCATCGTTGAGAGACTCTGAAAAGCCGTGGCCTCTAATTATTTACCCGTATGAAAAAAGCCTGGTCGAACGTGCAAACGCTTTGGCAGCTTGAGGTTTGGCACTTTGGCAGTTTGGCTAGCTCCTCCCCGGCGCCTGCTCCCATGCTGATTCCTGCATCTGTGCGCGCATTCCTCGGCGCCTTCTCTCTGCCTCGCTGCTTGGTTGCTTGCTCGCCTTGTCCGTGCAGGCACTGTGCTCTGCTCTCCCAAAGTTTATAAACGGTGCGATGCGTGCTGATCTCGATGCCGTGTACCTGCTCGTTAGCGTTGCTGACTGCATGGTGGAGCAGTGGGTAAAACGACGGCGTTGCGTACTCCTCTCACATGCCCGGCAATGGCGTCATGGCCTTGGCGGCACGCGCCAATTTCCTGGTGGAGAGAGATAGAGGACAATGGGCAACCCGTCCAGGTGCACGGCACTATGGCCGTGTGCCAAGTTCGAACCGTAAAACTGATGAAAGCGTTACGTTTTAATTCTCAATATAAAAAAACAATCAGGATATTGCAATATTAGAGATAAAAAAACAAAATTAATAATTTCTTCTAGTTATATGTCACTATATCTCTTTCCATCACTATATCTCTTTTCATATCTCTAACTCTCTCTCGATCACAATTTATCAAGGTTAGATTGTAGTTTAACTTCTCTGACAAATTTTTTGTAAATCTATCGACGACTTGATCACCTATAGACACAAACTGAATAATCAATTAATTTATTACTATCATTTCTCTCATAAAGTGATAATCAAACTGACATAAAAAATTAAATTAGACCCATATTGTCACACCACAATTAGTCTACTTGTGGTGCTTGTATATGAAATTCTTTTAGCAAAGACTAAACCCATATAATATCATCAATTGCATTAGCTAATACTTTATATTTTGACTCAGTATTAGAGTGTGAAACTTTTGTATATTTTCTTGCACTTCATAATACCAAATTGGATCCTAAAAATACAACAAATCTATCGATCGACCTCCTATCATCATGACTTTCTGCTCAATCAATATCAAAAAATGCACTAATTCTAGTTGATTAGGATTTTTCTATCCTTAATTCTAGACTGGTTGTTGAGCAAATGTATCTTAAAATTCTCTTAACTACGATCAAATGTTCAGTCGTTGATGAATGTAAAAACTGACATACCTTGTTGACAAATAATACAATGTTAGGTCTGATAAGTGTGAAATATTACAAAGCTCCCACTATACTCTTATATTGTATTGAATTCTCATATCAAGTAAACTAACTTTATAAGCTGACAACTTTTCTGAAGTAAATAATAGAGTGCTAATAGGTTTACAATTTGTCAATCTAGTTTTCTTGAGTAAATCTATTGCATATTTGGTTGAGTAAGAAGGATATTATCTTTTAATTTATTCACTTCTATGTCAAGTAAATAATGTAGTTATCCAAGATCCTTGAGATCAAACTTTTGATTGAGATACTTAAGTAGAGCTATAATAATCTCCTGTATGGAGCTAGCAACAATAATATCATCCACATAAATGAGAATAAAGATAACAATATTACCTTTATTGTAAAAGAATAATGATATAACTGCTTTTAAGGCCATAAAACCAAGATTACACAGTTTTATACTTAGGCGAGAATACCATACTCTTGTGCTTGTTTAAGACCATAGAGTGACTTATCTAGTTTGCAAACAAACCCAGGCTTACCTTTGTCCTCACACCTAGAAGATTGTTTCATATAAACCTTTTCCTCCAGAACACCTTGAAGAAATGCATTATGTACATCCAGTTGTATAAGACTCCATTTCCTCGAAATAGCAAGAGACAATAATTATAATGGTAGCAGACTTTTCTAGAGGACTAAATATGTCATCATAGTCAATGCCATACATTTGCTTAAACCCTTTTGCAATTAGGCGAGCTTTGTACTGGTCTATACTTTCATCTGATTTTTTTGACCTTGTATATCCATTTACAATCTATGGCATTTTTTCCCTTCTTAGGTGAAATAAGATGCAGGTGTTATTGTTCATTAGGGCCATATATTCTAAATCCATTGCGTTTTCTTTATGTATAAAAGCTTCTTCTAAATTTTAAGTTTCACCAATAATTGTTAAATGAGACTGCTTATCATACCTTATAATACTATCGGTGTACACTTTGTTTTTGTAAATTTCACTCTGAAACCGTGTATGTGGCTAAGACAATGTTATCATGGGCGCAACCAATTGTTCTGCCCTAGCTAACGGTGCAGCCGATTCAAACGCAGTCAATATTTATGGCCGTGTGAGTGGCGTAGCCGATTGAGACACAATCGATCTCTATGGCCGTGTGTGTGACGTAACCAATAGTTCTACGACAGCTGATGGCGCAGCTGATGACACAGTTGATTGTCTAGCTGATAGTTCCGCCACAGCCAATGACACAGCAGATTGTCCAACCAATAGTTTCGCTACAACCAATGACGCAGCGGATTGCTCTGCGGTAGCCGATGGCATGGCTGATCGTTCGGCTACCTCAATATTTACTGTATGATCATGTGAATGCCATGTTAATTGCTCATTAACATCATTAGTTTTATCAGAATTAGGAACATTAGCCACTCGAATTAGTAACTTTGCACCCCTAGATGTAGATACAGTAGAACCAAGTGGATGGTGTGGTAATAAAATAATCTCTGACTGCAAACAAGCATCGGCATTGGGATGTAATTTAGTGAAAGAAAAAATATTTCATCAAAGATAATATCACAAGATATATAAACACAACCGATAGAAAATGTCAAGACATTTAAAACCTTTGTGAATATTGCTATAGTCAATAGAAGCACATTGATCGGAGCAAAATTTGAGTTTTCAGTGTTGTATGGTCTAAGATTTGGTCAACAAGCACAACCAAAGATAATCAAAGAAGTATAGTCTAGTTTTAGATTGAACAAGAGCTCTAAGGGTGTAGAATACTCGATAATTTTGCTTGGGGTATGGTTGATGAGATAAGTAGTTGTAAGAAATGTCTTATCCCAAAATTTAAGATGCATGGAAGCATGAGCAAGGAAAGATAGACCTACTTCTACAATATGTCTGTGTTTTCATTCAGCAGCGCTATTTTATTGGTGGGCATGGGGATAGAAAACTCGATGAGTGATGCATATCTGTGAAAAGAAGGAATATAATATTTCATATTCACCACCCCAATCATATTATAAGTCAACAATTTTCCGATTGAATAACCTTTCAACAAGATTCTGGAATTCATAAAATATCTAAAACACTTTATATTTAATTTAAGAAGATAGATGTAGGTAAACTTGCTGAAATCATCAATAAAATGGGCGTAGCATTTTTTCCTAGCAGAATCAAGCGTTGGACCCCAAACGTTAGAATAAACAAGTTCTAAAGAAAATTTTGACACATTAGACGATGTAGAATAAGATAACTGATAGCTCTTGGCTATTTGACAAGCATCACAAACTTTATGACTTGTAGATTCTGTCAAATATGACAATTTATTATTGCTAACAATTTTTTTAAACAATAGCTAGAGATGGATGGCCTAGCCGACTATGCCATCTCACAATAGATGGTCTGACGACTCCAAACGCTTGTTTTGGTGTAAGTTCCAAAGTATAGAGGCCGTATCGACACTGTCCTCTAAACATAGTGTTCTTCGTTTGCCCGTCCTTAATAAAGAAAAAAATTAGGGTAAACTTCAAGATAGGTCTAATTATCATATATGAAATGACGAACGGAAATCGGATTTTTCATGGCCTTTGGAGCATATAAGATGTCGTTTAGATGTAAATCACGC
Organism: Oryza coarctata; assembly: GCA_030770085.1. Lineage (NCBI taxonomy): Eukaryota > Viridiplantae > Streptophyta > Magnoliopsida > Poales > Poaceae > Oryza > Oryza coarctata. Next base: position 20,719,312 of record CM061468.1, read on the forward strand.
CTAGGGGTGCGAATACTGCTATGATTGATGTGACTAATGTCCATACCTAAATCACGGGCTATCTAGATATGATCTTTTTCAGTATATTTCTCATGGGTGGTTAGCTTATCCAACTCACTCGTGATGTGATCAGTTGCTCCAGTGTCTAGGTACTAGTTTATGTCAATGCCATATGAGTTGGTCATAGCAGCGACACTCTTTTCTCTAGCATAGTCTTCATCGAACCTATACCAATAATCAGCAACAACATATCCGATCTTATCATAGAATTGGTATATAGGTCGTTTGCCTCCATTATTAGTGACGCCATGACCTGCTCCAGAGTTGTTGGCATTGTTATGATCATGAATACGACCGCAACCGTGACCTCCTCTGCTGCGGGTTGGTGCTCCACGTCCGCCATGATGCACCAAGTTGGCTTGGTAGCCAGCTTGGCATAGATTGTGATGATTCTCAAAACCGAGGAGTTATGAATACATCTATGCTATCATTATTAGTTCAGGCCTGTCGGCAACAACCAATACCATCGATTCGTAGCTTTCATCAAGATCAGCGAGGATGTAGCCCACTATGTCTTCATTATCCATCGGCTTCCCAGTAGCCACCATCTCATTACTAGGTGATTTTATCTTGGTGACATACTCTGTAACACTCGCACTTCCTTTGGAAGTGATTGCGAGTGCAATACGCGTGTTCACAGATGGTATACGCGTTTGTGTGGAGAACATCTCATTGATTGCTCTCCAAGCTTGCGCAATAGTGCTCATGTTCATCACCTGCATTGAGTACTTTCTTAGAGACTGTAGGAAGCCAAGAAGTTGCTAATTGGTAATAACTCATTTGTCATGCGCTGGATTGGATTTTATCATGATCTTATTTCCATCTTTAATATTGATCAGCAACACTAGCGCAACGATCACGTCGATGAGATACCCTTCCATGCGGGCACCTCATATAGCCAGAAGGATCTATGCCTTCCACATAAATTTTTTTTGCTTTTGTTAACTTCTTAGTGACGACTTACCAAAGAATGGATTGGCGATGGATCCAGTGAAATAACTAGCCATGACTCCACTAAATAGGATCTAGATATTTGTAGAGGAGAGGCTCTGATACAATGTAAAATTGATAAAATCGTTATATTCCATTAGGAGTTGTTGTTGCGTGTTAATATAGACCTAGAAAAGACATTGGCGTGCGTACAATCAAACATAAGAAAATTATAATTCTAGAGATAATGAAATTAATCATATTTATATCTCTTTATACATATCTAACAGAAACAGGCTCGTGCCGTCTGTTTTGCTCTCCGTTGGACGGAAGGAGGCGGAGCTCCGGCGAGAGACGGCGCTGAGGCCTGAAGGGGAGCGCCTTCCTGCCGCGTGCATCCGTTGGATCGAATATGCTCGGTCCAGATTAAGATGGATAAGTGGTAATGGGCATGTATGCAGCCACGAGCCATGGGCCCAGTTTTGTGCCGAGCAGCCTTGCTTGGTTGTACGAGGAAAGCCACGTCCCAAAAAAGCCCATCCAGATTAGGACTGCTATCAATGCAGCGACCCAAATTTAGCCCATTAGTAGCCATCCAAATTAGGCCCATTAAACCTGTTGCCACGTAGATAGGCCGAGCACCACATCGACATGTGTGAAGCAGCCCATGATGCTGACCTGTTGGGCGCGCCCGGGTCTTTCGCCGAGCACCACCATTCCCTAACCCGCCAAAACCCAAAATCAAAATCGCCATCCCGGCGGAAAAATTCCTAGATCCACCCGCGAAACCCACCAAACCGATGGCGTCCCACGCCGCCGCCGGCGAGATCATCGACGACGGCGGCGCCGGCGCCACCCCTCCCGCCCTCCGCAAGCGCTCCCACGCGCTCGCCGCCACCCCGATTTCCTCGACGCCTTCTTGCCTTCCCCTCCAGACTCGAAGCGGCGGCAGCTGGCGTCAACCATCGTGCTTGACGACACCCCCACCCCGCCGAAGCGGCGGCTGCCCGTAGCTGCCGATCGGTCTGCTTCCGTGGTGGCCGATACGCCCCGGTCGTCCATGCCGTGCTCACTCGGCTACCGCGCCGTTGCAAATGATATTACGCCCAATTATGTTCTCCCGAGCCCGTCCCACTTCGCCGCTGCCGATTCCGCGACCCCGGGTTCGGATGTCCCGTGCTCCATCGGGCCTGAAGACGCTGTTCCTGAGACGCCGGGCTTCACCGTCCCGCGCTTGGCTAGTCCCCCCTCTGTCCCTGGCTTGCCGTCTCCTGCTACCGCGAGGAAATTTTCTGGTGAAGTTTCTTGACTCGTAGATGCATTCCACTTGAGTCTTCATGAATTTTGCCGGCTCTGGTTAATCACGTCGGCTGATAGCTCATTTCTGCCTTCCTTTTGTTAGGAGATTTCAGTGGATCAGCATATGGAACTTTGGACGAACACCTTCAGCGGTTCGACTGCCCTGCGAACGCCGGAAGATCACCCGGACGAACACCTGACACAGAGGGGAGTGGATTTGGTGCTGCGATCAAGCTGCAGCTTTTATGATTCTTTCTTCTCTATTTATTATGCAAAACATCGTGCAAACAACCTAAATTTGGGTATAGAATTTGATTATGCGCTGTGGATTGCTCATGTCCATCCCCATGATCCGGCACTAATTGCGCGGCGACCACAGATTGGGGCTCGCGCGAATGCAGGAATCAGTAAATCTATGCTAAAATTAGCTATGCAAGGTTTAAACTAACACCTTTTCCTGGTCTGTATCAAAGATAGTTAATCTTGGTAATTTTTTGCAGTGATTTCTACTCAGATTGAGATCATTTTTGCACATTCTGAACTGATTTGTAGGGTCATATTGGTTTACATCTGGTGGAGTCAGGCCTAAATTATTTGGATGATTAATTGACCTTGAAATCTTGGAATTATCAATAATCGAAGTGTATTTGACTATTCTTTTTTTAACCAAATATTTTACTATTCTTTCGAGCAGTAATTTGTTTTTTTTACTTTACTTGATATATGAAGGGTTCTTAATTTACATGTTCGAAGCCCAATGGCACCTTGTAGTTATATCTGGTTGAAAAAGTCATATATCACACATTGTTCTTTAGTGCATTTATTATTATCTTTAATTTTGTTAGGAACAACCAGCTACAATCTACCCATTTGTACTAATTCTTGTGAAGATTCTACCTTGAAGGAGGCTGCCTTTTACCAATAAGCATTGTCCTCAGGTATGTTAGCCTAAGTGGTTTATAATTTGATTTGCTATAAATGTAGAAGCATATTTTATAATTTCTATGAAGATGACTATATGGGTTTACAAAAGGGAATGAATATTTGACTGAATGAAAAGAAGATGTATGGATTAGTAGGCAGTTAAATTACGAATATGTTAGTTCATGATCATATTGTGTTTTGGGTGCAACTAATTCTTATGTGAGTAGAAATAGCTAATACTTAAGACTATACTAGGAAGACAGTGCTCAATCCCAAAAGACAAAAGGTATACCTCAATAGTTGTATATATTTACTAAAAAAGAAGGGTAATTTTGTGTTTGTAGGAGGAGAATGTTCTACCTGTTGAAGAAAGGAAGAGAAAACAGCAGGTTTGGCTGATTAAACATATAAAAGAAAACTTGCTGTTTCAAGTTTCACAAATTGTGCAGTTTAAGTTTTAAAATTCTTGCTTGCATAATATAGGAAGAGAAGAGACTAAAAAAGGAAGAGAAAGCTGGACTGGTGGAAGAAAGAAAACGAAAACGACTGGTTTGGAATGTAACAGAGGTTTATTTATTTATTCATGGCATGATCTAGAGAATAATAGAGCATGTTGTTTATTTTCTAGGAAATCAAAATGCAGAAGGAAGCTATGAAAGCTGAACAAGCAGCGTTGAAGAAGTTGGACAAAGAAAAAAGAAAGTGGCAATCAGGGAAGTTTGCTACAAAATGTATAGTAACTAAGATTGACTCAAGTGTTATTGAAAGTGGCTCAATTGGAGGTGTGTTTGACGACAGTAAATCAATTGATTCTAGTAATCTATGTCGATTGTCTCACTTTTATCCATTGCTCAGATATCCTGCCTTTTGGCAAACAGGTCATCTAGTGCAAAGATTTGCAGAGAAGTGCCTCTCGTATCGAGTTACATCTAATTCAATCAGGGGGTCAATTTTATGGAAGACGAAAATTCCTGAGGAGTTTGCGCAGGTACCAGTTGATGTATATATACAGTTTTCCTTCAAAAAAAATCGGCGAATAGGCTGGCCATTTGACTGTGCTATTCTCCATGTAAATACTGGTGACATGGGAAAAATATACTAAAATGGCGTACATTTGTGCAGCACGAAGCTTCAACGTTAGAAGTGCCATATATTCTTTGTGCTTCAAGCTGAGGAATTCTGCGATCTTGTAAGCGGTGGTACATTATTGGATCACATTCAGAGAGTTCGAAGTCAGTATCCAGAATTCACGATTTGTTATGTCACTAATAAGTTGATGAGCTACATAAAAAGACGGTTAGTGCTGGAAGTATGGATTATCAAATATTTACTGGTTTCTGTCTGTACTCTACTTTTAATTTTGATTTTATGTGCAAACCTTCTTGGTTTTTCATAGTGCGTGTAAGTTCAGCGGCTGTCAACAATAGTTTGTGTGTGCTAATGTTTCTTAATCTTCAGTGGTCTATGTTCGCTTGAACCATACACACTAAGGAGTTTTGGATTGCTGCTACTTATGATTGACAACAAGCACCGTTTCTAAAAAAAACAATTTAATATGTTGCACTATTTACACCATAATAAACACAAACCTGGATAAATATGCATGACTGTCAAGTAGCTGAAGGAGATCTGTCTTGCATGGCTCTGCAAGGTATTGTTTGTATTTGCCTATCACCCTGCTAAAATATCACCTCTTGGCACGCCAGTGAGCAGAGTCAGTACAACAAGAACACACCAAATTCTAATGGTTGGAAACGTCCACCGGTGGAAGAGGTCTGTTTTCAACCCTATCAATTTCTTTTCTGAAGATTGCATCCCAGAATGTCTAATAGTTTTTTTAGGCTTTATGCAAATTAGCAACGGATTATGTTAGAGTTCACTCAAGGCAGTGCACAGATGAAGCTGAAGTGGCAGAGCATGTTGTTGGCTTGACATATAGTCTTGTAAATTGCAAGTTCAGGCAAGTTACATTTGTTATGAGAATTTTGTACTGGATTTAGGAAAAAGTGAATGTATCTTTAGTTTCTTTTGCTCCGTTGCACTTAAGTTTCCTCATATATTTGTTGCTATCTAATCATTTACATGAGTGTATTTCTGTCACAGAAAGTTACAACTTAGAATAGACAAATATGGTAACTTTTGGAACTATGATCTGCATTCTGATTGTATTGTAAATAATAGAGGCTGCAAAATGCATCTGGAAGTGTTCTAGTAGGCAGCACAAAAAAACATGTGTATTGAAATTCTGACCGAGCGTAACAGTCAGATTCCTAATGTTGATCCTTGGTTCGTATGGAAGTAGAAGTGTGAACTGCATATGGGCTAAACATCTCGTTTGTACAATTGGCATAGGGGCATGTGCATGATATGCGTGATAGAAGGATGCAGTGAATATTTTATTGGTTTGGTGCATAAAGCATTTAACTTCAGTTGCACAAGTTCAATTTAAGTGCTTTGCTGGTTGCTCTTTTTTTTTTTGACTCTGGTTGCTAATACATTTGGTCTTCTGCAATTGTTCTGGCTTCACATTGACAAGATCACTGATAAATGTGCAAAGGCTTTTATTGGCAATGATATCTCAGCTTTTAATCCATCAGTTTTTCTAGGGAAGACAAAAACATAATACCTCCTCTATTATAATAGTGCTTCCATTAAGGCATGATTTTAAGGAAGTATGCTTCCAATGCCTTTAATTTTGTAATGTAAACTATATAAATAACTAACATATAATTATGTTCAATAATGTGGCTTTCATACTCATTGGGTGTATTAATCTAGTTCTATTGTCCCACTCTGTATAATCAGGTTCATGTTCTGCAGGAAACCTTTGACATGGTTATCTGTGCATGCTAATGGTTCGAGTATTTCTAAAGGCATCGAGAAAGTTCAGATTAAGAAAAGCCCCTGGTAAGTTGTGCCTAGAACTATATACTGAATCAAATTTGCATTTAATGTTGCATGCTTTTTTTTTGTTTCCACTAAACTGAAATAGTTCCTGTCTCTATATACAGTACATTAGAAGCAGCACATTTCACAGTTTTCACCTTGAGTACATGGTTCTTTCCTTAGTTCTCCTTCAGCAAAATAGTGTGTTGATTCAAGTTCTAAACCAACATTATTTCTTGTTGCTAAACTGATGGTGGTATTCCTCCTATGAATTCAAGCCTAGCCTGTCTAGGTACCGCAGATCTATTTAATAGTAACCTATTTCTTTCCCTTGGTATAATAAAGTCTTAACTGTTTAAATCAGAAAACTGACAGTGTTTCTAATCCAATCTTTTCTAGAAATGTTTTGTGGCACATCTTTTCTTTATAGATGGCATCATCTTTTTGGTTGACGTTTGATATCAGCCAAGCTTGGTTGATGTTGGTTTACAAATTATAATTACATTAGCAAGCCGGTCGATGGAAAGTTGGGAAACGTGGATGAAAACCATTCACAGATTCTTGGATTTTCTGATTGTGTGGCCTTCTGTTCCGATTTTATAGTACTAGATGTTCTGACCATGGGCTACCATGGTCTGATCAGATGTTTTGTTTAATTGTGACTTTAATTTTGATAATTTCGCCATCGTACTTTTCACAGTTCCAGGTCCCAATTATGCATTTGAATATAGTTTTCTCTGTTTCTTCTAACAAAATTCTGACCAGGGTTGCTGGTTTGTAGAGTGTTACCATGCTAATTCTTCCAATCATATGTGACAGGTTGAAGTCTTTGGTCGCTATTCCCTTAGTCCAGGACATGTTATTGCAATTGAGAAGTACCCGTCCATGAGATCACTGCTGAATGTGTATATGGATGAGAATAAATGTGTGAGTGCCACCCTTTTAACAGGCTCTAAATAGATGACTGTAAAATCTAGGCATCCGCTTTTCGGTTTTCTTAACAGATTCTTTGACAGGTTCACGAAAAAGAACATGTGCTTGAAGACTTGATGTTGGAAGATCCCCTGGGTGATTTAAACAGAAGGCTCGGACCAGTATGCTCTAAAATAGTACAGAATTCTCATGGCACAAAACGGAGCGGCGGAAGTGGAAGTTGATTAGCGTGCTGCTTAGCTTAGCCTTCCATGTTCAAATTTCCTAAATCATGAAATGTCGATGTTGAATTTATGGCCCCTTTGTTCATATTGTTTAGATGAAGCTTCAAGGTAGTTAATGCGATGCTCTTGGTGCTGAAGCTTTTAGTGCTTGCTATGGCTGGCACTTTGGTGTGCTCTCTACTCATCGATAAAAAAGAAATTATCGTAACATGAAAACATGACACATGGAACCTTAAAGATATCTGGAGGACCGGATGATGATAAGTTGTGGATACCATATTCCGTATGATAGCAACGCGATAGGCCCCAGCAATTTTGTAACTTCTGTAAAGTTCATAACTATTGAGAAAGGCTCAAGTAAATGGTTGGTACTGAAACTTCAAAAATCATATTGAACGGCCCTACATCTGTGCGTGTCGGCAGTGTAATGTATGGCGCCTTAAGGCGCAACCGTGCAGTGTACGATTTCTCTCATTAATCCATTGCTAGTGTCTACCGATCTTTCGGGGTACAACTACAGGTAGCTGGATTTCCAGGAACTTTCGTTCGTCAGAATATGTTCTGGCAATTTCATCTATGGTAACTGGTAGCTGTTTCAAGCTCTCCCAACATTTTGCGGGCTTGTTGCTGTTTCAAACTCTCCCAACATTTTCCAGAGGCGTGATTCTGCAATATACCCAAGGATCTGTACCGTTCAAGCTAACGTACCACCAGAGCCGAAAGGAGGGATGATTCTTCAGAAGAAACCCTTATTTAAAAAAAAAAAGAGGAAAAGATGGATGGAATTGATGAATGGGAATCACAAAACTGTTCATGAAATCCTGGGCCTGTTGGAACCCAGCATATCTGCACATTGCAATGCCAAATGAATCCTGATTCCCCTTTCATCATTTGCCTAGTGAGAAGGGTATCATCTAATCGCTTCCTAGAGATTGTTATATAATATTTTTAGGCTGCCGGTGCCTTGCATTTGAAGCCGACATGTGCCTTGGGCAGTGACGCTGTGTTTCAACATGCCCAATAGGATGCCATGGGCAGATTGTACGCGATTGTCGGAAACCCACTATCATCACGTGCATCATTTGCAAGATTCATGGCATTGTTGAAACCGCCGGTTTTATGTTTCTTAAGCGCAATGACAAGTGTTTTTTTTGTCTTAAGTATCTTTGGGCAACCCTTTGGTGGACCAACAAAATGGGGCCCCAGCCACACCCGTTCTTTGCTTGCTAGATGAGGTCATGATGCAATTCACAAGGGGAGAAATTTACATTATCCAAGCTCTAGCTTGTGATAGACATGGTCCATCCTTAATTATGCTAGTAAGGTAGCTTCACCTATATCAATTTATTTACTTGTTGGGTGCCTGTTGGTTCTTGATTGGCTGGATGTGTGCTCAAGGTTCCTTCAAAAGCAGTAAACCCACAATTTAGTAGTATGCTATGGTAAACATTATATCATATGAGATTGGTCTGCTTTTGTCTTCCCTACCTCTGCGAATAACAACACAGCTAAAGTCATTTCGATTGCATATATATTTTTGCATTGTCACAACAAGGCAAAAGTAAAAGCTAAAGTGATAGACAAATCTCACGGGAATTGAATATATTCACATGGATACGGCATCATGCACAGGTGGACGCCCTAGACGGTAGTGACCGGTGAACATTCTTTACAGGCAATTCCTTGGCACATAGCCATCTCGTGCGTGATTCTGCATGAGAAGTCATCGTCCCAAAGAAAGGAATCCCCGTGGCATGGCCACCTTCACATGCCCCTGTAGGCATACCAGGCCTGAGCAACAGAGGCACCAGCAGGTCACTAGTCACTCACTCACTTAGCAGTAGTAGCAGTAGTAGTACCTTCACATGTTTTTCTAGTTGTAAGACCGTATACCAAATCCGATACAATCGAGTATTCGGTTACGTGGTTTAAGATTTGTGTGGCAGCTACCGCCTATACGGCCTTAGGCTTTAACTTGTCCATGTGCATTTGCTTTCACCAGGAGAAGACGAGAGAGCCCCATAATGCCATTTGTCAGAGGAAGAGGAGAAAGTTACATGAGCCCATGCTCTCTGGCTTGGATAGAGCCACTGGGTTAAAGGATGGGGCACTTGTATACTACTACTCCTATTTTGACTGTGATAAATGCCATCGCACACACCAGCTTTCAGATTTATGGACATGTTCTTTCAAACGTCCTCAAGTTTGAAATTAGTGGCAATACTGCCAGTTTTACAGGGTCTTCTCCTAGCCTGGTCATTGTCATGGCCGTCGCCGGGGTCCGTTTGGTCTTTTGCCCAAATGACAGGTGAAAACGAAAAGATGAATTAACATCGGTTGGTTGGCGACGTAACGTCATTGCGGCACCGTAGCGTGCGTGCCCGTCCCAATATGTCACAGTGTCTGTCACGCTCGCCTGCTGGCAAAAGAGAGGCAGGGGAGAGGGGGCCGCCGTCACGGTGTCACGGCCAGCCCAAGATTTTTGTTTGCTAAGATGACAAGATCCCAGTCGACGGTCACATGGACCAGCTCGCTGGATTACTCAGTTCGTAATCAATTCTCCACTAGGAGCGGTAGCCTGAATCAATTGCGGTGGTCTGCAAGTGTTCCGCGTCGCAACCAGCCGTGCCGTGCTAAAGAATACGAGAACAACGCCGCCGCGCAGCCGAGGCGCGCGCGACGCGGGAGGCGGGGGGGGGGGGGGGGGGGGGCGCAAAAGAACGTGAGAAACGAGCGGTTCCGTGTGTGTGAGCCGCAGCGCGTTTGGGCGGCCGCGATCGCCTCGCGCGCGCTGGCTGGATAGCGGGGCGGCGTCTGCGCCGCTGGGTGGTGGGGCGTGACGCGCCAACGGGACGGAGCGCGATCGCGGCCGGACGCTGCTGCAACTTGCGTAACTCCTCCATCAATGGGAGAGACAGACGGGGCGGGGAGGGCCGTAAACGCGGGCACCATTGCGGCGATATTTACGCCTTTGCACCAATCACTCCATGCAAATTCCCCCATCCTCGGTGCACCGTGTTGCCAATATCAACATTTTTCGGGGGTCCTACACGCGACATTGTCACTAGTAGTACTCCTTCTAGGACGGGAGCAGGAGAGAAGAAAACCGGCAGCTGCACCGTGGGGGCATGAGCAGGCACGGTGCAGCGAAAACGCCGGTTCCCGGTGATAAGCGCCCACTGGCACGTCGCGTCGCGCCGCCCCCAATAATTTACCCATTAGCCCATTACGGGGAAGTAGCCAGGCGACCCTTCTTCGCGCGTTGGGGCAGGCGCGGCGCAGCAGCAGGCAGCGCATCCGCTCGAGCCGCCCGCTCGCCTGCAAGAGCGCGCGCGGCCGCGACACACGCTTTGACGCAGCGAGGCCACCACCCACCCCGGAAAATATGACGGTTTTGCTCGCTCTCCTCCCCGAAATCTGCCAAGGGAGCAGCAGCAGCCGCAGCGACGAATCACGTCTTCCGATGCCACCCGGAGGCGTAGAAAAAAAAAGGGGGGGGGGTCTATTCCCCACGAGTCCATAACGATGGCTAGCTGTAGCCGATGTGCGTCCGACGCTTTGCGCCGGAAAAGAGAAGAAATCGGCAGGAAAACCACCGCCAATTCACTGGCTTTCATCATGGCCGGGGCGGTCCGGCACCCGGTAGATCGTGCGTGCGCGCACTGTGCGTGGATGAGAAATTATCGCAACTCAGAAATCCTACTGGTCAATTTGGCATTGTCATGGCTGCTGTTGACGCTTGTATAACTTGGCCCTTTTTTTCCCCCAGTCGAGCACTAGCATTGTGGTTTGTGGCCTGGGAATAAAGGCACTTTGAAGAAGCACCGTTTGCAGGAGATAGTTGGAGCCGGAGTAGTTTTCTCATCGTTCTCTTAATAAACAAATATATATACTACTACTACCACCACAACTGATCCGTCTGATGTGTGTGCACGCATTGACTGCTGCTGCTTGAGGAAGCTAGTGATTCTAGGTGTGGTGATAAAGCTGATTGACTTCAGGTCATACTCCAGAATGGCAAATAAAAAAAAGGAACCCTTTCTGAGCTTCCCTTTGCTTTTGCATGCTATGGGTGTCATCTTTCCTTTCCTCCAGAGATTGGTCTCGGATTCCCTGAGCTTACAGCAGCAGTAATTTTTCAGTTGACTCGATCATCGATCAAGCATAGCATGTACCATGGATTTATTCCAAATGAACTCATTGCACCCATCACAAACCGATCGATCGTTCCATGAAAGTATGGTACACGTATGGTCAAAATGTCAAAGAAAAAAAATCTCATCTTGATGTACCATGTACGGAGGCACTGATCCTACGGCTTGAAATGAGGAGCGTAGCGTACGAATCTTGTTGCTGCGGCGACCTTACAGGACATGAAAACGCCCGGTAGTGAAAGGCTTAAACAGTCCAGAGAAGACAAACCAAAACGAAATGGCCCCTGCGTTTTGCTGTCCATAGTAGGCGCTTGCCAGCTTTTAAGCAGCGTCCATGTCCTTGTCCATGTGTCTCTCCCCCTACCATAGGCCATGGAAAAAAAGAGAAAGAAAACACAAACAAAACCTTGCAATGATGGTCACTAGAAAGATACTTTGGAACAAAACAAAGAACGAAAAAAATCGTGTGAAGCCATGTAGAGTATACCTTAATTGATTTAAAAACTGCTATGTTTAGCAAACTGAAAAGCACCAAAGTAGTATCGAGCTGGTCTACATGTTTATCATGGATGCTTGCATTTCAGTTGGCGCCAATTTTACATTTGCCTATCCAGATCAGAGTCCTCTCTGGCCTACTACAACTTCTCGCCTTCTTTACGTCTCCGTTAGGGAATGACAGTGTAGCAACCGTGCTTTCTTTCCTGGCTGTCACATGGCATTTTTCTACGAGTCCTATAGCTAGTGTTTGTGATTGTTTGTCTGCATGTTTTTATCAGGGTTGGTCGGCTGGTTGGCTGACCGGTAAACATGCTAGATGATACTTGGACGGGTCAATGAAAACTCACTCCAAATATCGGCTTACATTCGTTTCTTACGCCTGCCTAGTGACAATTGAACTTATGAGAATAATCCATGCAGAATGCCTCTAGTTGTGCCTGCCTTGTGATCCTTTGCTTTCAAGGAACTATTTCCGTTGTCGTTCACAGCTGTTTAAGCCTACTAGTACTAAGAGGTTGGCATGCGCCTTTACAGTTTGTTCGTTTTCCAATCTCCACCATTGAAAAGACAAATAGAAGAAACGATTACAGAGACATGGCTCCATCTTTGAAACGGTCCAAGACAAAAGAGAAGTTAAGAGAGTGACAACCAGTAACACCAATTGACTTCTCAAAATTTTACTTTGACAATACTAATATCTCATTCCTATAATATAAGCATTTTGCCTATGTATCTGGAATAGTGTATATCCATGTGTATAGCTAAAATATCTTGTATTGTAAGATAGAGATAATTTTTTTCAATATATTATTTAAGAAGGGTCTTATTTTTTCTGACATTTAGATAGCGAACAACGTAAAATTGCACGTAGTTGAAAAAAAATGAGGGGAGTCGATGAACTCCGCCCACCTGACATCGTTCCTGTTTGATCGCAGTAAAAGGAAAGACCGTACAAGAGACAGGGGTTAGAGCAGCATTGAGCTCATAAGACACCTATCTAATTATATCCGTACAATTGGCACTCCAAGAAAGCTGTCATGTTAAACAGAAGGATCTCAGATGGACCATATCATCATTATCATATATCATATTGAGGATTGATGTTAAATAAACATCCCATTGGATATATCGTGAACTACCTATTAATTCCGAATTTGAAAAAAAGATGAAAGTGATGGAAGGTACAGGATGGGTTGCACACCAAAAAAGTGCATGGATTTCATCCACATTGATAATAAAATCACAGTTAAGTATTTTTTGACATTCAGATGGTGAACAATGTAAAATTTCATTCTTCGATGAACTCCACTTAGCGGAGATCATTCTTGTTTGATCACAATAAAATTAAAATTGTCACACAACAGATGAGGGCCAGAGAGCATTGAGCTCATGAGATATCTGTCTATTTATATATGTACTAATTTGCACTCAAAGAAAGCTCTTATGTTAACTAGAATGATCCATTTATTAATTAGGTGGACCCATATCATCATTATCATATCTCATATTGAGAATTGGTGTTAAATAAACAGCCCGTTCGAAATATTATGTACTCCTTAGATTGAAATATATGTCTATATCAATTACAACTTGCGAATAAATCTAACAATCTATTTAGGTAGGATATAATTATAACATTGCGTGCTAAAAGAACAAACCAACTCTAGGTGAGTACTAATTATTATTTATGAATTTTGAAACTTTGAAACAATGAAGCATACTAATTTCGTGACTCTAGTACAAATACGACGAGGTACCTATTAATTCTGAATTTAAATTATATTAAATCGGAAGTAACTGAAGGTATAGGATGGGCTGCACGTATAATTTTGTATATATTAATAAAATAAAAATATTTCATTATAGTACTCTAAAATAAAATGTTACGTGCAGTTTTTAACAAAATTTTAAGTGCACGGCAAGTAGCAAAGAACCCACCTATTTGCACGAGTAAATAGCAAAGTAATAGCTCTAAGTCCCCCAAACGACATGCCTTTTAAAAATGTGCTTTGGCTTTTGATGACCCGGATGGAAACTTGCCCACTTCTTTTTTAATCTGAACCCAATGAGGGGGTAGTCTGGAGCCGAGGTTCTTTACGCAATTTAACCCAAAGCAGCTAGGGATAAAAGGATGGCTAAAGATCAGAGAATCCAATCCAAACCGCGAGACGGAAGGAAGAAGAGGGAAAGTCAAGCAATGCCCGGGCGCATTCTCACCGTATATTCCCCTGCGAAGTACTACTTCTCCACATGGCACGGGCTCCGTCAGAAAAGTATCCAATGACCTATGAAAACGCCACTAACACACACACAAATAATTCGTTCCGGTGAAGAAAAAAATCTGTACGAAGCACCAATAATAATATAGTAATGTAGTTATGGGTATATAACTAATTTTATTATGTATGAATATTATTTATATATAAGTGTGTTTTTAATAGAAATTTAGTAGCGATAAAAAAATAATGATGGTTATCATCCTTACCATCTTTGACCGTGTGTTAGAAACCTACTCACACTCACACTCGCTGATGTGTGAGGATAATGTACGTAAAAGCATCCTCCGAAACAGCCACTGATAATAAGCTTCGTCTTTCTCTGGGTTCAGCTAGTCCAATCAGTTGGCCGTATGTAAATTTCAAGCTCGTAACTATGAGATTGGAAAACATTGGTAGTGTGTTTTTCTAGGTAAGTGCCGGCGATAATAAGAGGACTTGTTCGTGCAGTGATTTTTTTTGGTTGATCTTTTCTTTCACTTGTGGGTGGCTGATACGCGTAATAATTTCGGATGATGATTTGTGAATGGACGTAAGCTGAAATGGCGCATGCATGCCGTGCACCGCTTATGACACGTGTCGGCTTTCGACTTGACTCCATCTATCTGATGGTGGCACGGTGGGTCCCAGGATGTGCATGTTGTGGCTACGTGAGGTTGCTGACGGCAAAATTTTCAAACGAATTTTAGACTATTGAACGACGATTAGTTATACTATGAATGTAAAAAATCAACGAAAATTTAATTTGCCGGGGGGATTAACCATGTAAATTCTCCCTGCTCAACACGTGTTCAAGTAAGGGGATTGGAACGCTTGCAGGTTTCCGAAGGTGTTAATTGTACGTTTTTTTTTTGTTTGAGCTGAAATGAAGCAAAAAGGTGATGATACTATACGTGGTCGCATGATTTTGATGCACACAAGGAACAAATTATGTGGCAAATTCATGTGAACCCTCGTTTTTAAGCGAATATATGCGTGCCAACCAACATGATGGAGAGAATATTGAAACGCCACACCACAATCAATGGCTTCCTTGCAAGGAAAAACCTCTTGATTAAGTAGTACAAACTTAGGGAAAAGACAATGTTTGGAAGAGAAACCAAGTTTCTTTCAATAACAATAATACAATTAGTGATCCTAAAAGAACCAGCTCACGCATTAGTACTTGTGATTTTTTTGGACAGTGAATAACTCACTTTCACATTTACTCATGAGGTGACAAACAGGTAGCCATTTCAATATGGCATGACATTTGGATGAGACCAAGAAATAATCAATGCAAGATGTTCAACTCAACCAAGTAAGAAGAAGGGGAAAAAAAGACACTTATAATACTCCACCACACTATTCGATGGAGAGGATGAGTAATGCAGGGAAAGGGTGCTGCAAAAATCCAAAAGTGGAGGGGAGGTCATGTGAAAGGCAACACAACACACAACAGTGTCCTGGCCTCTACTAATCTTTCTCTGGCCCTCGTTAAAGGAGAGGCTAATTCTAATCCTAATGAAAGGAGCATTTAAAGGGTGGGTTTTTAGTGGGGAGAGGAGGAAGAAAGGGATCCTTCCAACAAGACCCACAGGAAGAGAGAGAAAGATGAGATGGAGAAATAAATAAATCCAATTCAGCCAAACTTCTCTCTCTTCCTCCCCTTACATCCTCTCATCACCACCACCCCAGCTCCTCCCTCTCACCCTGTCTTTCTCTCGCTCTCTCCTCGCTTGACAAATTTTCCTCCACCCATTCCCTTGTCTACCGCTTCTCCACCCACCCTGTCGATCTCTCTCAATTCGGTCTCCGCCTCCGCACCATCTTTCTCTCCTCCTCTTTTAGCAACCGATCTTTTCCTCCGGTTGTCGTGCTGATTCTTTCTCCCTCTCTCTACCTTGGAGAGGATCAAGAAACGAAGGGAGGAACGGAGGCAGGAAGGGGAATCAAGAAAAAAGTCTGTTCTTTGCTTTGGCCTGGTGGTTCCTCATAGTTGTTGAAACTACTCTGGACCTGTTTCTGGTATGGTTTGCTGCATCTCTGTCTCTGTCTCTCTGTTTTGTTTAATTTCGTTTCTCTTGTTGTTCTTGCATGCTGGACTGCCATACTCTTTGATTGGAAATCCATGGTTCCTTTGCAATATGATGTCATTTTCTTGTTGATTCTTCCGTGGTTCATCCCACGAGATGTTTCTATGGTCTGGAATGTGTCAAATGCTATTGAACTGTGAAAAATTCATGTTTTTCATAAACAGATTCCTCCAAACTTTGTAAATGATACGTTTCTCTTCTGATGCTTGGTGTTACCGTACGAAACCGATATGACTTGGAGTTCTTGGTTGGTTAAATTTCTTCCTGTTTTGGTTGCCTTTCAATTTCGTCACGAGATAATTAATCCGTCCCTTGAAACCGTGGATCGCCGCTTCTACTTTTTCTTTGCGTTTGCTTAATTTACTTAAATCTTTTTTTGCAAACCGAAAAGGAAGGGAATTAAATGCAAATAAAATGAAAGTATTTTTTTGAGAGTCCACAGAAGCAATGGGGCCCATCGTGTATGCAGTCCATCTGTTTAGGTCGCATGCAATGTACAATCACCGTGTCTTTCACTCATTAAATTGCATGCATCAGCACAACCTTTGCTTACAACAGCAACCTAAACCATCAAGTTTGGTGCATCCATATACCTCACCAAATGCGGTTCATCCCAAGATTGCTACAGTCGAACGAGTTAATGCCCTCATCAATGGCAGAATGTATTGCTATTTTGTAAAACCCAAACGAGTCTTCCTACTTTTGGACAGCAAACATTTTGTAAAAATAAAAAACTTTCTGATAGCAGAGTCATGAAGGAGCACAAGCGAGAACAAAATATTTCTCTGTTCACATTTCTTTAGATGTTAATTAGTTGATGATGATGCTAATTAGTTGATGATAATAGGTAATAAATAAGATTGGGCTTGCATTGTTCTGTACACCTAATGACTGCAAGTAGGCATTGCCTTAGTATATGTGATGAACCGTTGCATTTTGCATTCATTCGATTTGAGACTGTTGTTTGCTTGTTCTGCCCTGGCAATGTTAATAACACATTTGTTGCCCAAAATTCTAATCTTTGTTTGCATTTACAGAACACTTCTTTCAATTGCTTGAAAGAGATGAAGAGCACCTGAGATGCAATTGCCAGATATCAATTGATAAAGAGCACATCTTCAGCAATGCAGGGACAGAAGAACTCTGTTGAGCAGCTTGCTGATGTGTTTGGATTTGACCATGCATCTAGTTCAGTAAACCCTGTCATGGATCAACAAGGATATTGGAGTAACATTCTTGGTTCAGTGGAATCACATAATCTTCAAGGATATCAGGTGAACCGTAGTGATGGAACTATTCCGTATGGAAACGGTGTGCACCAAACTGGCACATTTTTAGGTTTTTGGGAGTCAGGTGAAGCAAGCGCAAGTAGCAGTTCACTATATTTTGGGGGCTCTAACGATATCAAAACAGAGCAACGTAATATCGGTGGTGGCCTGAGGATTGGTGAAAGGCTCTTGGTAGCTGAGCACAATCTTTCTTTGAATAATGTAGATGTAGGCCTGAACATCAATGGTAATGATCTACCTGGTCAAAGTTCAAATGTGAATGGTGCCTTACAAGGCTCTGAACAACATGGTGGCTGCTCTCGTACTGGTACAAATGCTCAGGCCTCCGACCTGAGATTACATCCATACAGGACATTAATATTAGGTGCTGAGCAACCTGAGTCTTTTAATTCTTTGAATGGCAGTGAAAATTCTTTAGGTGATTTTTCCTTGATGCCAGAAGGCATTGATCAGCGACCAGGTAGTTCCCTGGATGGCCGCCGTCTGGCATGCAAGAGGAAAAATATTGAGGGAGTTCATGGGCAGTGCTCAGCAGGTGCTAGCACTAGTTTTATCCACAGGAATGATAGTATTTTCCATAACATTGCTTCCTCGAGTCACAATTCCTCTCCTAGTACAAATTCATCCTCTCCTAATTGTCTGTTGGTTCCGAGCACTGTTGATGAGCAACTCCCACGTTATGGAGCTACAGCAGGATTGTCATCTAGTAGCTATGATTCTAGTGGAGGCAATAATAATTCTGGAGGCTCACAAAGAAGTTTTCGGCCAAGAACTACTATGGCACAACAAATTGGCGCCTACAGTGTGTGGCCTTCTTCAAGTACTATCAGGCATTCCAATTCATGTAATCATCAGCCACCCCCATTTCAGAGTACATTTGATGAACCACCAGAGGTAATTCCTGTGGGCAGTGGCTTGAACTTTCAATACCAGCATCCCATGAATGTGGTTCCTGGTATTCCACAAATGGCACACCGTTTCACTGGTCATGGGACTTCGTCATCAATAACAGGCAGTTTGGAGAATAGAATTATTGGTAGCGAGGAATTTAGCGGACGGAATGTAGTGGCGACCAACTTCCCTGATGCAGCTCCTCCAGCCACACTAGACATGAGACATTTGATACCAGACACTAGACATGTAGATGGCAGAGCTACTACCATTCCAAGAAACGCTCCTTCATCGAGAGCTAATGCCAGTTCGATGGTCAATCCACCAGCAGGCTCACCATTTATTGCTCATCAAAACTTGCATAGACGCAATCCTCGTAATTTATCGGAGGTTACTTTTCTCTTGCTCATTTCAATATGTTGCCTTTTCAATTCGATTTCACTTTTAGTAATTTTCTTGCATTTTATGTTCTTAGGAAATAAGTCGTCTTTCTGGAGCTCTTCGCGGTCATCAGCACCCTCGCCTAAGGTCAGGTTTTCTGTTGGAACGACAAGGTGATGGTGTTTGGGGTGTTCCGCTGTCTACTAGGAGCAGGGAAGGAAGGAGATTAATCGAGGTATCATTCATCTCATGTTTCCTTTTCTTACCTGCTTTGTTTCTGAACTAGGCCAGAATAGTGTTATGTTTACATCGATATGGCAACATACAGAAGCATCATTAGAAATATGAATAACAGGTAAGAACAAAATAACGTTTATTCGAACTGTCTTCTAAATCTTATTTCCTCCTTTGTTCTTGCATGCTTCTTTGCACTTGTGCAATAGTCCACCTAATTCTGCAGTTGAAAGATAAACTTGTGTTTGCTGTCACCAATCTGCAAATGATACTACTATTGTTAGTTTGTTCCCTTTGTGCATGATCATCTTTTTAGTAACTCATGCCCCAGAAAAGAGATCATTCCCGTTTTTTTTGTTTTAAACTACACAGTGGATTAATAGTTATAAAATGCTAGTTTCATCCTGTTTTCTGATCTATTATGATCTGGTGGTATTCTGTCATGAAATTTGACTGTTTACCTTGTTCATGCTACATTTTGTTTTTAGTTGCATGTTCTCTAGAATTTTGAATGCTTGGGAATTGACAATAACTAGTGAGCCGTCCAGCAAGAATGCGTCGTTTATGGATTTACTTGTGTAATCATGAAGTCTATGCCAGACCATATGCTTCTTATCTTTTTGCCTGTCACCAGATCCGGAACGCGCTTGAAATGATTCACAGAGGGGAAAATGTCAGATTTGAGGTAAGTAGCAGCTGTTGTTTTCATGTGCATTTCCTTGCAAATATATTGATGAAACCACCTTGTCTTACAAAATTCCAACAAGGCTGGCCGACTATTACTAGTCGAGGCTAGGATCGCATATAGTGTTGTTTTAACCTTGTTGAGGTTCTGTTTATTGGAATATAAAAACAGTTGATAGTGATTGCATGAAATACCATATTCTTTATTATTTTACAAAAATACATTCGTTATTTCAAGAGAGAGAAACTATCTACCCTTATTTATTGAAATGTAGAAGCTCAAATACGCCTTTGCTAGAATTCTATTTTAATTCTTAGAGTATATGGATATGACTCTAGCATCCGTTTGTTTTACCAGATTGAATTAGTTTCTATCTATATCTCTAGATCCAAGTCTTGTACTCCTATATATACCGGCCCCTAGAGGCTCAATATAATTGTTCTAATATTATTCAGTATATCTCTCCCCTGCACTACTCAACATGTTATCCAAGCGGACGATCTAGCGTGCCGTTAAGTCTTCCGCTGCCGCTGCCCCCGCCCCCAGGAGAACCGATATCCTAGGATGCTTTGTAGCTAGTGACGATCTAAATTTTGAAGCGTGTGATCTTGATCATGATGAAGTCATGAGGAGGTTAACACTGGATTATGATGGAACCTTAGGCTGTATCGCCTAAATGCGATCAACAGGACATGGTCAGTCTCTTGGATGGCATTCCCTCGAGTCTGCGAGATACATGGAGTGTGTAGCAAAAACAGCCTATGCACATACAGACCAAATCGTGTTCTTGTCTCGATGGCTTCGAGGTGGTTGAACAAAGTGATGGGGCCAAGGGTGCAGGCCCAAGGTAAGAATGCCAAGTTAGTCGTCAAGTTTCGTTCTTTGTCATAGTCAAGCTGCAGCCGATTGAAGCAATCTCGTCATCATGAACCTGCGTCTACCGTGAAGAATTGTCTGTCCGTGGCCATGCGCGAGCCTGCGGGCCACTTGTGCCCCGTGCCACCATACGATGACGCCCGTTCAGCCCGCACCCATGTGCGTCTCATGGCGGTATCATCGCGACCCAGGCGGCGCATGCCATTCACGCAACCAGAGTCTGCATATGTACGTGGCAAAAGGCCATGGATGTGGCCTGCCTCTTGATGTGTCTTCGTGAGACCAGGAGCCAGCAACCAATATCTCAGTCCATCTTGGTGCACATAGGTCTGCTAACTGGCGTATGTGCTCAACTGCTACTGCTGCCATCTTGGTACACATAGATCGGTTTGCGTCGTCCACGCCCGTCGTTCCGTCAAGATCAAGGAGTTGCTACTTCACCGCCCAGGCCGCAACGACACTGTTCGACGTCGTCCTGTCATTGCCAACGTCTTCGCGCCATGGTCATCTGACTGTTTTTTTTTTCTTTTTGGTCATCGTTTGTTGGTCCCCTGTGCCGCATACGTGCCACCCGTCTACTCAGGCCACCGTTGTGTCTACTGGCTTCTCACCTGCGCTCACATGCGCCGTGATCCGTGCAGCAAACCGCCGCCTCCTTTTTGTCTCCCCCGTGCTGCCACGCTATTGGGTGACTTGTGTTGCTCATCTCGCCTACATCAACATCGGCATCAAGGGCTATCATCATTGAGTTGTCTGTCGATTTCTTCAGTCCAAGCGGCCGCGAAGCTCACTCTTAGAATCTAGGGGGACGTTAGAGTATATGAATAGGACTCTAGTATCCATTTGTTATCCTAGATAGAATTAGTTTCTATCTCTATATATCTAGGCTTACTTGAGATCCAAGTCTTGTACTCCTATATATACCGGCCTCTTAATGCTCAATATAATTGTTCCAATATTATTCAGTATATCTCTCTCCCTGTACTATTCAACAGTAATTTCAGATTAATGAAAACGAATATGCATAAAAGCTGAAATGACATTGCATGAATTTTTAATATTTGCTTATTCTTGAGGGATTTATTCTTGCTTCCATATATATATGTTCTTGTTACAGTCTATTTTCTACGGTGGAGTCGACATTCATGACAGACACAGGGATATGCGCCTTGACATAGACAATATGTCTTATGAGGTTGGTTTTCCTTAGCGCAATGTTATCTGGATCTTCATCCAGCAAAACTCTGATTGTTGTTGTCTTCCAGGAGCTATTAGCACTGGAGGAAAGAATAGGCAATGTTAACACTGGCCTCAGTGAGGAAGAAGTGACAAAGCTCCTAAAGCAAAGGAAATTCTCATCATGGAGATTGGAAGCATCTGTGGAAGATGAGCCTTGCTCTATCTGTCAGGTATAACTCCAAGGCCTATCAGAAACTTGTGACCTAGTTTTGCCATGTGTAGTTAACTTGAAATCTAGCAGGTTCAATGCTATGTGCATTTAGCTTTGTTAATTGTTCGTCATGTCTTTTAGGTGACATAAGCCTGTGAATACGACGATTTTAACTTGAAACACACTCATCCAACAATAATGTAGCTGTAATTACCAATTAGGTTGGTCAGGCCTGTGAACCACTACCAGTTGGACAACAATACTAACTTCTAAAACATGTAGCTGAAAGTTGAATACGATTTTGTTCAATATTGTTTTTGTTCAAGATCTTCCTTGTTCTTCATTCGTCTCCTTAAATCAATGAAAAGCTCTGGCATGCTATATTCTCCAAACTATTATCTATTGATGAATCCTAACTATGTTCGTTCTCCTTGTTTATCCAGGAAGAGTATGTTGATGGGGATGATCTCGGGACACTGGACTGTGGGCATGAATTCCATGTTGGTTGCGTCAGGCAATGGCTATTGGTGAAGAACACCTGTCCGATTTGCAAAAACACTGCTCTGAAGACCTAGAAAAGCACAGTGCAGTAAACGCTTCGTGCTTACTTGATCGCAAGATCATTTTAATGATTCATATTACCGTGCCGTTTTTTGAGTAGAAATTTTTTGCCGTTGACCTACAAATTTGATTTTTTAAAAAAGGTGAAGAACTGGTCCTCTGCAAACTGCCCCCCTGCAGTAAATAATCTCTGGAATCTGTCGCTCTGCATTCTACTGAATATTTATGGCTGGTATATTGGATGAAGATTCAATTTTTTTTCACTGTCGTGCCTTGTTAATTCTGCATGCTCTGCTATGCTACCATGTGCCAACATGGTACTGCTATTTTGCACTAATTCATGTTCACCTGTCTCTGGGTTAACTTGGCATCCCATCCAATGTTCCAGTGCTTTTTGTTCGTCGCAGCTGTATCTGTCTCTTGTCGGCCTCAGACGCCATGGCGCGAAAAGCGGGGACGCAATTGCCGACGTCGCCGTCGCCGGCCTCCACGGCCCAACCCCCGGCCTCTTTCGAGCCTTTTACCTCTTTACAGCGGCAGGGTATCGTCTCCGCTCCACTCATCTCCATCTCCCCCCGGGGTGCTTGCTTGCCCTCCCTTGGCTAATGCTAGCTAGGGCCCTGATTTGGAGCTGCATGTCTAGATTCGCCGTCAAACTCAACGAATTGGACGCGCTAGCGACGGCCTACGTAGAACTCGATTCCATGCCCTCGATATATCAATCAATCATGATTTTGTGCACAGCACGGACACAACGATCATCGGTTAGATTAGATACGGATTCCTCCAATCCTGTGCTCCTGACAAGAAACTTTCGATGGGCCTTGCCCGATCGTTTGCTGGGCTGTGATTCGCGGAGGTTGGAAAGGGCCCGCCCAGTTGGGAGAGAAGGCGGCCGGCCGTGTGATCCATCACACAGACGACGCAGATGCGGCGCGCGACAGGGGGGTGTTTGGGTGCGCGCGCGCCCCACCCCCCAAACGGTGCCCTTTTCCCGTGGAGCAGCTGCACGGCGGATGTGTCGTGGCGTGCTGGTTTCGTTGGTGGCTTGGTGGGTCGGGTCGGTAGGGCGCCCAAAAAGGCCAGAAAGGCAGCGAGTCGCCGGGCAACGTCGCCTTCCCTTTCAGCAAGCGCAATGGACCTCTGTCTGGATGAATGGAGGGCTGGAAGAATAGAAACAAAATCAAGGAGAGCTAGATGACAATGGATGAATGGATCGCTGTAAAATGATTAGGTTGGAGTAGAATAGTAACACCATGTCCAATCCGTTTAATATAGAGTTTGAGGGAATTATGGGGGTACTAGATGGGACGAGTTTGATCCAAAAGGTAGCTCCCCAGCATTAGGGGAGGTGGAACAGTGGGAGGTGGGCACGGCACACACTGTCTTTACGTACGAGAAAATTGCGCTGCTGTCGCCTCTGCATGCATCTGCAGCTAGCCCCCGTGTTTGCATTACTATCGTCATGTGCTGCTGGGGCTGGTTCCTATTCATGGTCCTGCACATTTACTGCCGCGGCGTAAGTACATACTACTACTACATGGGCTGTTCACCCATCCTCGCGATGCAATTCATGCACGGCTAGCTGCTACAACGATCAAGCCCCAGCCGATCCATCCGTTTTTCTTTTCGGCACGAAGCACGAACAGCCACTGTTCTGCAGTAGAAGGTCGGCAGGGGGGGGGGGTGTTACTTGAGCTCATGCAAAATATGAGAACGTACGCCACCGCAATCATCATAGCGATCAATCACGACGTTTCCCAATGTGATGGCCGGCCTAACAACCATCCCATCCAAGCATGCAACGCATACTTAGAGCAGGTACAAAGAAACTGAGTGTGCTGGCTATAAACCAAGCCACGTCGTACGTATCCTACGTGGATGAGAGAGGATCAAGCAGGCGCTTGCACGAGCGAAGCCCACGCGCATCACCACGCCCTCGCCAAGCGCTGCCTCCTGTGCATGAACCAATCAGACAGGAATGAAAGAGGGTGAAGGGCCCAGTCTGCTGTGCCTGAACCAATCCAAGAGAAACAAAAAAGGATGGTGGGCCGTCAATCGATTGTTACTGTATGCACTATCTGCGCGTAGTTAGCTCTATGCTGACATGGTTATTTTTTGGAGCCAAACCAATCGGCTCTCCTATTAACCTTGCTCTTACAATGGCAGGCAGGGGTACTCCTGCAAAAGTACTACGGCTCCTGCCATTGGACACCTACCTGGTTGCTAACTCCCCATGATAGCAGTAGTCGTATTCTAGCTCGTAATTGGTGGTTAGATGAGCCAATAGACATGCCTCACCACCACCATCACCACGCCGTCCACTACTAATCCTCCCTGATCCCATGCATGATTGCATTTGCACGTTCACACACACGCATTAAAGGCACGCAAACAGATGCTTAACCGTGAGTGATTAAGGATGTGGATGGTTGGCTGCCTAACCTAACGCTGGGGTTTGCTCACCAACAGAAAACTGGATTAAAGGAAGGCAGACGAGGAACAGGATCAAGCATGGCAAATTGTATATACCCTGTGACGACGCCGTGGCAGAGAAGGATTAATTAATTGAGGTACTAATCGCTGCTTATCTAGTCGATAACACGGAGAGGAGAGGGAAGAAGAAAAAAAACAGAGATGATGACTTGTTTTATCACTGTTACAGCAGTCTTTTTCGACATTTGGAAAGACCGCCACTTGTGGCGTCCTCCTCCTCTCTTCCGACGCATCCTCCTCTCTTCCTTAGTTCTTATCCAAAACCGCATCGAAAAATCTCGCCATGAAGCAGCCGCCGCCGACGACGACGACGATGACGGCGTGGGGGAGGAGACGGGGGGTGGACGAATAGGTAGGTGTGCTGTGAGCGTGCGTAGCTGGAGGTGATCATACGCTGGCTGCATGTCGTCTCTCGTTGTGGAGGTGGGAGTGAAGCCGGCTTTGATCTTGCCTCCGCGGTTTGTTGGCTTCACTCGGCGTCGGAGCTCTCCGGGCTTGGCGCCTGGTTTAGATCCGGGTTCTTGGCCCGGCCGCTCCACGCCGACCGCTGGTGCTTCTGCTCGTGGTGTTGCTCCTCGCCGTGCGGCTGCAGCTGCGGGTGGTGGTGGTGGTGGTGATGGTGCTTCTGCCGCTCGCGGTGATGGGTCGGCGCGACCATCATGCCGGTCTGGAGCGCGTCGACGCGCGAGCCGACCTCGATGGCCTTCTTCCGGATCGAGGCCGCGGACAGCGTGCCACCGTCGGGCTCGCGGGGCTCGCCGGCGCCACCGCCCTCGGACAGGGACGCAAGCGAGGAGATCTCCTCGGGGAAGTTGAGCCGCGCCGACCGCCCGCGGAGGTAGAACACCGCCGTGTCGTAGGCGCGCGCCGCCGCCACGGGCGTCGCGTACGACCCCAGCCAGATGCGCGTCCGCTTGTGCGGCTCCCGGATCTCCGCCACCCACTTGCCCCACTTGCGCATCCGCACGCCACGGTACTGCCGCCGCGGTGGCTGCTGCTGCTGCTGCAGCGGCAGCGCCGCCGCCGCAGCCGCGTGCTCCTCCTTGGCAACGACCGCCGCGGCAGCCGCGGCCAGAGGAGCCATAGCCGCCACCGCGGCAGCAGCAGCAGCAGCTGAGGCACCCGACTCCTCGCTGGAGGAGCGGTACTCGCCCTGCATGAGCGAACCGAACGCCGCCGCCGCCGCCGCCGCCCTCTCTCTCTCTCTCTCTCTCTCTCTGCTCTCTCCTGTGCAAGCAGCAGTAGCTTTTGGCGTTGGTTGGGCTTCTTCTCTCTTTCTTTCTTTCTCGCTATCCATTTCCTGGGTGGTATTTGTATTGGGATTTTGTGAGTGGGGGAGGTATGATTAGGGTTTAGTTGCGATAATGATAAAAAAACTCGGGGGCGGAGACGTCGACGGCAGCACTGTACTGTGCTGTTTGGAAGGGAGCCTGAGCTGAGCGTAATTGTTAGGTCCACCGGCTAACTTGCATCCGGACATCGTATAGGTCGACGAACACCGTCTTGGAGTACAACCACCTGCCCGAGCCACCATTTTCGTAACAGTATACAGAAGGCGGCACTGACCAAGTCCTTGATCTCTGTATGTAGGGGTACTAATGTACTTTCTCCTCCTCGACATCTCATTCGATATATGTTTTCCGTCAACATGACTTATGGTGTGTCAGTACATCTCAAACACACGAGAGAAACGATATTGTTTCACAGGATAAAATCAGGATCAATAAACACATGGTCAGGAATTTATGGTAAGTTGCATGGAACCACAAGGAATTGGTCATCATGTTATGATTGAAAAGCGAATCACATCTAAACAAACCAGCAAATAAAAACATTGAGTCAACGAGCAAATTAATGGGGGTATTTCGTCAGTATGGCCTATGGCTTATATACATATATCCTATTCGATTTTACTGAAAAGGTTGTTCACCGCTTAATTATTGTGGCACTAAAATATACTCATCTTACAACGTTTATGCACCACCGAATCAATTTACTCATGCCTTTGTTATGGTAGAATTTATAGCCACATCTGGGCTATTTTTTTTCTTAATTAAAATTTCCAACCTCAACCACGTCACCGTACAATGTGTGCAACTAAATGCAATCGTGTAAGTCAATAAAACAAAAAAATGACTGCAATTATGTCACATCCAGCCTTTTTTTCTTCTCCACCAACCCTCATGCACACCTGTCGCTCCATTTGTGATCGTGTTGACCTTGGGTGAGACTTCGTAGCCAGGTACCTTCACTTCAAGTTCGAGCTGTCGAAAATTCGTTACACATTTTCAGACAATATATGTATGATATACGCATATGTACTTGATTGAACTGCGTGTTTAGACCAGACAGCAAGCTACGTGCAGATGACAGACATTTTAGAATTTGCACTTTATATGTTACAGGTTTAGAAGCAGATGCCAGATGACAGTGGCATTCACTACTTAAAGCCGTTAACTTTGTTTGCCCTAAAAGCTTGAGACGACATTTCTGGGCCGATACTAACGTGTGGCACTTCCTCCGAAAAGAAACTTTAGTCTGAAGTTATGTATTGTAGCTCACAGCTAATATACGCTTTAATTATGCTAATTTGTCACTTGGTAAGTGGCTCCTTTTAGGTGGAGTCAATAGTCAGCTATAGCCACCTCCACGCATAATTGGGCGTAATTAGCTGGCCGGCGGCCGGCTGCCCTGTCCAGTACTCCGGGTATAAATCATGCAAATCTAACTAGGCTTCGCTAGCTAGCTAATGGACAGTACAACAGTACACCGTGGCCCCCGGTCTCAACAGATTCAAGGTTGTCGACGCGAGAGTCACGCCGGCCAGGAGCAAATGGTGATGAGCCCCGCGTAAGCAGGCGGGCAGGCAGGTACGGGCGTACGTGGCGCGCGAAAAACGGGGAGCCGTCGAGCGACACGCAGCGCGCGCGCCACGGCCTCGGCTCGGATCGCTGGCTTGTCGCTTGCGCGCGCGCGCGTGGAAAGGAGGCCCTTGGACCACCACATGTCGGAGCAAGCGGGCAAGCCAGCGTAGATAGGTGAGCGATAACGTTCTACTACGATGGGTGGCTCTAGCTAAGCGAGGTGGGTGGCCCGGCACGATGGATCGCGTTGCATGCGCATTTCGCGCTGGTACGATTGGATCTCTGTCTACTGGTACTAGCTAAAGGCCTAAAGCTGCTCTAGGTCAAGAAATTCCGGGTCGCATGTGCATGCAGAAACCAGAAAAAGGTGCACGCTTTCAGTTCCGGGCTTCTATTCCGGTTGCGGTGCTGGGACGGCAACCACACGCGGAACTGATCGGCCTCGGTTTTACGTCGTCAACGAAGTCTCACCCATAACGGTGTATATATCCGGTACCCTCATATATATAGAGAGAGGAGGAGGGCTCTCGCACAAGACAAACCAAAAGGTACCCTATATGATTAACTGTACTTTCACCTCGCAGGTTATGGGCGCGTTGACAAAAAGGAAGCCTGGCAACTAGCTCGGCGAGACGAACCGTGGTTAAGTACGTACGGCGCACGACAAATTTCGGTGTTGATGTTAGTTGCACCACCGGTACCATTAAAAAACTGACACGCGCACGTTCTCGGTTACTCCATGCCCCATGCAGTCCCCTCCCCACCGGCCTGTGGCGGTACGATTACAAAGCCGGGTCCGGCTGCTTTTGCGTCGCGGCAGTAATAAACAACGGGCATCCCAATCCCATCCGCCCGCGCCGGCATCGATCGTACTACGTTCGGTGGACGCGAGCGAGCACCACTATTTTCGGGCCAACCCCCAACCGCCCCTCCGGCCGGCCGGCCGGAAGAGGCAGGCACCGACATGTCGACATGAGGACGGAGGCGGCTGTGCAGCGCAGCGCGATCGCTAGGTGGCGTCGCGCCGACGTGGACGTTTCCCTCCCCGTCCACGGCACCGCACCGCACCGCGTCGCGGCGCACTGGCTACGCAGCCCGTTCCACCCCCCACCACCCCGCCCATGCCCACGCACGTACGTGTCGCTCGTGCTGATTCGGACAAGCGACGTCAATTCGCTTGGCAGCGACGGCAACGCCCGCCCACTATCCTTTCCTCCTCTCCCTCTACTAATCTCAATCATACTACTCTACTGCTAATGACGTAGATTTCCCGCAAGATTAACAGCGCCCGCCCGGCTAATCACATCGGCACCGTGTCATGCCCGCTTTATTTATTTATTTATTTATTTTTGATGAGCGCATCGTCATCCCGTCCCCGCCACGTCCATCCCCCCTCGCCGCCCAGCTTGGTCGGGTCGGCGGAGTTGCAACGGACGGTTGGTATGTGCGCGACGACTATGTGGACGGCGTGGATCGGTCCGGGGTGGAGGTCGGCGCGGCTTAGCTAAGAACGCGACGTGTAGAGCGCGGGATAGGGTTGGGTGGCCCGTCCCGAGTTTTGAGACGTCACGTCACGGCATCACGCGGGGAGCTGGGTTCGTGTGTTGCGTTCGCCGCCGAGTAGGTTGGTGATTTGACCCCCTACTATAGGTCTCCGCTTCTGTTAGGAATCGCGCAACGACTTCCAGTTCACAGATGTTGTCGGTGACGGGTCATTTATACGTCGCGGCCGCCTTTTATGGCTTTCTGGACGGCCGACGTACCGGAGGCCAGGGCATGACAGGATAGGATACCGTCTTCGTTCAAGCGACGCACAAAAGATAAGCTGCGGGAGCCAAAGCAAAGGTGTAACTTGCCCTGGCAGCGTTGGTTATTGCTTAGTCGGATTGATTATATTGTTCGGGAAAAAAAATACACCTACTTGTTGAATCATCTCGATTCATCTGTTTGGATCCCCTCTCAGGGGCGGCTGGTTTTTTTATCCAACAGGGACGATGTGCCCTAATCAGTACATGCGCGTACCGAGCTGTATATTCTAATTGTACTTGTCCGTCCAATAACTAACCAGGAATGGCGTGCACCAAATCCAGATCCCTTACAGCCAGCCGCCCACCTGCCCTTGTGATAGTCGCAGAGACACAGTAGAGATGGATACTCTACTAGTGTTATTAGATGCTCTGGTGCAATCAATCATGGTCGTATCATAATCATGACGTATGGATGTGGCAAATTGGTTGTTATCCTGACGAGGGGAGGAGGGGTTGGTTGGGTGAGGTGAGCGAAGCAGGCGGGGATGGCGATCGACAGGGACGCGCGCGCGCGGCCGGAGACGACGAGAGGAGAGCGAAGTGGGGAGGGAGGTGGATGGAGGCTGTTGCTATCTTATCTATGGCGCCCGCGCCCAATAAACAAAAGGACGGGGTGGAGTAACGAGGAATGCAACGATGGAGGGATGGATCCATTACTAGCTAGCCATATCAGCTGCTAGCTTTAAAGATAAACAAGTGCAGCAGCAGCATGAGTTGATTGATTCCGGTGCCGCTATATAATAAGCGAGAGAGATGGGAGGATTTGGGGAGTGGTGGGGGAGTAGCGGTGAGAGCGACAGGGGAGAGCAGGGACAGAGTGGATAATGCTCGTGCTCTGGAATTCCACTGCCGACTCCGCCCCCGCCCACCGGCAGTTGGACGGTTCCAGCCAGCGTTGATGCCCACCGATTAAACAAACGACGCGCGCAGACGAGCGTACCTGGCTCCTGGTGCTCGCGGTGGGTCCGGATCGTCTGCCATTAGGAGGGAAATGGGATAGCCCTACAGTAAAAAAAAAGAGTCAAGCTACGGGGATTTACCGTTGTTACAAAGAAATCACTGTGTAAATAATAAAAAGCACAGTAGAATAAACTATTTATCGGTACTGTGCTGAAACAATCTTGTCCGATTTATTGCGAAATCGGACGATTAAAATTCACCAGATATAACGGTACCGTGTGCAGTTGCTATTACTGTTGTAATGGCAGAGGATACGGTCTCGCTCGCGGTGGCGCATTGCACGCTACTGCTTTGCCGGCTCCGCTGTGTTCGGTCGCTGCCAGGCGCGCGCGGCACGCAGAAACCCGCCGCGAACTCGGAATTCACTCCGCTTTTGGAGTGGACCCACGGGCCGCGCGAGCGGGCGGGCGACGGCTCGCGTCGGAGGAGAGATAGATTTGGAACCGGCGCGCGCGCCGAATTGCCGTGGTGCGTGGTGGGGATACGATTTGGCAAAGGGCTTATCAGCTTACGTGATGGCGGGCTGCGGCTGGGCGCGGTCGTGCTCCCACTAGCGTGCATGCATCTGCTGATACGATTGGCTAGTAGCTTTGCCGGCAGGCATGGCCAGCAGTAGTAGTACTAATTACGAACGTGTTGTGGGTGTCGGAGGTTTGGAAAGGTAAAAAGGGAGGAGCGTGCACACTTGGGAAGACTACAGTCCTAGGCGATGATCATCAGATGTGCGTGCTCCTGCTCGGGGGCAGGTAATGGCTGTCAGAAAAGAAAAGAAAAGGGAAAAAAGAAACTACGAAAGCGATGTCTCGTGTGCATGTCGAGATCCGATTTTTTTTTTCAACAAGATAAATTATTAGAGTGTGATTAATTATATTTTAAAGAAAATTATAGTAAATTTGTTTTTACAATCAAATAAACATATTTTTATATTTAAAATATATATTAATACATAGTTAATTATACGCTAACAACTTATTTCGTTTTACGTAAATAAAGTATTCTAAAGAACTAACCGGGGCCGGTGTGCCGTTGTGTGTTTGCGACGGTGATAAAAACTCCTTGCCTGTGCCGGTAGAGGGCTTAATTCCCTGTACATACCCAATGGGCCAGGTCGTATGGTGTGATAGTCGACCACACCTGACAAGTTGCTCTTCTTTTTTCGGAGCTAATCATTGTTCGTTTGCTTCAAAAGGAGGAAACCCGCTACTACGGTGGACGACGCTAGCCAGCCGCTGCGCCAGCATGCATCGCCTCCAAAAAAGACAGAGAGAGGAAGAAGGCGAGGGCGGCTAGCTAATGGCCTCCATCGCTCTCTTCTTGCAAATTGACCGATCATAATCACCAACGTTGGAAAAGGAACACCGATCGAGGACCACTGCAACGAGACCAACTGTACATCGTCTCGCTCTCTTTTCCCTTCCTTTCCAGCCACCTTCGGCAGCTACGTAACGGAACGTAATGTAACGTACCCACCGCACGGTTGATGCGTTTTTTTTTCTCTCTTGTGGATGCAACAATCTGCCAGTGTGTAGGACACTTGGCATCCTGAATTCCTGATGGTCTTTGTGTGTACGTAGTTGGGCACTTGGACATACTAACTTGCAGGATCAGTAGGAAGCAGATGAAGCTGCTCAACTCGTGGTTGCCACTTTCTGCATCGTAGGAGCGATCAGCGATGGCCCCCTTCAGGCCGAGAAAAAGCCCAACATAAGATGGGCCATCATCTGCATGAGTAGATTACTTGAATAAAAGTCCACTCCCTCAACTGTCGAGTTTGATTCATAACCCTCAACGGCAAAACCTAGTATAAAACCTCTCTTAACTGTTAAATTAGTTAAAATCACATCAATCTAACTCCCTAAATGCTTTTGATGGAGTTTTTAAAAATTAAAAATATACGAGATCCACATGTAAAACTCATATGTCATTCTCTTTCCTTCCCTCCCCTTTCCTCTTCTTTCCTTCCTCTCCCTCTCCTACCAAGAGGTTGCCGCCTCCGCTCCATCATAGTGCTAGGATGGCACAACGTGGTAGAGAAAGCCACCAGTGGTGGAATAGAGAGAAGAGGGAGGCAACTGTACCAATTTGCTTGAGGAGGCAAAGATCCATCGGATGATGACAACACGGCAAAGCAAGTTAGAGAGGATGACGGTAAGCTCGGGACGACCACCAAGCCACCATCGTCGCACCATGAGCTTGTCTCTATCAACAATTTGATGATCTAGGCCGGAGTCATCTTCCACATCTACCATTCTCACACAATCGATCCCCTTTCTCTCTCATTGAGCTCGAGCTTGCAACAGTGATGAAAATAAGCTTGCATGCTTCTAGATCTCGTGGCATAGTGCGATATGTAGAGTATGAAGCATAAGAGGTCCTTGTGTCGAGGATTACCACTGTCCTTCTATAGGAGGGGGAGGGGGTGTGACATGATCAATAATATACACCGCATGATATGATTGCTTTCTTCAACGTAGTCACCCTCCTACCACATCCTTTGTGTAGTCCTCGATAAAGCTTTGCCATTTTGCCTCGATAAGCTCCAAGAGAAAGGGAGAATAGAGAAGAGAGAGAGGGGAAAAGGAGAGGTCGAGGAGAAAGATAAAGGTTTTTATATGGATTCTATAATATTTTTTTATTATGTTTTAATAAAAATATCACGTAAGCGCTACTGGTTCAGCATACACATAGACGTCAAGTAAGCCTAAACCACTCTTAAAACTGTCTATTGGTTTTAATATTTGGGAGAAGATTGCCAGTTTTGCAGTTGTATGGTAATAATCGTACTCGGCCAATAGTTGGGGGAGCTACAATGAACTTTTTCCTACTTGAATTTTGTTGTACTCCTGGTCTACTGCTATCTGGACTAACGCCCAGATATAGTTAATGTCAGCCCAAAACGAAGCCCATGAGTCTTACTCCGACAGTTATTTTTTTCATCTAAAAAACACTTTGCAGAACTGATCACCTTCTTAACACACTGTAGCGAGATTACTTGCTGACACACAGTTGAGATGGTGTGCCACAACCAAACAACATTCAAAGCATTACTTGCTGGTGCTGCCGGCCGAGCGAAAACGTTTGCACGTTGATACACCCTGACGCACAGTTGAGAAGCGTCCCAAAATCCCCAGCCGCCCGTGCCAGCAACCGTACTATTCAGGTGATGCAAGCAAGTAGTGGAGACGGCAACGACCTCACAAGACTAGACCGCACGAGACAGGGGGCAGCCCACATCTAGTAACGTAACCTAGTAGCTCGCAGTCACTCGCTTTAGGCTACTCACAACGAGAGAAAAAGAACACGGGAGATTCTACCGGAAAAGGGTTTACGGGTGGTGCCATTCCAAGGAAAATCCATTCTACTCACTGCATTGCACGCTCCCATCAAAATGATATGATTGAAAATGGACTGTAGATGGGCCTCTTCCCATGTGGCCTTCCTTCAGTACTACCGGTACCAACCTGAGCACAAGCAAGGACTGATAAGATAACTTCCTCAGGGGAAAAAGGCCATGATTAATAATTACGAGTAATGTAGATGTGGTTGAGCTGACAATACTTGATACTAATCTAAGTATGAACTCAGCAAAGCATCAGTTGCATGCGTGTGTGGTTGTTTCCTAAGATTACTAAGCATCTGGTTTAGGTATAGGGTAGTATTATCTGATAAGCGGGTCTTCCATGAATAGTTTATTCTTGCCGCGTTCTGTTTTCGCATGCCAAAATGTGTCACCCGTGAGCTAACGCCCCATCGATTACACTAGTGGTTAAGATTTGGAGTAACAATGCACCGAAAGGTTGATGGTTCCGAGGAGAGGAGCCCAGTTGTACGATGCTTCTATGTGTGGGAACCACGTGCCAGCTGCAAACAACAACGCAAGCATTAGGTTCTGGGAACATAGGAACAGATAGAGGAGCAACGCCGATCTAGCGACCCTATCAAATTTGTCGGAAATTGAACCGCTTGAACGAAAAATTTAAGCGGGTTTGACGGGTGCAACAAGTTTCAATTTCATTTGTTTTGATAAGTGGCCAGAATGTGTGATGTATCGTGTTTCAATATTTGACGACGAAAGCATTTAATTGTATCTGTGCGTGTCGTCCATCCGTGTTCTGGCATCACACCGGATTAAGCTGTGTGAACAGTGCACTGTAGTAGTAGTGCGTAGGCTGAAACGTACATGGTGGTGCCGAACACTAACTGATCCACATAAATAACCCCATCAAAATATCAAAGTATCAAACTGATGATGAACCGCGCGATTTGTCCTGAACAACGTCATTATCTTTGATTATTTGGCACTGTTCAGTTTTGTCCCTCCAGTAAACCATACACAAAAAATTTCCGAAATTCAGTCTTTGTACTGAAAGATGGTGGTACGTGGACTTGCTTGCCGTCAAGTGGGGTACTTCGTTTGCATTTTCTGATAGGGTGAAATGGTGCAGACATATGAGGTTCGTAATCCGTAGAACCGTACCTTTTCTGCAGGACAAACAAATCGCTCAAATCGAAATATTACGAGGAAAACGCCTAGATCCTAACCAAAACCCTTCCGTTCCAAGCCCCAAAGTCCAAACACGTCCTTTTATGCTTGTGCAATGCATCAGGTTCAGATCACATTTCAAGATTTTTTTTTTCCGGAACTGCCGTGTAGGCACAGTGTGCACACATCTACAAGGGCATTGCAAACGGTTCCTTCTGGTGAATTGGTGAGCATGCTTTGCATGTTTCGTTTTCCTCCATTGTGAGACGAGGCAGCCTTTCAGTCTACGGCCTGCATTGATTCCATGAGTCTGGACTAAGCTTTTTTCTCCGTTCTGGTTGCGACCAATCCCCTTTTTACAGCTTGCCTCGTTTCCACATATCATCTGCACATGACGTGTACCATGTCGGGAACTTCTTGTTTTTGCACAAGTACAGGCAGTGCTTGTCGCGTTGCATGAGAAATGCAGGAATCACAAGCCCCTGTAAAAAAAAAAACAATCCCCTGTCGAGATGGAGGAAACCATAGTACGGAACAGGGAGACTGCACCCCAAAATAAGCTTTCAAGGCATTTCGGCTTAGCATATGCAGGGATAAATTACCTGGCGAGTGGTGAACAGCAGGCAGTAAAACTAGAGGTGAAAAGAAGAGGAAAAAAAGAGCAGGCTAGTCCTCTTGTCGAGCAGCCTGAATGAATGGAGAGGCAAGAAGTGAAAGGAAAAGGAAAGGGAGTGGAGCAATCAGCTTGAAGAGGGGATGAATCGGTTGGTAAGTGGGTGACTCGATGCTTTGATGTGTACTTGAAGGGTAGATTGCATCAGATATCCTCCTTTGTTATTGATGGATGGCCAGCCGAAGCCAGTCTCAACCATTTTCTTTACTGGTCAATTTTGATCGTGTCATCAACTTTTGCTGCAGCCTGCAGGCAGGTACAGCGCCGTATATATATGCATTATTAACCACTTTTACTAACACAAATGGATAACCCTTGTGGATGTGCTCTGTTCTCGTTTTCACCAGAAAGGATAAATGTTAATCTCCGCGCTTCTGAACATGTGAACGACTGTTTCAGCAGGGTTCTGCAGGGTGGTTTGGTGTTGCAACTTTCTGCTGACATCTTTCCTCTTCATTTGCAGTGAGTGGCAGCTGCTAGCAGTAAAACGGATCAAGCTGGGCACATGGCTATCGAAAGCCTGATTCTTGGAGTAATTACTAGTAACCGAAAGAGAGAAGAAAAATGCCCATTCCCTGTCACCTGTGTTGTTCTTGTTCCCGTTGGTGGTCTGTCGACTCTGAAGTCTGAAGCTGCAATTTTTTGCGGTCTTTCAAGTATTAAGCTCTCAACCACCACTACACTGCGCCATGAAGCATGCCTTCGTTCCAAAGTCAGGAACCACGTACCCATCAGGAAGTAGTATCATCTGACCATTCTGTGATCAGTAGTAGCAGCAGTAGTAATCTGTTGTTAATGGCAAGCGGCAACATGGGTGGGTATGTCTTGGGGAAAACAAGATAACCTAGAAAAGAAAAGGTTGGTCTCCACACGCCATTGCTCTAAGTACATTTCATGGGACGAGATGTTTTGAGGAGGAAAGAATCATGTGGCTAAAGATGTTAGCTAGGTGTGGTTTTGTGAGGTTTCCTTTCGTAGTTGTAGTTTTGTGACATTCGAGTAAAGAATTAAAGTTGTCTTTGGCAATTGGTTTTGTGGAATCGCTCATATTTAGCGGCATGAAACATCTCTTGGATTGCCAACAAAAGGTAACCCTTTCCCCAAACTGTTGTGTAGTACAGCTAAATTCGAGAAAAGGCTTGTCTTTGACAATTAAAACACAAGGCTACAAAAGTTTATGAAACGTATATTGGTTTATGTTCCACATGCTGAGTTAGGCTCGCAACAGCCAACAAAACGCAACGCTTTCTCAAATATTGTAGCAGTACTACGTTACGTCTCAATTAGCTGGCCTCGGCAGTTAATTTCGCGGGAATCCATTGGTCCAACGCCGTGCCCTTTTTGTGTGCTGCGAAAGCAACACGATTCGATGTGCACTGCCAAATACGGAAAGCATTCACATCTAAATTAACCAGTCAGCTAAGAGTTGCTTCAACAAATAATTGAGGCCACTCGAGTAATGTATCACTGTGCACCCTTCATTCCATCTCAATGAGTTTGGAAGTTTAATTCATGGCACCGTTCTTGTGGCTGCTCATTATGTTCCTGCAGGCGTTTCTGATCAGTACAGAGGTTATTGCGAATGCAGCGGTATGAACTGAAGATTTTTCAGGCTGTCTAAGCCGTAGTAGCCCAGTAGCTCATGGGGTACGTACGTTTCGGTAGCCTGACGTAAGTGACACGAAAAGGCAAGGACTACTTGACTGTTGCCAATGCAACTTCTATTGCCTCCTTAATTTCACTAGGCTCCAGAAGGGTGAGGCTAGACTCTCGTGCCAAACAAAACACCCATGTGGCTCGCCTGCAGCCATCATCAAGAATCGACCTTCCTCTGCAGCGTCATCATGAGGGACCAAACCCCCGTCAATTTGTACTTATAGTTAACTAGAGTACTAATGAATATAATATAATAATACTGCAGTACTAAGTTGGGTTTGTAACTGATTTTTTTCTATTTTACTTGGCTTTTTTTATAATGTTAAACGGTATAGTTTTTTAAAACATATTATATATTATATATAGAAGTCCATCAACTTAACTTTCTATAAAATTTTAATAATTTTATTATTTATATTATTAAATAACTATTAAAAAATAGATAATCTTTTATCTGATATTGCATTTTGTTCATCCAACTTATGTAGTGGTCGAACCCTTGTGTGGGCAGAAAGATGGCCACGATAGCCCAAAGTGAGCTCCGGAGTTAACAATACTTGCAACTTGCCCAAAACGCTCAGTGGACCATTTTGTTGTTTAATGCAACTTTGGCGCTTTGCTTCCCCTAATGGTATGCACAAATCTAATACTAATACACAGTATAACAACTGTGCAAAGAACGGCGCCGTTTTTATACCATTATCTCGGTGCGGCATCAGCAAAGCTAGGCTACTTGCGTTTTTTTTATATCGCCGTCGATCAAGCAGTAGGTTATAGAGATGCCTTTGTCAGGGATTAGTTGATGCAAAGACAGCAGAGTGTGGGAAGCATCCAAATTAAGGAAGGTGTAGCTGCCCAACCGTGATTGGTTCTCCTTCGGTGTCCCTCCGTGCGTCGGATGCATCACGTCACGCATCCGACGGCTGCAGGGGCAAGGTAGGATTTCGCCTCGGTCGCCTACGCACGGAACGGGAAAGGCTACCCAAACTAGATCTGTGCTGTTGCGGGATAACCAATCCCCAAAGACCCCGTTCGGTCAAAGTCGCTGTTCTTCCCATCACACCACCGTGTTCCCTTCCTCCTCCGTTGTAAGACTATAAAATTTGATAAAATCGATATGTATTTTAGGCTCCTGGGTCAACAAATACGACAATAAACACTTAGTGTTTGATTGATTGCATCATGATACCTAAAGCATGACTGATTCTAGAAGATAGCTGGTGATGCATCAATGACACAAGCGTGTTAATTATATCCTTGAGGCCATGTTAAAGACAAACAAGAATTGGGATACTTATTCATAAGCCAAACACATTGGATAGATGCAGGCAGGGCTTCTCGCTCATACCTATGTGTGCAACCTCATATCAACAGGTATAACCTCTTGATGGCATCACTACTCGGCACTCCATGTACGCCCATCACTCCTAGTTATACTCTCCTTCGACATTCGCATCATTTAACTAGATGCCAACGAGTGGTAAGAAGCTTGTCGGATTAGACACCACGATGATAGCAAGTCATTGACCAAAATGACAAGGTGCCAAATCTAGACAGGTGTTTCCTCTCTATAAGTGCCTCCTCCCTCTAGATTTGGATAAGGGGTGAAGTTGATAAGTTGTTGTCTCCACTTCATCTGTCATTTGTTGACGCCTATTCTTTTCTCACTGTCGTTCTGTCTTCTTCATCGATGGCCAGTGGCCACAATCACCCCTATCGCCTTCTTCTCCACCGAGCTGCCAAACTGTTTGATTCTAGTGACCACAAGATTGAAGCATCAAATCTAGCAACCTAGATCCAACGAACACAAAATCTTGCTACTAAAACACCAGTGAGAAAAGGGAGAGTCGACGGTAGTAGGCAGAGGGATGAATTGATGATGATGAGTGCAGTGGTTTATCCCCTTTCTCTTTTTTCTGTTTTATGTAAATATAGTTAGAATAGAGAATATTATAATTTGCTAATATTTTATATATAGATGTCGAGGGGTAACATTACCAACCAAGGTAAAGCGGTAACTTAACTCCAAGTTTGTACAACTAACCAAACAAATCTCTTAGATACAAGCATTCACATAGAACTAAGCAAACACCATCTTAAACGATCTAGGCTTAACAAATAAAAGCAACCAAACAGCCACCATTGTATACTCACATCATGCTGGATGAGACATGATCTAGATTGAGAACATTAGAGCAACCAATCAAACTGTTATTTATTAGACTTATTGAGCTAGTATAAGTTGTGACAACGCTCAGTAAACTGTCAAACTTTTAGGAAAACTTATTCAAATTTTATTGGGTTTCATCAAAAATCAAACGGTGATTACAATCATCAACAAAAATACTTAAGAGCGGTATTCCGTAACAATATCGTTGTGTAAACCTTCTTGGATCTATCTTTGCGGTCCTCCTACCACCACTTCAAAAATGGTTTTTTAGGTGAGAGCAAAATATTTTTGCGCGTCACATGCGAAGAAGTTTGTCTGGACTCAGAGCAACACATATCGTCTGTAAAAATGTATTTTTGCAGATGTCTGAATATGTGTCACCTATAAAAATAAATCTTTGCAGCCGGCTTATGTTATCAGTCACATGTAAAAACGGATGAATTTTTACAAGTGACATATACTATCAGTCGCCTACAAGGATATATTTGATCTGCTATATAACTTCTTTCTCACATAGCCTCTCTTAGGTTTGGTGGACATCTTTTCATTATCTTTGGTAAGTTTATTTTCTAATTTTAAGCATTGGTTTGAAAGGAATAAAAAGAAATGATGATTCATAAATTCATATTACAATTTTAGGTCAAACTTAGCGCATTTTTTTCAAATCCTTCTTTAGTGGTGTTTTCTCACCCAATGATTATAAATTTTATTATAATTATTGCCTCTAATGGTAGATCAAGGTGAATGGGTCTTTGTAGATATAGTTTGGAGAGATAAAACCTAAGTTAGTCTCTCTTGTTTTTTTAAAAATAAAATTACTTATTTTTCTCTATATTACTTTGCAATTTCCTTCTTTTAGTATCTTTTGTGTATGAAGGAAATAAAAAAGTTGATTATTCAAAAAATGTTATATTCAAAATTTTTTTAAAAATAATTCATAATTAAAATAAAGGAAAATATTGTTTAAATTATTTGCAAAATTACATATTATATTGTAGGTTGTATTTATAGATGGACAATCATAAATATATGTACGGGATGCTAAGATTTTAATGATCATTTATCAACAAGTTGTCCAAATTCATTAAAAAATATGAAGAATCATGCTATGAGTTGGATATATTTTGAACTGCAATAATAAGAAAGCATGAAAAAAATAAAAGTTGTGAAGTTTCGTTTGGTTTGGCCTGGGTTTAATATGGGCTATAGAGTTCGGTATAAACATGACAATACATTTGAAATTAAAAGTAACGTCGTGAAAGAACCTGATGTCAGCCCACAGGGTGATATTCTTAAATTTATTCATGATGGTTCTACTATTATGATAGATAATAATGAACATATAATAGTGGATGATACTGTTATCAAAATAGACGAGATGCTCTGGCACGCTGAATAAGAAGTCATAATAGTATCGACGAGAGGTTTATATAATTTTAAGATATTACGGAAGACAACAAATCAATTATTATACGATAAGTCAAAGGGTTGTGACATTGTCTTCTTCGTAATTCGTAACATATAACAAACTAACATATATTATTTTTATATCATTTTTTAATATAATTATATGTACACATATAATAAAATAACATATATTATTTTTAAATGTGCCACAATTAACCATCATATAGTATTATGCGGTTATTATGTTTGACACTACTTCAAGTACCAACTGGCGTTATTATAGCAAATCTAAAAATATAAGCTAATATACATGCTTAAAGATTCTACATTATTAAATAGTTAACTATATTTTTAATATGACACGTGTTCGCAATGTCAATAATCAATAATAGAGATAAAATACTTGATAACAAATAAATTAAAAACATGATGCGTGACCTATATTATTTTATTCACCATGAGATTTCCTACGTTTGCTGAGAATTCTTCGATAAAGAAAGGCTCCTCGCACATCTAGAGAGCTATAAAGACTTAATATAGTATATCATTCTAAAAAACTATAATTTAACTGTTATAAAAACTAAATAATTTAAGTGTTCGTAGTATATGTATATATATTAATTAAATTAAGTATTTTGATTTAATATATATAATATGTCCGGTTATATGCATGAATGCATAATAATTTAGAATAAATTTTATATAAAATTTATGATAAATTTTAGATATGAATTTTAGTTAATAGATGTTTTTTTTACAGTCGGTTAGCCCTCTGTATCAACTGTAGAGATTATTTTTACAAACGGTGAACTAGCAGCGTATAAAAAAAAAGACTATTATCACCCTTAATAAAAAAATGTTTTTTTTTGACTAGTGTGTTCTTAGAGCAGGGGCGGCTGAGCCACGTGCATATTGCATGCATGTAAAAGCTTTGGTTTGGCTTGGAAACCGATCCCAATCTGGGGCAACCTATGGACGATCGAGGCAGTAGCCATCCAGGAGAAGTGGACCTCGCGGCCACGGACTCGTAGTTGGAGTCGGGGAGACGTCACTGTAGCGTGAGACTACTCTACCCGGCCCTCCCAAAGCTACTGCTCCTACATACTAGTATACAGCTATAAGGTAGAGCTTGGTCCAATGGACCAACTCGACATGCAGGCATAAACTATGGTTTCCTTATTCGCGTGTACTGCTACTCACTAGGACTACTTTACCTTTACAACTACTGTCTTACTGTTGTTCTCTTCCCTGCTCCCAAGTAAACACATGCAAATGTGCACGACGACTGATTATATATGCCACACACAGAGAGAGAGAGAGAGAGAGAGACGTGATTACGTGAACCATGCAGGGAAAACCACACAGTTATATGGAGTAAACCAAGTTTTCATAGCATGTTACTAGCCGTACGGAACTTCGTTGTTCATCAATTTTAGACGTGTTTATGTGTCAAAATGGTCTCACAATGACCATGTGGTGGAGAACAAAACTTCGCAAGGTGATCAACGAAGTGAGATTCAATCAAATTATAATCCAGTTCAGAATCCAAACTACTCCATCTTTTTTCCTTTGTGGCCTATATAGCTAGCCAGCACGTAGGTAGTGTTCCAACCTGAGTAAGGAAGATAAAGAAGAAGTAAGCTTATACAAAATAAGAAAACTATTAATATATAATTAATTAAGTTTTAATTATTATAAATTTAAAAATAGATTTATTTGATATTTTAAATTAACTTCTACATAAAAATATTTTATACAACACATATCATTTAAAACATGTAAGCGAATATCGAGAAAAAAAACCTGTACGAAGAAAGGGCTTACTCCTACCTCCTGGTCAACAA
Organism: Oryza coarctata; assembly: GCA_030770085.1. Lineage (NCBI taxonomy): Eukaryota > Viridiplantae > Streptophyta > Magnoliopsida > Poales > Poaceae > Oryza > Oryza coarctata. The sequence goes on from CM061468.1 coordinate 20,762,239, forward strand.
CAGAGAGGTAATGGGCACTATTGTTCAGTCCTGTGCTTGCTGCACATGCATATGTATATCTCGTGTCTTTAAAGCATATATAGCTGCGTTTGTAGCAGACCTTTTAAACATTTATAGGGGAGAATATTCGTACTGAAGATAACTTTCTTAGTACGGCGTGTACAGCGCCAACACGAACGCCGAGTCGTCTCGCTCCATGCCAATCTCGATCAATCACGATAGTTAACTTTGTAAGGGACTTATTGAAGAGTCAACACCTCTGCATACGTGCATGGCTGAGAAGGATGAGTTCATCTTTTGTATATGGATTCCTACAAAAGTGCGAAATTTAACTTTGTTGTTTGTTGTTGTCCAGTGACGGATTCAGCGTGGAGACTGTAGGGACTCTAGCGCCCTATCCATTGGATCTCCATGGAGAGAGAGAGTAAGGAGAGAGGGCAACCCGGGGTGGAGGAAGATGAAGGCAATGAGATCTCCTTTAACCTTAAGTTGCATCCGTCTCTGCTGTTGATTTGTGTAGAAGAGTAAAATGCAATGGTAGGGAACTCAAAATGTGACAAGAGTGATGATGGAGGTGGCTGAATTGGATGAAACATTGTGCTTTGACAGATCTAGATTTTAGAAGTTTTGGAGTCAAACTGCAATTTTGATAATTTTATAGGCATAAATAACAACATCCACAACTATGTGTAAGTACTGTCAATACATTAAACTTAAAAAATATCGAGCTTGCCATGTTCCCACCATCTACATATTGCAGTCGTTGTCGTTCGGTTCGTAGCTAGAAATTAAAGAGAGAAAGTAGTATATGTCATGAACAGAGTGGCAATTAAGTTGTGCCCCCTGTCGGTTTCACTGTTATGTGATCTATAACGCAAGGTGTTATTGGTCATGATAGGTTACATTCATCCTAGGAAAATTACATACGCAAACAAAGAAATGCTGGAACACCAAGATGCGCAGTTCACATGATGAAACCAAATTCTTGTACACCTGGAATAAACTTCTATATTTCCAAGGCCAAAAAGATGCTGCGGCACATAAAAATGGTGTATGTTGTAAGCAAGAAAATGGAGCAAATAGTAGGAATAATTGACAAGCATCAGAAGCGTATCCTGAACTTTTATTCGGACGTGCTATTTGCAGTATACTAGACAAGAAAATTCACCACTTAATCCAAAAAAAAAAGGAGGGGTGGGGTGGGGGGACCAATCCCTCACGGCGTATCAATCTTGTCTCTCCATTAATCAAGTGCAGGATTGTGCAAGACAATGGTGGGAGGACCGGGCTATCACTTTGCCTTTCGAAAATGACATTGAGATAGAAAGCTAGATAGCCGATCTCTTCAAATTTCTCCAATTAATTGTGAAGAATATCCTCTCAAATTTGTGACTGGGGGATTCTGACTTCACCGTTCAGTCCGAGGTTGATTTAACGTCTCAGACCTTGTACGACAACAAGTCCATAGGTGATAAATTACAACCTGTAGCTAAGAATATATATACTACTACGGATAAATATTTTAGAAATTTTGCTAAAAAACACTCCTTATGTGAAATATGCTTGGTTTGTAGATGGAACAACTCAAAGAATGAGTGCATATATATGTCATGGCTTTCACATTGGAGAGCGATGTGATAATAAATACCTCTCAATATTTATAACATTTAAAATGTATATAAAAATATAATTACTTATACATCATTTATAACTACTACTTGCTCCTTTAATCACTTCTTATTGAAATTTATTCTCATTTTATCCCTAATGATAGCTACCCACCTCAATCACCCCTCATTAATTAGGGATGTTAAATTATTTTTAATCAATCTTAATCTCTGTTAAACAAATTATGAATATTTAAATTTTAAACCAAATACTCAGAGACAGACACTGTTTACACCCATGACTATAGCCATCAGATATTCAGATACCGACTAAAACCAATGAGATCCAAAGTCTAACACACTGTTGGATAGATTAGAAGTTACCGTCATACGTCCTTCTCCAAAGTCTACAGGCGAGAAAACTAGAACCAAGTACCGTCCAGGTACCAACACTAGAGTTTGGATTTTGGAGCTGTAACGCCAGATACACAGCCACAAAAGTGCGCCTGGTTGACATGAGTAGCAGTACAGTAATTTTCTTGTTTAATTTCCACGCTAATTAAGCGATCATACATGTATGAGCCCAAACAAGTTTTGCCCATAGGAGATGGCTACTAGTGTTAGCTAAGGGTCATTTTCTTGATCGCTGACCGCTCACCTTCCAGGTCGTCTCGTCGCTCTTGAGAAGCATTTGGAATTATGGGTGATGCCTTTGATGGTTCATGCCACAGACTATGGCGTTGTAGATCAGTAGATGCAATGTAGCTGTGACTGCTGGGGAACATATGGAACTGGTTGTGCATGTAAAGATCAAAATTTCTCCGGTGAGAGCAAGGACGTTTGGTGGTTCAAGCCAGACTCCCAAGTATAGGTTGGAATTAACGTGGATGTGTGTCCCAGAATTATCGTTATTTGTGAAATAGATAGCCAAATTATAAAATATTTTTTATGATGATTTCAATTTCAATTTTAATTTAGAATTCATATCTCCCGGACCAAATTGGTTTTTCAGAACCCCTTCCGGACCAAATTGGTTTTTCAGAACCCTACTCCGAAGGGCTAGTTCTACGACGTTATAAGGAGATATCTCCGGCCGTCTAGCCGGTTGCTTCAGCTTGGTGCCTTTGATACTGAGATACTCCGACTAGATAGGTTGTTGGATTGTCGGTCACAGGGCAGTAGATGTCAGAATGTCAAGTACCATGGCAGGTGGCAGCGTAGTGACTAGGTGTTCTTGACTGAGAGATCGAGAAGGCATCCCCGGTAACAAGAAATGAAAGATGGAAAGAGGCCTAGATATGCACGTACGTACCCAGTCTAGCAAAGATGCTGGGTACTGCTCTGGTAAATATTTACTAGTACTATCACTCTCCAAGTTATTAATTTTTTATGAAAATTTAATTCTTATTTTTCACTAGATGTGAAGTTTGTCCGAGCATACCTGACCTCGCACTACATCCGTGCAATGATCATATTTACTCACTATTTATCAGGTGTTAAAAATGATGTCAAACAAGGATTTGGAAACCAGTTTTCACCGAAAATGAGAGCTAATAAATATGACAGTAGCTGCTCGGTCATATCAAATCCTTGTTTATCAGACTTATCAAGTTGATACGAATCAAGAAACAGTTTGATTTATTATGTATTTCGCAAGAAAAAAACCATACGATAAACCCTGTATGAAATAAAGACCGAGCTTGAGCTACCGTTATACATACTCTATTAAAAATAAATTCCTGGCTATAAATATATATAGGATTATTTTTAGAGATTTGTAGATAAAAATTCATTTTTTTACTGATGGTGTAGAATATATGCATCCAAATGGTAAGAATACATGTGACAAGACCATGCGGCCGGCTGCTGCGGTGGAGCCCTGCGGCCACAGACCCAGTTGATAAGGACAGTAAAGTGAAGTAGGTATGGCAATTTTACTTATGTGTCTGGATATCAGTGGATATCTCGTCCGATGGATATGGACATGTGCTTAATATAGCTGACTGCCACTCGAGAATCTAATAGACAATGGATGAGTTTTATTTTTTAACCGTACATAATCTATATTCGACCATATATATATATATGTATAAACTGATTTTGCCTATGGATTTATCTCTCATGCAATCATACACTCATTTTAGGTCCATTTAGCTCATATAGCAAGAAGACATATATATATATATATATATATATATATATATAATATACACTACTACTACTCCAGAAACCTAAAAAAAATCCCTATTCTCATTGTGTTACTGCCGTGGTTAATGACGCTGGATAGCAGGCGACGATGAGGCTAGCGATGGTGCGAGTGCTAGCGGCAACGGTGGACAGTGCGGTGGCTGCAAGCGACGACGCAACTAGACAACGGCAGGAGCAGCATGGTCGGCAGCTGAACGTGTTTGATTTTTAAAAATTCTAGTGAGTACCAACTGGATGCTTGGGCGCCCGCCGGGCATAGATCTAAACATGGATCCCTGCTCGCCAAGCCTCCCAGGCATGGGTCGGGCATGAGTTGGGCACGTTCCTCCTCTACCCACACTTGGCCCGATGGCCTCGTGCTGCCACCAAAAAGAGAAGAGGAGAGAAGAGAAGACAAGCAGAAGCCAGCCGGGGGCAATCGAATCAAATCTGCCCAGGATCAGTGTCCCGTTCGGTCGGCTAAGGTTGCCCACTAATAAAAACATGTGTAATCTATCTATTGCGACGTGCTTACACTTCCGGAGAAACGCCACCCGATGACGACGCTGTGCGGCTCTGTTAAATAAAAAATGATGAAAAATTAATTTAATTAAAATTAGTAAAAATGGTTTATATTAAAGTTGAAAATTACTTTATATTATTATTGATTAATTAGTTTATATTAAAATTATTTATAAAAAGTGCGGGAAGTGTGTGTAAATTGACAGTTGTAAAAATTTCTGCTCAAGAATGTTTTTTTCTTATTTGCGTGTAGTTATTAAATATGGAAAATAGATAAAAAAATCGCTCAAAAATTTCTAGAAATTTTAGACAAAAATTAAGAAATTAATTCACAATTTACTATAGTGACAAATTGAAATTACGAGCAGCCTGAATGAGATGCGCCCTAGTTAAAAAGTGCGCTAAAGATGATACGTAAACGATCTGGTGTGGGCTAAAGGAGACTGAAAGTATCTAGGCTAGCAAGTGGCTAACTTAGTAGACAGGCTAAAAAAGTTAGCAGGCCGGTAGAATTGGCCAACGGCAAAAAACCGACCCAGCAACATGGGCACGCGTGCAACAAAAGAGAGCAAGTTTGATAGGTGGGCTAACCCTCTCAGGGAGCATAGGCGCAAGGACACGCGGTGACGTAGCGGGTGACAGGTAGACTGCTTATCAGTGAGCACAGGCGTGGGTGCACGGTAGCGTTGCGGTTGATAGTTGAGACCAGAGATGTAGAGCGCGGATAAGCGCAAGAGATTTGTAGGTGATATGTCGTAATCGGATTGGTGCAGAGGCGATAGAATAGTATTTAAGTGATATTCTACGTGGAAACATATCGAACTATGTGGTGTTCGGTATAACCAATGATATGATGCTATTTAGAGTGTTAGACTCGAATTCAACCAGTGAGAAAAAAGAGAGCAGTAGTTATGAAATATGAAGATTAGTTAGCATTTTATCTTTAAGATTTTTTTTATAAATAGAGGGAAGATATTATGGATTAATAAAAAAATTGAGAGTTGTTTTTATAACCAGGTAAAATTTATATGAAATTAGCGTGGTAATTAGCCTTTATTTTTTCATACTAGTGATTGATTTTATATTAATTTAATTTATTTATTTTTATTTAAAATTTGTGCAATTATTTTTGATGTCACATTGTTAATTAATTAGGATTTAATTAATTTTGTTTCGAGAGATATAAAATCGATTGAGGTGAATTTAATTGGATTTGTTTGAAAAAAAATTCTAGTTTATTCTAGTTCAATCTAAATTACAGATGTACGATAGTGATAAAACAATTGTATATCTATATTAAAAATATGGTTTTTCAGTTTTTATAGGTCAAAAATTGTTAAATTTTATTTTTTTAGTCGATCCTGCATCCTCGCGTCCGTCCGCGCACGCTCGCGGCTTTTATAAGCGCGCTCCACCACGCCTTCGCCTTTCGTTCTCCCTCCTCCTCTCCCAACCCCTCGGGCGGCAGCAGCGGCAGCCAGCAGTGTGCTGGCCAAAAGACGCAGCAGCAGCAAGCAAGGCTTTTCCCGTCCTCTGCTCTTCTCGTAGGTTAGCAGCGGCTTTGCCAACGAGATAGATAGGCAAAAGAGAAAGTACTTGCATAGCCCAACAAGGCAGCACAGCTGCTGGCAGCTGCCCCTTCTTTCTTTTCTGCTTCTTGCTTGCTCTATTCTATTTCTCTCCTTTTCTTCCGTTCTTCTATTTTCTCCGGTGCAAGACCCAACAAGGTGAGGCAGGGAGGGACGACGGAGGAAGCGAGAGGCATCATCCGACCAAGGGACGACGCCGGCCGGCCATGTGGGACCTCAATGACTCGCCGGCAGCCGAGGGGGCGCCGCCGCCGCTGTCGCCGTCCGCCGACGACTCCGGCGCGTCCTCGTCCTCGGCCGCCGCCGTGGTTGAGATACCCGACGACGACGACGACGACTCCGCCGCCGCCGCCGGAGCCGTTGTCACGCGGCAGTTCTTCCCTCCGGTCGTCCCGGGCGACCCCGCCCCCGGGACGAACGCGCGCGCCGGGTGGCTCCGCCTGACCGGAGCCGCGCCGCCGGCTTCTGCCGCGGGCGCCCCGGCGGCGGCGGCGTCCAAGAAGAGCCGGCGCGGGCCGCGTTCCCGCAGCTCGCAGTACCGCGGCGTCACGTTCTACCGCCGCACCGGGCGGTGGGAGTCGCACATATGGTAGGCCGCCCCTCGTCTCCTTCTGCTCGTTCTTTCCATTTTCGAGAGCTCAACGGCGGAGAGAGAGGAAGGGGGAGCAAAAGAAGAGCAGCATGGATGTGTTTGGTATTGGATTCGTCTTGTTTTGGGCATTTCTTGCTTCTTCTCCTTTTACCTTTCATAGCAACATCTTATCAAAGTTATTCTTGCCATATTCTCTCCTCTCTCTCTCTCTCTCTCTCTCTCTTTCTTCACTCGCCTTCTTCCTGTCTTCTCTCTCTCCTCTTCACCCCTTCAATCCTTTTGTGCAATGCAGGGATTGTGGCAAGCAGGTCTATTTGGGTAAGTTTCATTCATGTCCCTCTTGTCCATACCCATACCTGGGAACTGGTACACGCGGCCTTCACCACTGGCTCGCCAATTGGAGGCGTTTTCTATTGCGCGGTTTCGATTCCTCACAATGGCGTGGCTTTGTGATGACTGAATTGCAGGCGGATTTGACACCGCTCATGCGGCGGCTCGGTAAGTCTCAATTCAATTCCTCGTCTTCCTCCGCTGACTATTGTTTCCTGCTCGCCCAATCGAATCCGCCGCTGTCAAATTCCAATATTTTTTTACCTTTCCCAATCGCAGGGCGTACGATCGGGCGGCGATCAAGTTCCGCGGTGTGGAGGCCGACATCAATTTCCGCTTGGAGGATTACGACGATGATATGAAGCAGGTGAGAGCGATCGATTATTGGCTGCTCTGCTCTTTCTTTTAATTATTTGCCACAGTTTCGACAGATCATACCACTGTAGCTGCAAGATTAACGAGAGATTATTATTGCAGATGAGCAATCTGACCAAGGAGGAGTTCGTCCACGTGCTCCGGCGGCAGAGCACGGGGTTTCCCCGGGGAAGCTCCAAGTACAGGGGCGTGACGCTCCACAAGTGCGGGAGATGGGAGGCTCGGATGGGGCAATTCCTGGGCAAGAAGTATCACCTCATCGATCACCACCACGGCCTCGCGTTTCTTCTTCTTCCTCCGTTCGATCTTGGCCAATCTCTCCTCATCATCTTGTGGTTTTGGTTCAACTGCAGGTACGTCTACTTGGGACTGTTCGACACGGAGGAGGAAGCTGCCAGGTAAAATTATTGGGCCGCACTGTTGTTAAGTGCCTGCACCGTTGCAAGTTTACGCTCTGGGTTAGATGGGCGAGCAATGATGTGATTGATGTTCCTTGTCTCTTGACTCGACGGCCAGGGCGTACGACCGGGCTGCCATCAAGTGCAATGGCAAGGATGCGGTGACGAACTTCGATCCGAGTATTTACGCCGGGGAGTTCGAGCCGGCGGGTGGGTGTGATAACTGCTCATGATAGTGTTTTGTTTAGTAGCCACAGTGTTAGCTTCCGTTGTGACTGCTCTCATCTGGACAAAATCTGTCACTGCGCAGCAGCAGCGGCAACGGGTGACGCCGCCGAGCATAACCTGGACCTGTCGCTGGGGAGCTCGGCGGGCTCCAAAAGGGGCAACCTTGACGGCGGCGGGGACGACGAGAGCGCCGGCGGTGGCGCGGGGTCGGACCAGCGCGTCCCTATGGCGTTCGACCTTGACTGGCAAACGGCGGCGGCGCGGAGCACCAAAGCAAAGGTAGCGAGCGATTTGGCCTTGCTTTCCGCATCAGCCGTTGTCTTCAGAAATACTAAAACAGCTTAAAAATTCCTCATTTTCTTCTACTTAGTTCGACCAGAACTCATTGCATCCCCAGATGCCCCCGGTCCTGCAAGTCTCCCACCAGCCTTTCAGTCCCAGGCATCACCAAGTGGGTAGCACTATACAACTCTACTTGCTGCAGAATTTCTTGTTGCTGCGCATGCATTTGATTTCACCGGTATCCGCGAACTGATGAATTCTTGTCTGTGCTGCTGCTAGTTCGTGAGCAATGGCGATCCGGGGACAGCGGGAGGACTGTCTCTGACGATCGGCGCAGGCGTGGGCGAGCACTGGCCTCCCCAGCAGCAGCAGGGATGGGGCAACGCCGGCGGCACGAGCTGGCCGCTGCCGCCGCACCCGGCGCCGCCGCCGACAAACGCCGCCGCAACCGCTACGGCAGCTGCAGCATCATCACGATTCCCACCCTACATTGCAACGCAAGCCTCAAGCTGGCTGCAGAAGAATGGGTTCCATTCCCTGACCCGACCCACCTAAGGTGATCAAGAATTCAAGATCACCGTATTCTTCGTCTCATCATCGATCATTGCAAAGATCGATCGATGGAGAGGTGTTGTGTCACTGACGCAGGGAAACTCAATGCTACTACCATCCAGAACAACTGGATGCTATTCTTTTGCTCTGCTTTTTTTCCCCTTTCTTTCTTGCTTCTTCTTCTGTTTCTTTATTGGGCCAGCGAGATATTTGATCATGAATGGGACTCAAGTGGGCATCATGTAAATGAGTAGTTCCCTAGAAGGCGAGAGAGATTGGCTAAGCGTCGCCTCAGGCAGTGTATCTTTTGCCGTTTCTCCCGCTCTCTTTCTTTTCTTTCACCATGGCCAACAAGGATGTCTTTGGGCGTCAACATCAACAGCTCATTTTGTGCGGTCTCATGTTGCGTCATTCACTGCATGATAACCGCGATTCGGGAAATTTTGCTCCGTCCCCCTCCACTTGGCCAACAACATAAAACCAGTTATAAAGTAAATAAAGGTAGAGCGATTTATTTTTAAAAAAACTATATAAAAAACTGATATAGTTAAGTTATTAAATCTTAGCTATTAAAAAATAAATTAAGATAATCATCAATAATTGATATTAAAGATATAGCTAAAAAACTAACTTCTGTAAATAATAAGCATCAATTGATTAAATATTTTTTAAATCCTATCAATACTCATAAATAACAAATGCTGAAAAAGACTTTGCCTTTAATCTAAGATATAATCTTGGCCTTTAATCTGATTTTTAGATGTGAAAAAAAATACTATTGATGATGTCACGTTGCCAAACACACGAAGGACCACACAAACCGATCAACGGCATAAAATTTGATGGTCCTGATCGCTTTCCTCCCTGTGCCAAATAATTCACTGTGGTGTGTAATAGAGGATCCTGTGCAACGTAACGTGCCTCTGTCCTCGCTTGTGCACAAGCGGGCACCCACGTGGGCCACATCGTCTGCACTTGTGTCCACATGCCAGGCCACCTCCACCACTAGGTTGACATTGCACCAGCGTGATGCCTCGCACGTGCTAGCTCCTTTGTTGAGCCATCGTCACTCATGAGACTCCGCTCCGCGCATCATGTGATGTTTGTTCTCTCTAAATATTTCTCCATACGGTATAAATTTATCGTGTGTCATGTTATATTTTGATATTTCTGATTTTTATTCAAGAAAAACTATTTGAATAATAACCTATTTATAAAATTTAGATATTTTTAGATTTCTTAAAGAGCGTAACAATATATGGATCTAAAATTCTCTCTAAACATATCTTAGAATCCCTTCCAAGTATTTTTCAAAATTCTCAATTTCAAATATTAAATTCAAATCTATTCAAATATTCAAAATTTACTTTCCAAAATATTCTTTGAAATTCTAAGCCATTGTTTTCCCTCTTTTGGCATGCATGACTTGCTTTTCCCTTCGTGCGGCACAACCCAACGCGACCCACGACCCACTTAGGCTTCTCCCACGCATTGCCTGCTCTCGTGCAGCCGCCGCACGCACCTACGACTTATCATGCTGGCCAACTGGTTGGGCCCACCTAGCGCTTGTGCCATGGACAATTGCCCGACACGCCAAGGAGCCGTCGTCCCCTACCTCCTACGCCTCTCCTATGCTCAATACATGTTTGGTCAAATTTGCCACGAAATGTCGATTGTCGTGTCGCAAGACCATGCCTCTGTGTCGCACCAACAACATCCATCTTGCGCCACCCTTGTCCACTCGTGCAAGCCCGATATGCATGGTTGTTGCCACAGAACACGATCACCGTGCTCGTCGAGCCATATGCCCCACTGACTGTACCGCACTGTCTCCTCGCTGCCTCCTACCAACTCACAACGTGGTTCATCGTGTGATGTCCCTAGCAGTTGCGTCCCCCTCTCTTCCCCTTCTTCGACCAATATCACCATGGTGCCATGCCATGCTCTGCCACCTCGCATCATAACATTACACCATCCATTCTGTCTGGGCCTCAGCTTGCTCGTGAGCTCCCTCTATCCCATCATGTCTCTATCGCCGTGTTGCATGTATCCTCTTTCCCGTGCTCGGCTGGTACTATCATTACGATGCTATCTTGGCATCGTGAGACCTAGCCGCCTTAGCTAGAAGAGCTCGGATTGCGTGCCACCGCCTTTTCAAACTATCACTTAATGCTAGCCCTCGCCAATAAATAGACCGAGGATCCCCCTCTCTCCACTACACTCCCTCGACTCGCTTCAACCTCGACCACCCTCACCGCTTCTCTTTTTCTCTCTCTACCGAGCGTCATTGTCGTCGCTCATTCACTTGGTTCTTCAAGTTAGCTCTCCTCAAATATTTCTCCTACTTGCTTCCTGTCTTCACACCATCTTCAACCAAGTCCAAACCTAGCCACTCCATCACCTAATTGGTCACCGACGGCGACCAAATGACACGCCATCTCCAAAGTTTGCTGTCTCTCGTTGCCAACCACCTCAAGACAAAATCTGAGCCATCCACATTCCTCTCCATCCTCTACTCGATACTCTGATAACCAAGGCTTGTCGGGGAGCACTATCGTTCACCTGGATGCCGTCGAGGTGTGAACCTCTATCCATTAACTTAAAAGAGCATACTTAAAATTTATAAAGTTGAATTAAAAACACCCTGAATCATCAAACAAAACCAAACATCTTTTGTTAATCCTTACATGACATCTTAATTTCCATGACTTTTGAGTATCTCGTGTACTCACTCTTGCTATTATTATCCATATCTAGAAAAACAGTATAACAAAGACTCAACTATGAAGGAGCTCTTTAAGGAGCAAGTGACGTATGAAGATTTTTGAGGTTTCAATCTAGCTCCCAAGCCATACTTATGGGTTTAGGTTGAGTTTTATTTTTATTGTGATCTTTTGTTTGGTGTAGTGTTATAAGCCTGATGTGTATTTGTAGCTGCAAACTATGTATTAGATAAAAATATTTTACTCCTAATTTATTTATTGGTTAATAGGATAGGGGTGTCACAATTTACTCTTGATACACTGTTGATCAATATTGGCCACAACTCAATCTATATTAGATCATGGCATCCTTTTATCACTTTCTATACTTACTAATTTTTCAGCACGAATATAAACCAACACATGTCCTCTAATAAGCATCCTTAAACATCCAGGGTTCTACTGTTCATTTATTATAAATCCTACGGAGTGCTAGCTTTAAGCTACTGTCATGTAATCTATCATCATGAACGGAGACGATCAGATTAACAACAAATGTCAAGTCTTAAGATTTGGCTTGTTGCTTTACAAAAAGTTGCCGAGATGTGGAGGGTATAAAAGTATTTGTTTGACAATTGTTTGTCCTTCTAGATGTTGATCTCAAAGTATTGTTTTTTTTCTATAAGAGATGTTTTATGGTGCTTGGTTTTCCAAATTAAAAAGGACATACTACTGAGTCTGTCATCCTTGAATCAACAGGAATCAGATATGTGGGCCTTGGCTGCTATGCAAGAATCAAACTGTTCCTTGCAGAATCTTCCTAATCTCTTAATTTCATTATGTTGGGTTACTTGCACATATTTAACATCTCGAAGACAACCAAACAGTCATCTGAAATGAATTTGGTGAATTCAAAGCTTGGGTAAATAGCAACCTTCCAAAAAGAAAAAAAAATGAATGTATAGACTCACCACGTACGGTTGGGGCCTGATCATTTGATAGGGTACGGAGCTTTAGGTTGCTGTTACTTCTTGCGAAAACAAAATGTTATCATGAGATTTTCCTGAATAGAAAAGATAGATTTAGGAATAAGCAGATGCATGTATCTCTTTTTTTCACTCGCTTTTTTTATATCCTTGGAGATAGCTTAAAAATGTGTTGCCTATGCACCTCCCTGAAAAAGAATAGAAGAGAATAGTGGGGGGGGGGGGGGGGCATCCAGGGGGGCGTAACATTTTGCTAGAGAAAAGGGATTCCTTGTTTCTAATTTGGGCAATGCAATAATTGAATGTGGGGCGGGGTGAGAGATAGAGAGAGAGAGAGGGAGTGAAGTGCAGTGCAGGGCAGCATCCAGCTCCAGCAGCAGCCAGGGAGCAGGGCGAAGCATGTGTATGCATCCGACTGGTTCGCAAAAGCGACGCTGGGCCACTGGGCCATGAGTGACCATGAGAGCCAAGCCAACCTCGCGGTAAAAGGCCGTAGCTGCTAATGGAAAAAAAATGAGTTTAATGTGGTCTGATCCGATGCCATGTCACTCTCCACGGCCCTCCGAATCAGTTCGCCTGACCGGAGCTAGCTTAAGCTATCGCTGCTGCCTCTCACCGGCAACCAACCAGCAACTCCTTGGGCGTTTCAGTCTCCTGTGACCCATTATTGCAAGCACCAGATCCCATCAGACGATCGGTCTCTTTCTCCTCTTCATCCACCTGTTTCTCGTTCAGGGCTTGGCCATGGTTCTTGGGCGCAGTGGATGGGCAGGGAAAACGTTTGTCAGAAATCGTTTTGGTGCGCGTTCTAGATTGCTTGTGTATTGAAACAGGGTGTCCTCCTGATGGATCCCTTGAGTTTCCGTGCCATGGACTCCTACATGTTTGTGGTAATCTATGAAAAAAATTGCAATGCGAGCGGTGGTTCAGCCGGCTGCTAGCCAGATACACATGATAAGGACAGGGCGGGATTAATTGGCAGCGAGTTCAGCATCATTCTTAGTAAGTAGGGACGTAGCACGTCGTCTAACCGAAGCAACCATCAGGACTAAGTCTTCATGACTTGTTTACAAGTGTTGTAGCTTTTCCGGTGTAAGATAGCTCCTGGCCAGCTCGCGAGGGTGTGCGATCGATGCACATGTGCATTCTACATTTCTACCAGCCACTATGACTGTTGTGCAATAGCACGGGGAAAGAAGGTTTTCTTCTTGTCCCCTTGCGACTCCCGGACCTGCATGCAGCTAGAAAACGATCGATGGCATATGCATCGGCTGGCTCTCAATTAATATGTGGCTATAAGAATGCCGTGCAAAATGTTCGTGATATATCCGCGAACAAACTCCTGTACTATATCACATTGAGGCCCACATGATCCATGAGCTTATCCTGACTAAGCTCCTGCCAAAAACAACAGACGAGACTATGCAGCCGATAACACAATGCCCTGCAGGATCGAAGCAAGTGCCCCGAAGGCGTGGGGTCTCGGCGCGGCCGGCCGTACTTGGTTTTCACGGGACGAGCTGAACCCCGATGGATGGCGCCCACGTGCGGGGTCACTAGCGAGAGACGATGAGCAGCTGCAAGCGCGCGCACTGTGCTGCGGCGCAGCCCCTAGCCTCTCCCCGCCAAAAAAAGGCTCGCTCTCCCGCGCATGATCGATGGGTCGGGCGCTCCAAAGAGTAGTGAAGTTTTTTACCCCGCGCGGCTGCTGCGTGGTACTGTGCACGTAGGGTCCCAGCGTGCGAGCGGAAATATCAAGTTAGGCGGAGCTGATCGATCGATTCGTACGTCAGCAGCTGAAGCCATGTCTGCGCATACACGCGCGAGACCAACAACGACTGGTCGATGTGTGCTTGTGCTCCATGGACGGAAGAAAAGGAAAACACAAAGGCGTGGACGGTGGAGACCGGGAAGCACGCACGCACCAGGCAGCGTTACACGCATCACAACAGTGCGGCCATAGCTATCTAGAGCCAATACATGCATGCAGCTAGCCACAGCTAGCTACAGTAGGTAGCTAGATTCACTTTTGCCTGTGGAACAGAGTCAGGACGGGAAGTGGTGTAGTGGACTTCGCTGGAGGGAGAAGGAAGGAAGGACGGCCGGTCGGTCGCTAGCGTCGCCGGCCCTGTTCACGGCCTGCCCCGACCTTCCCCAGAGGGAAAGTGGGCACCGGCGCGCGCAGCTATTCATCCATCAGCAAAAGCCGCTCGATCCATGGATATTTTTCCTGCCGCGCGCGCGCCCTCCCGTCCGGTCCAGATCTGGCGCCAGTGCAGGATGGCGACGTGAGACTGGCACCGCGTGGACGCCACCACCAGTCCACCAGGACACTCGCCCTCTCTCGCGCGCGTCCCGTTCGTATCTCGCTGGCTACGAGTGCTACTGGTACCTAGCATGCGCTCCAGTGCTCGCGTGGTGTTTGCCTCGCTGCTCCTCCACTCACTTCCTCCCGAGCTAGCCCTCCGTCGAATTGGTTTTGCTTTGGCCCGGCAAGGCCAATCAACGAGCAGGGTTTATAACGGTAACGTACATCCTGATCCAACAAGAATTGAATGTGATTTTCCAGGAAAATTAGACAAAGCTTAGACTTTTGGATACGAGTATACGACGGCTTGATCTGTACTAGTACTTGTTGGCTAGCTATAGGTGAATGGAAATCTTGCACAATTGTACTTCCACGGATAGTGGAAGACGAGTACACACGCTGCTCATAATTAGTTTCCATCAATCGACCTGTTATGACGCGTATCTATATAATGTACAGTACTTTCGAGCCATAATCAATAACGGGAAGTATAATTTTGATCTGTCCCAACAAGATGCAATAGCCAGCTCCTTGAAAATTGCGGTTCCAGGCCGGGCGCCGGGCTCTTTATCTCTTGTAGATCTGCCGTGCAAGCTTAGACTTTGGCGCCACCAACGATCGAAGAACATGTCGTCTGTAGTACGGACACAAGCGCGTGCGTGAGGTAACTGAGATGTACTGAGTACATGGGTGACTTGTGAAGCCGCGACGGCGTAATCAACACAGCACCGATCGTAACGACGCAAAAATGGGACGGGTGCCGTTCCAAGCGTCTCCTGGTCTACTCACCGACGGCAGTTGACGCCGACCGATCGGCGTGTACGTCAGGCGGAGAGACGCCGCCACCCGGCGGGCGTCGCGGCGGCACTGGCACGCGCGATTGGCCCATCAATCCCGGACAGGGCCGTGGCTGTAGCATGGGGCGGCGAGCGCGAGCACAACACAGGTGACCGCGCGCGCGACTGGGATTCACGTACGCCTGGCAATGCGGCGGGACGGACCGACGGACCCAAAATCTCTACAGTTGCTCGGCTTTGGTATGGGCCGGTGGTCCAGCAGATCGGCCGCCGAATTTAACCGGGCCGGTGGTCCAGCAGATCGGCCGCCGAATTTAGCCGGGCCGGCCTGCACGGGCTGGAAGTTCAGCACGGCGTTTTACTGGGAGCAAATTCTTCTCTTCTCGACGAGTTACTTCAACTTGCTTCCGAGAAAAGGCTCGTCCGTGGTACCGCACTGCGCTGAACGGATCCCCACTTGTCACGTCTGTGATCTGTCCGATGACCGTTACAGCAGACTGTCAAATTAGCACTTACTGCATGGAACTAGTAACGGCGAACTAATCCGTCACTGAGACACTGACCAATCCATCTCACGTATCTGTTTGGCTTGTGGACTGTGATTCTGTGAATTAGGTACAGAGCGGAGACTGCTGTCAGTGACTGGTATGGCGTTAATTTTTTTTTCATGCAGCAAATATGTGTCCCTGTAGGAACTTAGCTGGCAAGCTTTGCTCCTGACGGTGCGCGAGACAGGCCGACCGATGGATTGATGAACCGATGTCACTTGAACTACTTGATGTGTACACTTCCAACGCGGTGGCACAAATAAGTTATCCGTACTTTCAATCCCCTGCCCACATATTCTTGAATCCAACCATTAGTGAGTCACGGTGCGTTCGGTGCTGTAGAAACGGAGCATCTTCTCGAAACGCTAAGCGTTATAGATTTTTTTAAAAAATATTATATTTATAAGTTGTTTTAAAAATTATATTAATTTATTTTTTAAATTTATAATAGTTAATACTTAAATAATTATTTACTAATTAGCTTTCTTATTTTACGGGTTTAATTTTTTCACTTACACTGAGTCTTAGAATTTCATGAGAAAAGTGGTATTCATTTAGGGAAAAAACCGCATGATGTATTGAACAGAAGTAGAGAACCTGTTGTTTCTGTTCCTATCCACGCTTCATAGGTTCCATCGCATATTCACATCACAGATTAGTTGTCCATCTAATTAGTCACTGAGCAAATGATTGTACTCTCAATAAGCTTGAGTTTTTTGCATTTATATGTGCCAACCAGTATTTCTGCTGCCATTACTTATACATTCTCTATCTTGATGTTGATTCTTTATACTATTGAATCATTGATGAATGTGCCCACGAAAATCATTTTATACTGTGGTAAGCTGGCAGTGAACCCTCCTGGACAAAAACAGGTAATTATTGCCATAACTTGCAGGATAACAAGATGCTCCTGTAGTTATGGAGACAGCCAGAGCAGTAATTTAATGGTGAGAACAATGCTGCTATTGCACTCCATTCTCTTGTCCACCGCCGAAACTTAAAAGCTCCAAACTTAGCGCGACTCTTTTTTACCGAAACGGACCAAACTAATTTACATAATTATTAGTATAAGATTAATTATATTTTTATTAAAAAATTATAGGAAAGCCGCTCTAAAATAATAAATAAACTCATATTTTAAGTTTAAAATAATTAATACATATTAATTATACACTAATAACTATTTCGTTTTTATTAATCAAATTAATTTTATACTTATGGACACTATCGAACTCGCACTCAGGCAAAACACTCTCCAGCTAAATCGACTTTTCATCGCAGCTCAGCTCACAAGTCATAACCGCACAGGCTTTCACCGCACATACGGATAAATAAACTCCAAGGAAGGTTAGATTTCGGCCCCGGGTCCACATGCCAGTGAGCCATTACGCAGCATCAGTAACCTGTAATACTACATACATCATGCGTCATTCCAAGGATCTAAGAAAAACTTTACATCTGTTGCTATGGAGCCCCACGGGAAAAGCTGAACGATTGCTTTGTTGTTATACCCGCGTCACCTTTTTCTCCCTTCCATCCACCTTTGTGTCCTTGTCCTCATCCCCTCCTCCTCCATAGGATGCCGTCGCAGGCTCACCACTTGTGACCCGCGTCAAGCCGAGGCAGCGGCAGTTCATTCTTGGTGAGCTGCAGCAGCGCCACCACTTGTTGTCACTGGAGGTCAGTTCAGCTCAGCTCTATTCACCTCACTGGCTGCTAACTAGTGCCGTGCCTTTTCTTGTGTTCTTGAAAATATTCCATTCTTCTATGTTACTCTCGCCCTTTTGGATCTTTGTCGATGTGCGGTGCGCACACACTTCGTCTTCCTTGTTTGGTGGTTGGGAAAACGATGGGGAAATCTAGATGGTGATGTTTTTGGCTTAATTGCTTAACTGCACTTAGATGCATGCAGATTGCAGAAGCCGCTCTTGTTAAACTGCTGGTGCTCTTAGGAATCCTGTCTTCTTGTTTCACCCTGGAGCCTTTCTTGGGTTTTTGCCATCAGTTCTAGCTGCTGCACCATTTTCACTTCCTTCTGCGCAGAAGTTATTTTTAGTGTGCATATTTCTAGTGGGTTTAGAGTTAGACTTCAGAGTTCTGACTGCTTGTTTCTGCCTTCTTTTCCCTTTTCTTCTTCTCTTGCCCTCTTTGCAAATTGTCTACTATTTGTCTAGATTTAGGTGCAGTCGATTTGCAGAAATAAGTCTAAACAGATACTGTGAGTCTGGTCCTCAGTCTTCACTCCCAGTTAGCAATACAACTTCGTTCAGAGGTTTTAAGGTTTGTATTCAAGTTGTCCAAAAGAGTACTTGCATTAGGTGCCATCCTTATGGCATAAATGCCATCCGATTGTCGAGACAAAGCAGAAGCATTTCGTTTATAGGTGTTTAAAGTACTTAAGTTCTTTTGATTTCCGAGAAGACGTACCTGAGTCACATAAATGCCTTTGTACCAGCTGATTTTAATTGCATCGGTTGGTGATGCTTCTGGATCAAAGTGATAGGGTTCAATGTCAATGGACTTCCACTATTGGAGCTGACACAGAAGCTAAAAGTTGGCGGGTAATTCTGTTAAAATTTGTTTAAAGAAACTATATGCTTCATTTTGCCAACAACTTTACCTTTTGGAGTGAAGTGGTGGGTGCAAAGAGAATGTAACAGAATACGCTTCACTATATCCTTTACGTTCTTTTTTAAGTTGAGCATCGCTTTCTGCAGTGAAAGCAAAAGGATATTATGGTTGGCCAATGAAGAAACTGATTAATCATGCATAGTGGTAATGATAGTGGCCAATTTCTATTAATATGATTACGCTATTGCCCAATGATCATTGGTTAACAAATAAAGGATTTGCTATTGTAAAATAAAAAAAATTAACGCGTGGAAATGATATACGATATAATGATATAAATCCCACTGGGATAAAATAAAACTTGATATCGGATTATGTTCGCTTGGAACAGTTCTGCAAAGATGACTTGATACATATGTGCTCTTGATTTTTAGTTTCTTAATAGAGTAGCACCCAAGGAAATGTTCTGTCTGTATCCACTTTTTGTACAATTTGGTGGGAATATATCTTGCTAATATTTACATTTCTCCTTAATTTCTAGGGAGCTTGGAACTACGTTGAATATTGATAAATATTTAGCATCTCATTGATGGATAATAAAACATGGCTTTGGAGAAAGAAATCCTCCGAAAGGACAATTTCAACAAAAAACAAAGCCAATATATCAGAGAGGGAACATGAGGTACATCACTTAGCTCTTTAAAATTAAAAATCCTTTTGGATTGTGATATATTCCTGTCTGGATCTTCAACTTTTCTTTCCCTGCAGAAGGAGAAGATCGCACGGTTAGAGAGATCCTTGCAATGCTTAAATGAACAGCTTTCATTTGCTCAAACTGAATGCGTGGAGAAGGATGCTATTTTAGCTAAGCAAGCAAAAGTGGCTGAAGAAGCAATATTAGGTAGAACTCTATTCACTTTTCTCTAACTCATACATGTTCTTGATTCATAACTAGTTAAGCATATGATTTTTCCATCCTAGAAGTGAAATGCACACTTGCAAGTATGCACATACATTGGCAATTGAAGTTATGCAATTCTTTTTGCTGTAATTCACGTATTGGTTACAACTATTCTAGGTTGGGAGAAAGCTGAAGCTGAAACAATAGCTATTAAGACACAACTTGATGATACTCTAGATCAGAAAGCCGCAATTGAGCAAAGGATTTGCCATCTTGATGAGGCCCTAAATGTTGCAATGGTTGAGAGGGAGTTATTGATAAAGGACACTGCTAAAATGATTTCTCATGAGCAAGTTAAAGTTGAGAAGCTGGAAGGAGATGTAACAGAGAAAATAAACATGATTGATAGCTTGGATGCTGAGAACAGGAAACTTTCAGACATGCTCTCAATGAAAGAGAAAATGATCTCAGAGTTAACTGAAGCAAAGGCAGTGATAGAGTCAAATTTCAAGGACATTGCAGTAAAGCTAGAGTCAGCGGACAGATTGAATTCTTCTCTTAGATATGAGGTTTGCATGCTGCAGAAGCAACTTGATATTCGAAGCGAGGAAAGGAAATTTAATCTGAAATCTGCTGATGCTGCACATAAACAACATCTTGAGAATGTAAAAAAGATTACAAAACTCGAAACAGAATGCCAGAGATTGCGTTCAATGGTACGTAAAAGGCTACCAGGCCCTGCTGCCATTGCTAAAATGAGAAGTGAAGTTGAAACAGCGGGTAACAATGCAGTAGTAACAAGGACGAGAAGGCTCAATTCTACAACGTCATTCAACTCAGGCAATGTGGTGCGGAACTCCTACAATGCATCACATGAAAGTTCTTCATTGCTTGCAAGGCTGCATGCAATGGAAGATGAGAATAAGACTATGAAGGAATCTCTTTCTAGTAAGGATGGTGAGCTCCAGTATTCCCAGACCATGCTTGCTCGCACAACCTCTAAACTTTCCCAAGTTGAAGCTCAGCTTGAGGAGTTATCAAGAGGTCGGATTGCAACAGAATTAGTAAAAAACAGTCCTATGGTGATTGAGAACCCTCTTTCATCAATCTCTGAGGATGGTTGCAATGAAGATAATGTCAGCTGTTCAAGTTCATGGGCGTCTGCCTTGATTTCTGAACTGGAACACTTCAAGAGGGGGAAGCTGAGGACACCCTCTTGTAAGAGTACCGGAGTATCAGACTTGAGTTTCATGGATGACTTTGAAGAGATAGAAAAGTTAGCACTGATACGTGATGCAAAAACTACAGAATCATATGATTCAAAGAGGGAGTCCAGAGAATCATCTGGGAAAGAGCTGGTGACAGTTGATGGTCCCACTGAAACATCTAACCAACTTCATCATAACAAGATTGAGAAGGCAGTCCTGAAGTTGATAGATCTTATTGAGGGAGTTATCCAGAGATCATCAAAAGATTATAGTAGCACTGTTGTTCTCTCTGGTGGCTGTGAGGGCGATCGCTCTAACGCATTGACAGGCTATGTTGCACGCGCATTCTTGTGGAAAACGTCAGAACTTACTTCCGTACTACAAAATTTCATCCTTGGGTGTAACGAGCTTTTGTATGGAAGTACTGATGTTGAAAGATTTCTGCTTGAAATCAATATCACACTAGACTGGATAATCAGCCACTGCTTTTCACTCCAAGATGTATCAGACATGAGGGAGGCTATCATAAAGAATTTGGAGTTAAACAGCAGTTCTGGACTAGAAGTTGTTCCAGTAATTAAGCACACAGGAATCCAAACAACAGATGGCATGTGTGAACCCAGGACGCCTAACAAGATGCAGATGTCAATAGTATCTGTATCAAGCTTAAAGGATATTGAATATAAAGCTGACGATGACACAGAAATTTTCAAGAATAAAATACCAGTCTCTAAATGTCAGGAATCAGAAGAAAAAGCTTCAAGCCTGCGAGCAGAACTTAATGCACTGAAAGAAACAGGAAAAATGATGGCACATGGTGTCGATGGTGAATCAACAATCAACGAACTTGGGAAACCATCCAACTCTAACATAAACAAGGGCAGTCAACACGGAGTGTCTTCCCTTGAATCCAAGCTGCAGCTAACACGGTAATTCTTTTAGCTATTTATTTTCCATCCTTCATAGTATTATGCCTAATGCAACTGTTTGTAAACAGTTTCCCTGCTAAAGAAGGTCCAAAATGTGTTTCTGGGAATGAAGAGCAGCAGCATGTACATATGGTAAGATCTACATTATTTTACTTCTTGATTTTGTTATTCTGAAACTTGCCTTTGTACTTTGCAATGTAGTTGTTATTTCATTTGGAGAATGTGTTGCCTATTTGTGCTTTGTATATGCAAGTAATTTGCTCCACTGCGATGATATTCTGTCTATAAAATATAGCATTAGTTCTGTTATTGTAATCCAAATTGCAGGTAAGCTCAAATAAAGAGCAGTCAATCTTGCTTAATTTGTGTTATTTTTATTTTGCGTCAAATTGAATAGGACATGCCATAACTTTATTCCCATTTAGTAGTGCTACACTGTTTTTTTCAAAGACAGTACGTTTAACATTTGATATCATCAAATACCATGCGAAAGGATCCACCAACTACCTTGTGTCATGATTCATGATCATGAAACCAATGGTAGTAACTGAAACACCCAGAAGATTATTAGAATATACAGTATGTGAGTGTCAATGAACTATTTCTTGATTTTACCCATTTACTCTGTCTGCTCTTATCCTTCTTAAAACTCTTATGTGGTTTTGCTGGGGTATCATGAATGTTTTGAAGGATCTTTCATTCTTTCCTTTAGAAGTATTGCCTTCATTATATGTTTACCATTCAATCCGTTTTGAAGTTTAACTTTCCCCTTTGTGTCTACAGCAGCTGGAGATCTCAACAGCATCGGAGAAGCTTATTGAGTGTCAGGAGACAATCCTAAACCTGGGAAAGCAACTGAAAGCACTTGCATCTCCAAAGGATGCGATCCTTTTTGACAAAGGGGTTCATACTTCGGTTCAATCTGAGCGAAAACCCCGGTCTCAGTCCCTAAACGAGATACTAGCCATGGATGATGGATTTGATTACCTCAGCTCCCCAAAAACCAAGGAGATCATATGTACAGAGCTAAGGCCACGGCATGAAAGAAGTTGTTCTGTCGACAACGGAGGCGATGATTCAGTAACATGCAGTTCCCATCCAATGCCGGTGGTGCCACCAGCGAAGCCCTACGGTTTGAATGGAACTTGCAAGAATGAGGCTGCTCTCAAGGTAGTAGCACTTGTTCCGAGCAAGCAGAAGGGAAACACCAACTTGCTGAAGAGGATTCTGACAGGAAGGAGAAAGGAGGCCATGACCAAGCCAAATGTTGCCGTGAGTGCTTAGCTGACAGAAGCGACATCAACTATATACATGCATGATAGGACTACCCTTTCCAGTGTAAATTAACTAATGAAGTGCGAGTGTGTGACAGATTGGTCGTTGAGCTGTGTCGTTTTGATCACGTTACTAAGAACAATGCAGTGTATATGTAATAAGCCGTATGTATTAGTGTGCTTTGCAACGTTTCCGCCAACATTACGCTGTTGCTGGAGGCCACGAATCTACCTCTGCTTTGATTTCCCGTGCAAGAGAAACAACAAATCCTACCTATGTTAGATCTCTACAACGTGGCTGGTTTATTGGCATGAGTTTTTTATGCTATCCTAGCGTTTCTACAGCGGGAATCCACCCAGAGGAGTAGCAGATGCAGCGCCCAATTTTGGAGCAGATTGAAGCCTCGCATTGAAGCGTTGACAGAGTTTAGAGAGTTTCACAACTGACCTCATATCGATCATGCTCGGAGTAGCGGACGCGCGCGGGGGTGGTGTGTCCCGATTCGTCGGCGCGGGCGAGATCCCACTGCGGTCGTGCGCGGCCGGGGATTACGCGGAACGGTGGAAGCGAGGGCGAGAGCGGCGGGAGGCGCTCGGTTACGGAGGAAGGCTCCGGCGCTAGTCGGCGGGGCGCGCGATGAATCTGTTGCGGCGCGGCTGTGGAGGATGCAGAGAAGGAGAAACACGGACGCATCGTCCATCTCCACCGCTTGGGCCTTGGGCTTCGCTTCACTAGGCAATCCGCGTGATTGGGCCAACGCGTTAATACATCGGGCTCAAAGTTCAAAGTGGGCCGGATTCGTTTGGGTCTATTCTAGAGGGCGAGGTGAAAGCTGAAAGTTCCCTTCAGACAGTGGCGCTAGCTAGGAGGATGCTTCTGAAATACTCCCACCATCCTATTTTAATTATCATATCATCTCGGCACCAAGACGAAGGAGAGCAAAAACTCTCATATAATCTATTTAATCCGGATTAAAAGGTTTAGAGCGTCATACATCCCAACCCACATGTCTATATACAATACGAAAATTTACAAATCACATAAAAGCCAGTTAGATGGATACGTGCAAACATTCCATCCATGTGTGAATCGAAAAGGCCGTGCGCATTCCAAGATGGAATTCCCTTTCTTATATGATGATTAAATTGGAATTTCATTTTTCCTATTACACGATGATCAGAGTGGGATGAAGGGAGTCCGCAGTAGTTGTGAATCGTGATACGCCGGCATTGCTATGGGACACCGAGAATACTCGAATAGAATACGGAAGACACTACGATACCCGCTCGGTATAACGAGGTTTCTACCGTACAAAAAGACATTGCGTACAACACAGGCAGGGACGAGCCACCTACATTCTGTGCAGTAAAAAGGTGAGCAGCGGGGGCCCCTGCTGCAGGGAGAGCCTGAGCCTGTGCGCGACACGGCCCATGCAAATGCATACACCGGGCGGCCTGCTCTGCTTTGAAGGAAAAAGCTACCCGGGGCGGGCTGCCAGCGGTGGGAGTCTCGGAAAAGAGCGACAAGAGCGTACCCCGCATTCGCATGCATCATGCGTTCCATACACCGCCGCGCGCGCTGGCTGACGGCGCGGCCCCGGTGACTGAGACGGCGGGGGCCGACGACGACGACACGCCATGCGGTGCGACGCTGCGAGCCTCCTGCGACTCGCTGAAGCTTTGCCTCCTCCCCTGCTCTGCTCGCTGCTGCTGCACCTGGCGATGGGATCGTCTTTTGATCCTCTTTCATCAGGCCGCGTGCAATGCCTTGGCCTCACGCGCGTGTCTTTTAACGGTTCCAGTCCCCGCTACTCCGCTCGTTCGTTCCATCGTAGGCGCCACCGTACGTGGCCGTCTAATCTCTCGTTGGTTGAGAGAAATTCTGCCCACGCGCGCGTGACGATCCGCACCGCGCCGCCCGGGCCCTGGAGATAGCGAGCTCCGTCTCTTTTCGCCCCCTTTTTTTTCCCGGGGTTTTTGTTGTTCAAGCGCACAACATGAGTGCAGAGGCAACTGTTAATCTAAGCAACGCGTTCTGTGTGTAGCTGCTACTAGCTCGCCGTACGTGCATGTGACAAGTACAACAACTTGCGAGTTGCAGGGTTTTGCAGCCCTCAATCTTGAGGGTACAAACAGAAAACAGGGTAAACATATACTTTTGTCTGCTTCGCTTTTGACCAGCCGGATGAGGAGAAACATTTAGCATTAGTGATCTACACAGAAAATTAGGTTGGTCAATCTGTCCATCCTGCACTCAAGGAAACTATTGCCTACTGCCCTTATTGTTCAAACCACACTATCTGTTAATTTAGCTACAGAACTTCGTTCAGTAGTATGTCTTTATTGATACAGTAGTTACAGTGCCATACAAGCTCTGAGACACTCAAAATTACTGTCATACGAAGCATGTTTTATGCAATTATGAGTATGGTATCACTCTAGATGTTTAAAGGAGGGGATCAGGAGCGTATAAAGCTGGAACACGGAAGGGTTGCTCATGACATGGTATAATTGTCTCATAAAGCCTGAACATGCGTAGGCTACAAGCATAGAAATGATTAATTTGCAGTGCGCAAAAATGTCAGGCCCTGAACTTCACTTTAGGATATATGAGTACAATGTACGTACTACGTACTACTAGTTTCCCTATGCTGTTACATACAGAGAATAATGCAGACGATTTGGATCTAAAGACAATATATCTGCAAGACATGCACCCTCGCTATGCATGATTCTGATCGTCGACGTAACCTGAGACGACATACTTATGTAAACCCAAAAAAGTGGCTCAACCTACTTAAAATTAACTACTCTGGTCCACGTACGAGTACGAGTATTCAGCTGTTCAAACACGCGGCCGGATTACACGCATTTTCTTCCACGTGAAAACCTAACGTGCCGAGGTTTACAGATTCTCTGGTCCCCTCTAAGTATCCGATGTCATGATCTCAACATCACTCCGCGATATTATTACGGGAATGCTAGGAGACGGTATCCCGTCCACCGTCCTCCACACGGTGTCCTCTTCGATCTACAGCAGCGAGCAGCACGTGTATTCGACGGAACCTGATGGCGTTGTCGTTCCCCGGCTGAGGAAGGATGATGGGTGTTAGGGCGGCAGCCGACGCTCTCCGCGGCCTCGTCCGCGTCCATCTCCATCGAGAAGGAGGAGGTTGAGGAGGGAGGTGGAGGTGCTCGGGGCGGCCGTGCGGCCTGTGCCGCTATGCCTGCTGCTAACGAGGCTGCCGATCTCGCCCGCGCAGGAGGTGGCCGTGGGGGTCGGCGGTGAGGCAGAAGGAGACAGCTGGAGGCGGTGCTCCATGCACCCAGTGCAGCGGTTGGGGAACTACGAGCTCGAAGTGGGGGTGTGAAGATCCATGGCTGCGGTGACGGGAGAGGAGTGCTCCCGGTTGCAGCACTGGTGCTTGGAGGTGGTGGCCTCGTCGCCGGATTGGTGCAACCCTTAGCGTCGCCGCGCGGGATTAGCTGTCCTCAAGCCCCACCGTCGCCGCATGGTAGCTTTCCGCCTCGGCTCTTCCACTCCTCGCTCGTCACCGTGGTGGTCGCTGGCTTTGATCATCCTGGACTAGGCTCGGTACCAACTGATATCAACTGATACTTATCTGGTATTAGCTTAGTACTGACAAATATCAACTACTTGGCGGGTATTAAGTGGTACTTGATAGGCATTAGATGGTATAGATCGATATCAAATCTGATGCCTACTTGGTATCGTTCACCTTGCTCTATTAGCTTCTAATACAACACTCCTCTTGTTATTTAGGACATCGTCAGTACATGCCAAAAACGACAACTCTATTCACATATTTTGCCATTACTTATATTCTCCCGTGATGAATATATTCATACAAAATATGATAATTTAATTCACTTGAAAAATCTTGTAGTCTTATCTATATTAGTGACAATTTTTTTTCTAAAAAAAGTTTGTTTGCTCATTTCAAACTGTATATGTAGATTTGAAAATGGTCATGAAAGTGTCATTTCACAATCTCCATAGAACAATTTTAACCGTTAGTTTCTATCGAGATATATCCATAAAATTCAACAATATTATAATACATGTAAATATTTTACAGATAAATCCACACAATCAATGATTTTTCATGTATCCAGTATAAATTATCTGAAAATATACCAATGCTGAAACAAAAAAAGAACATATACCGAAAATAATATGTTTTTGTGATTGAGGGAGCAACCAGATGTTGGAAAATACTAATTTTTAATATTATTCCTACTAGTTAGTTTAATGTATTAATATCAATTGTCACCAACTCATGCGTTGCATGGTTATTGTTTCTTATATTTAAAACTATTAAAAGAGCTTTCTTATGATTTAATAGTTCTAAAATTTATAAGAAATAGATAGCAGAGTTGTTCTTGGTTTGAAATCTTAGTTGTAGCTTTTCCATGTTTTGTTAAGTCTAAAATTTAGAATCAATAAAAAAACTGGGTTGTAGTTAGTTTAGAGTCTCAATTATCACAATGTACAACGGATAGGCTTTTAATATGGCCCACAATGATGTTAAATGCAAATCTATAGTAATAATAATATGTCTCATCTAATCAATGGTCTCATTTCATTGCGTTTAATATAAAAGCTTCTAGAAATTATCCAATTAAGATAGCTAGATTGTTCTTACATAAGAAATATTATGCTTGAATTATATACCTACCTCCATCATATCATAAATTAACAAATATATATATACACACTGTTATTCTTAATGACTAATTTAAGCACCTTTTATTTTCCCGTGAAGTACAAGTAATATCTCCAAGGACGCTAGCTAGCTAGTATGAAAATACTACAGAATTGACATGACTTGTTAATATAAAAGCATGTGCTTATTTGAGCCTTTAAGACCTCGCAAAAGTAGCAGTTAACCTTACATGGATGATATCATACATATAATCAGCACGCACATAAGTTTAACTGGTGGTGAAATGCATGGGCGTGTGGTGTGTATAAGCATACCCAAACCATGCGTGATCTGGTCATTATCGTCTCTTCACCCCCATGCATGTATATGAGCAAGGCTAATTCCAGTTGGAACTGATTCTTCCGATCGAGCACCCCACAACAATGCATATGTTGAAAGCAATCCAAAGACATGACCAATACTACAATGCACACGCAAAGAGGAAGTTTCAGCAATCAGCAATCAACATCGACCCCCATCCATGATACCATGCATGCGTGAAAGACTAGACTATACATGCATATATGCACAACTAAGTTTTTCCCTGGGGACGCAACGGGAAGAGCTCCAGGGTCACATCGTCGGTGAAGTCGGCCGCCTCCGTTGCCACGTCGCCATCGCCGGCGCCGTCACCCCACGCCTTGCACCGCCTCTTGCTGCTCGTCAAACCGTCGTGCACTTCCTCCTTCTCCGGCCCCTCCTATACATAGACATACCTCGATTATCCGGGAAGCTAGAGCTCGACTAATTTATACATGCATTACGTACGTGAGGTGACTGCAGATTCATGCATGAATTAATAATTCTTGGTTAGTTCATTAGTTACTTTGGTTTCATTAGCGGCGGGAAGAGAGGAAGAGTCGAATGTGCTGAGGGTGAGGAGGGCGGCGCGCTTCTGCTTCTGGCGCTCGCGGGCCTTGTGGTTCTGGAACCAGTAGAAGACGTTCTTGCCCTCGATCCGGCCGTACTTGCCAAGCTCCTCCGTGATCCGCTCGATCTGGACGGAGTTCGGCGTCCGCATCCCGCCGCGGTACAGCATCTCCAGCACCTTTATCTGCTCCGGCGACGGGTTCCACCTCGTCGTCCCCGCCGTTGGCACCTGCACCAGCGTACATACATGCATGCAGCGCAATGATCGATCAAATGAATGCCATATATACATTGGATGCACCTGATCGTATATAGTAGCTGAGGTGAAAAAAAGGAGTAGGCTTTGGTGTCTACAGCGTAGTTCAGTAGCTTGGAGGCGTTTCTGGCGCGAGGGACGAATTCGGGCGGGGCGATCATCTTCCTCGGCTCCGGCAACGAGATCTTCGGAGCGAGCGGACGGAGACATTTGAACGCGAAAGAAGGGAAGGCCGATCCGGGGATTGACGGCGAGATGGATGGCGCCGGAGACGAAGACGAGGAAGCTTTCTCCAGCTGGTAGGCCACATGCAGATGGTGAAGCCTCATTGTTATGTTGCAGTTTAACTCAAAGTTAGCTTAAGCTTTTGCGTGGGAATTGGAAGCAGATTAGATTGTTCTGGCTAGGGCTTAAGAGAGAAAGCGTCTTGGCTTGTTTTTATACGGCGAGCTGAGGCCGGCAAGCCGGAAGCGGCCGGAGACGATAAAGCTAGCTAGGCAGTGAGGATTTGAGTGTGTCTGTGCGAGATATCGAGGTTACAGTCGAAACTAAAGGCGTGCTCTTTCATGGGGGCGACAGGGAATGTGTAGATTGGTGATGAAAGGCGTCAGCATTCGTAAAATCGTAATCATCAAATTCACGAAAAAGCAGGCGCTGTAATAAAGGTAAAAATTCTCGCATGGAGCTAAAGCTCTCTATTTCACCTTTCCCCCTGTCGAAATTCATGACGACTGACAAGAAATATATGGGAAAACTAATCTTCCTTTACAAGACCTTTAAAATCAAGCGTGATTTGTGAGCACCAATCAAAATTCACTTGTGCATGGATGCTATTAGAAAAGCTGTCTTAACCTTTTTTTAGAAAGAAAAATATGTGATATTTCTAAAGAGTAGTTAGCATGAGTTTTTTCCCAGTTTTGTATTATTGAACAAATAACCATATGCATGTTTTTCACCAAAGTGTACTGTTGAAATTGATCAAGCTAGATACTTGATTATTCTCCCTTTAATTTGTTGCTGGAGATCTGATCTGGTACTTGTCCAAGCATGAATATAGTTAGTATATATAATATGATCTATTAGCTCCTCTGATCCACTCATATCAACTGAAATATTTATAAACTCTGCAGTGTGTTAAATTACAGTCTTCATCTGACAAGTAATTACCCCAGCTTACTTGCATGCTGTCTACAGTCTGAATGCATTGTGCCATTGTGTGCTCTTCTCTCCAGCTAGTCACTACTGATCACTGCTCCATCTGTACCTGTATATATGATTGCGCATGATCATATATATAGCCCTAGCTAAAACAAAAGCAAAGCAAAACACAGAAAAGTATATTCCTGTCCACAATCTCTAAGATTGCTTTGTTATATCTGCTCTCTACAAATATATAGCTGGGTTAGCCCAAGAGGCCTATTGAGGAGACCATCAAAAACCTCCATATCTGCCATCAATGAAGCGGCAACATGCTATATATGATTGGCAAAGCATGCAAACGAAAGCGAGCACCCAGAATGATGGATGCTGAGGTTGACCTCGGAGTTAGCGCCTCCATCCATCGTTGAACTCGCAACAGGATACTGCACATCAACAGAGCCACACAGCTACAGGTTCAGACCTCCAGTACGCACTGAAAAAATAATCCTCCTCACTGCATGCACATATAGCAGCAGTAGTACTCTATGAACATATTACATGTACCCACCGCTTTCCTGAACCCCTGATAAAAGAGTCGTCCCCCAGTCATCAACTAGCTAAAGCAGCAGTACGACCTGGAGGTAAGTAAAGCCCATCCCAGCTAATGATACAGAGAGTGACACACATCATTCTCGTGCAAAAGTTGTTGGGTACAGTAAGGAAAACGAGGTGCATGCTTCCTCGCAAGATAACATATTTTACCATTTAATTACAGCAAATGGATCGATGCAGCGATCAAACAGCACATTAGCTTGTGGCATGGACGACTACTGGTCCTGTCCTTGGTCACTGGTCATCGATCAGTAGTCAGGCTTAGGAAGCTTTAATTTGTAGCGTCACTCAGCTAGAGCATCCCATGCCATGGCATGTTGCCTGCAGGGAGTGTCTACACAACACGGTGCAAGTGACACACCATGCAATGTCGGGGGCGTCAAATCGGTCGGTCTTTTGCTCCTCAGCCGTAATGATACAACAAGGCTGCGGAGTTAGAGGCCCATCAGGCCAGTGAAGAAATGAGCTACTTTCCAGTGGAATTTCAGTGGCCACTGGCCAGTGAACGGAATGAGCTGAGCCAGACATGCATATGTACGTACAGGACGGCAATCTATCACGCATGCAGTGCACATACACGTACGTACGTAGTCGTTGCCGCCAGGAACCCTGCAGGACTATGTATGGGATATGCACCGTGGGATTAGTGAAAAGATTTTGGCAATCCCGGTAAAGGCACTGGTGCAAGGCCAAAAGCCCGGAAAAGGGAGAGAAAAAGGTGGCGATAGCCAGACTGCGTGCCGAGCGAACGCGCCGTGCAAGCTGGTTAATTGCCGGCGATGGCGGTGGGGGAGACTAGTACACGCCAGCGGCGACGAACGGTAGGCGGAAAGCTAGCTGCAACAGCTAGCGCCGCTGCCATGCCTGCCGCTTGACGAGAGTCAGAGCCAGTACCCTGTACATCTGCAGGGCTCATGCTACGTCGTGTCTGAAATATTCTCGCAACGTACGTACTGGAAGTACCAGCCTAGCTACACCATGCAAACTACAGTATGTGATGGTGTTGTCGATCGATCTACGTACCAGCGCGTTGGAACTTGCTTTTGTGGGGGGTTTGACGTTCGAGTAGATCGCGCCACGCGATGCTGTGAAATCGGGGCGATTTGGTGGTATGCACGCGGCGTGAATGTGCATGTTGCCGGCCTCCTCGATCGCTCGCGGTAATCATCACCGATTCACCATGCCTGACTGCCGCTGTCAACTCGCGGCCAATAACTTAATCCACGCGCGTTAACAGCGAGATGAGATCTACCGATCGATTTAATGTTGTTGGAGCTACATAGATAGCGTCCATCGATCGGCCGGCCGACGGCCATGCATGGATCGACAGGTTCCATCGAGGTGGACAAATTAAAGTAGCACCAGTAATCAAGCAGTGTTCGTTCGTCAAATCCACTCGGGGCTCCATGCCATGTCTAGCACACCACAGTTTGACCGTGAACAAGCTTTGCTTTTTATTTCTTGGTCATTCTGCACCGTTCATTTTACTAGATCTAACGGGTGACGTAGATATTTGTTCATGGCATGTAATTTGATGGGCCGATTCGGTCCACAAGATAATCTGCCCTTGGATGGGCTCTATTCAGATCGCCATTATCTATAGCGACCAAAACCTGGACAGGCCCTGTTGGGCTTTGCCTTTCTTCGTACAACCATGCACGATATTGCCACGATACTTCATTTGTACTGAGTTTTAGAAGTTTTTAGAAGTTAGGGGACGACTTATACTCGATTTTATAGTTAAAGATCATGATTGAAACTTATCCTAAGATAGACTTTTTCCTTATGGATAGCTATCAAAACCTGGACGGGCCCTGTTGGGCTTTTCCTTTCTTCGTACAACCAAGCAAGGTGTTGCAACACACCAACCTGGGCCGAGGGCGGCATATTTTCCTTACTTATCAGTCTTAATCTGGACCGAATATTTATAATCTAACGGTGGGTATCCAACGCTTTCAAGTAACAAAAGAAGGGGGCGCTCCTCTTTTACCGGCCACCGCCGCCTCTCGCCGGCCGGAGCTCGGCCGCCTTCCATCCACCTGCTGCCTTGCGTGAAAACTTTTGTTTTCACCGGGGACCAGAACATCCTGCCATGAACAACGACCCACTACAGGAAAGAACGGCAATGTTGAAACTTGAACACGGAGATGGACTAGCCAATGCAGTTCACAGCTCCGTCAGCTCAATTAAACCTCTGTTCCCATCGCCGCCTCCTGTCGCCGGAGCACCGTCGCATTCTGTCACCTAGACCTTGCGTGAAGACTTCCATTTTCACGAGATACACGAGCATTCTGCTTTGACTGACGATCCACTACAGGTAAGAATGGTGGGGTTGGAGATGGACTTTCATCTCTTTCAGTTAACAACCCAACTATACCTGTCGGTCAGATTTGTAAAATTGGAGTTGCAAATTTGCTGGGCCTACGACAGTATATCTTGCCCAATTAGGCAATTACTTGTCCCCCAATCAATTAGTCCAGATTTAGGTCGCTCCCAATGGTAGCGATACTGAGCTGAAATTAGGTAAGCCTTCCACAGCTTAGTTTAGGCTGTACCTCTTGTTCCATTATGCAGAAAGGCTCAATTTGGATCGCTGTTGTTGGTGACGATCCAAATTGGTTGGCCAACAAAAGACGCATCTTTGATCGCCAACCAAACTAGTCCGGGCCTGGCTATGGACTATGGTGGGCAGATGACGATGAATTTTACAGCCAATTTTGCTCTCAATCGGATGGGCCAATTCGGATTGCTATCATTGCTAGCGAGCGAAATTCATGGGATAAATCGGGCCTCCAACTTCTCATGGACCATTGTGGAATTACCGTCTCGCATTTGGGTTTTGAATTTAGGGCCACAAATTTTATCCTTTCGCTCTCAGTGATGATGTATGTCAGTGCGTAACCACGACAAAAAATAGGGACAGTAAAATATTAGTGAATAAGAAACTCAATTCGGATTAAATTTCATACATCGACACCAAGCGTATTAGGAGTGATTTGAAAAACAAGTTCAACAAAGTAGACGCACCAACTACCTTGTGCATGGTTTCAATTCGAAGATTAGGATACGATGATCACGACCATCAACTTACACATGTAGCATGAATCTAAAGCATTCATGAATCTTCTGAATTTGAAATTTCGAGATATTTATACAGCTAGAGCACTCGTAGTCACCAGATAGGCGACAAAATGCTAAACTCAATCGAAACATGCGTGTTTCAGTTTCTCGTAGTCCTTCAATATACATCGTTTCGTCAAGCTAGGAGTCGCAGCTGACTAATCACAAATGCAGTAGGTACATAACAGAAAGCTTTCTTATGTGCAAGATCAAAAGAAAACACCAAGCTAACCTACCTATGGTGAACACTGACAACGATTTCGAGTACGAACAGGAGGACGCATTCGATCAGCTGACACTGACAGTGCAGAGAAACATGATCAGTAGGAGATGCCGACGAGGGCCATCGTGGTGTGGGAGACGAGCTCCTCCCTTGATCTCGTCGCGCCGGGCGAGGAAGACCGCCCGTACCCCAGAGGCGGCGGCAGCTGCACCCCGCGCCGCCCGCTATGGAACAGCCGCAGCTCGCCGGCCAAGAGCGCCGCCGCGCCCCGGAGCGCGACGCAGACGCGCGGCAAGTGGCGCGCCAGCGGCAGCACGAGGTTGAACGGCCACACCAGGAATGAGTACTGGAGGAACGCCTGAAAGAACCCGCCGCCCGCCACCACGGTAGCCGCCGCCGGCGCCGCAACGGCGAGAAGCACCATGTGTACCGCCATCTCTCCAAAGCCCGAACCTTTCCAACACCACCACCGCTACTTATGTGCCCGGTGTGGCCTGTCCTACCCGTCTGCCTCCGCCATGATGCTGAATTGCCGATCGGATCAGCGTAGTAGTGCTTGCTACAGAAAGGGCCATGGCTTGGAGTGGATGATACCTTGCTTGCTGATGGAGAGATGCTTTTATAATTGGATCCGATCGGATGATAACGAATCAGAAATGTTTTGGCAATTGTTAAATCCGACCCTCGTTGCACGAATTTTGGACAGCCAGCCGGGACGGACACCTCTCGTTGTTGCTTGCATCTGTCCAAGTTTGGCGTAACCGCGTAATGGAATTAGTGAGAGACACCGTGTCGGGAGATAAGACTCAGATGTTCTTGGCATGGGGCCAATCCGCCAATGGCATCGATCTGGAATTCACCTTTCTGAGAGAAAGTAAAGACACTTACTGATTGCTTGCCTTTGTTCTGGTAGTCTGAACTGATCTGTACCAACCAGCTCCACATCCACATCCACATCCACATGCATTCACTACTTTAGCAGCGGTACCATATGCTGCTGTATAGTATCATGTACTACTCGAAATTTCTTTATGCGAGGAACAGTGTAATTACATGTCCAGAGTCACTTAAGTTGGCTCATCAGTGATCACGCATGAAAAAGTTCAGATACAGGCATTGACCATTCTACTATCTTAAATATTATGGATGGATGAAACGGCTATGAATTTATTAAGAACCCTCAGTTGGCCGACACAACAGAAAAGGATTGAAGCGTAACCGGAAGCAGAATGATTACTCCTATTTTGCAATGTTAATGTCGAAACTGGCATGCTGGCATCTGCCGGGGCCAACTACACAGGATAACCTGACACCTGACGCATAACAGCTTCGGTCGTTCGCAAGCAAATGCATTAGAGAAGCTGTCTAACACGCGGCAGGCACTGAAACTGAAAGAAATGAATACTAGTAACCCGTTTCATTTTGTAGATAGATCAACGTCGTTTTCAATAATGGATGAAGTCTAAGATCGGTTATTTGTTTCAATATTCTGCTTTCTTATTTCAGGTAGCATGATATTACAGTTAAAATTCAAGGACAAATTTGCATACCGAAAAGTGCAATAACAAGATTGGATAGTCAAATATATCTGTCAAACAATGTAGCCAAGATAAGTACTCCTAGTTGTGAAAAAAAAACTCTCTTAAAAGATTCAAACATCAGAACCAAACTTAGCAAAAAGAGGTGAATGGTAGGATTAGTAAAATCAAAAAAATTTAATAAAAAGAAACCTCAGATCTAGATGAAGTTATAATGGGTTGCCATATACCAATAGCCTGATTGTCGCTCGTTTGATCGTCATATTATCATTACTTCGATGCCGCCAATTAGTCCGTCGTCTAATTTAATTGGTAACGAATAAAGAATATAATTCAACAAAACTATTAAAATTAAATCAACTTTATTACATCAAGATATGTCTACAAAATACATATAAAACAATCTTCTCTCTATTAAAACTAAACACTAACTTTTCTTTCTTATAAAAATTATATTTATAAGGACTATCATCTATTTAAACCTAAAAGTATAGCTTTTATTCATATTCTTAAATTTTAAAAACAAGAACTATTATTCTTAATATAACTTAACCTTTCATATTTCAAAACTTTATAATTTTTTAATTTAATTTTTTTCTTTTTAATCACACTATAAATTTATTCATGATTTCTCTAATACTTGTACACAAAACTTGTAAAACACATTATAAAATCTTCTCAATATCATGTGTCAACTTGTGCTTCACTTCGTTATGTGTCACTTTTAACTGTTGTAGATCTCAGCTCTCCTAAACTATTTCTGGTCAGGTGTTGGACTTAAGGTGTCTTAACATGGTGTTTTGAATGTGCTAGATATTCGCTCTTCTTTAACATAATCTCGATTGATCTCAAGTTGTCTGTACATAAATAGACAAATTAACTGTTAGTGAACATATATATCATAACCTGACAGTCGCACGACATCATAAATATTTTTAAATTATTTTTTATTAATTAAATTATTTTTAAAATTATTTATTTATTATAAAATATTAATCATGATAATAATTCAACACCTCTTACTCTCTATGTGTACAAATTTGGTATCCATTTTGTTATCGTATATGCCACATGGTCGTTTCCCCGCAATATTTTCGGTAGATTCAAGAGAAATGTTCTGACCTTTCTCGGTTTGAGGAGCCGCTTTTGATTTTATTTTGGCCTTTCGGCAGGTCCCTGGCTGAATTTGGGATCCATTTGATCTGTAAATCAGTTTTTCATGATCCAAATCCAGTTGATGAATTGAAACTGGCAAGTTTTTCCATTGTGACGTGCAAGCATACTTGTTCCCTCAATCATGCCTGCACAGATAGCTACGTTCGTTTTACGTTAGGATCAACGGAGCAGAAGTGCAGAACTGCAGATGTACAGCAAGAAATATGCTTACTTGATGAACAGCGATTTGTGATGTCGACGACGACGACAATGTACTGGAATACACTACTGAAGTGTAAAACTACGTTGAAAATGTAGCTGAAAATGAAGCGATCTGCTACGTGTTACGTTGTCATTTGTGGTGGCGTCGTCTTCAGGTTTTCACTGATCCTGATGCTGCAAGCAACAAAAGATGAAGAATGATGACTGCAATGATTGGGAGCAGAATGGTTGCCGCCATTCTGCACAGC
This sequence comes from Oryza coarctata, assembly GCA_030770085.1. NCBI lineage: Eukaryota > Viridiplantae > Streptophyta > Magnoliopsida > Poales > Poaceae > Oryza > Oryza coarctata. Next base: position 20,799,239 of record CM061468.1, read on the forward strand.
TGTGCAGGACAATGTACTGCACAGTATACTCACCATAATGCTGGATGCCACGATATTTTGTTGCCGGTAGAGTGATTACTCGTGAAGTACTGATTCGTGAACTAATTTTCGCTGTCCTGGTGTCGATAGCGTTATGGCATGCATACTGGGCCGGCTTGCCGATCGGGACCAGATAAATCGACCAGCCTGTGGTACAAATACAATTACTACCTTTCTGTAAGGAATGTGTCCTTGAAACAGCACAGCAAGGCATCCTTGGTAATAGCTGCACTTGTGTAAGATTTACTCCCTTCGTCACTTATCTAAATCTATATCCTATGTCTTATATTTTTCGACAGAGGTAGTACATTTTTTTACAGATATTTTATGTTAGTTTTACAGCTCTACCAGTTTGTTGTATTTTGTTGTGCTGCAAAGCGTAGATAGATAGTAGACAAGTTATGTTGCACCAACCGCAACACGTTTAGTGCAATTAATATATCAACTTTATTATTTATCAATTGATTGTAATTTTAAAATCCATAGGTCAATCTAGCCCTGGCCGTTGATTAATCAAAATCCAACAACTAAGCCATTGTCTTCAACCTTAGATAGAGGTGGGAGGGGAGAAAAGAGAGAGAAAAAATAGTGACACCAAATTTGCAATAGTTAAGAGGTAGATGTGTCTTGATGGCACAAGCCGCTAAAGATGGGGAAAAAAATGATAGTTAAGGACACACCGCTACTTGGATTGGAGACGTGGAGAACAAATGAGGAGGAAGGAGGCTAATGGGAAGAAAGGTTTGCTGGCGTTGGCAAGAGAGGGGTGACGCACTGCAGAGGAGGTGTGCTTGATGATAGGATTGAGCTACTGTTTATGCACGAATCTTGATGTAATGTTAACCGTCCAAATAATTAACTGATAGAATATTTTTTTAGGTAATTGATGAATTAGGAGTCCCTTAATACATTGATTATTCTAGATTGGCGTTTTGCAGAGCTGCAAAGTGAAAAGATATTTAGGTTACGGCCATACGGGCATTCTGGTAGCATCAAAATTCACACTATTGAGATGGATTTCTGACCAAATTCACATGTATTTACACAAAATCATGCTCACAATTTTACAACTAACCTCGAGACGGTGAGACCTCGCAATGGTGGCGCGGCGCTACGCGGAGCACCGAGAGCAGAGCAAGAAATCAAAAGGAAGGTAAAGCGAAACCGACGGTGCATCGCTTGCCGTTCATGAGATGGGCACTTTTCAGTGGGAGATGCTGAGCATCGCCTGGCGGAGGAACTCGTCCGCCTCCCGGCCACCGCGGCTGCTGCGGCGGCGGTGGCGGTCCCAGATGGTGCCCCGCGCGTAGGCGCGGCGCAGCCAGGCGGCGTGGAAGGCGAGCCCGCCGTAGAGCGCGGCGCAGGCGGCGGGCAGGTGGCGCGCCAGGGGCAGCCACAGGTTGAGTGGCCACAGCAGCGGCGCCGAGAGGTGGAACAGGTGAAGGAAGCCCCTCGCCGCCGCGATCGCCAGCAGGTGGAACCCCATATCACGCAGCAACCAAATCAGCTCTCCCGCTTGCTTTCTTCCTTCACTCGTGCTCTCGAGAAGTGTGATGTAACGCGAGCAAGTAGTCGCTGGTTGCTATGGTGTCGCTCGCGCCTCGCGCTTTCAAGTAGTAGTGGGGTATCATTAGTGTTGCGTACTCGCGAAACTGTGCGAGCGCGCGCGATGTGTGGCGGATGTGTGATATTGGCGTCGGCCACTCGGCCGCGGTGGGCGGTGGCCGAGGGTGCGGCCTTCCTCGGTTGTGGGCACATTGTTGACGCTGATTTTTATGAGATTTGGTCAAAGTCACCCGACATGGCAACAGCGAAATGGCTTAAAGTCTAAAACGACTGCACCTACCTACGACGTGGGATGAAGGTAAACTCCCCAAGGAAGGATGATGATTATTTCACTTTCACAATTCACAGTCAGTGAACCATCGACTCCAGCGTTAGTAGATGGTTAGATTGGGCGAAATATGCTCCCTTTTTTTTCATTTCAGCCAGTTTTACACCGTTTTTGGAATATATTCTGGGTGTGCGTAAAGCCGTAAACATCACGGGAACATCTGGTGCAGTAGTACTATCGAGCAAGTGACCCAGCTGCCCTACATTAGATTCTACCGCCACTGCAGGACAGGCCTCCCCAGTGTCCTCCCCTGCCGCATCACGTGTATGGGCCCCGTGAGATGCCATCTTTTGTGGGCTTCACTTGGGCTATATACGGGCATGTGAGGCCCAGCAAATTGTGCACTCACCAACATTGCTGCCTAGTACAATTTGTCATGTAACCGTGTGCGGTGACCAGTGAACAGAGGCAGACAGTACTCCTACATCTCAAGAGGAAGTGCAGGAATTGAATGCTGCAATTGATTCCGCATGCACCACAGCAGCAGCAAAACCAGGTCGACAACCATGCAGCAGGAACGAGCACCCACATGTTACCCAGAGCACACCTCCCCAAGAACTTTGCAGCTAAAAGTATTTCAAGACTGGAGTCCTTCAACTTGAACAGCAAGACAGTAGTACGAGTGGTACCATCTTTTGTGAGATGCAAGGCCATATCATTACAAGCATTGTAAACAAACCTGCGATGTGCAGAGATTCATCGTCAAAATAGTCTCATCGCTGGGTATTCCAGTCAAATTAGAAGAAGGATCTTATTCATAACACTAATACTTTAGTACTTTGGTCCTTCACTTTAAGACTAGTATAAAGATTAGTAAATCTCCATTCAACATACTTGCTAAAATTCGTAGCACGGCCAACAGACAAGAACATGCTGAAACTACGGACAAAATCACGAAAATATTTTACAGCATTCGTAGCTGGAAGCGAACCAGTCAGAGAGATCATGACCTCGCAGCCATTCACCTACATTAGGAGCTGTTGTACTGGCTTTTTTCTGATCAGAGCAATACATGCAACATCGATTGGGTCACTTCAGAATTTCAGATAGGCCTGTCGACATAAACCCATCCATGACTAGGAATTGCTAGTAAGATCACTGTCATTGTCTCCGGCAGTATCTGCTTCCTTCACTTCCTGAATCATCTTGAGGACTTGCCAGGCAGTTGGCCGACTTTCAGGCGAGGACCTAACGCAAGCAGATGCTATGTCAACAATCATAGAAAGGCGTTCAAGATCCACCCCTTCATCGTCCCTCGCAGACTTGGCATAGGTCTGAAGATTAGTTGCAACCAATACTGAGTGCTCAAGTGGTGGCTTCCCACTGACAAGCTCGAGGAGGAGGATGCCATAAGCATATATGTCAGACTTTGGAGTTAGCCTTCGGTTGGACTTCATATTTTCTGGTGCTCTATAAGTAGCATCGTCTTTGACTTCTGATGATTCCAAAAGGAATGACAAGCAATTGTCCGTAAGACATGCCTCAAAGTCAGAACCAAGCAGAACATTGGAAGATTTGATGTTTCCATGAACAAGTCGAGATGCTTGGTGAATGTGAGCAAGGCCCTGCCCGACATCTTCAGCTATCTTCAGACAGGAAGTCCAATGAAGTGGTTTCGCTCGAGATGACCTTGAACCTGCGTTTCAGTAGTTGACATGAGCAATGAAGCAATGCACACAATATCAAGACCACATAGCGCTACAAAGTATGATTTTAAGGTGCTATAATGTACACATGAATATATTTCAATATCGCCATATCTGTAAGCTGTTGATGCTTTTACTTCCATTTATCATGGCTATAAGGAAATATGCCATTACCTGGAAAAATTAATGCTCATAACCAATATATCAAATAAATCCTAGTAAGAACTACATTTGAGCTCCAAACTTTATGTGACAGCTCAACTTATACGAGCACCCACGGACCCCATCTTTTGCCCTAAATGTATCCACCGCTGGCAAAATTTGAATTTTAGAACTTAATTCTGAAGTTGATTTTGGAATTTTTTTAATGTAGTTTCTTTTTCAACATTGGTTTTCAAGTTGTTAAGAACACATATGTAAAAATTTTACTGATATTTTTTTAATCACCAATACGACGTTTGGTGTAAAATCCATATTGGCCAACCAATGAAGCCCCACATCAACTATGATTCAAATTTGAGCAGACCCTAAATTCGATACCAATATTAGTTAAATTACAATTTCAAGTATTCCCACCGTTCCAAAATATAAACATTTCTAGCTTATTTAGAAACAAAATAAGGTAGAGGGAAAAGATTCTCTTATAGTCACTTCAGTGGTCAAATTTTGAATTGGTTATATTCCCTTCCCAAGCATCTATTTAACAGAATACTTATATTGTGATACAAATTTTAAATCCTAGAAATGCTTACAACTACATTTTGGAAAGGTGGGAGTAGCTAACATCTGCTATTTGTGTCAGTCATATTGTGCCTTCGATGAACTAAGGAAACAGGGGAAAAAACGATTGTCCTTTTGCAAACTCCCATCTGACTCCCTTCTTGAATTCAATTGATATTTAGTGTAGAACAGTGACAGCATATATTCATACACTACCACGGGTCCACTCTAGAGCCTAGATACATAATGAGAGGCTCCACTGATGTTCAATCCTACCCAACCCGGTAGCATGCTAGATCAGTGAGCACTTATGAACGGCTAATTGGCTATTCACTATGTTTACTAAGTTCATAAAGAAAAGAGTCCAATGTATCACCCAAAAAAAGCATAAATCATCACATGCATAGGTCCACCAGACGTAACCCTCATTCTGCTGCCAGATTTATATTCGCGTGGTTGAGTTTTCTAGATTTTAATTCGCTCCCATGTTAGTTGGGATGAAGAATGTCCTGTTCAAAAGGTAATGCTTGGGATGAAGAATGTCTGGTTTCAAAAGGTAATGCTATCCTAATCCCCAACTTGTATAATCCATTGTAGTTGCAGGAGAGTAGATGTAATGGCAATAACTAGAATTGTTAGCAGCACAAATAATAATCACACAACTCATCAGAATTCGAGATAGAGATGAACAAGGGCTGCAAGGTACGCACAGTGGACGAGAGAGTATAGGCTGCCATTGGGTTGGTAGTCATAGACGAGCAGCCGCTCCTCCTTAGCTTGGAAGAATGCCCGGAGTGAGACAAGGTTGGGGTGCCGCAGCCGGCCAACCACATCCATGTTCTGCTCGAACGCCTGTGCCTCCAACGCTGCCGGGCCAATCTTGGCTGCGTCCAGCCTCTTCACAATGACCACGAGACGGCCGTCGAGCACCGCCTTGTACGTCGTCCCCACGCTCCCGCGGCCGAGCACCTCCGCCGACGCGCGCATCAGCTGCTCAAGGCTGTAGCGCGCGCCCTCGCCCGCGCAGAACGTTAGGCAGCCGCTCCGCTCCAGCCGGCGCGCCTTCTCCTCCGTTATCATCATCGCCGACGTCTCCTCGTTATCCGACACGCACTCCACATAGCCAATGTCCGTGTCATCCCTGCTCGCATCCGATATGGCTACGCTCTTCTGGGGGCCCGGGTACGCCGCCGAGCTCGGCCGCCTCCGCTTCTTGCCCCTTTTCATTGAAATCATGGCGCAAAGAAGAAGCACGGCCACGAACGCTCCGGCGGTAGTTGCAACGGCGATGGCGGTCCTCCTCCTCACTTTCCGCGAACGTTGCGTGGATGAATCCGGCAAGCTGATGCTCTCGTGCTGCGGGCCGTCGCCAGTGGCAGCGGCGCTCTGCACTGGGGGAGCGGCGGAGCCGTTGTTGCCAGGTCCGTGGAAGAAGAGGAGGTGGGACCCCCGGCACTCCCGGCGGACAACCTCGCCGCAAAGCTCTGGATTGCCCGCGAACGCGGCGGCGCCCATCTTCGCCATCACGGGGGTGACCGGCACAGGCCCGGAGAAGTTGTTGTACGATACATTCAGCAGCTTGAGCGAAGACTGGTTCCACGCCGGGACGGAGCCATTGAAGTGGTTGACGTCGAGCCGTAGGAACGTCAAATGGGGGAACGCGACCTCAATGCCGGCCGGGAGCTCGCCGGAGAGCCTATTCCCGGCGAGGTCGATCGAGCGGAGCCGACGAAGCAAGGCTACCGACGAGGGGAACGGCCCGGAGAAGCGGTTGTTGGCGAGGAAGAGCGCCTTGAGGTTCTCGAGCGGGGAGAGGTCGGGGATGGGACCGTGCAGGGCGTTGCTCTTGAGGCTGAGCACCCGGAGCTCGGCAAGGCGGGAGAGCGTGGCGGGTGCGAACGTCCCGTTCAGCCCGGACGACTCGAGGACGAGGCGGGTGATCTGGCCAGCGGCGCTGCACGAGACGCTCGGGTGCGAACAGGGTGAAACCGCCAGAGGGAACCGCAGGTGGGCGGACGGGTCCGCCTTGGCGAGGAACGCGGCGAGCAGCGCCGCCGGCGTCGCCGTCGAGGCCAGCGTGGCGGGCGGTGGCACGGCTCCTCGCACCGGCGCGCGAGGGAACCTGGGCTGTGAGTGCGACGCGCCGCCTACCTTCGCGGGTGGCGGCACGGCTTTCTCGAGGGCACCACCAGGCAGCGTAGGCTGCGAGTGCGACGCGGCGTCGCCGGCGGCATAGGCGGCGGCGACGACGGCGGCGAGCACGACGAGGAGGCGGCGGTGGTGCCGCATGGTGGCCGCTTCGCTTGGGGGTTTTAGGTGAGGGCTGGGTTTCAGTGGTGTGCGCCAGCGTGATGTGGAGTGGAGTGGAGTGGAGTGCCGCCGGAAGAGGCCGGGTGGTGGGTGCGTGTGGCTCGGGAAGAGGAGAGGAGGGGTCACAGAGCGGTCGCCATGGCACGTGGGTGGTCACTCACTGGAGCATCGCTACGCGTGCCCTTCTCTGGCACTTGATCGTAGGGGTAAACTGATCGTCGACGTACTCTGTGGTCGACATATATGCCCGATAACTATTAGGCCCACATTTCAGTTTACTACGTCAGACCACAGTAAGTCGATAGGGAGAGGCTGCAACGGGTGGATAAAAAGCACAAACTTTCGACTTTAAACTAAGATCATGGTAGTCATTCTTCATTCTTAAAGTTCAAACGCAAAAACCAAGGATATGTTTAAAGGTGAGCATTAGAGATTTTTTCTCATTTACCGAACTGCTTAAAAAACTTTCTCTCTCTATATATATAAGTTTCTATAAAATTTTTAATCAATTGTTATCAAAACTTTTTAGTCTAAGTAAAATGATTTAGAAAAAAATACAATGTAAAAAATAATTATTTTCTAACATTTTAATATTTTAAGTCTTTTTATTATATCCTTCTACATCTACCGTGTGTCTCTATTAGTATATCTAACCATCTCAACGTATTTTTTAAATTTAAATAAAAGCATTTTTAAATTTATAATACCTGTTAATTAATTAATTATATACTTAATAACCCGCTCTGTTTCACGTGCTGCACTAGCAAAGTTTAAAGAACTCATCTGAACACTATTTTGTTTTTCCTCTAAACAAATCCAGTACGGGTCGAGCATTTTGGTTATCCACCTCTGGGATCTAAACAAAGTTTGAGCATCTCCTCGCCTGACAACACATTCACATTCGAACGGGCTACTCCTACTAGTAGTAGGATTGGTATCGCCTGAAATTAAAATACAAGGGTGACACGGGGGAATGTTTGAAAAAGAGCCGTTGATACCGAGCCCCCATCGTACTGTAGTATACCAATGCTGCCGAAATCGACGTAGCAGTCTATCGTTCAATTTGACTGTACTGCTCGCGGCTGCTGCATGGACGCATGGGTGTGAGGGCCCCGAGCGCAGTTGTTACCGGGGGCCACGCAATTCAACCAGCCCGTGGGACCCACGTGCCTGTGCCTCCCTCGGTGGAGTAAAAGTTACAGTATTCTTTTGTCGGTTTGCTCCGTTTCTTCGGTGGGCTACTGTGCCCACACGTTATCACATCACCCCCTCGCGTTCCTGTGGCCCACAGCTCGATGTGAATGGCCCACAGCGTCAGGCCCAAATAATTAGGGGGGACCGTAGAATGGTCGTAGAGGCTGTACTAGTATTTGATTGGGCCGATATTACGGTCTGATGAGTAGAGAGGGCCCGTGGCCCGTGGGAGCTGCTATTTTATTGGGCCGTTTTTGAGCCCATCGATGTTTGGGCCACACGAACCCATGGACCCAGGCCTAGTTTAACCGCTGGAAACAAGGTCTGAGGCAACTGGTACTAGTCGGACTCTTCTTGTACTTTTTTTTCTTGGGACTCTTCTCCCTGTACTAGTACTACCAAGCGACATGACATCGACGCCGCTCGCGATCCGTGTCGTCCCCTCCCCTCGACGCCGGCCTGGCCATCTCCTCTCCGTCGATCACGCAGGGGACGCCATGTCCGTGCATCACCGTCAACTGCGAAGCACACTGCCGTGGCCACCATGGAAAGAAGCGGACGTTTCACGTGCTCCGGAAGTGGACGAAAAGAGGACGTTACTTTCCGATTGCCGTCGATCGTTGAAGTAGTAGCAGTATCCAATATCGAGTACTACCATTTCATGATCTGCAGTCTACGAAGTCCAAACGTCTTCTCTGGAAAAAAAAAACTGCAGTGTGGTGGACTAATTCATCCTCGGTGAAGTGGTCAGCTCCATGTTTCAGGCTTTCGGCTAACAATACAGTACAGATCGCATGATATCTTTTCCCCCCAATGTCCGGTTAACCAGCGAACAGATTTGCAACTTGCGCTTAACGTCATAATTAAGACCCACTCACCCAAATCTCCGCGAAAATAAACTGTGTTAGCAAATGTGATGGAACAGTGCTGCTTGAGACGTGATCGGGCACTAATTAATCTGGCTCTGATGCGGTCTCTGTAGCGTGCGAAAGCAGCAGAGCGAGCTGCAGGTCAAGAAACGACTCGATCAAACAGAGCGACATGCCCAGTTGCCCACCCGTACAAATTCGTACCAGCACGTGGGGCCTAGTCGTTTGGTGGATGGGCTAGGTGGGCCTTTTGGGCTTACCGGCCGGGCTTCACCTGAATGCCTGGTCGGTTGCTGATTGCTTCACCTGACTAATCATAGTGTGGGTTGAGGACATCTCAGAGTTAGGCTCACCAAGTTGTAATTTTGCAGAGGTTAGATAGGGTGCTTGTTACTAAGTTTGGTGCCCCTAACACCCATGTATTAGTCATTTTAAAAAAACACACAAGCACACGAGTATATTGGGATGATCAAAACCAGGGTTTATGATGCATACTAAGATCCCGTTTGAAATCTATGAAGATTTTAGATTATTTAATTTTTATGATAATTATTTGAGAGAAAAATAAATGAATTATCTTTTATATAATTTTTTTAATAAATTTAGACGCTTAGTAAGCGTGCTAGTGAAAGACCTAAAATCTGTTGAGGAAAAGAAGAGGGCTGAGGTAGTAATTGTACTATAGTAAAATCCAAGTGCGCTCGTGGTCTTGTATGAAAATTCAGGCAACCTAAAAAAATAGTAAGCGTGTGAGTTAACATGGATTTTCCATTTTTCTGTTTGGAGCTTGGATTTTGTTGGTTGGTGTGTACAGAAAACAAAACTGTCCCTAGCCATTTTATGCATTCATTCACTCGCTCAACTCAGATCCCATTCAATCAATCATTCATGTCAGAGTGATGCCGCAAGATGAATTGATTAGCTCTGATTGCTAATGCCATAATCCATGCCATGGTCATACAGACCGCAACAAATGAGTAGGGTAATGAGTAGTTGAGTACTGAACAGGGAGCAGACTGTCCCTCACCCGCCAAAATATATTATTGTAGGGCCCCTTGTTACGCGGTAATTTTTGAACTAACAAAGCCCAGAAAGCAAGCAAGCGAGGACAGAGTAGCAACAACTCTCTCTCACACTACCACTAGAAAAAAATCTCAGCTCCCAGCTCGGCACGAGCACGAGACGACCTGACCTTTTCTTCCACCTGCTCGATTGATTCCTCTACCTCTTCTCCAGCGCACGCGCTCCCCCGCGCCCACGACCCGAACCGGCCGCGAGAGAGAGAGAGAGAGAGAGAGATATGAAGTCCCATGGCAGCCGAGACAAGCTACAGGCGGCGTCCAGCCACCGCCGCGTCCTCCTCCTCGTCTTCGCCTCCTGCTTCGCGCTAGCCACGTTCCTCACCTTCGTGTACAACACCTCCCACTTCGCCTCCGCGTCGGGCGCCTCGGGGTCGGGGTCGGAGTTGGGCGCGGGCGCGGCCTCCTCCTCCGGTGGCGCCAGCTCCGGCTCCGCGCTGCCGCTCCCGGTGTTCGATGCGCTCGTCCACTTCGCCTCCATCTCCAATGCCACCCACCGCATGCCTGACACCGACATCCGCGCCATCTCCGCGGTACTCCGCGCCCGGGGGCCCTGCAACCTTCTCGTGTTCGGCCTCGGCGCCGAGTCACCGCTCTGGCTGGCGCTCAACCACGGCGGCCGCACCGTCTTCCTCGAGGAGAACGAGTTCTACGTCAAGTACCTCGAGCCGCGCCACCCGGGGCTCGAGGCCTACGACGTCTCCTACACCACCAGGGTCAAAGACTTCCGCGACCTCCTCGACGCGGCGCGGGCATCGCGCGCCGCCGAGTGCCGCCCCATACAGAACCTCCTCTTCTCCGAGTGCCGCCTCGCCATCAACGACCTGCCCAACGACCTCTACGACGTCGCCTGGGACATCATCCTCATCGATGGCCCGTCCGGCTGGAACCCGACCTCGCCCGGGCGGATGCCGTCCATCTTCACCACCGCCGTTCTCACGCGCACCGGTGCCACGGCCGCCAAGGGCCCTACCGACGTGCTGGTGCACGACTTCCAGTTCGAGGTTGAGCAAATCCTCAGCAAGGAGTTCCTCTGCGACGAGAACCGCGTCGCCGGCAGCGGCACGCCGTCGCTCGGCCACTTCGTGATCCGCCCGGACGGCCGGCGCGACGCCTTCTGCTCCGGCCAAGGCAGTACGGCGGCCACATCGGAACAGAAGACGGGCAAGTAAACCTCGTCAAAAATTACTCTTCCCTCTGCTAATTTTTTCTATCTCCTCTCCTCTCACTTGTTAATTATTTTCTGTTACATATATATTTACTTTTTTTGTGGGACAATAATTTGTAACACAGTGTAACAAAAAAATCGTGATGATATCATTGCATCGAAAGAGAAATGCAAATAGAGGTTTTACACAGTTACACTCTCACATCAACCAAACCAGCAAAAAGATCTTGGATTTGATGACATACTTGGGGTTGATTTGGTAAAAAGGATTTGTGCTGGTGGTGACGAGATGCTACAGTGCATGGTGCGGGGTGGTTTGATCCAATCGCTTTTCATTTCATTTCTTTTCTGCTTTGGCGTTGGTTGCGTGCGTTACTTGGCCAGGGTGACCAAAAAAGTGGATCAGCTCATTGCCTCGTCGTATTAACGGCACTAGTATAGTACTACCAGTGGCAGCTAGGAGTCCGATTGATCTGACGAAGATGTGTTTGTTTGTTTGTTTTGGGGTCATCAGATCCGAGACCGAGAGAGAGATCTAGGCGCTGTCGATCCATCGCACTAATTAAGCTGTGCTTGTGCTACCTCCGCCGTTTCGTTTAAAGTTAACCGTCCTTTGCAGCAACGTCCGACCGCTCAACGACTCTCGCGGCTCATCCTGATCGGCTTCTCTGGAAATGGAAAACATGTGTCGTCTACGTGGCAACGATCGCTTTGATCACCCACTGACCTAGCTGGCCACCAATGTGTAATTGTATACTCTGTTCTGAGCACATAGAGCATCTGGTTTCTGCTGGATCAAATTTGATAGCGAGGGATCCACATCGACCATCACACCTTCAAAATGGGAATACTGTTTCAGATCTCTGTGCGAGCAATCTGGCGGCGTAAAGAACCAATGTGTCAGGCATTGTGAACGTGGTTTGGGACTTGGAATAATACTCATCAAAAGACTGCGCCCAACCTGTCAGCCAGTCCGAAAACCGGAGTCATGCAAAACAATTTCTCTGAAAACTTTTTCTCTCCTGATGGCGACTGACCACGTTGCGAGCGGCATTATAATCACGTAGTAGTACTCCTACCATCCGTCTCTGCAGTTATCGTCGTATCAGGTATGGCGCTCCTGGTCTTCTTTCTCGCTAGCTCTCGGTGCCCTTTTGGGATCAGCGCGAACCACTCGTAGGACAATTGTAAATTGGATTTGGCTGCAGGGTACAGATCGAACGGACTACCCCCACACGCCGTCCATTTCAGGACTTTTCTTTAATGGACTCTGGTGACATGCCAACAACCGCCACCCTTTCCACACACGATGTCATTTCAGGCTTTCAGGTAAGCGGGCTGAGCCAATCCCAAGTTTTATTGATCTACCAGGTTAGATTACTCCCTCTGTTGCAAAAATATAAAAAAATTTAGGATTTAAATTTTATCTCTTATTTAAATTTCTTTTTATCTTACCTTCACCCACTCTCTCACACTTATTCATTT